>CM057831.1:97946327-98658204 GCA_030068075.1 Paguma larvata | reverse complement strand
AATCAGTAAGAAATTGAGTCAGCAATCAAAAATCTCCAACAAACAAGATTCCAAGGCTGAATGGCTTTCCAGGGGAATCCTGCCAAACATTTAAAGAACAGTTAACACCTATTGTTTTGAAGCTGTTCCAAAAAATAGAAATAGAAGGAAAACTGCCAAACTCACTCTACGAGGTGAACATTGCCTTGATCCTCAAACCAGACAAAGACCCCGCTATAAAGGAGAACTACAAATCAATTTTCCTCATGATCATGAATCCAAAATTCTCAACAAGATATTAGCAAACCAGATCTAACAATACATTGAAATAATTATTCACCAGGATTGAGTGGGATTTCTTCCTGTGATGCAGGGCTGGTTCCATATCTGCAAATCAATGTGATACATCAAATTAATAAAAGAAAGGATAAGAACCCCATGAGTCTCTCGATAGATACAGAAAAAACATTTAACAAAATACAGCACACTTTCTTGATAAAAAAAAAAAATCCTCAAGAAAGTAAGGATAGAAGCAACATACCTCAAGATCTTAAAGGCCATAGACAAAAGACCCACAACTAATATCATCCTCAATGGGGAAAAACTGAGACCTCTCCTTCTAAGACCAGGAAGAGCAAGAGATGTTCAATCTCACCACTGCTATTTAACATAGTGTTGGAAGTCCTAACCTCAGCGATCAGACAGCAGAAAGAAATAATAGGCGTCCTGATTGGGAAGGAGGAAGTCAAATTTTCACTGTTATTACCACCACTGTGAACTGGACTATTCTTAACATTAAGCTATTTATTCCAACCTGTACCTTTCATATATTTCCATAATGTGAAACTTTTCAGCTACCTTCAACATCTTTTGTTACAACTCGCTTCAGTCTACATTAGGCCACTACTTTATAGGACTGTATAATTCAAATATACTTTCTTTGTGAATACTATTGTATAGTCATTCAGCAAAATCAGAGAACAATGACATATTTCTTTGTACTCGAACATATTTTGTGTAAGAGTGACTGATCTCTGCCAAGTAACTTTTCTCATTTATCACTTGTTCAAAGTCAGTCTTCCAGTACAAAGTCTTTGTATCAACTATAAGTAGCCTCGAAATAATTCTATTCATTTTTTCTGCTGAAAAAAATCCAGGAATATCTAAAAACATGCTTCTCCTTTCAGTTTGTATCATGTCTGAGAATCTGCACAATAGTTGTTTGTTTTCTGCAGTGATGCAGAGGGGGAAGCCTTTAAAAATTCCTTATTCATACGGAGGAAAATGACTTCCAATCTGAACCATCATACATAGAATAGCAACTATTTTTCTCATGCTCATGGAATCTTCTTAAAATCACTTACATGTATATTTCCAATGGAGCTTAGCACTTGTAAAATTTCTGAGCTTCCTGATGTACATTGGTCCTTGAAGTTAAGGGACTTGGCAAATAAGCAGATTTCTCAGTTCACAGAACTTGAAGATAGTAAAACTCAATTGAAGTATTATAGTTGAACTTCCTTCTTATTGTCATAAAAGGTAGCATAAAATATACCATTTTAATTATTTTAACTTTTATTTTTGTGTATATTTCAGTGTCATAAATATAGGCTTGCTGTTTTACAAACATCACAGTTGTCTATCTCAGAACATTCTCAACATTTCAAACTGAAACTATAACCATAAAACATCTATACCCATTCTCCTTTCCTCCATCCTCTTTTAACTACTGTTCCTGCTTCTATGAATTCTACAATTCTAGATTCCTCATACAAAATAAATAAATACATAAATATTATCTCTCCTTCAATTTGTTCTAATTATTATGGGTGGGATGTAGAAATAAAACTGATATTTCTAAATTTATTTTGTATCCAGCAAATTTGCTAAATACACTTATTATTTTAATAAATTATTTATAGATTTTTTCTATGTAGTTAATTAAAACTTTTACCAAAAGATTTTATTAATGGCAGTATGTGGTTTCCCATCAGTCTTTCTACTTTATTTCCTAAAATGGTGAACCAGCTACAATGTCCAATACATACTGAATATAAACGGTGAGTGTGGGTCTCCTAGTCTTGGGAAAGTGTTCAGAAGGAAAATGTTCTATGTTTCAGTATTATATTACAAGTTTTCTGTAGGTTTTTAAATGTAATAATATGTATGCAAGATTATGATATCATGCAAGTATTTTCACTGCCTTCACTAACTCGGTGAGCTCAATCTATTTCCCCATATGCAGGATTTTTATAGATATTATTTATCTAAAATACCAGTTTCTTCTGTCAGCTTGGCAGTTTCTTACAAATTGGTGTTGAATTTTATCATAAATCTATAAGGACGTCGAATTATGTGATTTATCTACTGGGTTTTCACCTGTGAAACCAGCCTTGCATTCATTCTCTACATGCAGTACTCCTCCACTGTATCGAACATTCTAAAGGAAAACGGGTCACTTATTAAAGTGCCAAATGAGTACTGCTCAATCTCATTTATATTTGCATATGCCTGTGTGATTTCAGGAAAGCCTGGTGTCTTTCACTTAATATTATATGCATTCATTTTTGAACTCTCTGGCCTTCCCTGCTTATTCCAAATCACGAAGATATTTTCCTTTTGTTCAAGAAACTTTGTGGTTTTGGGGCACCTGGGTGGTTCAGTCTGTGAAGCACCCGACTCTTTATTTCAACTCAGGTTATGATCTCATGGTTCTCTTGGTGAGATGGAGCCCCAGGATTCAGCCCTGCACTGACAGCAGGGAACCTGCTTGGGATTCTTCCTCTCTCACTTTCTGCCCCTCCCCCGTTTGCGCATTTATTCTTCTTCTCTCAAAATAAATAAATAAATTTTTAAAAAATAATCTAACTTTGTTAAAGGAATTTGCATCTGTCATTAGATTCATCTTGTGGGATATTGTCCATGCTGTTTCAAATTCTTTGAATTTCCATATAAATTTTGATATCAACTTAAATATTTAAAAGTACAATTGGGATTGTATTGTTATTGTGTTAAATCTATAGGATACTTTAAAGAGAATTGACCTCATCACAGCATTTACTTCTTCCAACCAATGCGGATGACATAGTTTCACACCTATGTTTTCTTTAATAACTCAGTAAGGCTTTTGTAGTTTCTAACAACAAAATCTTGTAAGCTGTTTAGTAGATTTTTCTCTTAAGTATGAGACAGATTTTTTCAGATATACTTGATAGTTTAAATTTTCATTTTTCCCTCTTTCTTACTAGTGTATAGCAAAATAATTGATCTTTCACATGGAAATTTTGTATGCACCAATCTTGCAAAATTTATTATTAGTTTTAATATTTCAGCTTAAAATTCTTTTGAATTTTTAATGCACACAATTATGACACTTAAGAATAATAGTACTTTTATTTATGGTTTCCTAAGCATGCATGTAGTCACAAATCATAATTTAACAGAGATCTGCCCATCCCATGCAAGCAATAGTCCAAGGCTAAAACAATGTTCGTTGTTTTGTCAGTGGAAGAACTAAATGCAGATGTAGTAGAAACAGTGAGAGAACTAGAATCAGAGGTGGAGCCTGAAGATGTGGATGAATGACTGAAATCTCATGACGAAACTTTAATGGATGAAGACTTGCTTCTTATGCATGAACCAAGAAAGTGATTTCTTCAGATAGAATGTACTGCTGGGGAAGAAGCTATGAGCTTGTTGAACTGGCAACAGTGGATTTAGAATATGACATACACGTGGGTGATAGAGTAGCAGCAGGGTTTGAGAATTTTGACTTAAAATTTTAAAAGAGGTTCTACTGTGGGTAAATGCTATAAAACAGCATCACAGGCTACAAAGAAATTATTCATGAAAGAAACAGTCAATCAACGCAACAAACTTCATCGTTGTCTTATTTTGAGAAATTACCGCAGTTGGGGCACCTGGTGGCTCAGTTGGTTGGGCATCTGGCCTCAGCTCAGGTCATGATCTCACCGTTCAGAATTCCAGCCCCACATCAGGCTCAGTGCTGACAGTTCAAGGCCTGGAGCCAGTTTTGGATTCTCTGTCTCCTTCTCTCTCTCTTCCTCTTACTGGCTAGCACTCTCTCTCTCTCTTTCAAAAATAAATAAACTTTAATAATTTTTTCTAATTAAAAAAAGAAAATACCACAGTCACCACAACCTTCAGCAACCACCACCCTGACCATTAACAGCCTCTGAAGGCTCAGATGACAGGATTTTTAAGCAATACAGTGTTTTTTTTTTAATTAAACTATACATATTGTATGATTACTTCTAGTGCTAAAAAACACTTAATGGACTATAATACAGTGTCAACATAACTTTTATATGTATTGGGAAACCAAAAATTCTTTTTACTTGGTTTAGCATGAAATTTGCTTCATTGTGGTGGACCGGAACCAAACCCACAGTATCTCTGAGGTATGAATGAATTTGCACACATTCTCCAAGTTCTCTGTAAGGCATTCTTCACCTCTTTGTTCCTCAAGCTGTAGATCATCGGATTCAGCATGGGGATAACCAACGTGTAAATAAGGAGGCCATATTATCAGCATCAAAGGAGTGAGCAGATTTGGGCTTCACATACATAGAGAATAGAGTGCCATAGAATATAGCAATCACTGTCAGATGGGAACCGCAGGTGGAGAAAGCCTTGTGCCTGCCTTCTGCAGAGTTCATCCTGAGGATGGCAACAAGGATTCGAATGTAGGACACAAGGACTATCAGAAGAGATGATACCAAATTAAAAGCAGAAAAGATCAGAATTATCAGTTTAATGTCATGGGTGCCTGAGCAGAGCAAAGCTATCAATGGCAGACTGTCACAGTAGAAATGCCTGATGACATTATAGTCACTAAACGATGAAAGGAAAATTTTCATGATGGTCAGCAAAGACAAAGAGACACTGTAGAGATAAGGTATTGCCACGAGCACCTGACATAATCTTTGTGACATAACAGCTGTGTAGAGCAGAGGGTTACAGATGGCCACATAGCGGTCATAGGCCATTGCTGACAGAATAAAAATTTCAGTGCTGATAAAAATACTGAAAAAAGTGAGCTGGGTGGCACACCAATTAAAGGAGATTGTATGTTGATCTACAGCAAAATTTACTAGCATTTTGGGTCCCACAGCTGTTGAATAACCGAGATCAGTGAAAGCCAGGTGTCTGAGGAAGAAGTACATGGGTGTTTGCAGCCTAGAGTCTATCTTGGTGAGGACGATCAAGGCCAGGTTACCCACCACTGAGACCAGGTAAACAGTGAGGAAGAGTCCAAATAATGGAGCCTGCAGTTCAGGGAGTCCTGTGATTCCCATCAGAATGAATTCTTTCAACAGCGTTAGATTATGTTTGTCCGTGCAGGCCATTCGGGAAACCTATACTGAGAATAAATATAAAAATACTTATTAACTTTCATGATGTGATTGAGATGGTCATTGTAATAAGTGATTAAAGGTTTAAATTTTCATTATGGCTTGTTGCCTTCATTGGCTGTTCCAACACTTGGCAGCTCATCCCTCTCTCTCTCTCTCTCTCTCTCTCTCTCTCTCTCTCTCTCTCTCTCTCTCTCCCTCTCTCTCTCTCTCTCTCCCCGTCTCTCCCAACTCAGCCTAGCTCTTTACAGCTTTCTTAGATATGACACCAAAAGAGCAAACAACAAAATTAAAAACTCCTAAATCAGATTTATCAAAATGTAAAAACCAGACGAATTGTTTGCATTAAAGGACACTATTACAGAATGAAAAGATAACTCATATAACGAAAAAAAAATTGCAAATCTTCTATCTGGTATACATCTAGGATATAAAATATACAAAGGACTTGTCAGCCCAAAACCTAAAAGAAAAATTACCCAAATTAAGAAAAAAAGGCAAAAGTTTTGAGGAGACATTTCTTACAGAAGATATGCAAATGAACATAGGCATATGAAAAGATATTCAACATCATTAAGCCAGGAGGGGTGAGGGCTATGCAAATCAACACCACAATGAGATACCACTTCACTTGTCTTAAGGTGGCTTAAAAAAGAAGAGAAAGGAAAAGAAAAAAATTACACAGGTTGACAAGGATATAGAGATTAGTGTGTATTGGTGGGAAGGTAAAATGGCTCAGACACTATGGATCGAGTTTGATGGTTACTCAATATGTTCAGCGTAGAATTACCATTCTGATCCAGTAATTTCATTCCTAGATGTATACCTCAAAATATTGACAACTGCAAGTGTTGATACAAAAGTTTTGCAGGTAAATGTTCATAACAGCATTCATAATAGTTACACTGGTTCATAATAGACAAAACTAAGACACGACCCAAATGTCCATCAACAAATGCATGGATAACATTTGTGTTATAGTCACACAATGAGATATTAGTAAGCCATACAAGAAAAGCAGTATTGCAATATGCTGCAATGTGGATGAGCCTTCAAAACATGCTAAGTAGGGGCGCCTGGGTGGCTCAGTCGGTTAAGCGGCCCGACTTCAGCTCGAGTCATGATCTCAAGGTCTATGAGTTCGAGCCCCACATCGGGCTCTGTGCTGATGGCTCATCGGAGCCTGGAGCTTGCTTCGGATTCTGTGTCTCCCTCTCTCTCTGCCCTTCCCCTGCTCACACTCTATCTCTATGTCTCTCAAAAATAAATAAATGTTAAAAATTAAAAAAAAAATTAAAACATGCTAAGTAAAAGAACCCAAGTATAAAAGGGAACATATTGTGCATATTATAGTATATAATTCCATTATATAAAATATCCAGCAGAGATGAATCCATAGAGACAGAAAGCAGATTAGTTGTCAGAAACACTAAATTAATTCTCAGGAGACAACACAGGTAGGGACATATTTCGGGTGGATATAAAAAGCATCATAAATCTCATGGAATAAATGAGAATGTCAGAATGTGTGCTCTCTTTTAAATCCATGCTACTAAATACAATTCCGTTAATTTATGAGAAAATACATGATGTGCTTCTAACTATCTTTAGAGTTCTACGCAAAACACTAAGCTCTATTTTATATGGTTCTATTGATATTATTTTATATGGTTACTGAAGGTAACCTGATTCTTACTTCTTAAATCTGTTTTTTCCCTCCTAGAGCTTCTTCAAATTGTAAAAAACACAATGAGATTAGCATAGGACCTTGACTATAAAACTATCCTAATGATAGAGGTGAGAGAATTAAATCATTCTCCAGCCCTGCTCCCCCTCCCCCACATTGCCAAACACAGACTTTTGCACTAAGTTAAGTGACAATGAGTACAGTCTACATGGAAGATCAACAAAATATATATTTAAATATATATACTTGTGCATCAAAGTAATTTTCAAGGGGGGATAGAAGAGTTTCAGAAAAAGCTATTAAATACGTGGAAAATACACCTTAATTGTAATCAAAATACATATTACTGCTTTATAATTTTGCAAGAATTTTTCTTGGCTGAAATTTGTAAGTGTGTGCATTTTAATCTTAATACCAATCTACATGAGATGTGTTTTTAGTCATTTAAGGGATAATCTGATGTCATTTCAGAGACTCTTCCAAGGTTCATAGGTAAGAAAGAGGGGCAATCTTCTTATTAATCAGACGTTATGGGGTGATGGAGGCATTACGTAGTGATATCAATGCTTTAATCGTTTGTTTCACCTCACCTCCAACTAACGGTGATGGTTTGAAAAGGATGGTGGTGAATTTGGGAAACCCATGGTGTATTTGAAATAGAGAAATGGCAAGTGTCATAAACATGTTGAGACAATCTTTTTACTTTAGAGGGACTGGAAACCACTATGGAAATGTGTTATTATTTGAGCTTAAAAATTCTGAAAACATCCAATTAACTACATATCACAGTATCATATTTTACTAAGGGTTCAAGTGAAAGAAACCAAACATGAAAATCTTAACGTCTTGGGTGTGAATTTTCTTAACAAAACTCCCTTTTCAGAAATTGCATTTTTTTCACTATCCAAAGATCACAAACTTGTCGCATCTTAGTAAATGTCTAGCTTTCGCCAAAAATTATAATAAAGATGTTCACAACCTTGTATTTGCCCAGAAACTTCAGTTAACAAAGAGCATTATTAAAGAGATGGCAAAATCAGTGAAGTGGGGTGGGGGTTTTCAGACACTAATGTAAATGGGAGGCGGGGCCCTGAAGAGTTCCCAGACTCAGTGTTAGTCACAGAGACACAGTGCACTCACCTGTGAGGAGGAAAGTCTCTGGGCTCCCATTTGTTCATAGCGCAAGCCAGTTAGGATTTATGGAAGACTGTACTCCTTTGAGTCTCTCCCAGGGGAGAAGGAATACAAGTTAATTATGCCTAAAGCATTTGAAAACATCAAACAAGGCTTGGTATACCTCCTAATTATACAGGGCATCATTATATTCCCCTACAGATAAAGTTATGTTAGATACCTTTCCACAGTGTCTCCTGGTTACGTCTTTCAGTTGTAACCCACCAATCTGGGATCGAATCACTGTATCTGTAGGAAAGATATTTTCATTTTTCTTGCAACTCTTAATTATCATCTTTTAATATGGTGGCTTCTTATGAGTTTATGTCTGGAGACATAATGAAGGTGATTGAATGATGCCTACTATATTATTAAAAATTTTACATAAAAATAATATGTACATATATATATATATATATATATATATATATATACACCCATTTCCCCCTTTTTTGGGTTTTTTTAACTTATTTAAATAGAATATATATATTAACAAATGCATACATCATTCATTTTTACAAATGCAAGACAACTGTGTAATCAGAATCCAGAGCAAATAGCTATGATAAGTGGCACCTCGGAGGCTCAGTCGGTTAAGCCTCTGTGTTTGACTCAGGTCATGATCTCGTGGTTTGTGAGTTTGAGCCCAGCGTTGGGCTCTGTGCTGACAGCTCAGTCTGGAGATTGCTGCAGATCTGTGTCTTCCTCTCTCTCTGCCCCTCTCCTGCTCACACTCTATCTTTCTCTCTCTAAAATAAATAAACATTAAAAAAAAATTAAAAAAACAGCTATGATGATGGTGAAATTGAAACGTTAACAGGATTCCAGAAGAATCCTGCATTTTGCTCTCTGCAATGAACCGTCCCTTAAACACACACACACACACACACACACACACACACACACACATGTGTACACATACATGAATAAAATTTTTTCTGCCTCCTAACGATGTGAGTTATTTTCACCTATTTTTGTTACTTTTATAAAGAAATCCTATACATTTTATTTTTTTTCTGTTCTTTAGGTTAATATGTTGTTACAAGTAGTTCTAGATAGTTCATTCTCATTTCTGTGTATACCCTATTTTTAATATACCACGGATTAATTCTTCATTATGCTATCACCAAATATTAGAATTCATTCTAAAATGCATGTTTTATGACTAGTGATATTATAAACATTCTATTCCATCCAACATTTCGATGAATGAAAACTTCTTTTGTCACATCTTTGGGGTTTTGCTTTTAATAATAGAATTTGTATTTTGTCATGCATTTATTAAAGATAATCATTTTTAGTTTATTAAAAATATCACCCTGTTATACAGAATTTTTTGAAAATTGTAATTAAAAACAGATACTTCCACAACCTTGATGTCCACACCAATATCTTTAGTCATCTTCATACTGTATTTCTTGTCAACTCTTATGGATTTGTAAGGGTAACTTTTATGTTATGTTTATGAATCCCTTTTCTTCTATTTGTCCGATTAAGCAGATCTGATAAATGTATCCTATCCCTTGGGTGTCTGGATGGTTTAGCTGATTAAGCATCCAAATCTTGATATTGGCTTGGGTCATGACCTCACAGTTTGTGAGTTCGAGCCCCGTGTCGAACACTGTTAGTGCAGAGCCTGATTGGAATTTCCTCTTCTCTCTCTGTGCCCCTCTCCACCATCTCAAAAATAAACATTAAAAAAAGTATCCTCTCCCACTATGAGAGTTTCCTTCTCATACTATTAATTTTGGTAAACATAATGTCTTAAAACAGTTCAATACATCATTTTATTTTTTTATTAAAGGTTTATTTATTCTTGGGAGAGAGAGAGAGAGAGAGAGAGAGAGAGAGAATGAACATGAGTGGAGAAGGAGCAGAGCGAGAGAGGGATAAAGAATCTGAAGCAGGCTCCAGGCTCCAAGCTGTCAGCACAGAGCCCGATGCGGGGCTCAAACTCATCATAAGCCATGAGCTCATGACCTGAGCTGAAATTGGATGCTTAACCGACTGAACTACCCAGGACCCCCAAAATGAATCATTTTAAATTTTAGATAGTCATTGTTTTGTGTGTAAAATGTTTTATATATTTATATATTTAAATATCACCAAGATGTCTCACTATTCTTTCCTTTTAAATGTTGTTTGTATTTCACACTGAGATCTTTAATTCAAATATAATTGTTTCCATATAGGTCTAGGTACATGTCCACATTTTTTTTTCTCAAGAGAAATATACAAATTACCTAATGGTATTTATTGAAAAAACTGTTCTTTCTTTTTGAGAAAATAGTGATGTATCCATCATGTTAGGTAACAGTGTATATTTGGATCTGTTTCTGAAGTCACTATTCTATTTCATTGATCAGTACGTTTTCCAGAAAATGTTTTCTTTCCTGCTTTTTTCTTTATTGCAGTATAATTGATACAATGTTACATCAGTCTCAGATGTACAACATAGTGAATCAGCATGCTTATACATTATGTTATGCTAACCACAAGTATAGCTGTCCCTGTCATCATACAAACGTTATTATAGTACCATTGACTATATTTTCTATGCTCTACCTTTTATTCCTGTAACTTACTCATTCCATAATTGCAAGTCTGTATCTACTCCCCCTCACTTTTAGCCCATCCCCCCATTTCCCCCTCCTCTCTGGCAACTATAAATTTGTTCTCTGTATTTATGGGTCTACTTCTGCTCTTTGTTTGTTGATTTGTCTGTTTTGTTTTTAGATTCCATATAGTAGTGAATCATATGGTATTTGTATTTCTGTCTGACTTGTTTCACTTACCATGTAAGAGTCCACCCACGTTATCACAAATGGCCTGAGTAATATTCCATTGTGTGTAAATTCTACATCTTCTCTGTCCCATCATCTATCAGTGGCTACTTGGGCTGATTCTATATTTTTGCTACTGTAAATACTACTACAATGAATATAGAGGTGTATATATCATCTTGAATTAGCCTGTTTATATTCTTTTATATTCCTAGGGTAAATACCCAGTAATGGCATTCTTGGATCATGTGGCATTTTTATTTTTAAATTTTAGAGGAACTTCTAATTTTTTAGAATCACTATTTCCAAAGTGGCTATACCTGTTAGGAAAACAAAAAAATTAAATTACTATAGCTTCATAATAGGTCAATAAATCTGGTAGTGTAACTCCTGTAACTTAATCTCTTTCTTCCAACTATCTTCATATTTTTGGGATTTTGACTGCCTGAGTTAATTTTACAATCAGCTGCCATAATTATAAAAGAAAGAAGAAAATATAATGAAAGAATGATGAAAAAAGGAAGATCAAAAATAGTTTACTAATAATTTTTAAAAATACCCTAGGTTTTTAAAATTTTGCATATTAAAATAATATAGCTTAATTAAAGGAATTGCTATCTCTCATTGGAAGGCCTCTGTATTCTTCCTTTATGATATTCTAGATCCTTTGTATTTTCACGTAAGTTTTAAAATCGACCTGACTATTAAAAAAATACTACTGCAATTTTGATTAACACTACATTAACTATATAGAATAATTTAGGGAGAACTAACAACCTTGCAATATTTATTTCTTCTCAGCAATGGTATGGTATAGGCTACATTTACGACTTTTTTAATAATTCAGTAATGTTTTTATAAATTCTAGCAATATCACGCAAATTGTTTATTAAATTTTCCCTATGTATTATAAAGTTTTTATTTCTAGTGTAATTATTAGTTTAAAACTTTATTTTTACCTATTTTTGCTAGTGTTAGGCAGAAAAGTCTGATCTTTAATTTGCTGACTTTATATGCACTAAGCTTACAACATTCAGTTATTATTTCTAATGTTTCAGCATGAAGAGGTTTTGAAATTTTAATGTAAACAATTATTAATGTATAAATACACTTTTATTTCTGCTTTCCTCAAACATATACGGGTTCACATATCATTTAACAAAGTCTGAGATGTTACCCACAACAAGGGGATAGAATTCAACTGTCATTAAGGCAGGTATTGTTAATTGTTCATTAATGTCTGTATTTCCCCCAATAAGAACAATAGTTGCCATCTTCTACATGCCATATGCCATAGCGGTGGGCACTGGCATTTATTTAGTATTTAAGAAAAGACACAAGACAGACTTTAAAAAAATAATATCTAAGGGGAGATGCATTCTTTAAAAAAAAAAAAAAACAACTTGTCTTCAATTGCAACATAAGTACTTAGCAATGTGAGAACAGCGGTCTGGACTTCCATCACTTCTACTGAAACCAAAATTGATATCAAAAGGATCATCATTACTGAAACATATATACATTGAAAACAGGAAAAAATATTTCTAGTTTTCCATGACTCTTACACAATAGAATAGATAGATAGATAGATAGATAGATAGATAGATAGATGATAGATAGATAGATAGAGATTGAACTCTACATAGGCTGTTTGTGCAGAGTTTTCCATATCCTACACAGGGCACCTTTTACCTCTTTGTTCCTCAGGCTATAGATCATGGGATTCAGCATAGGTATTATCAATGTGTAAAATACAGAGGCAATTTTGTCAGTATCAAAGGAATGACTGGATTTGGGCTGGACGTACATGAATGAAAGAGTCACATATAATACAACGACCACTGTCAGGTGGGACCCACAGGTGGAGAAGGCCTTGTGCCTGCCCTCTGCAGAGTTGATCCTGAGGATGGCCTTAAGGATCAGGATGTAGGAGACGAGCACTATCAGAAGGGAAGACACCAAATTAAACGCTGAAAAGATCAGTATTATCAACTCAATGTCACGCGTGCTTGAGCACAGCAAAGTTAATAAGGGAAGATTGTCACAATAAAAATGTCTGATGACATTACGGTCACAGAAGGATGACCTAAAAATCTTTATGGTGATTATCAGAGAAAGAAAGGCACTGTAGACATAGGGGACAGCTACCAGCACCCAGCACACCTTTTGTGACATAACAACCGGATAGAGCAGAGGGTGACAGATGGCCACATAGCGGTCATATGCCATTGCTGACAGAATGAAAAGCTCACTGATGATGAACAAGATGAAGAAAGCTAGCTGGGTAGCACACCAATGATAGGGGATTGTCTTTTGATTAGCTATTAAATTGACTAATGTTTTGGGCCCCACAGCTGTTGAATAACCCAAATCAATGAAAGCCAGGTGTCCGAGGAAGAAGTACATGGGTGTTTGTAGCCTGGAGTCCACCTTGGTGAGGATGATCATGCCCAGGTTGCCCACCACTGAGATCACATAGATGATGAGGAAGAGGCCAAAGAAGGGAGCCTGCAGCTCAGGACGGTCTGTGATTCCCATTAGGATGAATTCTGTCAGTGCTGTTTGATTTGGTTGGTTCATCCAGGCCATGAAGGAAAAATGCTGTAGGAAGAAACATCACAAGAGTCAGTGAGATTCTGGAGGCAATATTTGTTAACATTTTAGTAACCGAAGCAATTATGGGTAAGACCAATCCAATTTTTTAGATGAGGTGATATGAAACAAGGCTCACCTCCATCATTGAAACTGGAACCATATTTATAAAGTGTTATGACCTAAGATATAGAGTACCCATTTTTTGTGCCAAACGCTGGCTCTCATTATCAAGTATATACAATCCCTTTATGGCTCTGCCAACAATGTTTCATTAGAAAAATTTGGCCTTGGGTGAGAATCCTGATATCTTTTTAGAAATGTTTTTCATTCAAAATATCTATAATTAATTAAATCATACATACTGGAAAGAATTATAATAAAGGGGTACCCTCTGCTTATTGCCCTCACAACCTTAGTCTGAACCTCCAAAGAAAACCATGATCAAGGTAATTAAAATTTAAATTTTTTCATCATAACTCGGCATACTAATGATATTCCCATTCCACCATTCATTTCATTTTTAAACTGTATTCTCATTCCCCTACACTTTTTGAGTTTTAAATATTGTTTATAATTTTTGATGATAGACAATAAAGCTATTTTGCTGAGGTCTCCAACACGTGCCCTCTAATGTACATAAGTAACTTTTATTTTCTTTAAAATAGTACATGTGAAATTTTAACTCTTGCATGTGTTATTTTTCATTTTATGGTTTGTGTTGTGTTGCATAGCAAGTGAGACCTGCACCTAGAAGTTATTTGATATGAGGAAAAAATTAAGCGTCATTCTCACTTTTGTTTGACCTAGGAACTAATATCTCTGATGTGGGCTTGATGCTGTAGTTATAGTTTTCTAGCACATATTAAAGCAAATAAGAATTACTAAAATGTATTTGTTAATGTACCTCCTAAAATCATCCACTAGGTTGCTGTAAAATACTTATACAACAAGGAGCACTATCACTCCAAAGTAAGGAGTGCTATCTCAAATACCTAAGAGACTAGCAAATAATATTGCATGAAGTATATGAATGAAAGACAAAGATGAAAGAGAACCAGGAGAAAGAGACGTGCATGATCCATTCCAGGTACATAAATTCTACCTGTTTAAATGTACATGGACCAGGACAAATGATTATTTGATCCAGATAATACCAACTGGACTTGGCATGGATAGAAAAGGAATATATTTACTATATTTTAATTTGAATAGAATTCGTACTCCTTTGTTTCACCTTCCATAAAAATACATAAAATGGTTTGTTTTAACACATTGCATTTAAGGATTGTACATTATCTACCTCTACTTTTCCAACTCCTTTCTCCTTCAAATTCTTTCCAAAGGTAGGTGCTTCCAAAGTTTTATGGGGGAAAATCATCTAATTTTATTACAGACTCTCCAATTTACAAGAAGTTAGGACTACACCAGGAAGGCCCCAAATCCTGATTTAGAAAATAAAAATATAATTAAAAAAACACAATATATTCAGGCCTATAATTTCACTTATATAGATACACAACTCTAAAAAATACTAATATATCATTGGTATCAGTTTTAAAAATGTATAAGAATTACAAAACACTTGTTCAAGCTGTGTCGATACCATGTATGACTAGAAAGTTTAATTTTGGAAAATCTATTACTAGAATTCACCACATTATCAGAATGAATTAGAAAACAAAATGGTCATTTGAGTAGATGAAGAATTAATACAGTTTAGGATAGACAGAAGTTATAAAACTTAAGAATAAAATGAAAATAATGAAAATTCTATAATGATAGGCTATCTTATAAAACCTGGGCTGAATCTACTCTTAAAAGGAGAAACGTTAAAACGTTTTGGAAGTCCTAAATAAATTAGTACAAATACTATGTTCCTGGATTACACAATGCAGTGTGGCAAAATGTCAATTCTGCTGAAATTAGTCTATTTTCTCAATGCCCTTACAATCAAAATCTAAGGAAATTTGTAGAATTAGACAATGTTTTCACAGGCATTTAGAAAATGTACATTATATGGAATAAGCAAGACATTTTTGAAAAGACCTATGCTACCAAATGATAAAGTTTATAAAGCTGGAGTTATTGAGACAGTATAGCATACCTCAGTGGAACAGAATAAAGACTTCAGAAGCAGATCCATGAACATATAGAACTATAGTTTATGACTGAAGTAGCATGTTAGGACAAGCACACAAAATCGGTCTTCAATGGAGCTGGGGAAAATGTTATCCCTATAAAGGATGATGAAACTGGATATTTAGCTTGTCCTTATAAAAATCAACCCCAGACCAGTCAAGGACATAACATCATAAGAAAATGTTAAACTTTTATAACCTTAAAATTAGAATCTCTGGTTGCCCTTAGATAAAAAGAAATTCAAGTTTAATTTGGGAGATAAAACTACTTCACAAAATTCGCTCTATCCAAAATCTATTCAGAGTAAAAAAATATTTACAGCAAAGCAATAGCAAACACTTCATTAGCGGCAACCAAACAAAGGACAAAGTCTAATGCCTTAAGCTACAAAAGTTATACCCAGAGAAAGGACTACTCCACAGTAGTCAGGCAGTTTGGCAAACCTATTCATCCTGACATCCATTTTATTGTGATTTCACAATCCCTGGAGTTCTTCTGAAATCACTGGAGTAAATATTTAAGTGGCCCTCCCACCAGCCCTAACCTAGCACTGCCTGAAAAGAAATAAGGAAATAGAGCATCACACCTGATTCTGATCAGATGGAAGCAGGAAGTCCAGAGCTATACCAGGACCAGGGGGATGGGCATGAAGCCACAGGATGTCCTCTTATGCAAATATAAACACCAATCTCAACTCAATATTCTATAACATTTTGCCAATAGCTTCAACTGAAATACATGGGTTTGTTAAATTGAGACCAGTGCTCCCCCATTCAAAGGAGGGAGGGAAAGAGAGAGGGAGGGAAGGAGAGAGGGGAATTTTAAGTTGAGCTTGCAAAAATGCTGAGTCTCACTTCTGGATGTTTCTTGTCTAGAATCTCAACATTAACGTAGGAATAATGACGAAAAGATATGACGTCCCTGCCACCTTCAATGGACATAACGATAGTGATAACCATATACCATTCCTCTAAAAAACTGAGTTATGAAAAGACATTATTAATATTAATATATGTGATGTAATCTCCTGAGTCTGGAATTGGTGACTATATTCAAATCTATAATTTAAGTTGGAGACGGGCATCAAAAGTCATCACTGCAGCTAATCTAGCCATCATCGTAATCAGTGGCATCTGCTTACCCTAAGCGAGGACTGATTTCTTGTTCATCCATGTGATTATTAGCCTGACTGCTGTCAGAAGAATTTATGAGTGTCCCCTCCCTTCACGACACTCCTCAGGGAGTTTAAACGCAATTCTTGGTTATTCCCAAAGCCTCTGAGAACAGGAAATGATGCCACTGGTGTTTGCTAATTATCCAGAGTAACTTTGATTCTCTATTGAGCAAATGTTTGGTTTTATTTTGTTTTTACATATACGATTTACCTGCTTTTATTATTTGTTATTGTTATTGCATTTACTCAGATATCTGGACTTAACAGATTATTTCTTAGATGTATTAATCATCTACAAATTACATAAACTTTCAGCATTTTCTAAAAGACTTCATCCATGTTTTATATCCAAAGATAAAGACCAAATTGTTTAAATATGACCTGTAGGGTTTTAAAAGATTCAAAAGGAATAAAAGTTATGAATATATGTGTAGTTCCTATCTTTATTTCTTTTTCTGACCTCAGGGAATAAATTCCCTAACTCCACATCCCATGTATATCTTCAGTACTAATTTTCCCTTCCCCACATAGGTACCTCCTTCACAAAAATTGATATATGTCTTTAAGGTGGAATATATTTTTTATAAAGTAAATATGACCTGTGCTTTAAATTGCATAACATATTACATAGCTCATTTTTTAAATTTTTTTTAACGTGTACTTATTCTTGAGACATAGAGACAGAGCGTGAGCAGGAGAAGGGCAGAGAGAGAGGGAGACACAGAATCTGAAGCAGGCTCCAGGCTCTGCGCTGTCAGCACAGAGTCCGACGCGGGGCTCGAACTCACAGATCGCGAGATCATGACCTGAGCCGAAGTCGGCCACTCAACCGACTGAGCCACCCAGGTGCCCTACATAGCTCATTTTGATATCTAAAGGTTCTCACTCAATTATTTTGTTCTGAATTATGTTCATTACGTACATGCATTCCAATATTTTGCTAATTTCTATTGAAATAAAATTGCTTTAATCTGATTCTGTCTTCGCTTACAAGAGGTTTGCTCTCATAGTAACAGGCATGTAGTTAGTTAACTAACTTTTGACTTTTACAAAAGTCAAAATTAACAACTTTGTGTTGTGGTCCCCATTGACCCATGAATGAACATATCTGTGATATATCTTCTATATCTCTGACTTGGGAAAAATAGGTACATTTAATTTATTTAAATTAAGATGGTTCTACTTAAAGATTTATTTCATTAATACATATTCCACCATCAATATCCAAGCACATCATAGACTAGACATCTAACTAGTGAATATGTATTACTTGTACAAATGGTAAAATTGTAACAGATATTGAAATCAAATATAACTTTGTAGAGCTAAAATTGTTTTATTTAATGTAATACATTATTATTTTTTAAGGAATCCAAATGTCTGTCTAGATTTGAAATAGAAAAATGCAGTAAGTATAATCCATGTCAACAAAGAAGTCCAGAAACTATAACAAGACAGATACACATTAATTTTAATACAATCTTGCTATTTGAATGTCTATAAAGTGATTACTGATAAATCAGTGGTTTACTGATAAACAAAGTAGTTGTTGAGGTGAGGAAACCCTGACACTCATCTTGAGGTAGAGATAGGGGGGTCCCCTCCAAATCTTGCTTTTCCTCCCGGGCACCTGGCTAGCAGGCATCTCATCCGCCTGGCAGGTAAGTGTGGAGAAGTGGCTGAGCTCTAGCCTGACTCATCTGTGGTAACAGCCTCTCCCCATCTGCAGCCAATCTCTTCACCACTGTGCGCTTACCCTGAATGTTTCCCACAGTGCCTTTCTGTTTCAGAGATTGTAGTTCCCTCTGGTGGACCATGCAATGAGGATAAAATGCTGAAACACTGTTGAGACAGGAAGCCAACAAAGAGAAAAGTGATTATAACAGAGATCAAGAAATGGCTAGTTTTCCCCCAATCTCCTTTTTCTGTCATCAATATGCAGTGTTTTAGGCATCCATACCTTAACGCGAAAATATCTTACCTACATATTTCATAAAGGTTTTAAATTAATATAGTACAATCTCCTGAGCTCGTCTTAATCACTTTTTATGATTGTGCAAGCATTCATAACCTTTATCATTCAGGAAAGCTATTAGGTTTTGAAATAGACATTGTAAAGTATTTTTTTGCACTTTAAAGTGTATTTAAAAATCAGTAACTTCTTATGACATTTATAGCTCAAATTGCTTTTGTGGTCAGGTGTTTTCTAAATTGAAATATAATTAGAACACAATTTTATGTTAGTTTCAGGTGTATAACATATTGATTCTATAATTCTATACATTACACAATGCTCACCATGATAAGTATAGTCACCATTTTCACTGTTGATTACTATTACAAGATCATTGAATACATTCTCTATATAGTACCTTCCGTATCTGTGACTTATTTATTTTATAACTGGAAGTTTGTCTCTATTAATCTCTTTTTATGTATTTTGCTCATATTCTCACCTATCTCTCTGGCAACCGCGAGTTTGCTCTCTGTATTAAAGCAACTATTTGTTTTTCATTCGTTTTGTTTGTATAGTCCATGAGTAAGTGAAATCATATAATATTTGCCTTTCTCTGTTGAACTTATTGTACTAACGTAATTCCCATAGGTCTCTCTATGTTGTCACAAACTGAACAATCTCATTTTTTATGCCTGGGTAATATTTCATTGCACATACTTTTTAAGAAGTAGATATATTCATATTTATATTTTAGTTAACTCAAAGTCTTGTATTTTGTGAACTGAGGTAAGAGTTTAACAAAGCTGTTTTGTCAATAAAATTTTTCCAACCCAAATAATAATTGCCCATAAAAAGGCTTTTTAAATATTGAAAGAATTAATACCAATCCTGGACAGAAGCTTGGAACAGTGACACAGGGAATAATTTGTGGAAGGATCTCAAGCTTCATAAGTAGTACTTCTGTTTAATAGAAGGAAAGAAAGAAAGAGAAATCTGCAGTTTTTATTGAGACACAGAGAGGAAAGAAAGGTCGGCAAAGAGAGGGAGTAAGACAAGGAGCCAGCATAAGGTTTAAGTCTGGGGAGATAAGAAGGGCAGTGGAGAATTATTTTGTTGGTTTTAGTTAAGTTCCTCGAAGCAAAAGGAAACCTGATGTTATCATATAAATCTCTATTTTGCTTCTTTCCACCCACAAGTGCAGTGAAGTCATTTGTTTTATGAATGAATTCCTTGAAAGGATTTTTTCGTTGCCATCGAGGTGTCTTGTAGAAATAGCCATGTGGAAAACAGAGATGCTAGATGTGACCCATGGAATGTAGACATCCGGTGAGTGCTTCTGGACTTCCAGGGAGATGGCATTAGCAGTTCAAACCAAACTTAATATAAACCTTTAGGGACAAGAAAAATCTCCATTGGAAGACTTACATTTCCTCAATCTAACTTTTGAATTAAAAAAAAAAAAACAAATTCAGAATCAAGTCTATCTCTGTTATCTCTCAGATTATTGATATAGTCTTGGGACATAAGTAAAATATTAAGGTGTATGATCACAGTGATTAAAAACAAAATGAGCTGCTGTGAAAATAGTCCTTCAGCAAGTTTGGGGGTTTGAATTTATGAAATGGTATTTGCGATGCTGACTTGGGGATGTTTGATGGTTTTGATTATGTTCATGGTCTTGAGAGGATTCAGGGTGGGCTGCCTGCCCTCTGCCTAGAGCATCCCTCTCTATGGAGTCAGGTCAATCTACTTCCTCTGTGGCAGCTGAAGAATGAAGGGCCCAGTGGTATCATTTGAAATCTGTCCTAACTTTGCAGGTGGTCAGACCTTGTCTTATGACTGTCTTGTGTCTTCTCTCTCCCGTCACCACTGGGGGGATACTATTGTCTCTGGACGCAGAGGCCATGAAACTCCAGAGCAGTAAGGTAAGGATAAGCTGAAGCACAGGTGACTCAACATCTCACAGGATGAGCTTTGATCACTTGGAGGTCAAAGCTGACATAAATTATTTTCCCTATCTTACTCCATGGAAAACTGGTGCTGGGCTGACGTGCCTGTCTGGTTGGTTGATGATGTGGACTCATCATTTCTGATAAATGTGTACACGTGATACATGCATGTGAGTGCCCGTGTATGTGGGCCTACACTTTGGAACCTTTCAGTCAAATGCCTTGTCTTTTCCTTCATACAGAGAAGGCTTTGTGAATAGTTCATTTATGACAAATTCTGTAGGTAATGCATGCAGAAAAGGTATATAGCATGTAAGCTTTGGTGAGACTATCCCACTGAGTAATAGTGAATGAGACGGACATAATGTTTTAGGTTGCCCAGCCTCTCAAAATATGCCAATATGGATACAGATGTTTTAGGCAGAAGAATATGACACCTGACTCACCCACCACAGATGCCCATGTGCAAAACCCTAGAAGGGTGAACATTTTCCCTTCTATGGAAAAGGAGACCAGAAGTATCCATTATATTGTGTGACTTTCTGTTTTCAGCTCTGCTCTTTATTCATGACTAATGTTAGAAATTAGCTCATGGACCTGAGTGTCATGGTTCCTGTATTTGGCTTGTTTCTGACTTCGCTGATTATTTCCTGAATCTACTTTATTTACAGACATTGCCTGACCTTGCACGCCCTGACCAGTCTGTCTTGCTCCATTGTAAGTTAGCAGTATTTTACATGTACAGACAGATATGACACAAAATGACTGTTAGGTGTGTGTGTGCGTGTGTGTGTCTGTGCGCATGCGTGTGTGGTCATGGTGCCTTTGAGATTGGTGTCACTTTGAGAACGTTGGCTTTATTTTTGTTCTAATAACAGTTACTTCAAAACACACTAAATAAACATGCTAAAAGATGTAGTGCTTGCTGTTATGATTCGATAACAAAGACAACGAACTCTACACCAGTGTTTGTTATGAAAGTATGAAATGGAGAATATTACTTTGCTGTCACATAGGCATAAATATCAACATTTTGCTTTGTTTGAATACACCGCATGAGAAGGATGAAAGAGCGGAATCCCCTTTGTATGTTTTCTTTTTCTGTTTTCCCATGTGTACTATTTCCATGTATATCTAAATATTTTTTGTTTAGTTTTTATTTTTTCTGAAAGGTTCCTTTTTCTGTGATTTAAATTTATGTTAAGTGCAATATAAAAATGGATTCTAAAAGGTTAACAAACTGAATGATAAAATACTGCAACATAAATACTGTTAAGTAAAAATAAAACTTAACCATTAAACACAACATATGTAGGCAAGGAAGATGACCTGACTCGTAACCAACTTCCAAGCTCTCAGACTTTCTCTTCCCTGATTAGAAATTATAAAAAACCCAACAACGGGTTGTGTTCTGCTTTAAAATATATTTATTTTTGAAATTATTGGTTACTACTTAGATAAGTGTACTTCCTTTGGTCAACTAATACATTTTGTATTAGGGAGAGTTGTGTATGTGAGGTTAGAATATAAAATGGTTAAGATTTTCCCACCAAAATTCATGGAATTTTAAACTATTTATTGCCTCTGCACTTGGCAGAGATTAGCTTTACAGAAACAAAAATCCTTAAGTGAAGACAATTGGAATTTTAAATTTACATGAATTTGAAAGACTGGCATGGTTTATTTAGGAATCTCTTCAATGCATCCTTTACATCCTTGTTCCTTAGGCTGTAAATGAGAGGATTCAGCATCGGTATCACCAGGGTGTAGAAGACAGAGGCCATTTTATCAGTATCCAATGAGTGGTTGGTCCTTGGTTGCAAATACATGAAGAGAAGAGTCCCGTAGAACGCAGTGACAGCCATCATGTGAGAGGCACAGGTGGAAAAGGCTTTTCGTCGGCCCTCTGAGGAACGTATCCTCAAAATGGCCAGGACAATGTTAAAATAGGATATTAGAACAATAATCATAGAGAAAAACAAATTGGTCCCTGAAAAGGTAAACACTGCTGTTTCTGGAATATTGGTGTCAGAACAGGACAATGCCAACAAGGGGACATTATCACAGTAAAAATGGTTGATTACATTGGAAGAGCAGTAGGAGACAGAGAACACACAGGAAGTGACGGTCAGTGCTGTGGTCAGACTGTAGAGGTACGTGAGGGATACCAGCAGAAGGCAGATCTGTGGAGACACCACCACCATGTAGATCAGGGGGTTGCAAATAGCCACGTAGCGGTCATAGGCCATTACGGCTAGCATGAAAATCTCAGCCACAATGAAGACTAGGAACCCGCCCAACTGGGCTGCACATCCATGGTAGGATATGGTCTTCTTTGAAACCAAGAAGTTAATGAGCATTTTAGGGGCGATGACAGTAGAATCGCCAAGATTTATGACAGCCAAGTGACTGAGGAAGAAGTACATGGGGGTTTGAAGCTGAGAGTCCACACTGGTGAGGGTGATGATGCCCAGGTTGCCTCTCACGGTCAGCCCATAGATCAGCAGGAACACGAAGAAGAGTGGAATCTGGAGCTCGGGGCGGTCTGAGACTCCTGTGAGAATGAACTCAGTCACCCGGGTGAGATTCCTTGGAGCCGTTTGTTTTGTGGCTGTCATCTTCTAAAGGAGAAAGAGGAAGGAGATTAATACATGATAAAATCGATTTCTCTGATAGATGCTGGAAAGTAAGATGTTTCATTTAAACCAGATTATTTTTGTTCACAAACACTTCAAAGTGTCAGATTTTAATTTTTTGGTTGCAATTATTTAACAAAATTAAAAAAAATGAACACTGTGAAAACAATTTCAGTTTCTTAACACTATTTTACCAAGCTATCAATTTCTGAAATCAGTGTTAGATACAGCTTATTGGATAAAAATACATTATTATATTATTACATGTATTAATGTTTTATGTCTGTATTAAATATACTGATTCTAATGTTGAAAGAATATCTATGTGTATATATATATACATATATATTCATGCCTGTATATATTTACAAATACCCACAGGCCTCTGTGTATATTTCCTATCATAAAAGATAGCTACCTATAAGAAGTAGATGAGTCAGAGTTACTTTTACTGTTTTCTGGTAGTTTCTCCCTAGCTGCCACCGGTTTTTCTCTTCAGCACTTTCCTCGTCGTCATACTTGGGGATGTCAATATTTCTGTAAGAAGTATTTTGAACGTGCTGGGTTTTTTCTTATCAATTTCTATCACACTCACTGCTTCATCTGGCCACCAACAGACTACACCTCAGTAGACTTCCTTCTTAGTGCCATTCTGAAAGTGAATTTTTTAAAAAAAATAATCCCATTTCTTTGGCCAAATAGACTAGCCCTTTCTCTCATTCTGACGTGTATCTGCTCCGATGCTTCTCTATTATTGTGCTCTTGCAGCCCTTTCTTCTTTCCAGCTTATACCTCTATCCTTACATTGTTGAAAGCCTTGGGAATGCCTGGATGGCTCAGCAGGTAAAGCATCCAGCTCTTGTTTTCTGCCCAGGTCAGGATCTCACTGTCCGTGAGTTCGTGTTCTTTATCAGGCTCTGCAATGACAATGTGGAACCTGCTTGGAGTTCTCTGTCTCCCTCTCTTTCTGTCCCTCCTCAGCTCATGCTCTTCTGTCTCTGTCAAAATAAATGAAATTTAAATAAAATCAATTGTTTAAGGTCTGTTTTGATGTTTTAAAAAATATTACTTTTGTTTTGCTCGAATTTGATCACTTTGTTCTACTTGTACAGAGAAATATCTAGAGAAAAGTGTAACACTATTCAGTATGTAGTGCACTCTGGGCCCAGAACTATGCTAGCCATTTCAAAATAATGATCTCATTATTCTGCAGGAGTGTCCTACAGTATGGATGTAATTACTTCTATGTCTGAAGAAATAGTTGAAGCTCAATGAGATTCAGTCACACAAAGAGTCTGTGTAGAATATTGACTAGTGCTGTGGTTTTAGAGTTTTGCTTTATGTGTTTTGTTTGTTTGTTTGTTTGTTTTTTATTCTGCAAGAGTTTAATTGAAGTTGGATGTAATTATTTCCATGTGTGATGAGACAGTTAAGCCTCAATTAGATTAAGCCACTCAAGGAGTCTATATAGGATATTGGCCAATTGTATAGTTTTACATTTTACTTTATGTGTTTTTTTGTTTTCTTTTTGTTTTGTTTCATTTTGTTTTTTTGCTTGTTTGTTTGATTACTTGGTTGGTTGGATATTAGTTCACCAATTACTAGTTTGTGATTTTCATCAAATATTTATATCCTTGGGTTGTGTGAATGTAATGAGACAATACACAAACACAGATTACTATAGAGCCTGATAACAATAAGTTTAAAATAACTAGTTCCAGCAATTATCATTATTGGAATGTTTTGAATTATTTTCTAATGTGTTCTTTTTTTTGTTTGTGTCCTAGTAACTCATTCAACCTCACTGCGGAGTTCATAGTTGAAATAGGAATAGCAAGTGAATTATTATTGCGCATATTCGAGCAACTGGGACACGTGATATCTAGCTATATATTTAATATACACAAACAAATCAGGTTGTGTTCTCTCACCCTTATTCTTTCTTAAATCTGTGGTATTTGATTAATTAAAGATACTCTATTCCAGGGGCACCTGAGTGGCTCAGTCAGTTGAGCATCTGACTCTTGATTTCTGCTCAGGTCATGATTCCATGGTTCTGAGATGGAGCCTTGGGACAGTCCCGTGCTGAGCATGGAGCCTGTGTAAGATTCTCTCTCTCTCTCTCTCTCCCTCTCTCTCTCTCTCTCTCTCTCAGTCTTTCTCTCTCCCTCCCTGTCTCCCCCCACCCATGTCCTTCTGCCCCTCTCCCCCACTCACACTCACACTCTCTCTAAAATAAAAAATATATATATATATATAAAATTAAAAATAAAGGCACTGTATTCCATAAATCATATATATGTCTGATGAACTTATATGAACAGTTGTGTTGCACTGGATACCCTATATCACTTTTCTCCTATCACTGCATCTAAAAGAAATGCACAGGTGAGTTTATGGTTGAAAACTCCGTGGTGACATTCATTTTATACAAAATACTTCTTGCTTGTTTGCTGCACCTAAAGCAGTTCAATGCATGTTTCACTCTGAGAAACAATATATTCAAAAACACATCCTTAATTTAACAAAGGCAAAAGAAAAAGCACTAACAACAGTAATTATAAGTTGTCTACTATGAATTCATGAAATTAACTTTTAAAACAGATGTATTTGTGTGTATTAATACCTATTATTAACTCCTTTTCTAATGAAATATTACTAATGGCAAAGCTCATTGTTGTTTTTTTTTTGTCCAGAGGTATATGTCACTGAAATAAAGTATTTTTATCCTGTTTTTTTTTTCAGAAAGGTTTCTGATATAATTGTCTCTGATTAGTTATATTAGTTTTTTACACATTTTTTTTTCAAATTTATTTTTGAAAAGAAATACAATGCAAGCTTGGTTTGAGAGCACAATGCATTCTGAAAACATGCTTGTAATCCAAAGCATTTGTATATCATAGCGAATTCTCCATAAGAAGTAATGGAAACTCAAGTGATTCATTCCAAACCCAAAAATATTCATATAAAAAGAATTACAATACTGTAAAAGAATACAAAATAATAAAGTATAAATATAAAGACAGATAAACAAATTCACCTGCACTTACAGTTGAAAACCTTCCTGGCTAGTGTGAGGGAGACAAGAGAGAGGAGGGTTATTGTGCAGAACAGCTTTCACTATCACTAAATGGAATCACTGCTAGCTATTGACTCAATGGAATCTTTTTCTTTTCATGCAGTTTCAACAAAGAACCTATCCAATGAACTAGAATGATGCAAAGCATTCCTGAGCTTACTCTTCTATGGAAAAGCGCAGGACTTTCCATAGGTGCTTTAAAGTGACCAAAAAAAAAAAAAATACACTAGTACCAGTTTTGGTCACCTTCCAATGTTCTGAAAAAATCCCTGATTTCTGCCCAGCACCGTGGCTTGAGACCAAGCCTCCTCCATCTCCTCCAAGCTGGGGAGATGATCACCCACAATCCCGCAGTGAGAGAAAGAGAGAGACAGAAAGAAAGACTGGCAAAGAGAGAGAGAGGAAAACCATTGGCTCAGTTGTGATCATGTGATGTCCGGCACACCTGTTGATCAAGTTCAACTTATTAGAAATGTTTGCTTGACTTGTGGAACACGCGCAGAGCAAGTTACTCATAACCCAAGGTTTTACTGTTTTTTATAAGTCTAACAAATAATAACATGTCAGTAAAGGAACTTTAAATGTATACCTAATATTAATCATGTATATTATAATTTGGCTGATAAATAATACTGCAATTTTTTAATTGCTTCTGAAATGATTTCAATATTGGTCTCTAACTGTACAATTTGTCTTCAACTTATTTAAACCTGAGTTGTGTTAGGAACAAACTGCATCTCGATATGAGCTCTCAGTGTCCACCAGCAACATAAACCTGCTGTTGACATCAGGGAATCTTTCCACCAAATGGTTCGTCACCCTGGGCAATGTGAAAACCAGAAAGGAGAGTAACATATTTTTGTTGATGTTAAACAATTTAGTAGGTATTTCTTAGGGAAGAAATCTTACCTTTCAGAGACACTTCGAACGCTGGCTGTGTGGTGTGGAGTGCCTTCAATTCTGCCAGCTCTAAGGCAGAAAGCATTCCTCTTCACCCGAAGGTGAAACAGGGTCCTCATAACGACTATTGCTTACTCTGTACAAATGCTTACACAGGCCAATTTATCAACAGGGATGCTGGATACCATTGTTTGATTCATTTCCCTGTTCCTTGCACTTAGCCATGAAAGAGCAGAGATTTGAGTCTTCAGGATAAGAGAATAGAGCAGATATCATTTCAATCCTGAGTCTAATTTGAATCAGTAAAGGTCCCCAAGTACTCGCTCTTGATATCCAGAATGAGCACTGAGTAAATTGTGGGGTCGAACCTACCTGTGCACAGACATTGGCTGAGACCAACTTCTAAGATTCTTCAGGAAGCTTCAGGAGGTCTTCTGAAGAGTTTTACAAGTGTCAGAACCCCCTTAAGAGCTGCACACTGAAATAAGCTTGTTTATGGCTCTAGTCCCTACACGTGAACACAGGAATTCCCAGGTAAAGTTCTGACTCCCAAGGGAAAGAAAGACAGAACACTCAAGTCTCCACAGAGCAACTGCACCCCAGAGTGAAAATGTGAGGTTAGCTTAGGGACACAGGTAGGTGATCACACTGAGGAGCAATCTCATGCAATGATTCCACCCTTTATTTATATGTTTGTTTTGATTTGTCCCCTGCACTTGTTAAGAAGTATGGTTGCTGGCGCTGGGGAGGAGAAAATCCAACAGTTAGAAAGCACAGGATTCTGGCCCCAATGTTCCACTTTACTGTGAATATTCAGAAGAGAACTGACTGCAAAGCCTCCAATTTGCTGTCAGGAACAAGCTCTGATGTATTTGCCATAAAAATCAGATGATATACAGCATACATTTAATTGTATATCATTGTAAGAAGACTAATTATCAATTGTTTTATTGAAATTCAGAAAGCACCCATAATATACCTGGTCCTATTCCTCGTTTTTAATTAAAATTATTTGATGGAAATTTCATTTTCTATAATCCTGTGATCTGTCTTCATACATGTATAAATATTATAATTAAATAGTTATATTTTATTTTACTGTTTGTGTGGGATTTTCTAGTCTGTAAGCTTGATAAGCTAAAAGGTATGTCTAATAGTTTGCCTTTGTATTAACTCGTTCTAAAATAATACCCAGGAGAGAGTAGGTGTTGAAAAGCTATTAGCTGACTTACTGACTGATGGAATAAATGAATATTAAGTGAATGAATTAATATAATATTTATCTTAAAATTCTGAAACAAAATATGAGAGTTTGTTTTTACGTCTGTCAAGTATCTTTAATGTGAGTTTAACTTTGGTAAAGAAAGAGCGACAATTTGCATCTTATTCTCTATAATATTCACTATATTAGGGTAGGACACAGTGTTCCTTCTTCATCATGGTGTTCCTAATATCTAACAAAGGTGTGGCATATTCTAGGCTCTACAATTATTGAAATAAAAAAATTGTTGATATATATATCTTGACTGATATATTGACTGATATATATACCTTTGTTATTTCATATATATATGAAATATATATGAAATATATATGCAATAACAAAGGTATATATATCAGTCAATATATCAGTCAAGATATATATATCAACAATTATATATATATATATATATATATATATATATACACATGCCTGTGGGAACATGAGGAATATCCTCATATTTATATATGTATACATATATACATATGGTTTATTTATTTATTTTGAGAGAGAGGGAGAGAGAGAGAGCACAAGTTGGGGAGGGACAGAGAGAGAGAGAGAGGAAGAAAGAGAATCCCAAGTAGGTTCCATGCCCAAGTAGAGCCCAATAACACAGGGCTCGATCTCAGGACCATGAGATCATGGCCCGAGCTGAAATCAAGGGTTGGACATTTTGCCAACTTGCAAACCCAGGTGCCCCTTTTTGTCACTCTTGAATATAAACATAATCTTGATAAATGCTAATGCCTAGACCTTAATTTCTATGAGAGATTAAAGCTAGTTGAATACCCATGCTCTGGACAAAATAACAAAAAGGGGGGAAACGCATCCTCACAAACAGAGTGTTAGTAATCCAGGGATTTGAACATATTATCTGTGTTCCCTGATCCATAAACTGGGACTGATTGCTGCCAATGTATAAGTCTAAGGATGGAGCAGAGGGCTTTGAATTAGAGTGTAAACCAATGAGTCCATGAAAGTGGGTTGGGATTATGTGAGATGTGACTTTGCTACCAATTAGGTGGAAGTCGATCAAGATAGTCAGATATAACTGTAATGTTATTTATAATTGCAAAGATTGTAGTCTATACATTCATGTAATATGGAGATTACTGAAAACAATATACAACATTCTAAAGTAAAGGTTACATACATATATGCCTATGTGTGCATTGGTGTTGTATCCATCAGTATAGTCTCTACATATAAATGTGTGTGTGTGTGTATGTACATGGTGTGTGCATACATACATCAGCAGGAACATACTAAAACGCAAGCGGATGATACACATATTCTCCATATGAAAATGATGTGAGTAGAGTGTTTTCCATGATCTTTACTTAAAATATCCAGAGAGACAAAAATACATTGATAACCCAAAAACATTTTCATCATATCTTCTTGATACTGAGGTACAGAACAGCATTCTCATTTTAATTTAATTTTTGCTATGAAAATACACATTATTGATAGATTAATTTTTCTTAAACAGTTTCTGCATAGCTTCTTTTACATCTTTGTTCCTCAAGCTATAGATGATGGGATTCAGCATGGGAATCACGATCGTGTAAAATACTGACACTATCATGTCGTGATCCAAAGCGTAGTTGGAATTAGGTCTCACATACATGAAGAGAACCGTACCGTGAAAAATCGACACTCTGGTTAGGTGAGAACCACATGTAGAAAAGACTTTTCGTCTTCCTTCAGCAGAATGCATCCTCATGATTACCAACACGATGAAACCATAGGAAATCAGGACTATCAGGATAGTAGATATCTCAATAGATCCCGCAAAGTAGAAGAGTAGAAGCTGGTTTGTGTGAGTATCAGAACAAGAAATGGCGAGGAGAGGAGGAATGTCACAAAACACATGTTTAATTTCATTGGATGCACAGAAGGACAAGGTGAATGTGGCCACTGTGTGTACAGAAGCATGCAAAATGCCACCCACAAAGGAAGCGACGATGAGTGGCACGTAGACTCTGGGTGACATGCTCACTGAGTACAGGAGAGGGTTGTAGATGGCAACATAGCGGTCATATGCCATCGCAGCCAAGAGAAAGCATTCCGTGGTCCCAAAGGTAACAGCAAGAAACATCTGTGCTGCACATCCGAGGAATGAAATGACTTTATTCTTTGACATAAAATCTACTAACATATTAGGGGTAACTACTGAGGAATAGCAGGCATCCACAGATGATAACACACTCAAAAAATAATACATAGGATTATGGAGCCGGGAATCCCCAATGACCAATATAACCAGTCCTAAATTTCCCACCAGAGTAAAGAGGTAGATTGTTAGAAACAGGAAGAATAAGATGATCTGTAGTTCAAGTTTGTCTGTGAAGCCCTTCAGTACAAATGTGGTAACTTCAGTGACATTCTTCATGTTGATACTTTCTGGAACAAACTTGAAAATATTCATAAAATAAGAATTTATTCATTAGAAAAAATAAATATTTTCATGACTCACTATTTTAACCCACGGGAACATGAGGTATACCCTCATATTTGTTTTTCAGCAATGTACAATTTCTCAGTTGCAGATCAGAAGACAATGACAAGATGGTGGGGCAAATTTTCATCCCACTCACTGCAGAATCAAGTGGAAAATATGAGTGTTCACTCACGGACAGAATTTCTTTCATTTCTAAAACTATCATGTCAACTGGCTAACTTGCCACTGAATTTTATTAGTTGTTTTCATATTAATTCACAGTAAATTGCCAAATGACTGGCTAAAATATAATTTCTTTTGACATCTACACATGTGAAAAAGTGTATCAGTATACAGACACTGAAATAAAATCTTAGGATTCTAGACCTTTCGGTAGTTGGATAAAATGGTCTTCTATAATCTATTCACCTGTGGAATGAGAATATTAATATTTAGTTTAAAATATTGGGGTAAATGTTGAAAGGCAAAATATGTTATTAAGATTGAATCTTTAAAAGTATGTGAAAAATAGAATGTGTTAAATTAAATTGGATCCACAAAGGAGCAGCCTCTTGAGTGGTAATATTTTATGAGCTAATCTCTAAAGATTTTCTAGCTGTATGAGATCTTGAGTGTATCTGACAGAACTAATTAAGGTTCTTTTCAGAATGGTAGGACACAATTGAATTAAGCAATTATATGACCACTTATATTTCATTCAAATTTATTTCTCAAACACTTAACATCACATTATTTTTTTACTAGATAGCTGGTCACATTTATTACTTCTGGATAACTAAATTCTATCTGCTTTTGGCTCCTTCAAAAACTGCACTGAAAAAATAAGAATTATTCTGAAAATATATTTAATACATTTTTAAAGTATTCTTGTCTAGGTATTATTTATTACCTGGTGAAATAAAAACTAGATATTTATTATCTAAGAGTCACAACTAAAGCAGTTAATTGAAAAAAAAACAGTAATTCAGATATGACAACAAAAATAAACAATGCTTACATCAAAACAGCATATTCAAGAGCAAAAATTAGGAAGAAATGGAAGAAATGAAAAAAGAAATAGCAGAAATCTTTCCTGGGTAATCCCACTGTTAAATAATTAAGAGTCAAACCTGTACCTGAATCCAGAGTTTCAATTATTAGCCAATTATATAGCACAAGTTTGAGGACAAGTTTTATTGAAGTAATATTTTAGTTCCTTCCTTCCTTCCTTCTTTCCTTCCTTCCTTCCTTCCTTCCTTCCTTCCTTCCTTCCTTCCTTCCTTCCTTCCCTCCTTCCTTCCTTCCTTCCTTCCTTCCTTCCTTCCTTCCTTCCTCCCTTCCTTCATCCCTTCTTTCTTTCTAGTTTTTTTTAATACCCACTCATATGAAATGCAAGTCAGTCTTCAGAGCACATGACCTGCTGCTAATAATAAAAATGTGTACTCTATTTAAACTCCTAATGAAAGTCAAGCTTTTGTTTTAATACATTAACATGGATCCCCTCAGTAAGAGAAAGAGCCATTTGGATTAGAAATAATGACAGAAGCAAAAGAAGACATATCCCAAAAGCTTTCTGAAAAAGGCAAAATCAGGATATCCTAGAAAAATTGTCGCTATCATCAGAAAACATTTCCATACGTATATTGGAGAAATCAAAGGCAAAGAAAATCAAAAAAATATTAATATAAAACATCGAGAAGGCAGATTTTAGGTTGACACGAATGTATTAAAAATAAAAAGATAAACAGAACAAATTAGAACCCAAAGCTATATACTCTAATTAACTGGCTATTTTTAAGTGGTTCTATTATTATAAGGTTCTTTTGAATACATATAATTTAATTAAAATGTCTTAATAACTTGATTGAGAAAACTACATATATTGTTTTCTTATTTAAAAAAAATTAATGGCTTATATATTCTTGAGAGAGAGAGAGAAAGACAGAGCATGAGTGAGGGAGGGGCAGAGTGAGAGAGGGACACAGAATCCAAAGCAGGCTCCAGGCTCTGAGCAATCAGCACAGAGCCTGACGCGTAGCTCGAACTCATAAGCTATGAGATCATGACCTGAGCTGAGGTCGAACGCTCAATCGACTGAGGCACCCAGGTGCCTTGTATAGTTTTCTTATTTTAAAAAGCCATAGGCAACAGTGTTACCTGAATATTAATTGAACAGAGGTTGACACAAGTATTTATTTAGACAAGGGGCAAAAGAGTTTATGTACATGAGGGATAAGCACAATCAAAAGAAATGTAATGCAAACTTTGATGAGTATGATAAACTATATTTTTTAAGCTTCACTGGGAGTCACAAGAAAAATATCAGCCCCAATACAACTCTTGCCATCAGTTCAATGATATACCCTTTTCAAGACAACACCACATTTAGAATCTGAAAGCATGTGTTCATTAGCCAGCTTCATGATTTTTTTTTAATGTTTATTTTGTTTTTGAGAGAGACCACAAGCAGGGCAGTGGCAGAGAGAGAGGGAGACAGAGGATGTGAGGTAAACTGTCTGGTGTGGTGCCTGAACTCAGGGGCAGTGAGATAAGACCTGAGCTGAATTTGGATGCTTAACTGACTGAGCCACCCAGGTGCCCTCAGCCAGGTTCATGATTAAAAGCCACGTATGATGTTAGACTTTCTATCTAAAGTTTACTCTTCTTAAAAACAGTAATGTATTTGAATGATGAAGTAGTCAAAATAACATAATAAAATACAACCAGGATGATTAATTAAATGTCTAAGCAATAAATACATAAAGCAAATTTAAGATGGCCATATGATTGAATGTTTGTAATCAGATATACTTACTTTTTAAAACATTAGCATATATTGGGTCACAAAATTAATATTTTAAGTAATCACTGAAAAGTATACATTTCTAGAGCCCTGAGCCAGATATTTCATTCTTTAGCTACATGTGATATATTGTTTAGTGATTGTTTTTTTATATTTTGAGAGGTAGAGAGAGAGAGAGAGAGAGAGAGAGTGAGTAAGGGAGGGGCAGAGCGAGATGAAGACAGAATCTAAGGCAGGCTTCAGGCTCTGAGCTGTCAGCACATAGGCCAACACAGCGCTCCAACTCAACAGCCATGAGATCATAACGTGAGCCGAAGTCAGGCGCTTAACGAACTGAACCACCCGTGCCCCCCTGTTTTAGTGATTGTTAATACACACTAAAACACTCTCGTCTCAGGATTAAATCCAATGACTTCTATTTTAATTATGTTATTTTTTTCTTACTCACTCTTTAAGTCTCTGGATTATTCTTTAGAGAGGAAAGAAGTTTTTCGCATTGTATGATCTGCTGATACCAAAAATACATACATAGATCACCACATTCCATTTGCTACTTTATGGTGGGCTGAAATTTACTAGGGTAACTAAGGTAAGGTAATGTGAAGAACTTTAGCTGAATTTCTGTTGAAATAGGAATTTCTACTAGATGTCCAGATAAAACTCATACTGAATTTAATTATGTCAATATTAAAATACTGAAAGGGCTCCGAGTTATAGAGAGAGAATGGCTATGATTCTGGAAGAATTTAATACAATGTCAACTGTTAAAATTCAGGTAAAGCCATCTTTAAAAATACAACTCTAATAGGAGGCAGAAAATTCCAAATATGTCTGGCTCTACATGGAAGCACTGTCTGTAAGAGAGAAGAAAATTAATGGCCGTGTATTGAACACATGTAGCAGGAACAGGCTTTTATGTGGATTACTTCATTTCAGTCTTACAGCAACTTTCACATATATTAAGTCTCAGAGCCCAGATTCACTCACATGTCCCACTCAGAACACCATTTCTTTTCACCATTTCACACTACCTCCCGTAATATCATGGCTTCGTTCTGTAACTGACCTCATGTGTCACTGCTAGTAGACTAAATTATGATCCTCGATAAATATTTAGATAATTTTTAAACACCAAAAGTAGGGGCACCTGTGTGGCTCAGTTGGTTGAGCGTCTGACTTCGGCTCAGGTCACGATCTCGCGGTCCATGAGTTCGGGCCCCGCCTCGGCCTCTGTGCTGACAGCTCAGTGCTTGGAGCCTGCTTCGGATTCTGTCTCCCTCTCTCTCTGCCCCTCCCCCACTCATGCTCTGTCTCTCTCTGTCTCAAAAATGAATAAACGTTAAAAGAAATTTCAACACCAAGACTAGAGAAACCTTATGAAATAACAATAATCCGAAGTGACTTTGACCTCATGAAGCTAACAAAATTAAAAGATAATTGACTGTTTTCCTCGTTATAGCAAGATACAAGCTCCCAGAGTGGAGAATAGGTCAAATCTTTTCTTGCTCTCTGATAACACATTTTCCTAATTGTTTTTGCTGAAACTTCTCTGTCTTCCATCAGGAAAATGAAAGAGTACTCAATTTGGAGCACTCTTATTTTACTCTACAAACACAAATTCATGAGTTTCTATTTACTATCTTTGTTCACCTGTGCCATAGGCAAAATCTAAAGGGTTTAGTATGGAGGATTTCGTAACATATTTGACCTTGATATTTTAGATCCCACCTCCTAAAATATTCTACAAATGATATAGAATTTTCTCTTACCCGTAGAACAGCAAAGGCAGGGATAGATACACCATGAATATGGTTAATTTATGTGGATTATATCCACTCACTCAATTGTTTGGGAAACCACAGAATATTACCTAAGGGAAATACGCTCTAATTATTTTCTCATTCAAAATTCTCATGGTGATTTACTCATTAGTAAAAAAGAAAATGATTCTGGAATAATTCACTACATGTTAATATTTACTGAATATATAGAGTTTTTCCAGTGTCTAATTTTTTTAAGTTTATTTATTTATTTTGAAGAAAGGGGGTAAGAGAGCATGAGCAGAGGAGGGGCAGAGAGAGAGGGAGATAGAGAATCCCAAGCAGGCTCCATGCAGTCAGTGTAGCCCCTACATGGGCTCATCTTACAAAATACCAGGTCATGACCTGAGCTTAAACCAAGAGTCAGACACTTAACAGACTGAGCTGCCCAGGCGCTCCAATGTCCAATTCATAACAATGCTTTAGTTTTGTATTTACTTGATGATTAGTAATGTTCAGTATTTTTCCATATTGGCTGTTGGTCATTTGTATGTCTTTCTTGGAGAATCATTGTTCAAGTGATGTGTAAATATTTTCTCCCATTCTGTAAACTTCCTTTTCTTTCTGTTTATTCTTTTCTTTGTTGTGCAGAAGATTTTTAAATTGATATATTCCCATTAACTAATTTTGCTTTTGTTGCCTGTGTTTGTGGTGTCATACTCATGAAATCGTTACCAAATCCAATATCATAAAGATTCACCCTTATGTTTCCCTTAAGGGTTTTACTTTTGTGCATCGTGTAAGAAAAGGGTTGGATTTTACTTCTTCGTATGTGGATATGCAGTTTTCCCAACACGATTTGTTGAAGTTACTATTCATTTCCCATTGTGTAATATTGACATTCTTGTTGAAGATCAATCAACTATATGTGTGTAGGTTTATTTCTGGGCTGTTTAATCTGTTGCATTGCTTTATATGTCTGTTTTTATATCAATACCATACAGTTCAGTTACTTTAGCTTTATAATATATTTTGAAATCAGGAAGGGTGGCGACTCCAGCTTTGTTCCTTTTGCTTAAAATTTATTTGCATATCCAAGGTCTTTTCTGCTCCCTTGTGAATTTTAGATTTTTTTTTCTATTTCTAGTTCTATAAAACCACCGTTGATATTTGGGTAAGTATCGCATTAAATGTTTGGATTGCTTTGGGTAGTATGGATATTTTATCAAAGGCAAACCAAAAATACAATTGGTATCACCTCCCACCTGTTAGTTGAGGATATGGAGGAAAGTAACCTTGTGCACTGCTGTTAGGAATGGAAACTGATACAGCCATTATGGAAAACAGTGTGAAAGTTCCTCCAGAAATTAGAATAAAACTACTATATGACCTAGCAATCACTTCTGGGTACCCATCCAAAGGAACTAAAATCAGGATCGGGGAGGAACACTCCCGTGTTCACTGCAACATTAATCATGATACCCATGATATGCAAACGACCTTAAAAATGTCTATTTATGGATAGATGGATAAAGAAAATTCAATATATTTGTATACCAGAATATTATTCAACCTTAGTGATGAAGGGAACCCTGACATTTGCAACAACATCAATGGACCTGAAGGATGTTTGCTAAGTGAATAAGTCAGACACAGAAAGATGAATATTATATCTCACTTCTATGAGTCACCTAAAATAGTGAAACTCAGGGGTGCCTGGGTGGCTCAATCAATTAAGCAACTGACTTCCGCTCAGGTCATGATCTCATGGTTCATGGGTTCAAGCTGCATCAGGCTCTGTACTGACAGTTCAGAACTGGAGACTGCTTCAGATTCTGTGCCTCCATCTCTCTCTGCCCCTCCACTGCTTGTGCTCTCTCTCTTTCAAAACTAAATAAACATCAAAAAAATTTAAATAAATAAATAAAATAGTGACACTCATAGAATCAGAGAGTCTAATAGTGGCTTCCGGGGGTTAAAGGATGGGGGAAATGGAGGGGTAATAATCAAAATATACAGTGTTTCAATTACTCAAGTGAAGTAAGTGCTGGCATAGCACCTATAATCAGCAGCTTTGTGCTGTATACTTAAAATTTGCCAAAAGGGGAAATCATATGCTAATATTTTTCCTGCATGATGACAGTAACAATGAGGGCAGAGGAAACTTGGAGATGTGATGATATGTTTATGGCTTTAATGATGGTGATGTTTTCATAGGTGTATACTTATCCCTAAACCCTTCAGGTGGAGTCTACTAAATAGGTATAGCATTTTACAAGTCACATATACCTTAAAGAAGTAAGTATATCAATGTAAAATCACACACACACACATATGTATGTATGTGTGTGTGTGTGTATATATATATGTATGTGTGTGTGTGTGTGTGTGTGTGTGTGTGTGTGTGTGTGTATTCTATTCTTCCTATTCTTCCAACTACAATGTGGGAGATGCAGCCCATCTAGCAAGGGCGGAATTCCCAATGTTTGTCCTCTTGCTTATGAATAAGTACATTTACATAGTCTCCTTCAGATGTTATCCATCAATGTATCACATCCCAAGTTCCCTTTTTTACTTGAATATCATAAGACAGAAGAGCATTACCTACCTTGAGATCAACAAGGGCTGCTCAAGAAATCCAGGCCTGAAAGGTTGTTTGAAGGAAGTGGTATTGGGGTGCTATTTGGCTGGCAGGAGCTTTGCTTCGATTGCCTTTCGACCCAGGGAGGTGTCTCAACCTGTGAGCCCAAGATGACTCTCAACAGTTATACAAATTTATTACATTCATAATGGTTCTACTCTGTTCACAACATCAAGTGCTATGTATAAAGTAAAAAGGATAAGTTTGGAACTTATTGAAATGGTTATTATTCAAGAGATAAGAAAAATACAAAATGCCATAAGCACTTGGACACTTATAGCTCAGTAGGACTCCAGAAATCATGCAGTATTGTGATTCCTGAACACTAATCAATAGCATATTTGCATGACATGCTAATATCTAAACATCTATATCTACACACACACACACACACCTAGAACCTAAATACAGACATTTAACATCGATAGGCAAAGAAGACTTATCAAGAATCTTATTTTTCATCAATTCTTCAGATGGTTCCAATGACGAGGCAGATTGGAAACAATAGATCTAGTGAACAATTTCTTGCTTTAAAGATGAACAAGTGAACTCTTGGGTAATAAAATGACTTGATAATCATTCATGTATTTATCTATTCAAAAATACTTTTGAGGGCTTACTAAGTTGGGAAGAAACAAAAATGATGTCAGAGGCTATAAACACCAAGGATAGAAACAAAGTAAGAAGGTAAAGTGGGCTGTTGCAGGGGCATTGGGAATATTTTAGAGGTGATGCAGTGTATTTCTATGATGATGTCAGAAACAGATTTGAATGAAGTGACATAACATGATATTAAGAATTCCTTTTAGGGGGACCTAGGTTAAGCGTCTGACTCTTGATCTCAGCTCAGGTCATGATCTCATGATCTCAAGTCTTACAAACTTTGTAAGTTTGAGCCCTGTGTCAGGCTTTGCGTTGACAGTGTGGAGTCTGCTTGGGATTCTCTCTCTCCTTCCCTTTCTCAGCACCTCTCTCACTCATGTACTCTCTCTCTCTCTCTCTCTCTCTCTCTCAAAATAAATAAATAAACTTAAGAAACAAGAATTCCTTTTAGTTACCCACTTGTAATAATGGACAAACAACATATATTACCAGACATTTGATTAAATCCTCTGCTATGGGAAAGAGAACCAAAGAAACAAGTAATAAAATAAAATTGGAGACTTCCGGTTTCTAGCTCCAGAGGAAAGGAGCTTGGAAGACACAACTCTGTCCTATCGACAAGTAAAAAACTGAACACAGCATACTCTTCTTGGATCCTTAAAGAGAAGGGGACAGAAGGCAAGCAGCAGTCTCCAAGATTGCAGAAACAGGGAAATACAGGGGGTCAAATATTACCCGAGCAGAAACTCAGGAGCAGAAAACGCCATGGGAAATAGCACCTGGATAAGAAAACCTGAACTATAACTGACAAATTATGGAAGGTGGAGAGTGAACTACTCTGAGTTTTAAAGATTTTTAGGGGTATCCAGACATAGGGTGCCCCCCATCCCTGCCTCAATTTACCTTCAGGAGCTTGACCTGATTCCCACAGTAAAAACTGAAGAAAAAAACCCTCTGCTTCCTGTAAAGGGAGGTAGAAGGAACTATTTTGAAATATATATATATATATATATATATATATATATATATATATATATATATATATATATATATATATATATATATACATATTTCTCCTGTCAGGAGAAATTAACTAACCAATGCCATAGCTGATGGGGTATTATCAGAGCCTAAGTTAAGTAACAAGGGAGGTGGGAAATACTCAAGTCTAGGTAGTCTAACCATCTGGACACACCTAAGGGGAAAGAATAAGATTAAGAAACAATTCTGAAGTTCACAATCTGGTGATACAGCTCACTAAAAGACTGAGATCCAATCTTAAGACTAAAGAACACTTCCGCAACTCCCATACCTGACCACAATATTACTAAAGGTCTATTTACAATACTTCCTTTTAGTCAGCACATCATGTCTGCCTACCCAAAAAAAAAAAAAAAAAAAAAAAAATTACGGTTCATACTAAAAGGCAAAATAGAGCACTTTCAAGGCACACAATGAGTATCAGAGCCAAACTTGGCAGAGATTTTGGAATTAAATATCAGATTGGGAATTTAAAACAACTATGATTAATACGCTAAGTGTTCTAATGGATCAAGTAGATAGCATGGAAGCACAGATGAGCAATGTTAGTAGAGAAATGGAAATCCTAAGGGGAAAAAAATGTTGGAAGGGCAATAATAGTGTGAGAAAAAATGAAGAATGTCTTTAACGGGCTTACTGGTGGATTAGACAAGGCAGAGGAGAGAATCTCTGAACTTGAGCATACGTCAAGAGAAAATCTGAAAACTGAAAAGTAAAGAGAACAAAGACTGAAAAAGAAAAAGAGAAACAAAACAAAACAACAACAAAAACAGAAAGCTAGACTGGAAAATCTAAAGATTGTGGAAAAGGAAAGAAGTATTTGAAACAAAATGACTGACAATTCCCTCAAGATAATTCCAGACACCAGACCATAGACCCAGGTCCAGAAAGGTCAGAAGACACTAAACAAGATAAATGTTACAGAAATTATACTCTGGCCTATCAATTTTCAAACTACAGAAGATCACATATTAAAAAGAAAAAACTAAGAAAAAAAAATTAAAAACAAAAACAAAAACTTCTGAAAGAAGCTAAAGAAAATAATACCTCACTTTTAGAGGAACGCAAATAAGAATCACATCCAACTTCTTACTTAACATTCAAACAAAAAGTGACTGGAGTGAAAGGATAAAATAGGAACAATGCACATGATCATATATGTGTATGTATGTATCTTATGTATATATGCTTATTTATGCTTACATATAAAGGACATAAATGACGAGCAATAACAGATAAACAAAGGAGGAAGGAATTACAATGCCAAACATACTCTTACTACGTGATCCAGCAATCGCATTTTTTGGTATTTATCCAAAGGAGTTGAGAACTTATGTTCAGTCAGAAACTTGCACACAGATGCTCACAGCAACTTTATTTGTAATTGCCAGAATTATATCTAGAAGCAACCAGACGTCTTTCAATAGATGAATGGATACATAAACTGTGGTATACCCAGAAAATGGATTATTATGCAGTGCTAAAAGAAAAAAAAAAAGCTATCAAGTCATGAAAAGATAAGAAGGCAAAACAAATGTATTTTACTAAGTGAACAAAGCTAATCTGAGATGCTACATACCAGTATGATCCTAACAATACGATGTTATGGAAAAGGCAAAACTGGAGAAAGTGAAAAATCAGTGGTTGCCAGAGGTTTGGAGAGGAAAGCTGAAAAGGCAGAGCACAGAGAAAGTTTAGGGCAGTAAAAATACTCTAAGACTATAATGATGGATTCATGTTATTACAGGATTTCTCACCCCAAACTCATAGAATATACAACACCAGGAGTGAACCCTAAGCTAAACAGAGGACTATACGTAGTTATGATGTGTCAATGTAGGTTCATCGGTTGCAAAAATGTACCAGTTTGGTGGAGGATATTAATATTGGATGAGATTATACAAGGGTGAGGACAGGGGGTATTTGGGAAATCTCTGTATCTTCCACTTAATTTTGCGGGGAACATTTAACAGCTCTAAAAAATAAGTATGAAAATAAAGGAAAACTGAGATAAGGGAGGAAAATATATTATAAAATTTTTCATTAATAAATATCAGAAGCTGCCCCAAAACACTTCTTAAAATTAAAATATGCAAGCAACAGCAAACTAACTAAAAATGAACACAGACCAAAGTGAAAGAAAAAGAGATAACTACTTTAACAAAAATATCACAAAAGACCTCTATTAATCCCACCCCAAAGCAGCAGAATACTACTGAAATCAGCACTTCCACGAGGCGCAGGGTCAATGTGGAAAGGGAAGTATTAACAGGATCTGTGACGCTTGGAAGGTAGGAATTTTGAAAACTCAGCAGAGAAAAGAGAGGACAATGTTCTGGGTGGCAATCTCCACAAAATCAAGCCGGTGAGATGGAAGTCTTTATGTGCCCCAAGTTGTAGAGGTAGGACTTCCCCACCCCCAATGAGGTTCAATTGGAGGTCACAAAAAAACTGTAGGAAACCACAATGATGGGTGCTCTAGGCGGTTGAGGATCTCAGAAATACGCAGCACATACTGCTTTCCAAAGTAACAGGGTTTCAACTTGAGGATGGCCAGAGTCAGTGAATAGGTCAGAATCATGGAAGGAAAGTTTGAAATAAGAGAGAGGGGTTCAGGCGGACCTGGGTGGCTCAGTCAGTTAAGTGTCTGACTCTTTCTTCCTTCCTTCCCTCCCTCCTTCCTTCCTTCCTTCCTCCCTCCTTCCCTCCCTCCCTCCCTCCCTCTCTCTCTCTCTCTCTCTCTTTCTTTCTTTCTTTCTTTCTTTCTTTCTTTCTTTCTTGTTTATTTATTCTGAGAGAGAGAGAGCACGAACACATTGGCATGAGGGGCAAAGAGAGGGAGAGAGAGAATCCCAAGCAGGCTCCGAATAGTCAGCACAGAGCCTAATAGGGAGCCAGAATCACAACCACAAGATCATGACCTGAGCAGAAATCAAGAGTGGGAGGCTTAACAGACTAAACCACCCAAGCGCCCAAAGCAATGGACTTGACTTAGGCTCAGATCATGATCTCATGGTTTGTGGGATCCAGCCCTGTATCAGGCTTTGGGCCAACAGCACAGATTCTCTCTGCCCCTCAAATAGATAAATAAACATTTAAAAAATAAGAGAGGGCGAGTTCTGGAAGATGTAGGTCTCAGAAAGTACTTTTACAGCAACATATAATGTCTAAAGCTTCGAGTACCACTTTGGAAAATAGCTCCAGGTAGAAGTGTTAATGAATAAGGCTTAGCTCTGAGAGTTAAAGTAGTTCCACAATAAGACAATATTTTAAGTCCATAAAAATATGTCCCTAATGCCTTGAGCACAAAACAAAGGTACCTTGACATATCTCCAACACACACACACACACACACACACACACCACACACACCTCCTTATGATAGTCAAAAAGTCCATCATATGTAAATGTAGGAGGAAGGGAAATAAAGAATTAATGTAATATTATAGAATTGACCTTTGAACAACATGATTAGGGGTGCCACCCCTCTAAGCCAAAAAGTCTATAATTTTGACTGCCTGCAAACTTAACTACTAAGAGCCAACTGTTGACCAGAAGCCTTATCAATAACATAGACATTAACACATATTTTGTATGATCTATGTATTATATGTTGTATTCTTATAATAAAGTAAACTAAATAAAATATGTTACCAATAAAATCATAAGGAAGAGAAAATACTTTCACAGTACTGTACTGCTTTCTTTAAAAGAAATCCAAGTATAAAAGTGGACCCACACAGTCCAAACTTGTGTTGTTCAAGGGTCAACTGTGGTATGTAACTTGCGAAGGAATAGAAGTACACAGCATTCCAAACTCACCGAAATCCACTAATAAAGCAAGGCTCTAGAGCAAGCAAACTAATATGATGATTTAATATCTTAGAATAATGTTAAAGAAATTTTAAAATAATAAAAGTTTATTGAAATAATAAAATATACTAGTATGTTACAAATAAGAAGTCAAAATATCAAAAGGATTTTAAAACCTGAGTAAGATAATCCAGAAATTTACTATAAATAAAAATATCATAAATCAAGAATAATTTAGTAATATATGAGCATTCTATTAGCTGTTTTCATACTTTTTAAATTATTATTATTAGAGAGAATGCTCACAAGTAGGGGAAAGGGACACGGAGGGAGGAAGAGAGAGAAAGAGACAGAGAGAGAGGAATAGAGAGGGAGAGAGGGAGAGAGAGAGAGAGAGAGAGAGAGAGAGAGAATCCCAAGTGGCTCCAGATTTAGCCTGAATTCTGATATGGAGCTCTATCCCACAACCCTGACATCAAGACCTGAGCCAAAATCAAGAGCTTGGCTCTTGAATTTGACCCAAAAAGTTTAACACACAAATGGTGTTACTTTTTTTCATGGGCTTAGTTATCATCTGTGTATCTTCTGTGGTGAAATGTTTGTTCAAATTTATGCCCATTTTTTGTTGTCATTTTTCTTTTTTGCTTTGTTTTGTCTTTAGAGTTTTCTCATCTATTCTGGGTAAATGTTCTTTATTGGGTAGCTTTCCAGCAAATATTTTGTGCAAGTCTGTGGTTTGTTTATTTATTCCCTCAACAACATCTTCAGAGCAGAGGATTTTAAATGTGGTGAAATACAATTTATCACTTTTTTTCCTCCCATGGTTCATGTGTTTTGAGATTTATCTAAAATCTGTGACTAACTCATGGCCACACAGATGCCCAAGTTTTCTCTAGGTATGTATAGCATTAGGACTTATATTAAGGTGTAAATTCATTTTGAGAAAAGTTTTATATATGGTGCAAACCATGAGCCAATGTTTCTTTTTTGTGGCATAAGGCTATTCTACAAATTAAGCGCCATTAAAAAAATAATATCCTTCATAGATTTTTCTTAGCAATTTGGTCAAAATTCAATTGAACATATATGAACAAATCTATTTCTTAATACTATTCTGTTCCATTGATCTAGCTGTCTATCTTTCCAATAATTTACTCAGATTATTTGTTTATATGTGTGAATATCCCGTTTATTTTTCTTTTCATAATCCTTTCCTTTTTAATAAACATTATAGAATTGATGTGTTGATTCCTGACAAAATACTTGTTTAACTTAAATTGGAGCTGCCTTGAACTTATAGATCAATTTGGGATTGCATTTAATGAATAGATCATTTTTTCACAGTAGGGCTGCCTGCCAATATCATCTTTTTTGTTTGTTTGTTTGTTCCAATTCTATAAATAACATTGTCTATCTAGTAACTTATAATCTCTGAGTGTGATACTTAGGCATCCATATATTTTCCATAATTCTTTTTTTTCTTTTTTAAATTTATTTGAGAGAGAGAGCATGAGTGGCGGGGGAGTGGAGAGAATCCCAAATAGGTACAGGCGCTATTAGCACAGAACTTGATGCAGGGCTCAAACTCATGAACCTTGAAATGATCTGAGCCAAAATCAAGAGTCAGACACTAAACTAACTGAGCCACCCAGGTGCCTCTTTCCACATTTTTTCTAAGAGTGTTTTATGTACATTGTCACTACTCTATATTAGTATATAATATCTCAAATACAAGACAAAATCCTATACAACTCATTTTTCTACCTTTATCTCCACCATTTTCCTATTACATATTTCTCTTTTTCTACTACATAGAATATTACTGTTTTCCGTACACTGTTCCATCTCTCCTTTTGATTCCCATTCATGTATTCATATCTTATCTTTCTTATTTAACTCTCAAAGAGCCTGAATCTATTTCTCAGACCACTTGAAAGTGTAGCATTTTAAAATATATTTAAAATAAAATAAAATTTATTAAATTATTATGAAGTTTGCCATAGGCTATGCTTTCATATTACTTCCTTAAGTCCGTGTTTATAGGATTTTCAGGGAAGCAAACAGGTTTTATTTCCAGGAGGGGGATACTGGATTTCAGAGAATCCAAGTCATCTACCCAGTGACATACAGTCGCTCAGTATCAGAGCCAGAACTATGTCCCATTTCATTAGCTTTCTTTTCCTCTGAGGGATCATTTCAAACCAGAGGCCAAAGGGCATTTATGTAATCATTTTCACCATGTAGTTCATTATCCGGAATCATTCACTTGTCTACGATGGAAAAAAAAAAAAAAAAAAGTCATCTTCGAATTTTTCTGTCCCAGAAAAGAATTAGTGCATTTTTCTCTTGGGGCCTCATGGTGAACTTTAAGACCTTGAGATGGTATGAGAATCTAAACCCATTATATTCACAGTGTACCATAATGGCAGTTCATTTCTACAGGTAAGAGGAAAGGTTTTTCACAACTTACCAAATATTTTAGTAACTAGATCTTTGTATTTGAAACTAGAGTATATGCTTTAATGTATGCATTTAAGAGAGAAGATTCTAGTTAGTTAACTCAAAGTTATAATAACTTTGATCACATGCCTTTCAGGGAATATAGCAGGGGAAATAGAAAGGGTTCCCCACATATTTTGGTCAATAGAACCGTCAATTAGAAATTTGCTTTAATGTTCTTGATGAAAGATTATGGTCAGTTCAGGGACAATAGAATTAAGGGGCTACTTTTAAAGTTTAATAAAAATATTAAATGGAGGAAACATTAACTATTAACCAGCTAATGGGTATATACACCTTTGAAATCACAATATTTTTTATGATGGATAGATATAAATAAATTTTAAGTTTTATTTTACTAGTTAGCCTACTGATCTAGCAAATATATATATTTTATGGTGTATTCAAAGTTTATTACTTAAAAAAAGAATTTCAATGTTCAAGGATGTTATCTCACTGATTTTACATGAAGACATTTCCAGAATTATGGCATCCCATAATGTAGTTTTAATATGGTCAAGTGGAAATAGTGTAGAGTCTCAAGTCAGAAAAAAATCAAAGCTCGAATCCTGTATCTCTTAGAAATTATGACCTTGGTCAAGTTATATATCTAGGTAGGCTTAAATTTTCTCATCTATAAAATTACACTGAATAATTTAGTGTCTAGGTTGCTATGTAGATTGTATTAAATAATGTGCACAAAATTCCTAACTCTTGGTAACCAGTTAATGATATATAGTGGCTACAATCATAGCTCTTCTTGTTATTGAACTGAGTGTTTTTAATACTGTTCTCATGCGTGTACTTTTTATGTTTGACCAGGAGTGTTGAGAAACTTATTTTATTTTAGCCTCCCAGATTGATCAGGCTTTGTTAAAAATGCAGCATCTGTATTTTTATCTTTCTAACCCCTAGTGAAGTGAAATAGCAAGACATAAACACAACCGGTTCTAGTTTTCCTAAATTTCAGTTAATAGAAATGTCTGTTTGAAAGGCAGTTTGGATGCAGTACTCCAACCTCATATTTTTCTCTATGAAGAAATGAAGTAGATAAATGCTCTAATAAGACATGGTTTACCATAGAACATACCTTCATTCACAAACCACTTTCTTTTTCTGAAGGGAAGAGCAGAGACATAAAGGATTACTAGAAAAGCAAATGTATCAGAAGAATTTAAGTGAACATTATCTTGTTGGCATGCCCACAGGATGAAAGTCATGACAGAAATGGATTTTAAAGTTTCTTATGGCACAGAATCTTGGGATTCACTGGGTTTAATTTTAATAGAATAGTATTTTAATATATTTACTGCTGTAGAATAAATATATGTATAACTTGAAGTACGTTGCTTCTGTTTGAGACTCATTAAGTCCAAAATGCTTTTATTTATTTGTTTGTTTGTGTGTTCATTTACTTTTAAAGTTTATTCATTTTTGAGAGGGAGAGAGAGAGAGAGATGGAGTGCAAAATGGGAAAGGGCAGAGAGAGAGGGAGACAAAGAATCCGAAGCAGGCTCCATGCTCTGAGCTGTCAGCACGGAGCCCAACTTGGGGCCAGACTCATGAACTGTGAGATCATGATCTGAGCTGAAGTGGATACCCAACCGACTGAGCCACCCAAGTGCTCCAAAACGCTTTCATTTTAAAAAGTTAATTCTATAATCCCTATTTATTTTGTTGGCATTAAATAAATTTGGAGATCATATTTCATTTGTATGCATCTTTTGCATATGATTAACCCTTGAAGGTAATACAAAATATTTATGCATCAGATTGCACTCTGCAATCACCATAGAGGTGTTGTTGAACAAGATATGCCTCAAATTTTGGGTCACTTTTAGTCATTCTTTAGTTTGCAAGGAGAAGTAACTTTTCCCTGTTCACATTGTCACCAGGTGGTTTTATAGTCTACATATAATATTCTTTATCTCCCACAATTATCTTATCTAAGGCACATTAGTTAATTAAAGGCTAGATTTGTCATGTCCTTGACATTTCTTCCGTCATGAGTCATATGAGTGTATTTGAGTTAACATGTGCTTTACGGGTACTTCAGTATACTACCTATTGGTATATTTTTCAAAATTTGCTTGTGTACAGTTTTGTTTTCACTGTACTTATTCTTATCTGTTTAACTCTTGTTTTGTATATGACTCTCTTTAGTAAACACTTTTGTATGTACTCCATGGATTTGACAGAGGAAAAGAGAAAAGGTTGGGAGAGAAAGAGAGAGAATAGGAATTTTTAAAACAGAAATATAGTTTTGGTGATACCCCAACACATTAATCATTTTTATACTCTTCATTGATGCCTTTATAAACTATTTTATTAACATAACAATTTAAACCTAACTATACATTATTTAAGTTATATATCTGTGTTCTCAGGAGAATTATATAAGTTGTCTGGATTTATACAAAATCAGATTTTAACTTAATTATGTATTTTTTATTTTCAATTTTTCTAAGAATCAAATGAGCATTTTGGGGTGTTGGAGACTCACATTTATGAATCTATTCTATACATTAGAAATGTCTTCCACAAGAATCTCTGGGAACATTTCTGGGAAAGTAAAGACACGTGGTTTTCTTTTTTTATTCTAATAGTAGGCTTAGATTATTTGTTGGCTACCGGTGCACAGGTATCTCAACATAACAAAACATAGCATATTTCATATCATACATATAAATCATTTGTCAGTGAGTAAATCCAGCGTGGCCTTATGTACTTTGTTTTTGTTGTTGTTGTTGTTGTTTTATTACTCTTTTTAAACACTTTTTGGTTATAACATGTCAAGGGAAAAACGAGTCACCATGCCGAAACCTGTCCCCTAAGTAATGATGGATCCAGTAATTAATTGTGTTTCAACAACGGAAAGTTCAGTCCAGATACAGGTGCCTCTTTAACTTTTTTAGAAAGTTTCCTTTATTCATTCTCCACTTAATGAGAGAGAGTATAATGACGTCAAGAAAAATAAGAGCTTGTTTTGCGACAAACATAGTGATTTTATTCTCTTAGCAAAAACTTAAGAAACAATTTTATTATCTACTACCCAGTGACATTAATTTCACAGTGATTTTAGAAACTCCAGGAGCAGATCTAACATATTTAAAATGGAAAGGATTTCTGTTTGACAGAAATATATCTTAAAAACGTCTCCAAGGATGGGATGCCTGGGTGGCTCAGCCAGTAAAGCATCTGACTTCAGCTCAGGTCATGACCTCATAGTTGGTGAGTTTGAGCCCTGCTTCGGGCTCTGTGCTAACAGCTCAGAGCCTGGAAACTGCTTCGGATTCTGTGTTTCCCTCTCTCTCTCTACCCCTCCCCTGTTCTCACTCTGTCTCTAGCTCAAAAAAAAAATAAACATTAAAAAATACTTTCAGGGGCACCTGGGTAGCTCAACTGGTTAAGCACCGACTTCAGCTCAGGTCATGATCTCACGGTTTGTGAGTTCAAGCCCCTCCTCGGGCTCTGTGCTGACAGCTAAGAGCCTGGAGCCTGCTTCAGATTCTGTGTCTCCCTCTTTCTCTGCCCCTACCCTGCTCACACTGTGTCTCTTTGTCAAAAGTAAATAAGCATTAAAAAACTATTAAAAATACTTTTAAAAATATATATAAAAGGATTTTGCAGCAATAATCACATGAACTGAAAAACCTTTCAAATTTTTATTAAGATAAAGTTTGAAAAAATTAACAGTATCATAAGCTGCAAAAGTCAAAAGGAACAATTTAATGATGTGTTTTTGAGGAAAAAAAACTGAAAAAAAAGACATTCATTGTTTTTGTTTGAAATTAAGGTGCATCTCTCTTCAGAATATTATCTGCTATTCTGTTCACCCCTGCTCTGGAATGGAAACCAATGGAACAGGATATTTCTCAGAAAAAAATTATAGAAACAGTCTTGTAATAGTCGAGATGTGTTAATTTATCTCATTTCCTAGTCATCTGGAGACATTTTAAAATTAAACCATTTCCATGGTACTTCTCACTTAAATTCAACCCAAACTTGTGATAGAAGATGCTTACCCCCATTTTAACAGTTGGGGATATTAGAGAAAGGACTTAGATTCACATGGCGGCCCATCCAGGACTAGTATTCAGAAGTGTACTTTCCGTCATGGTGTTTTCAGGCTCGAATAGTCCGATGTTTATTCATCACTGTGAATTTTAAGACCATGTGACATGAGAAGAAGACAGCAAAGAATTTAACAGAAAATGAATTAGAAAATAAATCATTTCAATCCACAGAATATCTTTAACATGATAAATGTAGTCAATGACTGAATATAATCATTTATTCCTTTTATTTGACAGGAAAATGCAACCACTTGGGTACGATATCTTTATCCCACCCTATTTTATCACTGCCAAGGAAATCATTATGCCCTGCTAAGAGACAACTATGAGGATATGATTGGGTGGACTCTGTTTTCACAAGATATTGCCTTTAGTACCTACAAACGAAAAGTGAGATGTCAGGGCTCCCATCAGATTTAAATTTACACAGGATTCAGATGAAAAATGTGACCGAAGTCACCATGTTCATATTGACGGGCTTCACGGATGATTTCGAGGTGCAAATCTTCCTCTTTTTGCTATTTCTAGCAATCTACCTTTTTACGCTGGTGGGAAACTTGAGACTGGTTCTATTGGTCATTGGGGATTCTCGGCTCCACAACCCCATGTACTACTTTCTGAGTGTATTATCTTTCCTGGATGCCTGCTATTCTTCAGTTGTCACCCCAAAAATGTTGGTCAATTTCCTCGCAGAGAATAAAGCCATTTCCTACATTGGATGTGCAGCGCAGATGCTTCTCTTTGTTACCTTTGGGACCACGGAATGCTTTCTCTTGGCTGCGATGGCATATGACCGCTATGTCGCCATCTACAACCCTCTGCTGTACTCAGTAAGCATGTCACCCAGAGTCTATGTGCCACTCATCGTCACCTCCTATGTGGGTGGCATTTTGCATGCTTCTGTACACACAGTGGCCACATTCGGCCTGTCCTTCTGTGCCTCCAATGAAATTAGACATGTGTTTTGTGACATCCCTCCTCTCCTCGCCATTTCTTGTTCTGACACTCACACAAACCAGCTCCTGCTCTTCTACCTTGTGGGCTCCATTGAGATAGTCACCATCCTGATAGTTCTGACCTCCTATGGTTTCATTCTGTTGGCCATTCTGAAGATCCGTTCTGCTGAAGGGAGGCGGAAAGTCTTTTCCACATGTGGCTCTCACCTAACTGGAGTGTCACTATATCACGGAACCATTCTCTTCATGTATGTGAGACCAAGTTCCAGCTATGATCCGGACCATGACATGATAGTCTCAACATTTTACACGATTGTGATTCCCATGCTGAATCCCATCATCTACAGTTTAAGGAACAAAGATGTAAAAGAGGCGATGAAGAAACTGTTGAGAGAAGTTGTTTCTAAGTAAAATGCATTTTCAGCATTGAGCTGCATATCAGTCCATGTCTCTTTGCTCAGAAACTAAAGAAAATGTCTTGGCTTCACTAACAGTGCTTGTATATCTTAGAATATTTTCCAATAAAGCATTTATCAGCCTTCCAACACAGCATTTTATAAATACAGATAATTTTTATCGTCTATGTACTTTTATTATGTTCAAACTGATCCTTATTAAATATTCATTGATGTAATTCTGTTGCTGTTGCCCGTCATTGTGGAATGTGATTTTCACTCACTACTATTATGGCTTATATTCTCAGGATCCTATGGATTAGTACATCATCACATTGTTTATAGTCTTTAGTACTCATTATGAGGTTACTTCTCCATTCTGGAATCCGGTGAACTCCTTAATGTTACTTCATTTGCCTTCCTTTGGAGTAAGACTCATCCAGACTTATTGCCATGACATTTTCACAGTATGGCTCAGCATTATGTATCTTTATTCCATTATCAGAATATTTCCTTATTACTGCCCAATCATAGAACTGTAACATTTTTTGATAGTGTATTTAAGGGTCATGAAAGACAAACTGAAATAGAACTTATAAAAAATCAACAAATGTTCAGTTATATAAATACATGCATATATAATATGTACGTGTGTGCGTTATATATATATATATACATGACATATATACACACATACATAAATGCATCATACATGCATCATGTATGCATGTATGATGCATTTATGTATGTATATATGGTTTGTGTGAGTGTCAGAACAAAAAATGGCAAGTAATGGGGTGCCTAAGTGGCTCAGCCAGTTAAGCGTCCAACTTTGGCTCAGGTCATGATCTCGCAGTTCATAAGTTCAAACCCCGCACCGGGCTCTGTGCTGACAACCCAGAGCTTGGCGCCTGCTTCAGATTCTGTGTCTCCCTTTTTCTCTGCCCCTCCTCCATTCATGCTCTGTGTCTCTATCTCTCTCTTGAAAATAAATAAACATTTAAAAATATAATAATAATAATAATAATAATAATAATAATAATAAAAGCCAAGTAGTGGAAGGACATGTCTAATACAAGACATGTCTAATTTCATTGGATGCACAGGAGGACAGGCTGAATGTGGCCCTTGTGTGTACAGAAGCATGCAAAAATGCCACCACATAGGAAGAGACACTGAGTGGCATGTAGACTCTGGGTGACATGCTCACTGAGTACAGCAGGGGGTTGTAGATTGCTACATAGCAGCCATAGGCCACTGTAGCCACGAGAAAGCATTCTGTGGTCCCAAAGACAACAAGGAGAAGCATTTGTGTTGCACATCCAACATAGGAAGTGTTAGGAAGTCAATCAGCATCTCTGGAGTAACAACTGAGTAATAACTGGCATCCAAGAGTGATAAAATGTTCTGAAAACAGTACATGAGGTGACGAGGTTAGGAATCCCCGATGACGAATATAACCAGTCCCAAAACAATGCCCTACTATGAAGGAAGGGATCCAATGTAGCTGGTGATCATAACCATTTGATTATGAAACTCTTTCTTTGCTAAGATTAATCTTTGGTGAGCTTTCACAAGGGACACAAATATCCTCACATGTTTAACACAGAGAATGAAGTCTAACTACATACCTCTTATATGGACACCAATTTTTCAATCATGTACCTTCCGAATCCCTGACTGTCCAACATAGATCATGAATCAGTATGTAATTGTACATCCGGCTATTTCTCCTTCTGAACAAAATAAACATCTAGTTATACCTTTTGAAGTTCTTACCACTGGGAAGGTTTTCTTTCACTGAATTCTTTCAGGAATGTCCCAGAAAGAGACAATATTGCTATAGGTGTCTGTTTTTGGATGGTGCCCACATATTGTTCAGAATCATCTGTAAACTAGGCCTCAACCTTCTCTACCTCTGTCAAATAAACATCAGGAACTCCCCAGAAGCCATAAATTCAGGATCGGAGAGAAGAATTGTGGACCCTTGGTATTTGGGTCACTTGTTCATGTAACTTACATGGACCTTCAAGGCCTGCTCAGGTGCATTTTCATATATCACACTTCCATTTCCTGATGGAATGCTGCTGTGTATGCCCAAATTTATAACTTGTTGGGTCAGAAAACACACTACTTTGAATGGGGAAGTTCAGCTGGTGTGGTAATTTGGTGGCCATGGCAAAGTGTTCAGTCTCTACTATGTCCTAATGATGGGCTAAGAGCCGTTTTACAAAGGAAAGGTATTTATCTATGGAGGATGACAGGGCTTCGCTCCAGAATACTAAGGATCTACACTGTGGTTCCTCCATCGCGGCCAACTACAAGCTCTAAGCAGCATCCTCTGCCACTGCCCCTTCAAGCAGCAATAGACCTGCCGTATCCTATGGTCCAAGTGGAAGCGAAGATTGCCCAGCAGCCTGAACTGATCACAGAGCCATCTTCTATCGTGAACCCCCTCAAAATTATCAATGTCTTATGTCAATTGGCACATGGCTGGAATAACACATCTAAATGAGAAATACACTACCTTCAAAAAGAGGTCCACTAGTGTCACTTTTCTGGTTGTACAAAGGACCAGATACAGCAAATTTCCCTTGACCTTAGAAGAGATCCCTTGACACACTTCATACCGCTGTACCCTTAGAAATTTCACTTAAGCAGAAAGTCCCTGAATATTTGCCAAATTAATTTTCCAACTCATGTCACATGAACGTCTTACCAATAAGTCTAGAGTAGTTTCTACTTCTTGTTCATTAAGTCCCATTGGCATAATGTCATCAATGCAGTGGATCAGCATTTTATCTTGTGGAAGGAAGTGATGATAAAATACCTGTGAATCAAATTATGACATAGGTTGTAGAGCTGATATACTCCTGGGTACGACAGTGAAGTTTGTTGGTATTGCTAGCTCAGAGAAAATGTCCATCAACCAATGAATGGATAAAGAAGATGTGGTTTATATATACAATGGAATAATACTTGGCAATGAAAAAAGAATGAAATCCTGCCATTTGCAGCAACATAGATGGAACTGGTAAAACTTATGAACACGGATAAAGAAAAAAATACTTGCCAGATCAATAGTTGCTCACCAGTTACCAGGTTATGTGTTGATTTGCTCAAGCGATGAAACCACACCTGATCCAACACCAATAACTAGAATAATCACCTAGTTAAGCTTATGGTAATTCTCTGTCATTCTCAAAGACCTACAAGTTTGGCCAAATGGGAGACTTGAAAGGGGATGTGATACAGTCACCTCTCCTACATCCTTAGAGTCTTTGATGGTGGAACTAATCTCTCATTTTCCCCCAAGAACGCAGTATTGATTTTGGCTCACTGTTTTCTTTGGTCGAGGCAGTTATATTTGCTCCCACTTGACTTTTTCCATTATGATAACCTTCACCCCACAGGTCAGGGAGCCAATGTGGGGATTCTTCTAGGGGCTGAGTTGTTCTATTCCAATTAGACATTCTGGAACTGGAGAAATAACCACAGGATGGGCCAGGGACACACTGGGCTCGTTGTGAGATGGGCCAGGAGTAAAACTCCATTGACCACATGACTTCCACAAGCCCCTCCTCTGACCCTTGGGCCACCAAAACACAAACACACAGTGCTATTTTTTGTCTTCTGGAATTTTCATCATCAGTTCAGAACTAGTATCCAGTAGTTCCCAAAGATCTGGTTATTTCCTTTTCACTAACACACAGTTACCCTGGTAAATGTCCAAAGTCCCTTTGGTGAAGGCTTGGAGAAATATTAATAGTTTAAATTTTTGGTAATATATGAGGGTCATCTCTCAAGAGTACCTGACCTCCCTTCATTAAAGAGATTCTAGGGCTATTAGCTGCCTCAGTTCACAAATTGATTGCTGAGCTCACACAATGACTGTTTTTATGATTCAAGTTAGACTTTTGTTCAGTTAACCTGCTTATATAGATCAAGATAGAATTTAGAGTTTTTCATCTACTTCACTTCTAGAAATACCATGATTAACTTGTCATCGCCATGCTTAAAAATGAGCAAGGCTATTCTGATTGCTGCTTTGAGTCCACATCCAGGGAGTAGCCACAACCCTTTGTCTCTGCAGTTGGAATCCTCCACTTGGACTCTACCGCTCCAGAGTGAATGCTATCTATGCAAATAGTAATGTAGCAATACATATCCTAAACAGGAAACTTCTAATACAGGAGATGGAATGAGAGAAATGGAACGAAGACTTCTAACTTTAGGAAAACTTTGTATGCCTCTTAAATGTTTTCAGTTAAGAAAACATTAATTAAGACATAAAGACTTAGGGGTGCCTGAGTGGCTCAGTTGGTTAAGCGTCAGACTTTGGCTCAGGTCATGATCTCACAGTTTGCAACTTTGAGCACCAGGGTGGGTTCTGTGCTGATAGCTCAGAGTCTGGAGCCTGCTTCGCATTCTGTGTCTCCGTCTCTCTCTGCCACTCCCCACTCATGCTCGGTCTCTCTCTCTCTCAAAAATAAATAAATATTAAAAAAATTTAAAAGAGAACATAAAGACTTAAACTAAACCTTCAATTAGGTTATTTTTGTAGGTAAGTATGTAGAAAAGCTTTTTGATAATTCTCTTTACAAATGTAAGTGCGGCATTTATGAAAACTTCCACACATTACTGAAAACTAAGATATGAATAAAAAATTTCTAAAAATTGCATTCTATTTAGAAATGATTAACAAAAAGAAAAAAAAGACTCTCAATGTAATCATTAAAGATGATTAAAAATGATAATACTAAACTATCCTTAAGTCAAAAGAAATGGGAAAATATCAGAAAAACCGATTATGAAAACATAAATGCTGAAATATGTGTGATGTAACCGACACAATAATCACTGGAAAATTTGTACCCAGGTGAGAAAGCTAGAAAAAAAATAGCAAAGTGATTAATAGAAAGAGGACATATTTTAAAGGCAAAATGTAAACTAGAAAATCTAAGACAGTGCCTAATAACATTCTATCTTTTTCCACATCCGTCCTTTCATTGAGCTAAAAAAATTTTTTGACAATTTCTTATATAAACTATTTATTCATTTAGGGAATATTTATTGAGCCACAATATGTGTCAGACAGAATTCGAGACATATATGTCTGGAAAATAGATAAGACAATAAATCAAATATAAATTAAGTACATATTATATGGAATTGTGATAAGTGAAAAGGTTGTATTTAAGAAGGAAAGAATATGAGAATATTCAAAGGAAGTAAATTCTAATTATCATAACGTAGTCAATGAAATCCTCACTAAGGATAGGCATTTTAAAAAAGGAGTTATGTGAACGGCACTGGGAGAATCTTGCAAACTGAAAAAAAAATTCAGAAAAATTAATGGGGGGTATATATTGTGTTAAAAATTATCTATATTTGTACAGTTAAGGTGCTATTTATAGTTAATGATCCCACTTTAGGGAAATATCCTTTGTTGTACTTCACGTTCTAAGGAGATCATCATACTGGAACCAAAGGGATTTAACATTTAAAAATATATATAATAATACGGGCACTGGGTTGGCTCAGTCGTTGAGTGTCTGACTCTTGATTTTAGCTCAGGTCATGATCTCACGGTTTGTGAGTTCGAGCCCTGTCTTGGCTCTGCACTGACATTGTGGAGCCTGCATTGGGACTCTCTGTCTCCCTCTCTCTGCCCCTCCCCCCCAAAATAAATTTAAAAATTAATAATAATTATGATGAAGATGAAATATAGGCGGGAAGGATGGGGGGGCACCTGGGTGGCTCAGTGGGTTAAGGGTCTGACTCTTGGTTTCGGCTCTGATCATGATCTTGCAGTTTGTGGATTAGGGCCCCATGTGGAGCCTGCTTGGGATTCTATCTCCCTCTCTTTCTGCCCCTCCCCTGCTTGCTCTCTATCTCACTCTCAAAATAAATAAATATAAACTTAAAAAAAAAAAAAAGGACCGAACGATGGAAAACCACAACCACTTACAATTAATTAACTTTGAAAGACACATGTCCTTGCCATGAAAATGAGGTCTGTTGGAAACAGGGCTAAACATGCGTATAGTCGGGGTGTTTTTCTATACCTTGGTTCTTCTTTATTTTTTTAATGTTTATTTATTTTTGAGAGGGAGAGAGAGAGATAGAGAGAGAGAGAGAGAGAGAGAGAGAGAGAGAGAGAGAAATAATGAGCTGGAAGGGACAGAGAGAGAGGGAGACATAGAATCCGAAGCAGGCTCCAGGCTCTGAGTTGTCAGCACAGAGCGCAATGCAGGGCTCAAACCCACAGACCAGGAGATCATGACCTGAGCTGAAGTTGGTCACTTTACCGACTGAACCACTCAGGCACCCCTATACCTTGGTTCTTAGGCCTGGGCACAGGGTGCAGGCATCTGTTAGAGCATAATAAGGTGGTAGTGGTCAGAAGAAAATAGAGCCAAAGCTGAGTCTATACCAGGTTAGCAGGCAAACCCATAAAGATGGACTGTGGCTTAACTCGGCTCCTGCCAACCAGCTGTTACTCTCTGAAATGTGCTTATTTTTGGTCGTTCTTGGGTTTAGATATCATCTTGATCAGTGCTAATGCCTGGTCTCTGTATTCCGTGAAGAAGTAAAACTAGGATTGACTGTCTATGCTCTGAATGAAATAACGAAAAGGGGAGAGATGCACCCTCACAAGCTGTGTGCTAAAGACACCAGAGATTTAAATATATTATCTGTCAACGCACAGATTTAAGGATGGAACGGAGTGCTTTTCTCAGAAGTCAGATGCCAGTGACTCTATGGAAATGGATTGGGATTATGTGAGCTTGGTTTTGCTCTCGGTGAGGTGGTACTTGCTCAAGCTATTCAGATACAATCTTAAATTTATCTATAGTTGCAACTATGGGGGACTCTCCAGTTTGACTCATGTGAGGATGAAGGTAATACTATACATTTTAAAGTAAAGATCACATGCATATGTGACTCTGTGTGTATAAATATACTTACAAATAATAAATATGTGTATGTGTGCATATGTAAATATATGTATGTGTAATAAATATATACACGTGTGCACATGCACATACACACACATATACACCGATATTCATATGTCGAAAGCTAACTCACCATACCTCAGAATACAACTATATTTGACAATAAAGCTTTAGAGGAGGTAAGTAACTTAAAATGAGGTTGTTAGAGAGAACCCTAACCAAAGATCATTGGTGTCCGAAAAAGATTTCAGAACACAGAAACACAGAGAGGATTGACCACGAGGAGACAGAAAGAGAAGATTGCCATCTACAAGTGAAGGAGAGGGACCTCGGAAGAAATTCACTCCGTCTTTACCTTCAGACTTACAAATTCTGTAACAGTGAGAAATAGATTTTTGCTGCTAAAGCCACCAGTCTGTGGCGTTTTGTTATGGTAGCCTGTGGAAGCTAACACAATCAGAATCAGCATAGATGTATATATATGTACACATGTGTATATAAATGTGTGTGCCTGTGCGTATGTCAGAATGAATTAAGGAAGAAGCAAATGAATGACAGAGATTTTCTACATATGTGAAAACTATACAGGTGTGACCACAGTCTTTATATAAAAATATATAGCAAGAAGAGAAAGACACAAATACTAAAGCAAAACATGTTTATCATTTTAATATTAAGATGGTAAACAGAATTCTTAATTTTTCCTAATTTAGTGGTCAATGTGAAAAGTAGACCTTATCGATATACCAATTTTTACCAAACAATTTCTTCATCGCCTCTTTTACATCTTTGTTCCTTAAACTGTAGATGATGGGATTCAGCATGGGAATCACAATCGTATAAAGTGTTGACACTATCATGTCATGGTCCAGAGCATAGCTGGAACTTGGTCTCACATACATGAAGAGAATGGTTCCGTGATATAGTGACACTCCAGTTAGGTGAGAGCCACATGTGGAAAAGACTTTCCGCCTCCCTTCAGCAGAACGGATCTTCAGAATGGCCAACAGAATGAAACCATAGGAGGTCAGAACTATCAGGATGGTGACTATCTCAATGGAGCCCACAAGGTAGAAGAGCAGGAGCTGGTTTGTGTGAGTGTCAGAACAAGAAATGGCGAGGAGAGGAGGGATGTCACAAAACACATGTCTAATTTCATTGGAGGCGCAGAAGGATAGGCTGAATGTGGCCACTGTGTGTACAGAAGCATGCAAAATGCCACCCACATAGGAAGCGACGATGAAGGGCACGTAGACTCTGGGTGACATGCTTACTGAGTACAGCAGAGGGTTGTAGATGGCGACATAGCGGTCATATGCCATCGCAGCCAAGAGAAAGCATTCCGTGGTCCCACAGGTAACGAAGAGAAGCATCTGTGCTGCACATCCAACGTAGGAAATGGCTTTGTTCTCTGCGAGGAAATTGACCAACATTTTTGGGGTGACAACTGAAGAATAGAAGGCATCCAGGAACGATAATACACTCAGAAAGTAGTACATGGGGTTGTGGAGCCGAGAATCCCCAATGACCAATAGAACCAGTCCCAAGTTTCCTACCAGAGTAAAAAGGTAGATTGCTAGAAATAGTAAAAAGAGGAAGATTTGCACCTCGAAATCATCCGTGAAGCCCGTCAATATGAACATGGTGACTTCGGTCACATTTTCCACTTTAATTGTGTATAAATCTAAATCTGATGTCAACTCTGGCATTTTAGTGTTTATTTATAGGTTTTAAGGGCAGTGTTTTTGAAAATAGAAACCACTTTATGTATTCTTGTGTTTGTTTCTTAGAAGCACATGTTGAAATCCTTGTCAGTGAAGGAATAGTAAGTGATGAAGAAGTTGTGTCCCAGAGGATGCATTACCTTGTGTAAAAAAATTTAAGAAATTATTTTATTGAGTCGTTGGTTAAATCTGTCAAATTATGCCAATTAGTGGGTTACTTTCCATTTAGCTTCTATTAAATTTTCTCCCACTTGTCTTCATATCGCATCATCTCAAAATCCTCAAAGATGAATGAATATAGAAATTTTAAAATCTGAAAATATTATAATAAAAATTACATACCTGTTGTTAGTCTTAGATTTTGTACAATGTGTATGAAATTCCTTGTGTGTGTGTGTGTGTGTGTGCGCGCGCACGCACACACACACCCAGTTGTTAAAATAGGATCAACTACTTGTATATTACAGGGATGAATTTAAATGAGAAAAATACAATGTGAAAATTATTTAAGTTCAAAATATTCCCAAACGAGAACAATACGGGATATTATACTCAATGTCAACTTGTCATACAGGGGAGCCCTTTCTGACCATCCCAATATTCTATGGCATCAGTCACCTTAAAAATGCATTGCTGTCATTGCATTGTGCTTTGGTCACATAGTAAAATGAAAGTATGTTTACTTATATCCTCTTGATGATTTTGTCCATAATAATTTTCTCATTATCTTGCTCATTTCATATTAAGAGATAAAGATTAGATAGACAAAAATATAGACCCTCAATTTTAACAAAATAGACCAATATGGAAGACTAAAATTTTCAATTCTTCACCTGTAATACAGTTAGAAAACATAAAATAGGCTACATCTATGAGAACAATGTTATAAACGCTAAGCTTGAGAAGGAAAGAAATGATAGCTGCAACAACATGATATTAAATGGCTACTGAGGGTTAGAAACTGTGTGTACATTATCTTATGTCATCTGCATAGCAACCCACAAACCAAACAATTTACATTATTTTATAGATGAGAAAACTGAGAAATAGCCTGACTTATAACCAGGCCACGGTCACATGGAGAGTTAGAAGCAAAGCCAGGATTCAACACCAGGTTTCTCTGTCCCACACTTTCATCTATGTCTAGTGGGAGCGTGAAGGACACCATGAATTCTATTTGGAGACATCTTTGAGGTCATCAAGTAGACACCATGAACAAAGCTCACCCTCCCAAGTTGAAAAAAAAAATATATGGACAAGAAACTATCATTGAAATCAAATGGCAGACATGTCCAAGGAATATTTCAGGGGTTCAATCCCTTTATGAATCTTGTGATAGATCAATGTGTGGAGATGGCACCTCTTGGGCAACAGAACAGTATTGGGATGGTGTTATACAAGGAAATAGAATCATCATGTTAGAAGCCTTGGAAGAAATATAAACACTGGGTGTTTTCACTGGGGGAAATCAACCGTTTCCACATGTCCCCTCTCCATAGCACCTGTTTTACTACAGTATAAAACTCAGGTTATGTGCATTTTCATATTGAACTTTTTTGTTAAATAAACTTTTGGAATAATCAAAAAATAAGCCATGTCTACTTGACTGTGTCGCAATTCATTGTGATACTCCATAATTCTGGAAATTTTATCATCTGGAAACAATACAAAATACCATCCTCATGTGCTTGGATTCTTTTATAAATCCAAGTTTAAGCAGAGCACAATTAAAAAAAAATGAAGACAAAACTGAAGTGGCTTTTTGAAAAGGCAGCTAACTAGTAAAACGAATTTAAAATTCATTTATATCTTTGCATTAGAAAAAAAAAATATGATCCCCAAATGGCATGTACCAATGGCTGGTTGATAATTTTCTATTTAATAATTTTCATAAATTTGTAATATAGCCCCTTATTTCAACTACCTTTATTCTGACAGTTATCATCAAGAACATGAAATCAAATGTGTAACTTACAAATCTGTTGACCTAAATATGTAAGGAGTCTTTCCTATTATCCTTGTTATATTCTCTGGAATTCCCTTGATCAATTTTAATTAACCTCTAAGTTAACTAGAAATTTCTGTCTCAGATTTAAATATTAAAATGTGGAATCTAGTTTGAGATTCGAAGTTATGACTTCTGACATATTCTGTATGAGACAAGAAACCCTTTCCTCTTACCTGGGGAAATGAACAGTTCATTCAGTTAAGGTACCCTGCGAACACTAATCATTTGGACTTTTATACCCGAGTCTCAAACTCCTTTTGAAGTCCACAGGGATGCCCCAAAGAGAAAATACCTTCTGGGACAGAGAAGTCAGATAATTTCATGTTTTTCTTTCACAGTAAATGACGGGTTCTGGAACAATGAACTACATGATAAAAACAATCGCATGAGTACACTTGGGTCTCTGCTATAAAATAATCGCAGTGCAGAGCAGTACATGGGGCTGGAAAAAAAATCTAATGTATAGGACACAATCCTGACTCTGATACTAAACAGCTATATGTCATTGGGTTTATGACTTAAATTTCTAAAACCCAGTTCTTTCTTCCTGAGAATATAACCTGTTTATTTGTTTCAAAATAAGATATGACAAACTTCATAATCATTTAATAAAGATGACTATATTTATTTAACTTTATACTTCTAAGTGGCATGAAAAATATATTTTAAGCTCACTGAGAGTTTAATAGGGAGAAAACGATATGAAAACACAAACAGGAAATGTTGAAAGAAGATATTGGACACTATACATAAAACTTTAATATTCTATGTAATAAAACAGAGTATTAGAGACCTGGCAGAGATAAAGGTCAGACTTTTTGTGTTGGTCAGGGCCTTGTCTTGGAAATCTTGTATACTTATCTCTAAACTAGTTCCTGGCTATGTATTTAAATGAATTATTCAAAAATTTGTTTAAAATACATAGGTGCCTAAGCTAAACATCTGAGGAGACTAAATTTATAGATAGGGAATGATAGTCATGGAATTTGAATTTAAGAACAAAAGAACAAAAGAAAGAAAGGGATAAAGAGGATACTGATCTATTAATTAAATGCAGTTCCAAATGATCTATATAAGGTTCATGCAACCCTAGTTAAAACTAAGAAAAGCATTTCTGTGGAAATTAACAAGGGAATTCCACAATTCTACAATATAGAATATTTCTATTGCCTACAACATGGTTATCGTTACACAGTTGTGTGTGTCTAATAAAATTCATGTAACTGGCACATATACATGGTAGATATTCTGTATTTATATTAAAATGCAATAACTCTGTCCTTAAAAAAATACTGTCTATGATATGCATTAGTCTTTGCTTCATACTATGGTTGTCTTTACATGGGAAATAGTGACGGAAAAAATACAGGAGGTTCCCTGGGTTCTGGCAATGTTCTTTTTCTTGGGTTTGTTTATAGGTGTATGTTCAATTTAAAAATTCATCAAGCTGTACACTTAGGATGTATGCATTTTTCTATGGGTACATTTTCTTCAATAAAATTAAAAAAGAAACAAAATATTTATTATAACTTTACTAAATAAATTCCATAAACTTTTGTTACTTAAAATCTCTCTGTCTCTCATCTTATTGATACACCCATTAATGACATAGTTATAAATTTTTGTGTGTCAATTTTATATATGTATGAGTCACATTTCTATTGTTTTTAAAATTATAACTTAGTAATTTTAGATCTGTAGGTTTCTATCAAATTCTTAATTCTCTCTCTTTACTTGAAATGGATTTTCCTTCATCTCTCTTTCTCTTTTCTTTCCTTAATTATGCTTTCAGTAGTGACCACCCACTCTTGTATCAAATTACTCTTGATTACTGAATTTTTGTCTTATTTTCATTTTCTGGTTTATTATTCTGAGTCCTTTGTAGCATATTTCCATATCATTCTGATGTCTCGTCTTCTCATTTCTGATAATTTGATTTTCTTGAGTCATTAGTTATTTAAATTTTTGTTTGTTTGTTTTATATTAAGATGTACTACATATGGGTCATCTGATTCCTTTAACGGACTGGGCTGACGCTCTGCTTTTGGTAACTTTTGAACATTATTTGGTTATTTTTACCCGTTTGCAATTTAAATGTATTTATAAGGAGTTCAATAGCAATCCTTCGGTTCATTCAATATGTCAATAGGATGGACGTTTTGACTATCAGGAGGCACATGTGAAGGTGGAAGTATATCAAGTAGCTTTTCCAGCTTTGTGTTCAAATATCACTCTCATGTTTTTATGAAGGTCTTAAAATATTATACAGCTACTTCAAGTGCCACAGCTAAGCTTTAGGGAGCACTTCCGTCCCCTTCCTTGAACCTAAGCAGACTGTTACCTTGTAAAGGACTACTCTACACTCCAGACTTGTATATTGCTCTAGCCGTCCTTTTTAAGACCTTCCCCTGTTGAAACTTACTCTCCTGGTGTATTTGCCTTACTTAATTGACATGCTTCTCAGCTTTTCTTCCTCTAAATGAAGTCCTGTCCTTTCCAAAATGAGTACATGCTGCATATTTCTGAGATCTATTTCAGTTTCTTACGGACACTTTGTAACATGATTAAGCCTGTGTAAGAGTGGGGAATATCCAAAAAGTTAAAGAAAACTTAGGGGCACCTGGGTGGCTCAGTTGGTTGGGCGTCCGACTTCGGCTCAGGTCATGATCTCACTATCTGTGAGTTCGAGCCCTGCATCGGGCTCTGTGCTGACAGCTCAGAGCCTGGAGCCTGCTTCAGATTCTGTGTCTCCCTCTCCCTCTCTGACCCTCCCCCACTCATGCTTTGTCTCTCTTGCTCTCAAAAATAAATAAAAATAATAATAAAGAAAATTTAAAAAATAAAAATGTTAAATGTCTCCATTTTGGTCTTAGGGGGGTGGGGTGGGGATGTATGCGCGCTCCCACATGTGTGCCTATGTGTGAACTGCACGTGTATACATCTGTTTAGCAACCAATCAATAGATACTTTTATTTAATTTGAGTAAACACTAGATTCACATTTGGGATTCACAAAATCGCATGATTCATTAAGTCCCACAGAGCTTTAAACTTTTAATGTCTCCTCCACATTTCTATGGGATTCTTTGGACTTTTCTTATTACCTTGAATAACAATCTTCCAGTAAGTTCAAACTGCACACTTCTAAATGTATTCATTAAAACAACATACTTTATGGGGTGTGCAGGTGGCTCATCTGGTTAAGCATCCAACTTCAGGCCAGGTCATGATCTCACTGTTCCTGAGCTCCAGGCCTTGCGTGGGACTCTGTGCTGATAGCTCAGAGCCTGGAGCCTACTTCGGATTCTGTGTCTCCTTCTCTCTCTAATCCTCCCCAACTCACGCACACACACTCTCTCTTTCTATTTCTCTTTCAAAAATAAATAATAAGCGTTAAAAATGTAAAAACGACATGCTTTATGATTTGAACAGAGTAAAAGTGCAATACATTTGATTGACTATAAATCCATCTGCTAGATTCTGCAGGAGATATAGTGTAGTTTTACATCATTTTAGTTTACCATGTTTTCGACTTGTCACAAAAAAAAAAAAAAAAAAAAAAAAAAAGAGGAAATCCCAAGATGAGAAAATGGGAGCTCAGAGAGTTAGTTTTAACCTAGTGTCAGAGCTCTTAAGAGGATGTCTCAGATTCAAAGATTTCTTATCTAATGTCTGTATATGTTTTTTAAGGCACTTTTTTTTTTTGGCATTTATTTATTTTGAGAGAGAGAGAGACAGAGCATGAGCAGAGGACGGGCAGAGAGAGAGGGAGACAGAATCTGAAGCAGGCTCCAGGTTCTGAGCTGTCAGCACAGAGCCTGACACGGGGCCCAAACCCATGAGCGAGATCATGACCTGAACCGAAGTCCGACGCTCAACCAACTGAGCCACCCAGGTGCCCCTTAAGGCATTATCTTAAATCAGGGATCAAATAACTATTTATTTTATGAAATATTAACATATAGTACATTGTTCCACACCACTTACCTTTATTATTGAGTAAATCCTTGTATTGCTATTTTGAACCAGAAGATAATTGGAACATATTCCCATTGGGGAATCTCCTCTGGGTTTTATCAACAGCTGAGTAAGTGGATATAAGCGATCTAAATGAACTATATTCATAATGTACCTAAACTTGCCTTTGCTGTTCTCTAGGTAAGCAACATTTTCAGATAATTTGCAGAATATTTAGGAAGTGAAACCTAAAATGCCAAGGTCAAATATGCTAAGAAATCCCCAATACTAAAGCCTTTCTTTGATGCCTAGTGTATAGGTGAATAGAATGCAATCATCACAAACTGGACTTACACAGATCTGCCTAAAAATCAGAAAACAATACTTCCTGGAATTAAACAAAGGAAATGGAAAATAATGAATTTGAATCTGTAAAAGTAATGTGAAGTCTTCAAATGTATCTATATTTTAATTTTCTTGATGTCAGAAGACAGACCAATTCAAAGTGAAACAAGATAAAATTTATCAACAGAGGGCAAGGAAACATTTAACTTACTCACCTCCCTGGGTGCTTATATTTTGATATGATAAGAAAAATGATAATAATTTTAATTTTATTTATATAGCCATATATTGTAGAAGCAACTTCAAATGACTACTTATTTTATAGAACTTCTCTAGTCTTAATGACTTAAAAATATTCAAACACATAAAAAAATCATATTTTGTTTTATTCCAATGGAAGTGCTGGGGAGGGAAGTCAATTGCAGAATGAAGCTATCTACAACAAGAAACAAAACAGGTGGAAAGTGGGTGCTGTCTGAAGGAGACCTGGGACTGAATCTTGGCTCTGGCACTTGGAATCTGTGGGATGCTACAAAGGTGAAGTAAAGTAATGCGTGCAAAAGTCCATTCCTACAGCTCAGTAAATGTTAGTTCTCTGTTCTCTACTCCTTTGTGAACCAGGGGCTTCAGTATTGAGCCCAAAATATTTGGAATATTCTGACTTCTATGAAAGTTAGGGTTGTAGAAATGACTTTAAATTAATTATAAATGTTGATCATATATTATTAAATTCTTTAAGAATATATTCACTCCTTCTTTATAACTCTAGGTCTTTTCAATATGTATTAATATTGATTTAGTTAGACTCAACTAACATATAGTTTTAGAAAATATTTAACTGAAGAGTTAAATATTGTAATTTTTTATTATCTTATTTACTCAAAAGAAAATTAAGCTCACTCTGATGTGACACATAGGATTGTGGGGATCTGTGTGTGCACTTTTACTTTTATTCTTTGTTGTTATTAATGGATCATGAAATTCGCAAAACTACTTAGTCTCTAACCCAGACATATAAATTGTGTGCAGAGGGAAAAACATAATCATAATATAAATCACTGGATTTTATCTACTGGAAAAATGCATAAGTACATACTAACAATCATAAAAAATGTGTTACATGTAGCTAAAGACTGAAATATCTAGTTCAAGGCTCTGGTCAATTGGTTTTCAATGATTTAGCTGTAACATTGGTGCTGTGCTCAAGTAGTTACTATTTTTTAAATTAATATATTTGATTAAAAATTCAATTATATGAACATCTTAAATTTATTAAAAATTGGCATTTTTAAAGATAAGGGCTTGAAATATTTATTGTTTTATATGTTTAATTAGCCTGCCTGGGTGTACATTATTTTGTCTGCTTTGTCACTTCAATTTACTGCTTTTTGAAAGAGGAGTTGAATCACAGTATTGTACACCTGAAACTAATATAACACAATCTAATAACTAAACTGAAAATAAAATAAAACAAAATAAAATAAAATAAAATAAATTAAAAAAAGAAGAAGAGTGGCTTTGGAGAAAAAGCCTGGTATCACACATGACTTTTAATAATGGTACTTTCACATTCGAAATCTATGTAATTGTCCTTGTACCAGGTATAACATTGAGCTGATGCTGAGAATTGTATTGGAGTTGAACTTTTTCATGTGACTCTCTGTTGCATTAAACATAGATTCATTTCATCATATTTATCTAAGTCTGGTTTTTATTTATCTTTTATTTATTTCCTTTTCTGTTTTAACCGCATCTACATAAACTCTAATCTGAACCTTCCTTTGGTTAATATTCATATTTTTCCCCACAGAATTTTTTTCCTTTTTTTAATTTTTCTAAATGTTTAATTATTTTTGAGAGAGAAAGAGGGAAAAAGAGAAGGGGAGTTATTTATTTTTGAGAGAGAGAAGGGAACAGAGGATCTGAAGCAGGCTCTGCAATGACAGCAGAGAGCCTGATGCAGGGCCTTGAACCCAGGAACCATGAGACCATGATTTGAGTCAAAGTTGGATGCTCAACTGACTGAGCCCCTCGGGCACCCTTCCTTTTTTTTAAAATAAGAAAAAATGTATTCAGGGTTTTCCAAACAATTCATTAAGGTATTTTGTTTTGTTTTGTTTTGTTTTGTTTTTTGGGGGAGGAGAGCCATCCTCCTACTTCTTTATTATTATTATTATTATTTTCATTGTTGTGGTTGTTTTTATTAGGGAGAGAGAGAGAGAGAGAGAGAGAGAGAGAGAGAGAGAGAGAAATAGAGAGAATGCCAGCAGGGGAGAGGCATAGAGAGAGGGAAACACAGGATCCAAAGCAGGTTCCAGGCTCTAAGCTGTCAGCACAGAGCCCAACACGGGGCTCAAACTCACAAACCATAAGATCATGACCTGAGCCAAAGTCAGAAACATAACTGACTGAGCCACGCAGGTATTCCAAGGTTTTTTTGTTGTTGTTGCTGTTGTGTTTTTGTTGTTGTTGTTGTTGTTCATGAAATGATATATTTAAGAGCATTTCATTGTGTTAGAGAAGCTCAAAAATATTCAGTTAATTAGGACAAGTGCTTTATTTGAGTGTTCTAATTTGTTTTGTTGTAACTTTTACTTCCGATACATAGGATTCAACTTAAATTTGCTTTTTTTGATGTCTCATAAGACATCAAAATTCTTGTTTTCTCTGCCTTTAATCTTTCCAATAATCCATGAAAATGTTTTCTCCCAATGTTTGACAATTCTAGGTGATCCTGGCTTTATCATTCCCAGAAGGTTCCTGGGATTCACTTTCCTCTTTTTCTATCACTTTTTCCAATTCAAATGGCTCTCTCTCTTACTGATGGTATCCATGTCAATGCATTGAAACTAAGGTTCAACTTGAGTTATGAATTTAAATAATTAACAGAATATTATCTGCAGATTATATGCCCTCAGAACTGACTTAACATGTCCTGTGGGTGGGTATCTGAAAACATTTTTTATGTAATAATTTGAATAAAACCTATCCTCCAACTATTATTATGTTATGGGCGAATAATGGAACTTTGAATTCAGGTTCAGCTGATACTTTGACTCCTAGTTTGATTAACCATGGCTCTATGCCTGAAAAGGTTTTTCTATACCTTCTAACTTTCATTTCTTGCTAATATTTCTTCTTTTCAATATTAAGTATAATGTTTATGTGCAAAATTTTTTGTTATATTTTTAATTCCTGATTTTACGGATTTATTTGTTACTCTTAGATAATATTTACCTAGTTATTCATCCACTGAAACCCAAATCAACATTATATAATCAAGTGTAATATACCAAAATAAAAGAAAAAAGAGATTTCCTACTTTTTCTTATAATTCTCCCATTTTTGACATAGAATTTTGAAAGAACAGAAAAACATACATTATCAATGATGTAGACCTCCAGAACCCACATAAATGACCAAATATTTATCTCCCAAAGGATAACATAATGTTATGTATTTCAAAAATACATTGAATGAAACATATGCTGTCATAGAATTTTATATCCAATCATGGTCCATATTCTTGAAAACAGTCTCGTTTAGTTCTGTTCAAAATAATTTAATGGAGTTAAAAAGCTTTTAGAGATAAACCTCTAAAATATTACTATCCAATTGGCTGTTAATCTGTCAAAGTAAACTAATTTAGTATATTCTGTATTTTAAATTAATTTAAATATTTAATTTTATTAACACATTTGTCTTCAATATTTATTCCAGTGTTTTGAAATAAATTTTAATGTCGTAATTATTTAGGTGAGTATGTTATAGCACATAATTTTACACAGTTGTTGAAATGTTTAGAATCCTGATGTGAATTCCAATGTTGTGTTCATTGATAGACTATCTTGTGTTTTTATGCTATAAGAAAAACATACTTAGCTGTGCATTTCGTGTTTTAATGTGATTCAATAGAAAAATAGCTAATATAAATCAGTTGCAAATTCCCCCTTTGACCTCAGTTTTAGAATTGACATAGGTTGAGCCACTGAGTAAAAATTCAAATCTTGCATTTAATTCTGCAGTGAGTGGCATCCACCTTTGTTCCACCATCTTGTCACTGTCTCCTCATCAACTGTTGGGAAATTATGCATTGCCAAGAAATTAATATGAGGACAGAGTTCACTTTCCGTGAGTCACACGAATGGTCACTTTTATCACATTAATATGAATTAGTTGTTTTAATATCTTCAAGTTTGTTCCATGAGGTATCGGCATGAAGAACGACACGGAAGCCACCATATTTGTACTGAAGGGCTTCACAGATAAGCGTGAGCTGCAGACAATCTTATTCTTCCTGTTTCTAGCAATCTACCTCTTCACTATGATGGGGAATTTGATTTTAGTTTCATTGGTCATTGGGGATTCTCGACTCCACAACCCCATGTACTATTTTCTAAGTGTGTTATCATCTGTGGATGCCTGTTTATCCTCAGTTATTACTCCAAATATGTTAGTAGATTTTATGTCAAAGAATAAAGTCATTTCATTCCTTGGATGTGCAACACAGATGTTTCTTGCCGTTACCTGTGGGACCACAGAATGCTTTCTCTTGGCTGCGATGGCATATGACCGCTATGTCGCCATCTACAACCCTCTCCTGTACTCAGTGAGCATGTCACCCAGAGTCTACGTGCCCCTCATCGTCGCTTCCTTTGTTGGTGGCATTTTGCATTCTTCTATACACACAGTGGCCACATTCAGCCTGTCCTTCTGTGCATCCAACGAAATTAGACATGTCTTTTGTGACATCCCTCCTCTCCTCGCCATTTCTTGTTCTGACACTCACACAAACCAGCTCCTGCTCTTCTACCTTGTGGGCTCCATTGAGATAGTCACCATCCTGATAGTTCTGACCTCCTATGGTTTCATTCTGTTGGCCATTCTGAAGATCCATTCTGCTGAAGGGAGGCGGAAAGTCTTTTCTACATGTGGCTCTCACCTAACTGGGGTGTCACTATATCATGGAACCATTGTCTTCATGTACGTGAGACCAAGTTCCAGCTATGCTCTGGACCATGACATGATAGTGTCAGTGTTTTACAGCATTGTGATCCCCATGCTGAATCCCATCATCTACAGTTTAAGGAACAAAGATGTAAAAGAGGCGATGAAAAGAGCATTTCAAAAAAATTGGTTTATCAATTAATTTTATTTATCACACTAAACATTAAATTTAAACAAATTAAGAATGACGTATGCTGTCTCCAGTTGAAGAAGTTACAATAAAAATGTCTTGTTTCAGTTTTTAGTGTCTTTCTCTTCTTCTTGGACATTTTAAATAAAAATAATAAATAAAGGTTATATATGCTCTGAATCAGCATCCAGTGTATGGTACTAGCTTTCCCACAACCAGGATTCACAGGTCCAGGCACCAAAATGTTGAAATGGTGATGGTACCACTCACTACTATCTCTAGTCACCTGCACACAAAACTTTGCTTCCTGTACCTGTATTGAAACACATAGAATTTGCAAGTTTTGAGCATGGATGATTAATAAGATGAAGACAAAATAAAAAGGAAAGAAAAGGGGAAAAGGGAGAGAGGGAGGAAGAAAGGAAGAAATGAGATCAATGTTATCAGTTACATCTATGCTGATTCTGAAATTTCATTATATTTTCAAGGTGCAGAACTAGAATGGCAGGTAAATATTGCACTGATACAATGTGGCATTATCTAGAAAGGAGATATTTGAAATTACCCCACTGGATGGGATTTAAAAGGGTGTATATACAGGTGAAGGGGATTAGGAGTACACTTCTTTTGATGAGCACTGAGTAATATATGGAATTGTCGAATCGCTATATTGTATACCTGATATTAACATAACACTGTATCTTAACTACAGTGGGATTAAAAATCAAATAAATAAATAAACAAATAAATAAATAATTTCCACTTTCACTCAGATTTATAAATCTGCAAGTAATGTTTTTAAAAATATAGATATCCTACAAAATTGTAACTTCTCATGAGTCTATCAGAGAGCTGAGTTTGCAAACATCCAAGTAAACTGTATCACGAGGGGAGACGAGGTCCTCTCCTCCTGGAGGAGACACATGAACTGTTTCACCTTTGGCAAAGGTGGGGAGAGAAAGATGTAGCCACTGTGCAAGAAAGTAGGAAGAAATTAGCTAGATTAAATATATGTGCATGTGTGTGTATACTTAACACACATGTTAAAGCCAGGTTTGGGGTATTGGGAAAAGAAGAGTTGCCTAGAAAGAGAGGGTTTGCCTTCACTGTGAGTCTTCTCAGCAGGCTCCAGCCAAGAATAGTAAGAATAGTTCATTAGAATAATAATAAAATAGAGGGACCTTGGGTGGCTCAGCTGGTTAAGTATCCAACTTCGGCTCAGGTCATCATCTTATGGTTCATGAGTTTGAGCCCTGCTCAAACTCTGCTGATGGCTCAGAGCCTGGAGCCTGCTTCAGATTTTGTGTCTCCTTCTCTCTGCCCTTCCACTGCTCATGCTCTGTCTCTTTCTCAAAAACAAACATTTAAAAAAGAATAGTAATAAAAGAAACATTTAAAAAGCAGATTGTCCCTGGGGGCCTTTATGAAACATTGAAATTACTAGGTTAACAGATCTAGCGGAGACAGAAAACATTATATAAACATTATATAATATTATATAAGCATTCCATCAGATGGATGGAAACCGAGAAGAAGTGTCCAGTAGAACTCTAGAAATAAACACACACCTACACACTCACCGTATCAGAGACAAATAATTCCTTCAACAGGATCATCAGTAGATCAAAAAGGTTGAGAAAAAGGCAGAAAACTTGAAGATAGACAATAGGAATTAAGTCAATAGAATAAAAGTTATAGAAAAGGGTGAGAATAAAAGTATCTAACAAGTGTGACACAATATCAAACAGTCTAATGTCCAGAACAAAATAGAGAAGGAATGAATCAGAAGAAATATTTAAAAAGATAATGGCCAGGACTTTCCTAAATTTAGGGAAACATCGAAACACGGGTCCAAGAAGGTCAGTGGACCCTAGGAAGGAAAAATACAAACAACAAACCAATTGACCAATAAAACCACGCCTAGATTCGTTAGTCTCACTGATTTATTAGAGCATTCAGAAGGAAAATGCATGTCATATACAGAAGAAAAAAATATACAAATTATAGCAGATGCTATCAGAAATGATTCATACCAGATATAATGAAGATACATATTTAAAATAGTGTAAGATAGTCGATGTCAATCAGAATTTAATACCTATGGAAATGTTTAAAATATATTCCAAATATAAAAACAAAATAGACTCTTTCTGGAAATTAATATACACACACTGAGATAATTTATAGCCAGTCAACTTGTGTTTTAACACTTTTCCAGGCAAAGGAAGCATGATAACAGAAGAAAATACGTGTCTACATAAAGAAATGAGTGACACCAAAAATGTTACAATGAAGATAAATATAACAAATATTAGAGACACCTAGGTGGCCAGCCGGTTAATCGTCAGCCTTCGGCTTATGTCATGAACTCATGGATCATGAGTTCAAGCTCCACATTGGGCTCTGTGCTGACAGCTCAGAGCCTAGAGCCTACTTTGGATTCTGTGTCTCCCTCTCTCTCTGCCCCTTCCCTGCTCATACTTTCTCTCTCTCTCTCTCTCTCTCTCTCTCTCTCTCTCTCTTTCTGGATATTTAATTGGGTATTTAATTATAATTGCTTTAAAGAATAAATGACTAAAGTAAAACTATGCTGATGCATTATTGGTTTAAACCAGACATAAAAATAACATTTGTGACAAAAAGAGAAAGAGAAAAATTGGGTCTTTACTGCTCTAGGTTTCTGACATTAAAAGTTGTAGTTTATATTATTTTAGGTAAACTGTACTATATTAACGTGCATATTATAACTCACCTGGTCACCATTGTTACATATTAGGAATATTACAGAAGATACATATTGCCAACATCAGGAGTGAAAGAAGGGGTGTTACTTTGTCCCCGCAGATATTAAAAGGTAATATCAGAATATTACATACAACTCTGTTAATAATTTTGAAAATTAAATGAAATATACAATTGCATAGAGATATTCACATCAGAAGAAATGAGTGACCTGGAAGAGTCCTCTATCTTAAATGAATTGAATCACTCCTTAAAAGTCTGTATGAACAAAAATGGGAGCATTGTTTTCCCAATGTGAAAATGTCCCCTTTCTCCCAAGAAGAAACCTAGGTCCAGGGATGACCTTGTGAAAAAGAGCCATCGACACACCTTAGCCAGCTAAACTCTGCAGTTACTTGTTTTTTCTTTGTTGAGACCCTTGGGTTCTGAATCCCTTCATTATGCCACCATAGCCTGTGCCCTGATTATTACAGGTTCTCTATCCAGAACCATCCCATCATCTGATAAATTGTTCTTTCTTTTCCAGAATCTCTCTTTTTGTAAGTAGGATTGTACCTGTAAGTTTGAGAAATCTTAGCTAGTATTGTCAAAATCACACTGCCTTCCATCAACAGTTCTAGAGTGCCAGTGGCATACACCTTTTAACAGCCTCTAGTATTTTATTTAATGCTTGATTTAATATAATAATGAATTATATTTTTTACCTCTCAGAAAAGTATCTAAGTTCCAACATGAGCTTGTTCTTTAACACGGAGTGGCCATGAACCAGTTACTTAATCTCTTTATGCCCCAGGTCTATTATCTGCAAAATGCATCCTTTAGATACAGTTATTGAGGTCATTTTCTAGTGATGGGGGTATGACACTGGACAAAATAAGTAAAAATCCTGTACTCATAGAATTTACATGATTCAGGGGAAGAAGAGAAGGGATACAAGAAAGAAAAGGCAGAAGCTAAATACATAAAATGTTAGTTGGAGAGAAACCATTACGGGAAACAAATGAATCATGAAAGTGGGCTAGGAACAGGTAGAATTTTAAATCAGTTGGTAAGGGATATTCTTCTTAAGAAAAGAATAAGAAAAAGTCATGCGGTTGTCTATGAAAAGGAAGTGTCAGGATGAAGAAGAGAAAAGGGAAAATTCCAGGCAGTACCAAGACCAAGGCTTACAGGTAGAGTTAGGAGGGCCTGTTACTGAAACAAAGTAAGTGTGATAGAACAATAAGGAATGAATTATTACATGTAAGGATTAGGGACAAGATCCTTTTGGAACAATAGGTTATTGTAAAACTTTTAGTTTTTATTCTTAGGGGGATGAGAAGTATGACAGGATTTGTGAGAGCTGATATGATCCAATTTACTGTTTTAGACTATCACTCTGGCTCTTACTTTGAGATCAGATTCAAGATGAGTAAGGGCAAACAGAGTGACAAGCTAGGGGGCTGCAGCAATAATTCTGGGACCATGGTCCCTTGGTCCAGTGTGGTGACAGAGAATGTGCTGAAAGATAGACTTTAGATATATTCTGTATTTAGAGTCAACATAGTATGCAGCTGAACTGGGTTTCAGGTGTGTGAGATAAAAATTCTATTATTCTTTTATTTCTTTAACATATTTGTATTAAATAGCATTTTGCCATGGCACCATAAACCAAAAGAACGTGTCTTAAGTTGTGTCTAGGCCACATTTTACATAAAATATGATATGCACTAAAATAACAGGGAATTTTATAGAGCAAACACAAATAGTTGAAATCTTTCTAAATTGTGCTTAGAGTCTAAATTGTGCATGGAATATATTAACATGTATGTAATATATACATGCTTTCCAAATTATATTATAAAAAAGATGCAGTACTCCTACTTTAATTACAATTTAATTTAATTTAATTTAATTAGCATTTGTTCGACTTAAGTGCTGTCTACAAAATCACAGAATCTATTGGCCATCTTTGCCAACTCAAACCAACAGGATACATTTCCCAATCATAAAAGTAGACATAAATGAAAAAAAGGTGAAAAGATAATTTATAAAAAAGAACAGAAAAATGAAAAGACTGGTAAATATATTAAACGACACAGTGCATATAAAAGTTGAAAGATAAGCCAAAAAGTATATTATTGAACTATAAATATTTATCATACACTTGTTACCAAATGCAAACGAAAACAAATAACAATAGTTCTAAAGACAGAGTCTAGACCCCATGAATATCAGAGCAAAAATAAGTCATAGTCATTTTAAATGGCATGATATATGAGAATGAAACATTTAAAATAAATTAAGTGGGGGAAAATAATGCATATTTAAAAGATTTGAATAAGTTTTTAGATACTTTTGAATTAGTGAATTTTTAAAAAATTTTTTCAATATTTATTTTTGAGAGAGAGACAGAGAGAGACAGGGTATGAGCAGGGGAGGGGCAAAGAGAGAGGGAGACACAGAATCCGAAGCAGACTCCAGGCTCTGAGCTGTCAGCAAATAGCCCGATATGGGTCTCGAACTCACGAGCCATGGAATCGTGACCTGAGCTGATGTCAGACACTCAGCTGATGGGGCCAACCAGGAACCCCAAATTAGTGAAAAAATTTTAAACTTTTAACTTCAAATAGAAAGTTTACACTTTTTCACTTTATTTTAAACATTTAAAAAGTATGTAGGGAAAACAACTATAGTTACACAAAGATGTTATACATTTTAAAAAATGAGAACTTTATAATATTTTTGCTTGAATGAAAATTATTTAGTTACAAAAGTTTAAACAAAAAACTCAAATACTTAGAAAGTGGAAAAATACATTCTTACCATCTACATAGCAAAGAAAATTAAAATTGTAATTCAGATTATGTAGAGAGAAAATGTAAAAATAAAGGAAATTTCAGCAGTATGACTATAGTTTAAAGGAGGCCACAAATTCTGAATTCATTGTCTTTTCTTGGCTTTACAGCTTGTCTCTGTTAAAAAATTAAAACAAATGAGCCAAACGAACACTTAATTCAACATTTATTTTTCATGACGATAGCAAATCTATAACAATTAGGAGAAAAGCAATCATTTAAAAAAAAAAAACACACAAAACTTCAACAAAGCAGCGGTCTACTGAAGCTTATTGAATGTTAGAGAAAAGTAAGATTTTTAAAGATTTAGCCGGTAGCCACCAAAGTGAGGTCACTGCATATAGATTTTTAAGTTGATACATTTACATTTTAGATCCAAAGCATTGCAAGATAAGAGTCTTAATGTTTTTCCAAATATTAAGAACACTTCCATCTCAGATTTCAATGACAAAAGAATTATCAAAAGCTAAACCTGCAAGTGTATACAGAAAGTGTAGAAAACACATGGAAAATGAAAGAAATGTTGTTTATGTATATAATATATGCACATGCTTGCATAACTATAGATCCAGAAGAACATACACAAATCTGTTAATGACTGCTAAGGTATTTCAATTTCCTTCTTCTCTTCCATGGTTTCCAAGCATTCTCCAATGTTAACATAAACCATTTTAAATCCCAAACTGTGAAGTGCTGAGCTTTTCCTTAGTTGTTTGTTTGTCAGTTAAATTGGCCAAACGTAATTTATAAAACACAAGTGAATATTCTTTAGGAAATAGCCATTGTGCATTAAAAATACTGCAGGAATGTAAGCCTTCTAATGATAATGGACCACATTTATTAGGACTGCCTTGAATGCTTTACATCTAATGCCTGATATAATCTTTATAATTAACTATATAGCCCTGGAATTATTATTTATCTTGTACAGTTGAGAATAACGAGGTGAGGAAAATGGGTGATGAGCATTGAGAAGGGCACTTGTTCGGATAAGCACCAGCTGTTGTATATATGTGATGAATCCTGGGCATCTACCCCTGAAGCCAGGACTACACTGTATGCTAGTTAACTGACAATAAATAAAAATAAGTAAAAACATTCAATGCTGAAAAAAAAGCCATTCATTTAGATCATAGATTTAAAACATATTTCATGGTTTTCAATCAGAACATGGGATTTCTAAAGACATCCTCCTGGAAAAATCCAAGATCATATTTGGTCAAGTAAAGAGTGGTTCAATGGAAATGCAAACAAATTAAAGAAGTCACTTGATGGAGAGAGACAGAGGAAATACACTCTATGGAAGAAGAAACGTGATGAGTCGAAAAGTTGAGCATCACCTATTTCAATTGCCCAGAGCCCTCCCCCTTCTGCATGACTCTAACGAGAGCATTTTTCACTTCTTTGTTCCTGAGACTATAAATGAGTGGATTCAGCATAGGGATCACAATAGTATAAAAAACAGAAGCCACTTGATCCTTTCCCAAGGAGTAAGACTTACTTGGTTTTAAATAAGTAAAAATCATAGTGCCGTAAAAGATAGTGACTCCCAGAAGATGAGAGGCACAAGTAGAGAAGGCTTTTCGCTTTCCTGACATGGAAGTAATTTTCAGGATAGTAGACAGAATGGACACATAGGACACAGATATTGTGATAAGAGACACCATTAGAGTGGAGCCAGCGACAATAAATATCATGATTTCAATGTCATGTGTGTCAGTGCAAGACAAGGCTAAAACCGGGGGCGTGTCACAGAAAAAGTGATGGATTACATTGGAGTCACAGAAATGCAATCTGCTCATGCAAAGCACATTGACAAAGGAGTCCACAAAGCCAATCATATAGGACCCAAAGACAAGCGAGCAGCAGAATCTTGTGGACATGACCACTGGGTAGTGCAGAGGATTGCAGATGGCAACATAGCGGTCATAGGCCATTGAGGAGAGCAGGAAGCATTCAGCGGCTCCCAAGAAGACAAAAAAGTACATCTGGGTGAAGCAGCTCATGTATGAAATATACTTGGTGGAGGTCAGTAAGCTCTCTAAGGTTTTAGGCGTGATGACAGTTGAGTAACTGAGGTCAAGAAATGACAGGTGACTGAGGAAAAAGTACATGGGGGTGTGAAGCTGGAGATCCAGGCGGATTATCAATAGCATCCCCGCATTTCCCAGCACAGTAACCAGGTATATCAGGAGAAAGAGCATGAAGAGGACCAGCCGGATCTCTTCAGAATCTGCCAGTCCCATAAGGATGAAGTCAGGCACATGTGTGTTATTCTTTCTACCCATAGTGTTCAACCACTTTGAACTGTGAAGAAATCAAAGTTGATACTTAACAGGGATGACTTCAAAAAGTGTTTTTATGTGAACAACACGGTGTATTTATATTGGTGTCATGTTTCTAGAAATTGATGTTAATGAGTGATTTATAGACTATGACTGAAAAAAGTCTTAATTTGGTTGCCAAATATAAAAATGGGCATAGGGGCGCCTGGGTGGCTCAGTCGGTTGAGCGTCCGACTTCGGCTCAGGTCATGATCTCACGGTCTGTGAGTTCGAGCCCCGCATCGGGCTCTGTGCTGACAGTTCAGAGCCTGGAGCCTGCTTCACATTCTGTGTCTCCCTCTCTCTCTGCCCCTCCCCCACTCATGCTCTGTCTCTGTCTCAAAAATAAATAAACATTAAAAAAAAATTTAAAAAAATGGGCATAGATTGACGTTTGAATACAATATAATTAAAGCTAGCATGTTGAATAATTAAAATGAGAGCAGTATGTTCTAAATGCTTCTTAGTGTATATCATCCATGTGAGACATACCAGATGCTACTGATAGCCACATTTTTTATGTGAGAAAAATGGCACGGTTCAAGCAACTTATTCAGAGTCAGAGCTATTAAATGTTGGCTCTGTGATTCTACCAAGATAGACTGACTCCAGAGAGCATGCTCATAATACTATATTCTTATTTATAATTAATTTCAGTAAACCTGTAAAAATTAATAATAAGCAATGATGTAAAAATAATTTTAATGCATCATTCAGTGTCCTTTCTTTCAATAATATTTAATACGAATGACAAATTTCAAACTTAGAGGACTTTATTAAAACTGTAGACCCCATATTAGTTTTAATTTCCAAAAGATACATTTTCCTAAGCTGATTATTTAAAATTAAATTTCTAAAATATCTTCATTACTCATAGTCCTCGATTCCTTTAACTCTATATTTCTGATTCCACAAATCCTGACATTAATTGGGTAAGGTCTAAATGACACATGTATGCATACTGTTCTGATAATGTCCCCATTATATTTGACCTAACTAAATAAAGATCTCTAATTTTGAGAGAATAATACTTACTGTGGACCAAAGTTGGAGGAGAAAAACTTTCTTCTGATATTATCTGCCTAGAAGTTTGTCAACCTCAAGTTTTGCTCACAAATCAAATATGGAAACCATTTGAGTCGAAAATTTCTGTAATATAATATTTGTTTTCTTTGAGATATGTTCTCTTTAAATTTTAGTGCATTCATTTTGTTTTATTCTGAGATAAAAATTAATAAACCTAGAAATTTTGTTCAGGTCCTGGTCAAATGGGAAAATTGCCAGGAAATTATTTCTAAAAAGAGTAGCAGAAATCTATTGTGAACATAAGCAGAGTAGAATATATCTTGCCTGTCATCCTGATAATTCCAGGACATCTCATATACTAGAGACTGAAGATAATTTGGTCATTACAGGCAACATTTGGTCATCCCTGTGGGCCAATTTCTAAGGAAGGTTGCTTGGCATTTTTCCAAGGACAAAAGTTCAAGGACTAAATATAGCTATATTATAGGTTTGAGAAAATAGTTGGCTTTTTCCTTAGAAGTCACACAACGAAGAGTCTGATGGTGTGATTTTTTGATGTGATGCTCTAAATTTTTGACTCGGATGGTGGAGAAGTTATTTCTATTTTTTCTTGTGTTCAAATACATCAATTTATATCTAAGTTTTATCATTTTATTTCTCTTTATTTCTTTTTATTCTACTTTATAAGTTTTGTGGGGAAGGAAAAATAATTTTTCCTCTATCTTTCTATATTCTTGGTTGAGACACTTTCTCCTCCCATAATAAAAGCCATATTAACAAAAGAAAAACAGACAGAAGTTTAATAACTTGTATACATCTTGTATACATGGGAGATTGTAAGCAGAAAGAGTTAGTGGTCCTCAGAAAAAGAGAGACAAAACAAAGCTTTTTTGACGTAAGAAAAATCATTTTAGGCCCTGGCCATCTTATGATCTATGACCAGCACTTCTTACCCAAGACATATTTTTGAGTTTCTTTGGCAGAATTTAAACCTCTTTGAGCACTCAACTACTGGAGCAGATGGAGCCAGAGAATTGAGGATACTGACCCTTGACTGCCCATTCAACTTGAATCAACTATGACAGACTCTATCACCTTAAGGTGACTTTGGCCCCAATTCTATGTTGAATTCACCATTGTGTAAGCCCCTTCATGAATATGCATGTACCCTTAGCTTATTTTGTTGAGGACAAACTAACCCCAGTGTTCTACTTCTCTTGTTGCAAGTAAAATCCTTCCTTTCTACTCCTCGAATGGTTGTATCTCTTGGCTCCACACACACCAAGAGGTGAATCTAGTTTCAGGTGACAAGATCACCAAGAAAACTAACTCCCCAAGTGGTCTAAGTCACCACTTTATACACTAGCTCCTGCTAAAAACAAAATATGGAAGCCTGTTATAGGAAATTACTAGGAAAATCACAGTAAATAAGGGTATGCTTGTTTTTCAGACTTAAGTTCATGCCTTCTCCATTCTTGGAAGTTTCTAGAGGCTTAGTCCTCTTCTAAACTAACAGCCTTCAGTTCTCATGCTAGCATGACTGCAGGGGCCTCCAGGCTACACATCCACCTCCTCAGGGGACCACTGCCACAAACTTTACCCTTAAAAATCCTCACTTTTAAGGCATCAGGGAGTTCAAGACTTTAGAGCATTAGCTCCATGTTCTTCTGGGTTGTGCTCCTCTTTCTCCATGCAAAGCCTCAGTGTCCATTTTTATTGGCTTGCTGTGCATTTGTTGGACAAACTCTCCTTTGGTTTGGTTACATTCCTAATGTTTTAAATCACTTAATTTTGGTAAAAATTGTGTAAAAATATAACATGCTGGAGTTTGTATTTTGTTTTTTTCTCCACATTTTTATTTAAATTCCAGGTGGTGACACACCGCGTGCTATTGGTTTATTGTGTTGAATTTAGCGATTCATCACTTATATACAACACCCAGTGCTCACTACAACAAGTTCCCTCCTTAATCCCAACAACTATCTCCTCCATCCCCCCACCCACTTCCCCTCCAGTGACCATCAGTTTGTTATCTATAGTCATGAGTCTGTTTCTTGGTTTACCTCTCTCTCTCTCTCTCTCTCTCTCTTTCTTTTTTACCCCTGTGTTCATTTGTTTTATTTCTTAACTTCTACATGATTAAAATCACATGGTATGTGTCTTTCTCTGATTGACTTATTTTACTTAGTCTAGCTCCCTCTAGATCCATCCATGTTGTTGCAAATGTTAAGATTTCATTCTTTCTTGGGGCACTTGGGTGGCTCTGTTGGTTGAGTGACTGACTTTGACTCAAGTCATGATCTCACAGTTTGTGAGTTTGAGCTCCACATCGGGCTCCGTGCTGACAGCTCAGAGCTTGGAGCCTACTTCAGATTCTGTGTCTTCTTCTCTTTCATTCCCGCTCATGCTCTCTCTCTCTTCCTCTCTCAAAAGTAAAAAAATAAAACATTAAAAAATGATAACAATAAATATATTTCATTCTTTCTTATGGCTGAATAATCGAATGTGTGTGCATGTGCAGGTATGTATATGTATATATACATGTGTGTATCCATATGTATACACCGCATCTTCTTTATCCAATAATCAGTCGACGGATATTTGGGCTCTTTCTATAATTTGACTATTGTTGTTAAAGCTGTTATAAATATCAGGGTGTTTGTCTTTTCGTGCACTTGTATAATCTTTGTCTTTTTAGAGGTATGTATTATACTTAATAAATACAAATTAGTTATATTTTCTCATAACACCAATATTTCCAGTTTCCTTTCCTGAAATGGATTTTTCATTTTTACTTGTTGTCTTTTAGCTATTTGTAGATAGTTTAATCTACCCATTCCCTGCCCCATATTTTGAAAGACAGATATCCAGTGCCAAACCCTAAATTATTCTACACTTCTTTCTCCAATTATCAAACTATATTCTGAAATTTAGTTCTACAGGTTTTTAAATTATTTCAGAGAGAGAAAGAGAGAGAGAGAGGGAGGGAGAGCAAGGGAGAGGGGCATAGGAAGAGGGAGAGAGAGGATCTTAAGCAAGCTCCATGTTCATTGAGGAGCCCAACACAGGGCTCATTCTCACACCCCCACGACCCTGACTTGAGCCGAAATCAAGTCAGATGCTTAACTGATTCGGCCACTTACGTGCCTCTGAAATTTATTTGTGAATAAGCCTCCAGTCTTTGTGTGTGAATACAAGTGTGAGTCTAACACTACCTGATAGCAAGAAGTCAATTTTCATTGAGTAATTTATTTCTTCAGGAGTCCTTGCAATACTTCTTAAAAGAAAACAAGTTAAGAAGAATAATCTTAGGATTTCTTATCTTGATATAAAGATATGTTAAAGGTGATGACATAGAAGATAAACTCAAGGACACAAATGCTCAACAGGAATATCATAGGGCACCATAAGTTTAACAGACTGGAAAAAAAAAAAAACACTCCATGTTTTCATATTGAAGCCTAATGCATCAAATATTTTAAATTGAATAGTTTTTTTAAAAAGAAGATATCTGAAAAATTAAATATACACTCTTAAGTTCTGGTGCAGAGTCCCAGATTTTAGGGAGTTGATTATCTGCATTGATCAAGGGTAAAAGTTCTGGGAAAGTCTGGCAGGAAAAAGGACTGAAGGAAAGATAAAGGCATATGTGACCTATTATGGAAAGATGGGTAGTACAGGGTCCAGAGAGAAGGTACAGAAAGAGCAGCCAGAAGGTAGGCTAATGGAAAGTATACCAGCAACAAATGTGAAGAACGTATTGAAAAACAAAGAAGGACATTGAATCATAACTGTGGACAAATAAAATATATTACTACTTTTTATTCTGGGCAAGAAAAGTGTGTTATGTTTCTGCTTCTAGACAGAGAACAGCAAGAACATATTAACATGAAAAGAGCAATTAGATACAAAATTTTATTAATGCTAAATAAATATTAAATTTTAAAATTATTTATAGCAGAATATACTAGCAATTCAAGAAAATAAAAATAATACATACAATTAGATCCAAGATAAATGTAAGTCATGTGCAAAAGTCACACAATTACAAAAAAATGAACAGTGTATTTAGAATGCATGAATGAAAATCCTTGGTGGAAAAAGGAAAAAATGGGAAATATAATCAGTTTCATAGTTCTCAATGCTGCTGATGAAAAATCTTCAGAGCAAACAATCTGAATCAGATGCTATGTTTAGAAGGCAGAAAGAAACTCGCCTAGGCTTAATGAAAGAGAATGAGTGATGAGACAGACAAACAGTAGTCTGAAAAGGTTCATAAATTAAAGCATAGTATGTTTCATAAGTTGTGACTTATAACAGTTTATAACATAATATGTTACTTTGTAAAATGAAGTTAGCAAGAGTGGAGCCCAGTAATATAGATCAGAGAGGAAAATTAAAAATTGCAAAGCAAATACATATATGTGCACAGGGATCTCTTCAGCCACTCCCAAGTCTGAAAAGCGTTTTTATTCATTTACTTTGTTTGCGATGTATGACATATGAGAACCCGCATCCAACTTACTCCGATTATTTAAAATTATGGATACCAAGTATAATTCGGTGTGTACTCACTTACATATCCTAACCTTTGAAGGAAAACAAAAGTCCTTTGAAAAGAAATATATCTGTTAGTTACTATGCCAATTTTAATATATAAATAAGAAATGCTTTTGAAAGAATTCTAGAAATAGAATTTTCAACTGAACTAATGTTTTTGAACACCAATATACATGTGATGATCTGACTCCTACCAAAGAAAGATACAAACAAGAGAAAAGCAAAATCTTTTACCTTTATGAATTCATCATTGTACAGGACCCAGAAAGCAAAGAAAGCATTTACTTACATATTATATATATGATACATTTCCTAAATGTGGAAAGCCCAAATATGAATAAGTAAACTCTGCTTTAAAAGAGCTGATATCCTTGTTGGACAGAAAAAAAATATTAATCACACACATGTTCTTGTAAAACATGCTTCATCAAATTTATCTTCAGTCCCTTTGGGGATATACTTTATTTTTTATTTCTTTTAAGGTTATTATTTATTTTCAGAGAGAGAGAAAGCACAGGTGGAGGAGGGGCAGAGAGAATACCAAGTAAGCTCTGCACCTTCAGTGTGAAGACAGATGCAGCGCTGACACCCATGAACCCTTAGAACATGACCTTGAACTGAAGTCAGACGTTTAACCAACTAAGCTACCCAGGCATCCCTCAATATATATTTTAATTTTTAAATGTTTATTTATTTTTGAGACAGAGAACATGAGCAGGGGAAGGGCAAAGAGAGAGAGAGGGAAACAGAGATCTGAGGTGGTCTCTGCGCTGACAGAAGTGAGCCTGATGTGGGGCTCGAACTCACGAACCTTGAGTTCATGCCCTGAGCTGAAGTTGGATGCTCAACCGATTGAGCCACCCAGGCGCCCCTCAACATATATTTTAAATGTGATTGCCAGCAACTTTGACTACTGCTCAGTGATTTTTGCGCAGTAAAGGCAGTACTGAAGGACACATCCTTTCCAGTGATCATTTTGAAACAATGCCTGAGAGAGTCCATTAAACAGAGAATCTTTTCAAGGAAAAACAAAATAAAAGCCCAGTTTCTCCTTTTAATACTATAAACTTCACTGAGCATGTCTGCCTGATTTGAAAACAAACAAACAAACAAAAAAACAAGAATCTTTGTAATATACTTCCAAATGCCTCAGGAATCGGGCTACAGTTGATGTCTTATTTATCGACACACCCATGCATTTAAATGTTTATCAAATGTTTGAACTTTGGGAGGCACATTATGGTTTTTTAGCAATTAAACTCTGCTGTGTTTGAGTTTGAGACCATACTCTGCTGCACAGACATCATTTTTCTATGTCATCAAAACTCACATTTCACAGATGAGTGATCAAAATTTTAACTACATGGCAAATGAATTCCCATGATCAAGAGATTTTCTATATTACCCAGTGTCCCTTGACATCGTGTTTGTACCTTACTGTGCAAACAGTCTATATAATCTATATGCTGAAATGAACTCCTCATGTGATGATCTGGTACTATGAATAAACAAATAAAATTGTATTTCACCCCCCAAATTTCAAGACCTTAAGTTATCATTCAGTTTATGTCAGCCTTTTGGGTTTATTCTATGATTTTCCTGATCTTTGCCATAACTGAATGTCTGAAACCCTCCAGGTGAGTTTTTACTGTAACATGCACCAATTTGTCATGAAAAAACTTTTCTACGTATGACTCTCAGGAGGGCATTTTTCACATCTTTGTTCCTCAGACTATAGATCAGTGGATTCAGCATTGGAATGACAATGGTATAGAATACGGATGCCACCTGCGCCTGGGTCAGGGATGATGTGTTGTCAGGCTGCAGATATGTGAAAATCAGGGACCCATAGAAGATAGTTACACCCATGAGGTGGGAAGCGCAGGTGGAGAAGGCCTTCTGTCGGCCTGCCGCAGACTGGATCCTCAGGATGGCTGAGATGATGACAACGTAAGTGACTGTGATGATGAGCAGAGAGCTAAGAAGAGTGATCCCAGCCAAAACAAAGATCACCATTTCTGTGCTGAATGCATCTGCACAGGACAGGGCCAAAAGAGCCGTGGTATCACAGAAGAAATGATTGATGCTGGAATCACAGAATGCCAAGCTGCTTATCACACAGACGGATATCAGAGAATTCGTGAAGCCTATCGCGTATGGCATGACTCCCAGCCAGTTGCACACTTTTGGGGACATAACCACTGAGTACAATAAGGGATTGCAGATTGCTACATAGCGGTCATAGGCCATTGATCCCAAAAGAAAACATTCGCTACACACCAAACCCACAAAAAAGTACATTTGAACAAAGCAGGCAACAAAAGAGATGGTTTTCTGTTCGGATTGGAAATTTACCAGTGCCTTGGGTGTCACAGTGGAAGAATAAAATATGTCAATAAATGCTAAGTTGCTAAGAAAAAAGTACATAGGTGTGTGGAGATGAGAGTCAGTTCTGATTAACATGATTAGCCCAAGGTTCCCCAAAACAGTGAACACATAAATAAAGAGGAACATTAAGAAAAGACTGACTTGTAGTTCCGGGTGGTTTGCAAATCCAGAGAGGATGAAGAGAGTGATCTCAGTGAAATTGTTCCCAGGCATTTTTATCAACTCAGGCCTTTCAACTTACCTGCTGAATAACAGTTACAAAAGTTAGAGAACAATTCAACCTTAAAGACTTAATAGCCAGAGTTGACCTAGACTCCAAGGATGAGAGGGTCAAGGATGGTAAACATGTATATAATGATTTCAAGTTAACTGAGAATTTATACATGATTTTCCATTTTTTTAATAGAACTGGCAGACAAGAAATGCCGAGTTGACAATTGTGTGGAACTGATAGAACTCTGACAGATACCTATCTGGAATGATTTTGGAAGAGAGTCTCACTGGAATATACTATCATCTACTTCAGTTTACCATTGGGCCCCAGATCATACATTTAGCAACTTATATACTGGAATTAATGATAGGATACTCTTAGAAAATATAAAGGCTATTTAGGAAAGAAAGTTCTATAATTTGTGAATTTAATGATACCTTTGTGTGGTAGTCTTTATTTGTCAAAACCTAACAGATACATTACAGGGTCATTTTAGGAGTTTAACAAGATCTTAGATGGCCACATCTAATAGTTCCTTGTAGTCAATAAAAGTTTGCTAATTTTTTTAAAGAAAACAAATGTATCTATCTATCTATCTATCTATCTATCTATCTATGAAAGAAAAAATCTTGCTTACTTTAAATGTTAATGCTAAAACTTTTTATACTTTTTTTTTTGGTCACATACCCTTTCTATCAGTAAGTAAAGAAAGACCAAATATGAGAGTTAATCTATAATATAGCCAAATTGTTTTGTGTATGTGGCCAGCAAACATGTCTGCTCTGTACATAAAGCACATGGTTATCTGTGACATCGGGCGATAGACAATTCATTGCCAAAAACAGTAGTTTCCAAGCCAAAAATAGAAAGGCTAAAATAAAAAAAAATAAATGTGATTTACAACAAAGTATTAAAATACAAGATGATCTTCCTAGAGATCGGAGAACTTATTTGCCTAATTCAGGTCACATAAATATGATGGTTAATGTAAGTTTGTTTCAGAGGTTTATCACTCCACCTGAGTGACCCAAAGGGACTTGATGTTGTATTAAGTAGACTTGATCATTTAGTGTCTCCCACTCTCTCGAGCGTGTCTATTCATTATCAATCCGTTTAACAAGCATTTAATCAATGAAGACATTTTTTTCTTGCCTGTCATTAGAGGCACTTTACTTTTCTTCTTCTTTTTTTAAATGCTTATTTATTTATTTTGAGAGAGAGAGAGAGAGAAATAGAGAAAGTAGGAGAGAGGGGCAGAAGGAGAAAGAGAGAATCTCAAGCAGGCTCTGCACTGCCATCACAGAGCCCAACACAGGGCTTGATTCCACAAACCATGAAACCTTGACCTGAGATGAAATCAAGTAATTGCTCAACTGACTGAGCCACCTAGGCACCCCTAAGGCACTTTTCCTATAGTTACTGAAAGATGCAGTCATGTAAAAAAAGGAAAGGAAAGTTTTTCAGTGTGAGAAACACATGTACACATTTTCCGAAAGAAGATGATAAGATTAGGCTCACCTGGGCTTTAGTCATCCAAACGAAGCCTCTTTCAGCGACCTTCCTGTTAATTTCAGGTTTATTACCAGATGACAGGAAGAGAAAACAGCATGTAATATTCACTAAAGTCACCATTAGTTTTTGACCCATATTTCCCTCATTCGCGGTTCTGGATCTCATGAATCGTTAATGAAACAGCTTTCATTTGTTGCTGTGGTTTAGCACAGAGCTCTACTTCCTATCTAATGGGCCTCTATCCATATTATGAAGTTGATGAAAAAAATTGCTGGTGTTGAGGAGAGTTCTGGGTAAAGTGTCTATCACCTTTCACCAATAGACTGGAAATGTCAGTCAAATTATCTACAATAACTGTTTATTTTAATGTGCCTTGTTGAGAATTAATATCTACTGTTTTAGCTCAAAGCTAAAGGCATATTCCAGATGAGTTTTATTCTTTCTGTATTTCTAAAGCAGTCCCAGAACCAAGGAGTGTCTTCATAAACATAGTGTGTTAACAGACTTCTTATAGCAACGTCTCTTCCTCAAATCTCAAACTCATATCATAAAGGAATTGTTCAATTAGCATCTTTGATCTCTTGAGATTTACATTTTAATTGTACCCAAAGGCCTATTCTTAATTTGCCTGGGAAACATTTCCAATGGAAATGTTCAGAAATACACACTCCTTCCTTTTGTGTACTTCAGTAAAAATGGCAATAGATATACTGAAAACTGTAATTGATATAGTTTGAAAGTCAGTTTTTTATATTATTAGCATACATATATAATATATACATAATATATAATATATACATGATACCTGTTTATAGAATATAAATCATATTTTTATATTTGAAAAATATATTTATTTTTTCAAATATATTTGACAAATATGTAATATATAATATATATAGAATATATAAGCATATATTCTATTCACATATTTCTATATAGAATATATTTTATTTACTCATATAAAATATATTGAAAATATTTTATACATAATATATTCATATAGAATATACAATATAGTATTATATGACATACAACATTATATGACATATAACAGAATTCATATAATGTGATATGATACAGTATATAATATATAATAATATATTATATATCATATCACATATATGATATGATAGTACAATATATATGTATATGTAATACAATTATAATACAATGAATATATAATACATATGTAAATATGTGAAGCTTTTCTAAAACACTAAACATTACGAAAATATATGAGATGCATGGTGTTAGAGAGTATCAGATCACTGTTGCCTCTGCCCGGGCTTCCCAGACAACTCTCCCAGCAAAGATAAGTGAGATTTTTCCTATCTACTGTTTAAATGGTGTTATTATACATTGAAATTATATTACCGTGATGTCAAATCATCTATGTATTTTTTCTTTTTAAGGCTTACTCATTTTTTAGAGACAGAGAGAGACAGAACACAAGCAGGGGAGGGACAGAGAGAGAGACACACACAGTACCTGAAGCAGGCTCCAGGCTCTGAGCTGTCAACACTGAGTCCGATGGGGGCTTGAACTCACGACCTGCAAGATCATGACCTGAGCTCAAGTCAGATGTATTCATTCATTCAGTGATTTTTAGCTGACTGTGTTCAATGATGCACACACAAAATCACGGACTGAGAACAAAAATGCCATCTAGGAAAATAAACGAGAAACCTGAAATAAAAACTCAAACATACTGGCAGTTTCAGGATCAGTAGAGAGGAACTCAATTCACGTCATTATTCATTTGTTGTTTGTTTAGTGTTTTAAGGCAACTTCCTAGGCCACACCCCTAAAAAATTTCTAGGTTAGTAGGATCAGACCCACAAAGGTAAATTTGTCAAAATACCTCAGGTCCATTGATGATTGACAAGCATCAGGTTTGAAGGACCTCATGGACTGTCTCAATAAACTATTTTTCTACTGTAATTGTTATCATCTCTTATTTGACTTATCTCTAAAGGGGCTTAGAGGACACATGGGTGGCTATTGGTTGAGCATCTGACTCTTGACTTCGGCTCAGGTCATGATCTCATGGTTAGTGGGTTGCAGAGTCCACTCGGGGTTCTCTTTCCTCCTCTCTCTGCCCCTCCTCTTCTCATGCTCTATCTCTCTCTCAAAAAATATATGAATAAACTTAAAAAAATACAATAAAAAATAAAATGAATTAGTATTACAATGCTGAAACAAGATAGATTCTTCATTGAAAAAAGGGAAAAATGCCTCTCTAATCCTACTTTTCACATTAAAGATTTTTAAGAAGGAATAAAATCTATTATATATGTACCATATCACTAACAGATGATCAGTAGACTCAACTATTTAGAGAAAAGGAACAGAATAACATGTTTTATTTGCTCTATTATGTATCTTGAAAAAATAAAACTTCCAAAGTCTTCAATCTCATACCTGAAACTCAGATTTCCATCCACTCTCTTATTTTTTCAACACACATTTATTAAGAAGCTGCTAAATGACAGATACAGACAGGACTCATTTTATTGCATTTCACCTTATTACGCATCACTGATATTGCATGCTTTTTTCTTGCAAATTGAAGGTTTGTGGAAACTCCATGTAAGCAAGACAGTAAGTGTCATTTTTCAGATAGCTTTTACTCAATTTGTGTCTCTTTGTCACATTTTGGTAATTTTTGCAATATTTCGAATTTTTCCTCATTATTATATTTGAGTTGTGATAATCTCATAATAAAGCTTTGATGCATGAGGAATTGCTTCTTATGAATGAGCAAATAAAATGTTTTATTGAGATAGAATCGACTCCTAGTGAAAAACTCATCAAGATTGTTAAAAAGACAAAGGACCTGGACTATTGCATACACTTAGTTGTTACAGCGGCAGGAGGGCCGGGGGGGAACTGACTCCAATTGTAATGAAGTTCTACTGCAGGTAAAATGATATTAAAAAGAATCATAAGCTACACAGAAATTGTTTGTTAAAGGAAGAATCAGTTGAGGTAGCAAACTTCATTGTCATCTCATTTTAAGAAATGGCCTCAGGGGCGCCAGGGTGGCTCAGTTGGTAGGGCAACTGACTGCAGCTCAGGTCATGATCTTGTGGTCTGTGAGTTCGAGCCCCATGTCAGGCTTTGTGCTGACGGCTCAGAACCTGGAGCCTGCTTCTGATTCTGGATTCTGTGTCTCCCTCTCTCTCTGCCCTTCCCCTGTTCACACTGTGCCTCTATGTCTCTCAAAAATAAATAAACATTAAAAAAACTTTTTTTTAAAGAAATGGCCTCAGCCACCCCAACCTTCAGCAACCATCCCCCTGATAGGCAGCAGCCATCAACACTGAAGCAAGCAAGACCTTCCACCAAAAAAAGAAAAAAAAAAAATATATATATATATGACTCACTGAAAGCTCAGATGATGGTTATCATTTTTAGCAATAAAGCACTTTTTAATTAAAGTGTACACAATATTTTTTTAGACATAAGGCTATTGCACACTTAATAGACTACAGCATAGTGTAGACATACCTTTTATAGGCACTGGGAAACCAAAATTTCATTTGACTCGCTTTATTGCAGTGGCCTGGAGCTGAACATCCAATATCTCTGAGGTTTGAGTAAATTCTGCTTTTGTGTGATTGCACAGGTAAGAATGATATCGTCCCTGCTTTTACATTAACTTTGAGTTAATTGCCTCTTTTGAGATTCAAAATTTGACTCAGTTCTTTGAGAGTCTGATACTTGGTGAGCCCATGGGTGTAAGTATAGTGGTTGCCAGTACATCATTAGTAGAAGGGCTATGGCTGACCATGGTACAGGATCAATAGACATTTAATACATGCCAGTTCAATTGAATTCATATTTGCTTATTAACTCATGTTGAGTTCCAGTTGTTAATCAGATATATTTAATATTTTATTTAGACATTTGCAGGTTTACAGAGTTTTGATTTGTACTTCATCCAGCTTTATAAATGTTAACATCTTACTTAATCATAGTAAAATTATTGACATTAAAAAATTTATATCGAAACAATAATATTAACTAAATTCCAGATTTTATTCCATTTCACCAAAGTTTTTCCATAAAGGCCTTTATTTTATTCCAGGATGCAATCCAGAGCATCATGTTGCCATAGTGTCATCTCTTCCTAGTCTCCTGACATCTGTGAGTGTCCCATTTTCTTTCCTTTTCTTTCATGACTGTGATAGTTGTCAAGATCACTCATCAAGTATTTTGTAGAATGTCCTCTCAATTTAAGTTTACATGATATTTTTCTCATGTTTAAATTGAGGTAATTCAATATGGGGAAAAGTGCCAGAGAGGTGACACACATGCCGTTTCATCTTCTCCAGAGATACATGATGTCAATGAGTGATATCACCAGTGATTTGAACTTGATCATTGACTTAACATAGTGTCTGCCTGTCTTTTTCACTACAAAGTTAGGATTATTCCTTGTAATTTATGTATACGTGGGGAGGATAATTTAGGATATGTAAATATTCCATTTATTCTTTTCAGCATCATTAATATGTTGCTTCTCTATTATTACTGTGGTGTTTTTATAGCAAATTTCCCATTTTCCCATTCTTTGAACTACTTTTATTTTATTTCATTCTTTTATTTTATTATTTTACTTTATTTTATTTATTTTGGTGAAAAAAAATAGATTTAGATTTAGCTTGCTGGACTCATTTCAGATGAACCCAATTTTGTTGGCAACACCCAAAGCATCATAGCCAGGAGCCAGTTGAACATATGCCTTCTTCTCTCCAACCAGTCTAATTAAGGTGTTGACCTTGGCCACGTCCATGTCACAGAACTTCTTCAAAGCCTGTTTGATCTGGTGCTTGTTGGCCTTGGCATCCACAATGAGCACAGGTGTGTTGTGTTCTATTTTCTTCATGGTTGACTCCATTTATAGTTAGGGGAAACTAATGATGGCATAGTAGTCAAGCTTGTTTCTCCTGGGAGCACTCTTTGGGAATATCTGGGCTGCCTTCAGTGTCTTGGATCCTGTAAAGGTAGGGGACCTGCTGATCTGCTTTTTTGTGTGACTGTTGATCTCTTTTAGTACCACTTTCTAGCCTTCAAAGCCTTTGCTTTGGCTTCAGCTTTCTGAGGCAGATGGGCTTCCTTCAACTTCCCTGCCATTTTCATGAAAGAGCCTTACAACATATATTTTTTAAATTTTTCTTAATGTTTATGTATTTCTGAGTGAGAGGCAGTGTGCAAGCAGGGGAGAGCAGAGAAAGAGGGAGACACAGAATACAAAACAGGCTCCAGGCCATGAGTTGTCAGCTCAGAGCCTGACTTGGGGCTCGAACTCACCAACCGCATGAGATCATGACCTGAGTGGAAGTCAGCACTCAACCCACTGAGCCACCCAGGCGTTCTGAATACTTTAATTGAAATGATTCTGTAAGGAAGAACTACTTTTTCTTCTCTATGTATTCATTTCATTAGATAGTTGTATAAATATGCACTCATAATTATTTTTTCTTTGGGTTATCCAACACCGCCATCACTTATTTTGTCACTCAAATAGTTCTGCTAATGAAACCATCACTGAATTATCTCTTGTGTACTTTGGTCTTTGGTTATTCTCTTCTCTCTCTCTTTTTTTTTTTTTTTCACCCCTTAAATCTGGAAGCACAATATTTTCCAGGCTCATCTTAGATTTTCCTGGACTCAGCTCTAGAAACAACTACTTCTCCAAGGATCCTTGCCATCTTTTATGAGAGAATGGTATTTGGAAATCAAAATCTGGACCACATACATATTCTATTTTTGTGTGTGCACCCATACTTTTCCCTTAAGAATATGTCACACATATTTTCAACGCTTTTGAATCTCCAAGTCTCTGTAATTATAACTTTTCAAATGAAGACTCTGTGCTATAGTTTAAAATGTTTACATTTGGAAGCTAAAATTTTGAATTTCTGTCTTGAAATACCATTTACTGCCTTTCTAACCATGTGAAAATTTCTTAATCTCTTTAAACCTCAACATCCATTGTCCGCAAAGTGCCATTAGTACAATGGTAGAATCTTCCTCATGTGTTTGTGAAGATGAAATTAAATATATATATATATATATATATATATATATATATATATATATATATATATATATAACATCTTGCATAATATTTTTTAAATTTTTTATGTTTATTTATTTTTGAAAGAAAGAGACAGAGCATGAGCAGGTGAGGGGCAGAGGGAGAGAGGGAGACACAGAACCTGAAGCAGGCTCCAGGCTCTGAGTTGTCAGTACAGAGCCCAACGCGGGGCTCGAACTCACAGACCGTGAGATCATGACCTGAGCCGAAGTCAGACGCTCAACCGACTGAGCCACCCAGGCGTCCCACATCTTGCATAATATTGAAGCTATACTGGGTATTCAATCAATATTCATTTCATGTCTTTAATATAAATGAAGTTATAGTATTCTATCTGTACACCCAAGTCTATTAAACTATTTCCTTCACCATTGGACATTTATATTCATCATTATTTCTCTTTAAAAAATTAATTCAGAATACACATTAATTTGTTTCCTTCAGTTAAATAACCAGAAGAATTATTTAGGGACCAAATTACCACTTTCTGTTACATATTACTAGGAGGTATTCTAGAATGCTCTGGCAAATTTAAATTTCCATAAGCATTGTCCCTAATCATCGATATTATCAAAACTTGCCTCCATTAATCATTTACATCTTATCAAATTCCTTATATAATGAACTCCATAGCTCAATAAATCAAAAGTTACTTAATTAGGTATTTATTTCATTACTATGCACCAGGAATACTTGCTTATGTCTTTGTTTACTATTTATATTCCCATCACTTTAAATTTTATTGAAATCCTGACTCCTATACATGGCTAAATTAAAAAAAACATATTAGATGGAAAAACTTTTCATTTAAAACTTATCTTTATTTACTTCTCAATAACAAATATACTATTATGGCATAGGTAAAAAAGAAAAACACTCTGAAATAATTAACTCCCTGATTTATTAATCAAGTAAGTATTGTATACCTACTATGTGATAATCACTATCCCAGAAATCCTCAAACTAATCCCAGAAATCCTTGAATAAGATGCAGTCTTTTCCTTACATGATTAAACAGTTAAGAAGAGGAATCAGAAGTAAAAACAAAAGTTCATAATTCACTGTTAAAATACAGTGTACAATGATAGAATAATGGAGGAAATAATCTAATTTTCTCAAGGATATTATCAAGAAAATCTTTGGAAAGTTGTGAATTCTTGTTTTTGGTCTTTGAGAATGATTAAAGGTAAGTATAAGCAGTCCAAGAAATTTGGACTTCCTATTAAGATGAGAGAACATATGTGGCATTAAGGAAAGAACTATGACCAAAGTGTTTTTCTGAGATAAGAATAGAAACACACTGAAGGGTAAAGAGGCAATGGAAGAATTCAGAAGGCTATTTAAATAGCTAAGATTCGAGAACGTAGGGCCTGAACTGAGACAGTAGCGCTAATGATTAATGAAGAAGAGGAAATTTATTTTAAGAGTATTTGGGAATGAGAGTCGACAATATTTAATCCAATAAGTACTCTAATAAAATAAAATCTATGGATCTGGGTTGACTTGCTAGGTATTTGGCAGGTATGATTGAATGCATGTAAACACTTTTATCCAGAAAAAAAATGATAAAAGAATAGAAATTAGCCACAGAGACAGTGGTGATATTACTTCAATATAATTAAAGTTTTGGATATTTGAAAGACAATAAAAAAAACCTACTTTTATTTGGTGATATATATAAAATGTTCAGATGTTTAAAAAAAGTATGAATGAATCTTTAATGCAGACTTTCTTAGTTATCTTAATTAGCTTGCAAAACAATTTGTTCTGTAACATCCTGTGCAGTAATAAGAGAACAGGACTGAAATTCAGACCGCCACTAATTACCGAATGAGTAATGAGCCCTAAAGCATATATAATATATAGTTGCATTTCCTTCTCTTCAGTACTTGGTTTTCTCACAAGAAGGACAGACTATATCATGGCCCATTCAATTATAAATTTCTATTATTCTGAAGAAAGAACATGACACCAAAGAAAAGGTCATTTTCAGCTCTTTGAAATTCCTAAGTTATAAACTATTTATTATCCATCAGCAAATTGCCTCATTGTTGAAAATGACACTTGGAGGCCAATATACATACCATCCATCTGGTACTTAAACTTCTCCCTACAAATTCTCACCAAACTGGTGTCTATCTTTGGCTTTAGTCTTCTAAGCAATCTTTATTTTCTATGCATCTCACTTGCTCTCAGAATATCATATATGCAAAACTTTATTACATTGGGTTGAAATGTATTTCCACACAGCTTCTAAGAAGTCAGGGTAGCATTAAAGGTATATTTCTTTGATTTTCAAATGTATTTAGTTTGAAACTTTTTAAATTCTTATAATTGTATTCCTTCAAACCCTGTTAGACTAATCTAATCTCTTCTATTTATTATATTTCTTCAATAATGAGACAATTATAACATGTGTCCTAACTCTTTTAATCCTCAATTCATTGACATGATATGCTTTCCCCTACTTAAATTGGAATGTTGAAATATGTAATATTCACACCTACATATATTAATTTAGGATTGTTTGACCACTGTGGATTAAAGTAGAACCTAACACCTTGATTCCACAATTTTACCGTACAGTATATCTATCTATCTATCTATCTATTGGCAGAGAGACAGATATATAGACATATTTAGATATCTATATATAGATGATAGCTATATAGATAGATAGATGATATAGATATACAGATGATATAGATATAGATAGATATAGATTATTATCCATGTTGCACATCTTTTGTTTTAATGTTTATTTTTGAGAGAGAGAGAGAGAGAGAGAGAGAGAGAGAGAGCGCAAGCGTGAGTGGGGGAAGGGGCAGAGAGAGAGGGAGACACAGAATCTGAGGCAGGCTCCAGACTCCGAGCTGTCAGTACAGAGCCCGACATAGGGCTTGAACTCATGACCTGTGAGATCATGACCTGAGCCAAATCAGACGCTTAACCGACTGAGCCACCCAGGTGCCCCCATGTTGCACTTCTAACAGAGGCTTTTAATAGCAGCAAAATCAAACACATATATTCAGATTTGTTATATATCTAAAGAAATTATATTTACTCACAGGTCATAAAAATATATTATATTACTGATTTAATTTTAAAAAGCATAAATATATTGCCAGAAACAAGATAATCACAAAGTGCAGAAGGAGATGAGGCAAACTTCATGGCAAACTTTGTTTGGCTAAGGTACTTTACTGATTGTTGGAGAAACTATTTTTATATATAACTAAGGTTTCATTAGATCTGAGAAGTTAATTTTTGTTGTTCTTTTATATATCAGCCTTAAACTATTAGGAAAATTCACTCTACCAATTCATAACTTTTAAAGGAAATATTTAAATACATCTGATTCTTTGTGGTTTTAATGGTATTTCTAAACAATACCTCTATCTGCAATTTTATAATATTTCAAAATGTCAATTCTCTTTTATCTTACCACTTCCATTTGACTTAATATGCTCCTGTTTTCTTGATTTTGGTCCAATGACCATATTTTCAAGTCTAATATTTTAGTAAAAAGAACAGAGAAGACTTAATGTCCTCATATTGCCTCCTATGAAATCAATCAATAATTTGGGGAAAGAAATGCATGATCACTCATTGTATCTTCATTAATTTTCAGATTATTGGTTTTGACTTCTTTTATGAGATTTTATTATGAAGTGCATTTGTTACTTATTTCTATAAATCTATAATAACTAAACTTTCAAATAAATATAATTGTTTTGATGAAGGAGTTAGGTTTTATACAAGTGTCTTGGAAAGTAATTTACCAATGTATCAAAATAAATTTTTCTATGAATTTTCTGAAGTAATCTATTGAGAAAAATACAATTATAAAAATAAGGATTTATATACAGACTTTATCATTATGATATGAATTTCTTTGTAAAACATAAAACCTTTAAGCATATAACACCATGAGATGGATAGTTTAGTAGGCCCAACATTGAATTAAATTTTAGTCTGTGATTATGGGATATCCATAAAACTGCTTGCCATTGGCTGAAATCTCCCTTACTGGGTAATAGTTTTGCAATTGGAAGTTCGTTTTTTCTTAAGTTTATTTATTTATTTTTGAGAGAGAGTGAACAGGGGAGGGGCAGGGAGAGAGTAAGAGAGAGAATTGCAGGCAAGCTCCGCATTGTCAGTGCAGAGCCCAATGTGGGGTCCAAACTCAGGAACCATGAGATCATGACCTGAGCCAAAATCAAGAGTCTGAGGTTCATACAACTGAGCCCCTCAGGCACCCCTTTCGAAACTTTGGTTATAACAACAACAGTGATTATTTATATTTTGGAAAATGAATAGCCGTTACATTTAATATATGATGATGCGATTATTCTGTAAAAACATATGAGCCATATTGAAGCAGGAAAATAAAATTTGCTTTAACACATTATATTACACATTTACCTAAATTTGACTGTTAAGTATTAAGAAAAAAGACTCTATAGACTTATAGGTTTTAACAGGAAAATTTTACTCCTGTGAGCTAAATATTCCATTTGATAAACATTCTTCTCATGAACTCAAAACCATTATTAACTACATGCTGCAAAAGTGCCATTAACCAAAGTTATCCTTGCTTTCATAACAATTGTGGTGATAACAGTGATACTGGACAGAGTTTTTGATCCATGTCTGAGTAAGCAGAACAATAAACACTATATGGAAGGAGGAACAAAAGTAACACCAACAGTCATTTTGTTTAAAAAACTATCAGCATTTTCAAGTGGCTGAACTGTTTTTTAGAAATTTCCATTTGGGCTGATTTTAAATGAATCCAATGTACTCTGATATGACAGATTCCCTTTGCACTGCCATTTTGGCATTTCTTTTAAATAACTGGCAGAAATGAAATTTCCATAAAGCCTGTGGAATTATTTTTAAGGTAAATATTCAAATCGTAATGGTTCTAGGCAAAAATGGCATACAAAATACATAGGAAATTCTATTTCTTTATGTACAATGAGAGGAGGCCTGTGTACAAGTATATGGATATATGTATGCTTGTTGTTGTTGTTGTTTTGTTTTGCTTTAATTAGGGACAGAGAGAGAGGAGGAGAGGGTCAGAGGGAGAGAGAGAATCCTAAGGAGGCTCCACACTCAGCGTGGAGCCTGACACAGGGGTGGATCCCAGGAGCCTGGAATCATGACCTGAGGCAAAATCAAGAGTGGGACTTTCAATGGACTAAGCCACCCAGACACACCTATGTGTGTTTGTATGCTTGGATTCTACATCTCAAATGTTGATCTTGCCTAAGCTTGGGTGAGCTTTTAACTCCATCGATCCTCTGTTGTCTGATCTGTAAAATAAGGCAGCTCCTCTGGAGTTTTAAGACTAAGGAAGACCGAGGCACTCTTTGCAACTGATTTCATTGAGTTAGTAGAGATCCGAAATAATATCTTGGGAGGGGCACCTGCGTGGCTCAGTTGATTGAGTGTCTGACTTTGGCTCAGGTCATGATCTCATAGCTGGTGAGTTCCAGCCCACGTTGGGCTCTGTGCTGACAGCTTGGAGCCTGGATCCTGCTTCGGATTCTGTGTCTCCATCTCTCTCTGCCCCTCCCCTGCTCATGCTCTCTCTCTCTCTCTGTCTTTCCCTCCCTCAAAAATATATTAAAAAAGAAAAAAACATTAAAAACTTAAAAAAAATTAGCATTTACTGGATCCGAATTAAATAGTAGCATAAACTCATTTTGAGCTAGAGACACTTGGAATTTAATAGATGCGTAAAGAGACTTTTTCAGAGCTTTCCTTATCTGACTAAAGGCAGGAACTTTTGAAAATGAGGCTGCCTATAACTGCTGTCTCCCCAGGAGAAGTTTGTCTGACAAGAAAGAAGACAAAGGAGACCACTTGCCCTTGTATAAACAAACAATATCACAAAAGGTATCTATCTCTCTCTCATTTGTTCCCTCAAAAGCCATTTTGTTCTTCCCATAGAAGCCTTACCTCTGCTGAATTAGGTATATAAACCCCACTTCTAATCATTAATCAAGTCATGTTTTTGTGTGTGCATCTTATATTCATATGAAGAAACTTTGTCTATTCACCTGATAATCTGTCTTTTGTCAGTTTAGTTCACAGGTCCTCAAACAGCAAACCTAAGAGGCGAGAAGAAAAAATGTCTTCCCTACCAGACAGAATGTACTGCATATGGATGTGTTCATATATGCATATGCACATAATGCATATATATGTCTGTCTGTTTCCAAAAGCCAATAATGAATATATACTTTGAAAATACTTTTTCCCTCCAACAAGTCTCACAGGCATTTAATAATGGACGTGCCTATAGAATCAATAAACATTCTTTAAATGTTTCTTCTTGAAAATGCTTAGTCACAGAGCAAATATTTTTCTCATAATAATTCTTTTCATTGCTTCTTTGGCCTCTGTGTTTCTCACACTGTATATCAGGAAATTTAGAATTGGCAGCAAAAGGGTATAAAACATGGACAAGATTTTGGCTCTACCCTGGGGGTAGCTAGAGCTGCTTCCCAGATAAGTAAATATCACTGTTCCGTAGAAGAGAGTCACTACCATTAGGTGAGAAGCACATGTGGAGAACGCCTTGTATCTGCTCCTTGTGGAGCGTAACTTCAGGACAGTGAGCAGGATTCCCAGATAGGAACCAACCACTATCAGGAAGGTAGTCACTGATGTCATTCCAGAGAGGACAGTAAATAAAATCTGACTGGAATGAGTGTCAGAGCAGGACAGTTGAAAGAGCAGTGGGATATCACAGAAGTAATGGTTGATGATGTTGGGTCCACAGAAAGACAGACTGAGCAAGCCACTCAGGTGGGTGAGTGAGCTGGCGGAACCTAGCAGGTAGCAAGCAGTCACCAAGTGGATACAGCACGAGGGGGTCATGAGGCCTTTGTAGTGAAGCGGGCGGCAGATGGCGACATACCGATCATAGGCCATGGCCGCCAGCAGGAAGCACTCCGTGGTGAGGAACATGCCGACAAAGGAATACTGAAGGAGGCAACCGTGATAAGAGATGACTTTCTGTCCCGTGAGGTAATTCACCAACATTTTAGGAATAAAGACTGAGGAGTAGCAGAAGTCCAAGAAAGCCAACTGGCAAAGGAAGAAGTACTTGGGGGAGTGGAGCCGGGCACTAGCCCAGATTATTGCGATGATCCAAACATTGCCCGCCACGGTGACAAAATAAATGGAGAGAAACAGCACAAAAAGGACAGTATTGAGTTCAGGGTTATCGGTCAGCCCAAGGAGGATGAATTCGGTTACCACACTCACATTTCTGGGGGCCATTTGTGTGTCTCCCCAGAGGGGGATCTGTAGGGAACAAGAAGGCAATGATAATGACCAGAGTACAGCTTGAATATACGCATTCCATCTACTAGCATCTTTAGAAATCTGGATGGTCTTAGTGAACAATCACGGTCCACAGGAAATTCAATTCTCACTACTGTGGGAAGTCAGCCTGGTAAGAGACTTTAGTTGAATCAAAGTCTCATCAGGGGATGTAAACGGGCATTATGCACCATAAGAACCCTGGAGGAATTAAACCCCCCTTGGAAAAGCTCATAGGAATGTTGATTCAACAGAAACTTTAAGAGATGGACCCCGGATAATGGTATATTCCAGTTTCCAGAACACCAGGCAAAGACCCTGTATAGTAGGAAAAACATCCCTTGAAAACAAACCAACACACAAAAACCTCAATATTAACAGGTAAATTTCTGAGACATTTAACAAAATTATTGTCTATAGCATCTTTTTAAGTTAGACAAATAATACGTGATACATGTTTTGGACACATGATACTATGTATAGAAAGTATATACATGATTAAATTTGTAGACTGTCCATAAAAATGGGGAAAAATTAGGGATGTCGAGCATGGAGAATAAAAAAATTCACACATTTTCTATCATATTACTTTTTGTTAAAACACCCTTGTTCCAGGAAGTCATTCTTTGCTGTTCCAACAGATAACTTACTATTTCATTTTCTCATTTCCTAAAGCATTTATTATCCAATGGTTTGGATTAGTCCGTATCAGATTTTTTTCATTAAGACTGAATCAAGAAACTTTTTAATATGCTTTGATCCCTGCAGCCGAAAGATCACAAGTCTAATTTCAAGGACAGTGCACACGTTTTTGGTACATTAGATCGTAGGTTTTTATTTAGAAAAAGATTATTAAATTAATTTTGTCTTAGGCTTCATCATATAATCCAGAATACATGAAAAATAGGATTATGATAGCTGATATATTAGGGACATGCTTGATTAGATCATTTTAAGTAAAGTTTTCATTACCACAGAATTACGTAGTCCCACATTACACTTTGGGGGTTTATAATAAAAGAAATAAATATAAAGCATACTTCACATTAATTTGACTGTTGACTTTATTTTCACTGAGCAGTAATGGATACGGTATTCCACAATCCAGGGTTTGGGAAAATATTTCCCTGATGTTGAATAAAAAGTGAGAAAGACATGGGTTCCATCTCTACCTTTTACCTACAGTGTGAGGTAAAGTTATTTAGTAACAATTCAAATGTCGCAAACCTTGGGACAAGATTGCTTTGATCATGTCTACTTTACTGAAATGCTAGAGGTGAAAAAGAGTAATTCGTTCTTTTTTGCCACAAAAATTGTGATTTCATGTCTCAGCCTCAGTTTCTAGCTTAACTACTGGTTTCTGTGAATCTTCCTCAGGAGGTAGTTGAAACAATTAAATAAGAAAATATGTGAAATCTGTCTGGCACACTCCCTAATCGTTTGCTGTATAGTCAAAGTGAAATATATAAGTAAAACAGAAACCGGACTGTTGACGTACGGGGCAAATGGCTTTTGACTAAAGTGGTTTTTTGAATCTTTGCTTTTTTTGTTGTTCTTTGTTTCATTTGTTTAAATAGCTTTGCTTCCATTAACTTTGTTTTTTAACAAGCCAATTTGTTAATTTGATGATGAGTTTCTTCTTATGTCACTGATTTCATGTTTGTTTCTTTGATTTTCACTTAATTAGCAGTAATTTTCATCTGGACTGTCTTTCACACCACTTTTCTAACACTATAAAGTCAGTTATATAATCATTGAGTCTAAAAATTAGCTCTGGTCCAAGGACCAAAAATCACCACTCTCTTTCTCAGATCTAACACAATTCAACAGCTTGTGATAATCAAACTTAAATTTTAATGAATTTCTTTAAATAAATTGCCTTTTGTAATTTACATAGCTGTATGAAATTCTAAATACAGCTATCTGAGGAAAGAGGGAATGGACCCACTAATTACTTTAAGAGCCATTTGATGTGTTGATGGTCTAATTTTATCTCCCTTAACTCAATAATTGGAAAGGATTTGAAGTCTATTGATTTTTCTTCACATTCCATTCATAGAATGTATCAAGAGTTGCTTTTGAAACCTAGAGAGACATTTATAATTCCTTTGTTAGAACACATAAATGTAACACCTACCTGGTATTCAGAGGAAGCTTCGACCTCTCTCTTAATTTCCTGACTTGCATTTATATTTGGCTCAGGGTCTTTGGAGGATGAAATCCCCAGTGATTCTGTGATACTATGTTTCATTAAAAGAGCAAAGAGAGGCCTGGGGAAGCAAACATCCCAGCACTGTCTTTCCAAATTGTAGCAATTAATGTATTTGCCATTTCTCAGTTTTAGAGGAACTGATCACGGAAATTTGTGTCTTACCTAGATGAGCCTCATTATTAAAACTGAACTCCATCAGTGTTTATAATTATAATTTGAATAATATAGTTATGAATATTTTATTTGTATCTTTTTTTAAAGAGTGCTAGATTCCATTTGTTGGTGATCATTTGGTTTTATACACATATATTTGGTAGTAATTATGGAAAAATCATACATTTCAATGTAAGATAACTCAAAAGAAGTGGAAGCAATAGGAAATCACTAGATAGAATTCAGGTGTGTGTGTGTTCATATGCGAGATTGCCTTTTAATGTATGAGGGATGAAAAACATAAACAATGCTAAATAGTGTGAAATGGTAGTTATTTACATGTAATAAAAAAAGGAAAGGGGGAAAATAAGAATAAATAAGTCACTGATACAGGTCAAATACATCCAAACCAACAAACACAGCTGTGTAAGAACAAGGCAGTGAAAATTTGCAGCAATTTTAAAATGAGACCAATAGACTAAATAGTTAAACTAACACACAGAGAATATTATAATTAATTTTACTAACAGGGGTGTTTCTTTTTTTTTGGCAACCAAATATTAAGTAGAATTCTAGTTGGAATGCTTTTTATTTATTAAATGCCAATATGTTCCAGACCCTTCACAACCATTATCTCTAATCATTATGTAATTTTATTTAATTGAATATTCTGACACATATGACTTACATTATACGTGACCCAGAACAAAGGAATTGTCTAAGTTTACGCTTTAGGAAATGGTCAAACAATACCGTAAGACAGTGATGGTCTGATGTAAAAATCTATGCTGCTTTTACTATTTATTCTAGACAGCCTTTCAGTAATTGACAGACTAAGGAGTGAACATAATAATGATGGAATTTGAAACCATATTGCATGAAGAATCATGGGAAAGATAGGAAATTTCCAGTGTGAGAAAAATTAGACTCAAGACAGTGTTCTAGCAAAAACCGAACATCTGAGCTACCTCAGAATGCAATGTGAGAATTTATGAATTTTAGGATTTCATAAGACGTATTGAAGACTTATTGATATTGGCTCTAAAAAGAAAAACACTGAGAAAAGGATCATATTTAATTGGTAAAATTTAATCAGCTAGTTTGTAGAAGGATGACAATTATTGGACCATTTTTACAGGGTATTCTATATCAGACCAGGGTTTCATTGGGATGAAAATATACACCTTCAATATCCCTAATTCTGGGAGTTGCAATTTGTTCACAGGCCACATTTGACCAAGGACAAACGAAAATTGCCATCAAAGCTGGGATCAATGTAATCACTATTGTGTTCACGGCACAAGACCAAATCGCAAATCCTGGGAACCATAAATTCATTACGCTGGCAGATGGATCTCTTAATAAATAACAAACCTGACCACAGTGCAAATGTACCCGTGACTGATCCAAATGGTGTCAGTAACTTATTTTCCTGGTGAGTTAGGGCAATTTTCAAACTGCAGACTCCAAGCCTACACACATGAAATTAAAAAAAAATAATAATACATATTTAATAGAGATTTTCTGTGACTTGAGAGGAAAGTTATGTTCGATAGTCATCTGCTAAGTGCTGATGTCTCCAAGTGTTGATGTTGAGCAATAACCAAATTTATAGATGGAATAAAAGGACTGGAGTTGAAAGTGCCCGTTCTCAAATCTTTCCTGATATTTTACTTGAAAATTGATGGCCATGGCATAGTATCAAATATTTCATTCATGAAGTCTTTATTTATTTCGTATTGACTAATTGTATTAACCATTTAAGGACGTTTGGAATCTGTTTAACTGAGTTGCACTTATTGATACACACACACACACACATATACCACTCACATATACATATATATACAACGTATTACTCATTATATAATGTATATTACCCATTGTATAGAATATATTACTCATTTTCCAATCTTCATCCTACAAATTGGCCACACACCCTTCATTTGCCTCACAATTTAGGAAAAGGATTATTTTTTATTATTTGAGTACCTAGTGACTGTTTATTGTATAATTACTATATATAATACAGTAACCGTTTGTTGAAGGTAAATATTAAACATAAAAAAGTATCATATATATTTCCCAAAAAATGACTCCCCTCCCACACATACCTACTTAGTATATTATTATTTTATCTGCATTCTGGCCATCCCCTTATTTTATGAGATGAGTATCATAATAGAATTAGTTCATTCTGTTTTTCTGAATTTTAATTATCTCACCTGTATATCATTGGATACTCTAGGATATAAGACATTGAATGCTCTTGAAAATATTGTGAAGCATGATATAAAATTAGGTTTAATTATCTCTATTACTTGTTTTTATTTTTTTTCTAAAAACTAAGACTGTAATACTAATTCATATATACAAATGCCTCTTATATGCAGCCTTGTAGGAACCAATTTCAAATGATATATGAAATGATTTTGGAAAAATCATAAAGGACTATGCAAAATGTTATATGGTATTCTTAGTGTTACTGTTGGTGGTGCTGTTATTTCATTCTGAAAAGCAAACTTTCATAGGAATTTCTTTGCATGAATGTCTAATATAATAAGGATATTGATTTGCTATCTTTACTTTTTCAACTTTTCAGTTCGCTCCCTTCACAAATATTGGAGCCATTCACTGATGAGTTTTGCTGTCACCGAAAGGAAAAAAAAATAAAAGCTTAATCTAGCTTGCCATGTAAAACCATGAATTAATACCTGCCTCAATTCGCTGCTTAGCTTAGCTGCCTCGTAATTATTTCAGTATCTGAAAGAATCTTAAAAATTAAATATAATTTTATTGGTAAATGAAGATATTTTCTAGAATACTGTTTTGTTTCTAGATAGAAGACTTTGTAACAATTTAGGGGGAAGAGATCACTATGGAACAATCAGTATTTATGGGCCTGGTTTCATCATTATGCACTCATATGTATAATTTGAATCAAAGGGAAAACAATTGGACGCACATATTTTCCCTCCTTGGAATACATAGCACAGGTTTTCCAGGGAATTTCTTGTTTAACGTGTATAAAAGATCTGGAAGATCCTTAATAGAAAAAGTGAAATGAGTCTGATTTTTTAAGGACTCCCTAGTGATCTTGGAGGCCTTCTTTCCAAACAGGAAGTAAAACCTTTCGGAGTCCGTTTCCTCTGAGTATTAGTGACTCTGCCACAATGAGTGGTAGTAAAACAGTGGCATTCTGTCCTGTTCAGTTTCATATGTAGTAATGAAAACCAAGGCTGGGGGACAGGGAAATAGTTCATACTCATGACCACAAGTAAAATTGCACAGGCAATCTAGAACCCAAGCTCTCTTTCTTTCCTTCTTTTTAATATTTATTTATTTATTTTGAGAGAGAGAGAGAGAAAGAAAGAGCGAGAAGGGAAGGAGCAGAAAGAGAATCCCAAGCAGGCACCACACTGTCAGCAAGGAGCCCAACGTGGGGCTCGATCCCACAAACCCGTGAGATTTTGACCTGAGCCGAAATCAAGAGTCAGGCGCTTAACTGACTGAGCTATCCAGGTCCCCCCCACCCAAGTTCTCTTTCTTACTATTTTTGAGTATCTACATTTATTTTGAAAAATGTCTGGCTATAAATAATCCAGACTAATTTCAGAAAATGCACACGCCAGGGGGCACCTGGGTGGCTCAGTCGGTTGAGAATCCAACTTTGGTTCAGGTCATGATCTCGTGGTCCCTGCATTGAGGCCACTCATTGGGCTCTGTGCAATAGCTCAGAGCCTGGAACCTGCTTCGGATTCTGTCTCCTCTCTTTGCCCCTCCTCTGCTGGTGCTCTGTCTCTTTCTCTCTCTGTCACTCAAAAATACATAAACATTAAAAAAAAAAGAAAAAAAGAAAATGCACGTGCCAGGTTTGTGGATAATTCAAGTACCAATACTTCTTTGCTTTAAAAGTATTTTACTTATTTCTGTGCTTAATAGAGAGACTGGGTTAAGATATATTTTATTACTTATTAATCTTATGTTTGTATTTATCTCTGTGTGTGTTTATGTGCCTGTATATCTATTTGTATGTACTCATTCCTCCCATGTGTAGGAATGAAAATGCCTTCAATCGTCCAGAAATAAAAAGCCTAGATCTTACTATGGTTTGTAGTTTTGTTCACACAATAGCCATACATGTCTCTTATAACATGTTACATTCTTCTAACTTTTCTTCTTCTGCTATAAATCATAGGTTCCCATTAAATAAAGTCTAGGATTCCTTTGGGTTCAAAACTTTAATAAATTCATATAAACATTCTTAACCAGAGCACCTCTTTGTATGCTATTTGGAGACACAGAGGGTGTGAAATTAACAAGGGAAATATTTCATTTCTATAGCCCTTTTCACAGCCTCCTTTACTTCCTTATTCCTCAGGCTGTAAATTATTGGGTTTAACATAGGAATCACCAGGGTATAAAGCACAGATACCACCTTCTCTTGTTCTAAGGAATATTGGGAACTTGGTTGAATGTAACTAAAGCTTATAGAGCCATAGAATAAAGTCACAGCCGTCAGATGCGAGGCACAGGTGGAGAAGGCTTTGTGCCTACCTGTCGCTGAGCGGATTCTCAGGATGGCGGCAACAATGAAGATGTAGGAGATCATCACAGTCAAGAAGGTGATCATAGCAATAATGCCAGAAAAGATTAAAAGCAGCAGTTCATTCATGGATGTGTCAGAACATGACAGCTTCAACAGTGGGGGAAGGTCACAGAAGAAGTGACTGATGATATTTGGCCCACAGAAAGACAATTTCACCAAGCCAATTGTGTGTGTCAATGAGTTGATTAGGCCTCCTATGCATGACCCAATGACCAGGATAACGCAAACTATTTTAGTCATAGCCACTGTATAAAGTAAAGGGTTCACAATGGCCACGTAGCGGTCATAAGCCATTGCCGCCAGCAAGAAGCCCTCAGTGGTAAGGAGTGACACAAATAAAAAATACTGCACGATGCAAGCAGAGAATGAGATTGTCTCCTGTTCAACAAAGAAGTTCAGCAGCATTTTCGGTGCAAAGACTGACGAATAGCAGGCATCGACAAGTGACAGGCAGCTAAGGAAATGATACATGGGTGTTTGGAGTTTGGGAGATATTTGAATTAGAAAGAACATTCCGAGATTCCCCACCAAAGAAATGGTATAGATCAGCAGGAAGAGCACAAAGAGCACCACTTTCAGTTCAGCACGGTCTGTCAGTCCCAAAAGAATGAACTCCGTAACCAGTGTCAAGTTATCATCAGCCATGTGTGTGTTTCTTGGTACCTGTTAATGATAAGATCGGAATAAATTGAGAATAATTATGCCCCACCGTCAAGACTGTTTGGAATCCCTAACTACCTCGCAACTTGGGTTGTTGATTTTTCTTTTCTGGTTGTTTTAACTAGAAGGTCTCTAGTCTCTCTTCAAGGACTGTTTATTAGTCTGTTTTATAAGGAAATTCCATGAGTGAAAAAAGAAAACATTAAGGTCTTAACTTCAGGATACATTCAAGGGCTTATGTTTTATGTGAAGGCAACAAACAAACAAACAAAAAACTAAAGTGAATTTTATTCTAAAATATGCAAAGCAAAGTCCAGTTAATAAAGTACAATAAATAAGTTTGGAAATGTAATCTGTGGTCTCATTGAAGTTCTTTTAAACTTCTCACTTTGGGGGCTCCTGAGTGGCTCAGTTGATTGCAGCTCTTAGTTTCGGCTCAGGTCATGATCTCACAGTTTCATGAGTTTGAGTCCCAAGTTGGGCTCTGTGCTGACAGCTCAGAGACTGCTTGCAATTCTTTGTCTCCCTCTCGCTCTCTCTCTCTGCCCACACCTCTGCATTGCACTGTCTCTGTCTCTATCAAAATAAATAAATAAATTTTAAAAAAATTTAAAAAATAAACTTCTCACTTTGGGTTTAATGGTAGCTAATGCCAAATACATCAAGATATAAGAATTAACTGTACTATACCATTTGAACTGAGAAATTCCATTTATGCCTTCATGTTTAGTTCATACACCACCTTTTTTGTATGTTGGATGTGATGAAAGACAAAGCCCTAACACCCCAAAAATTTGTGGTCATCCTTAGAAAATAGCCAGAGGCATTGGCTTCTTAGAACAATGTCCACTGGAAATGAGGGGAGAGGGTACTTGAAAACCTGTGAAAGCTGATGAACAGCAACTTATAATCAACTTATATTGGCTTTTGATATCCAATATAAATATCTTATAGGACATATGGGTGGTTCAGTCAGTGACCTTTGGTTTCGGCTCAGATCATGATCTCCTGGTTTCGTGAGTTCCAACTCCACATCAGACTCTGTCCTGACAGTGTGGAGCCTGCCTGGTATTCTCTCTCTCCCTCTCTCTCTAGGCCCCTCTTCCACTCACACTATCTCCGTCTCTCTCAAAATTAAATAAACTTTATAAAAATAAAAATAAATATCTTACTCAGAAGATTCAAGAAACAAACTTTTTATACGTTTTCTGAGAAAGAACAAAGTAAACCTATAAAGTAAAGCAAATCTATAAAACATACAGAAACCTTTTTACAATATTTTTTTGGAACTTGCAGCATGTTTCTTAAGACAGGCAATGCCTTTTCCACTTAATGTACAATTGTTGATTATTACTATATTTTGTTTGAAAAAATATAACTATATTTTTACATTTATATAGAATATAAAAATCAATATTTTAAACAGTTCACAATAATACACGTTTACTTCTATAGGATAAAGGAAGAGTCTTTCGATGGCTTAATCATTCTTTCTCCTTTCACTGAGAGACTATTTCTTGAATATGGGATGTAAAACTCAGGGAAAAAAAACAACACTGCAAAATTACTGAAATCGTAAGAAATGAGGTAACTGTGTTAGATGTAGAACATCTACAGTGATAGGTGAGTTAATATGTGATTATGACAGATTGCAAGTCATCCTTTAGGGAACAATATTCCACACTGATTAAAACCCTGATTTTTTGATCTCAAGGTTCCAAATTCAAGCCCCACATCAGGCTCACTGTTCTTAGCACGGAGCCTGCTTTGGATCCTGTTCCTCTCTCTCTCCACCTTTCCCCTATTTCTGTTTTCTCTCTCAAAAATAAATATACATTAAAAATATTATTTTTTCATTCTTTCAGTAGACTTTGCCTGATGATTTTATGTTAATGGGGAAAAAGAGATTGAAGAGTAAAATAAGTGGTATGAATAAATGGCCGAATTGTAAGTTACTCCCACACTGTGTTTATAAGATTCAAATTGGAACATAATTTTTGTGTCTTCATCTTTTTTCTCTGTAATTTTAACTGATTTGCAAAAATGTTATATATGAGATAATCAAATAAGTGAGTTTAACTTACTAGTGTAAGGAAAAAAAGAGGTGTCTGGGTGGCTCAGTTGGTTAAGTGTCTGACTTTGGCTCAGGTCATGATCTCAATGTTCCTGAGTTCAAGCCCTGCATCAGGCTCTGTGCTGACAGCTCTGAGCCTGGAGCCTGCTTCAGATTCTGTGTCTCCCCCTCTCTCTGCCCCTCACCCGCTTGAGCTCTGTCTGTCTGGTCTCTCTCTCTTAAAAATAAATAATAAAACATTTTTTAATGAAAAAACATTATATTCAACACTTTAACTTATTTAGGAACCTTATAATCACTCATTCTAAAGGATTATTTCTCTACGTTTCCTCCAAAAGCAATCCATCAATCACACAAAAATGTTTCATTTGTCTTATACTTACAATAATACAGAAATTGGTAAATGATAGTAGTTAAGGTAGCAGGATTGAAATTCAAACTTCTCCTTTAATATATGAGAACCATACTCAGAGGCTCCACCATGTGAGAGCAAGAGCAAGGTGGTCAAAAAGCCACCCTGCCTGAAGACAGGCTGAGATGCAAATTCAGTTATATGTTTACTTCAGTTCAAATGGGAATAGAGTCCCTGAAGTTAATCTGATCAAAAGGCTCTAAAAATACATGATTAAAAGTTCCTCCACGTTTCTTAAGGGACTTAGGAAACTCTCAAGAACTTAATGGCTCCCTGAAGACATTTAATTTCCTGGATGTTACAGTGAATGGAAGGAAATATGGAGAAGATATTAAAAGTATATGTATATAAACTCTGGAAAACAATGCTGTGGAATAGATAGTGATGCCTGTTGAGCCTGCTCATGAGCATATACGTGCGCACACACACATATCCACACACACAAAAGTGAAACTAAAACCCAAACATCAGTGGCTTTTAAGGTAGTAGAATAACATCTGGTTAAAAACAAAAAAAAATAAAAAAACAAAAAAACAAAATCAACTATTCCTTTGTTTTCTTGGATTGTATGGATGGCATCAAAGATAATTAAAACTACTACTTCTTCACAGGATTCCTTGAAATGAACCCAACCACCTAAATCTTGAATGATTATTCCTCCATTCGGTCATGTATCTACTGATAGACAATTGTGGCATTTTGCCTTCATCTTAGAATAAATAATGAAGGATTCTGGTAGTAATATTTTACTGTTTCCTCAGTGTGAAATTGTACATTTCATTTACTTAATTGTAAATTGTTTACTTACAATTCTGTAAATAAGAATTGTCCTTTATATTCTAAAATTAAATTTTTCTTTTCTAAATTTATATTTCCTAAATTCCTTAATTAAAAGCTAATGGATGGGGCACCTGGGTGGCTCAGTTGGTTAAGAGTCCGACTTCAACCTAGGTCATGATCTCACTGTTATGAGTTCAAGCTTCGCATCGGGCTCTGTGCTGACAGCTCAGAGACCGGAGCCTTTTTCAGGTTCTGTGTCTCCTTCTCTCTCTGCCCCTTCCCTATTTGCTCTCTGTCTCTCTCTCTCAAAAACAAATAAACATTAAAAAATTAAAAAAAATAAAAAATTAAAAAAATTAAAAGCTAATGGAACAGGTGGTACAAGTGGGGATTAGGTGATATTCTAAATTTGAATTAGGCCAGAAGATGATTCATTATTTCAGAATGCCTAGAACATTCTAAGTACTTGATGCATTCTGTTTTTTGTTTTCAAGTATATAATTTATTGCCAGTCCATTCATATACGAAGAATTGTATAAGAAATATATATCAGGCATATAAAGAGATTTTTTTCAGTTTACTTATTTATTTTGATAGAGAGAGAGAAAGAGAGAGAGAAAGAACATGCACACAAATGGGGGAGGGTAAGAGAGTAAAAATCCCAAGCAGTCTCCATGCTGTCAGCACAGAGCCCAATGCAGGGCTCAATCTCAGGACTGGTGAGATCATGACATGAGCCGAAATCAAGAGTAGGAGGCTTAGCCAACTAATACACCCAGGAGTCCTTGAAGTATAGATAGATTAAGTTTCTTAGACCAATATTCTCTTTCCTCCTAGCAAATTGTATGTTAAAGACAAAAAAATATCTGAAAAAATCTTTATAAATCTCTCTACTTGCAGGTGACAAGGGAGAGAATACAATTGAATATTTTTAAGAGGATTATTTAAAATGGAGCTAGGGGGACATTGAGGAGGTGGGGCTAGAAGCCAAGATATGTGTGCTATGTTAAAATGGACACAAATGGCCTTTCTGCCTAACACTAGCCCTAACAACCAATCACTTACAGGTTAGTGTAACTGTAGCTATACTAGCACCAATCACATTTGCTTTAATATTACTTATGTAAATTCCCTCTCTCCTCTTTAAAAACTCTAGCTCCCTTTGTTTCTCCTCAGCACACTTTTGATTTTGGTTGAATCTGTCTCTCTTGGATTGCAATCCCTAAATCTCCGAATAAACTCACTCATATTTTATTTTGCAACTTGCAGTTTTGTCTACTATGTTTTGTAAGTAATCTCTACACCCAATCTGGGTCTCAAACTCAGGGCCTCAAGATCAAACGTCAAATGCTCTACTGATGAGTCAGTCAGGCACCCAGTGCAATGCTATCTTTAAAAGCACCTATTTCTTGGGGTGCCTGGGTGGCTCACTCAGTTAAGTGTTCTACTATGGCTCAAGTCATGATCTTCTGGTTCATGGGTTCTAGCCCTTCATCAAACTCTGTGCTGACAGCTCAGAGACTAGAGCCTGCTTTGGATTCTGTGTCTCCCTCTCTGTCCCTCCTCTGTTCATGCTCTCTTTCAAAATAAATAAGTAAACATTTAAATAAATAAATAAATAAATAAATAAATAAATAAATAAAAGCACCTATTTCTTGGAAGTGGCTTCATACCAATTATCAGATACTTAAATGAATACCCAAACTAAGACCAAATGGTTTAATTAACAATACAAACTGACATTTTTTTTAAGTTTATTTATTTTTGAGAGACATAGAGACAGAGTATGAGCAGGGGAAGGGCAGAGAGAGAGGGAGATACAGAATCTGAAGCAGGCTCCAGGCTCTGAGCTGTCAGCACAGAGCCCGACACGGGGCTCGAACTCACAGACTGTGAGATCATGACCTGAGCCTAAGTTGGCCGCTTAACCAACTGAGCCACCCAGACCCCTCCAAACTGACATTTTAAAAAAATATTCACTTAAATATTTTTATGTAAAGGTATTGACATTGTAAAAGTATTGCTATTTACCAAATTTATAGGGCTGCAATCGAATTTGACATATAGAAAAATTTAGTAGCATTATTTAAAATGAATTTAGGGTATATTTACTGACTATTTGGTCAGGAAAGAAGACTTTTTGTGAAAAATATAATTCAGAAGCTATATTAATTAGGAGCAACTGGGAAGCTCAGTCAGTTAAACATCAGACTTTAGCTCAGGTCATGATCACATGGCTTGTGGGTTCCAGCCCTGCATTGGGCTCTGTGCTGATGTTTAAAGCCTGGAGCCTGCTTCAGATTCTGTCTCTTTCTCTGTCCCTTCCCCCAACTCATGCTCTGTCTCTTGCTCTTTCTCAAATGTAAATAAACATTAAAAACCCTTAAAAGATGTTATATTAATTAATGCAACATAGTGCAGTGTTATATTTTAGAAAATAATAAAATTTTTCAAGAAAAGTTTATGGAGGAATAATTCTGATACAAGAAGCAGTGCTGGTATAAGTGTATAATTTAGTGATTTTTGATAAATACATACTCCAGGCCAGTTACTACCACAATCAAAACATCTTGTTCTCTTTCCAAAAAACCCTGTGTCTGAAATCCAGCCTCAAAGAACTTCTGATCAGCTGTATATATTTATGAGATGTGCTTTTGCAGAGTTTCTCGAAGTCGGGGTAATACAGGTTTTTTGTTGTTGTTGTTGTTTTTTCTGGATTTTTTTCAATCAGAATACTGTTTTGAGAAACATTCACATTGTTACAGAAATCATTCGTTTTTATTATTTTTTCCTTTTTTATTGTTTGGTAATGTTCCACTGTATAGATATACACACTTTGTTTATCCACTTAATGCACTTTTGGTTTGTTGGCAATTTTCGGGGACTTCAAATAAACCTGTTGTAATTACTAGAGTAAAAGTTTTGAAAGGACATGATTACTCAGTTCTCCTCCATAAATATCTAAGAGCAGGGTCTCCTAATTCATTAACAGGGAATATCTATTTATTTAGATGTCCCGTTCGTCTTAGCAATGTTTTATAGTTTTCATGTCTTTACCATTGAGTTGATTTTTTTGTTGTTGAATTTATCCAAACTGTTTTATACGTTTTGTAATGTACTATTGTTAATGGAGATATTTTTTTAATTTTTTACAGTTTGCTAGTAATGCACAGACACAATTGATTTTTGTATATTGATTTTGTAAGACTTGGTACGACTTTTTTACATACATAATGATTTCCCCGAAGAATAATGAAAATTGTACTTTTTCTTTTCTAATTTGCATGCCTTTAGCATTTTGTTCTGTATTGTTCATTTTGCATTATTTTATTTTGTTTGTTTTTTAAATTAATTTTAATGTTTATTTATTTTTGAAAAAGAGACAGAGTGCAAGCAGGGCGGGGGCAGAGAGAGAGGGAGACACAGAATCGGAAGCAGACTTCAGGCTCTGAACTGTCAGCAGAGAGCCCGAGGGGCTCCAATTCATGAACTTTGAGATCACAACCTGAGTCAAAGTTGGACGCTCAATGGACTGAGCCACCCAGGCGTTCCTGTATTGTTCCGTTTTTGTATTATTCTTTCATTTAGTATTATTCCTTTCTTTTGTATTGTTCATTCATTCCTAACTTATTTTTTGCCTCGTTTTTAAACTTTTCTACCTTTCATACTTAAACCCATCTATTCCTGGAACTTATTTTTGTGTATTTTGTGTATCATATGTTATGTGATAGGAATCTCCAGTAAAATATTCAATAGAATTTTTTTTACCAAAAGCAAGCAGTTTTGTCCAATACTCTTTCATGCTTTGTTTTATTTGTTTGTTTGTTTGTTTATTCTTTGCTTTTTAATCTCTTTCTCTTTTCTTCCTCCCTGGGAACTTCACTATGTATCTATTGTTATAGTGAAATGTGTCACACAAATCTGTGCTGCATTTATTTTCCTTCATTATTTTCATGTTTGATCCTCAAATGGGATGATTTCTATTAATTTATCTCTAAGTTCACTGATTCTTTCTTCCATCACCTCATATTTGTTTTTGGATATTTCTAATAGATTTTTCATTTCAGTTATTACATTTTTTAACTATAGAATTATCATTTGGTATTCTCATTAATCCTTTTCTTTTTATTGAGATTCTCTATCGGATGAATACTCACTGTAGCATTTTCATTTAATTATTTATAATATTTTCTTTAATTATTTGAACATATTATTTATATAATACCTTGAAGTCTTTTTCGGCTCAAGCTAACATGTGGGCCATGCAGTTTCTACTGACTTGTTTTTCCTCGCTCAATACATTATATTTTTCTGCTCCTTTATAGGTCTTGCAAATTTGTGTTAAAAACTAGACTTTATAGGGGTACCTGGGTGATTCAGTTGGTTGAGTGTCTAACTGTTGATTTTGGCTCAGGTCATGATCCCAGGGTAATGGGATCGAGCCCCATGTTGAGTTCTGTGCTTAGCATGGGGCCTGCTTAAGATTCTCTCTGTCTCCCTCTGCCCCTCTCCCCTGCTGATGCTCTCTTTCCCTCTCTAAAAAAAAATAAAATAATAAAAAATCTTCTCTTTATATGTAATACAGGGTAGATGTTTTGTATTTTGTATGCACAACTTTATTAAGTACTGAAAATTTTTCAAAGTTGTTGTTCTGAGTAACATCTCCATTGGCACTTTATGAGAATAGTAGCTGTTCCATTTCTTCAACAATTCATATTGTATACTATTTTTTTAAAGATTTTATGTTTTTTAAGTAATCTCTATATCCAACATGGGGCTCAAACTCACAACCACAAGGTAAGGAGTCACTTGCTCCACCAACTAAGCCAGCAAGGTGCCCTTAATATTAAATATCAAGTTTTATTGTCATATATATTGTGTTTAATTTTCGTTTCCCTGATTACTAATAAAGTTAAGCAACTTCCTTTATTTTTACTGCAAGTGGGGAGACTTTCAATATTTATTGTGTGATGTGTCTTACAAATACTTTCCTCCTGCTCCCATCATTTTTTTCCATTATGTTGGCTTATCTAGGTTTTATTGGTTTGCAGTATTTATTTATATATTTTTATAATAATTTCCTATATACGTAGAAAAACATTTTCATTGACTCTGGCTTACTTTTTCACTCTATAATTTTTTTTAATTCAATTCAACTTGTTATTTTTCTCTTTAAAGGTCAGAACTTTTTATACCATATTTAAGAAATATTTTGCCTATTAAGTGTTTAAGATGTCTCAATTCAGATTTCTTTATCGTTCTAACTTTTGCTTTTACTATGTATTATCGATTGCGCTCCATTTTAAGTTCTGCAACTCGAAATATTAAATATAATGCACTCTGTTCTCTTTTCACTTTTCTTATAATAGTGGAGACTTAGAAGATTTAACCCCTTTGATCCACACTGCATTTTGCATTGTCTTTTCCATGCATTTACATTCTATTTACTTTAAACCTCCTAATAAAATATTATTGTTGTACAGTCAAAATTCAATCACTGTTTAGAATTACCCACAAATTTCACATTAATGGTTTTCTTTGCTTTCCATGTTTTATTAATTGAAATTCCATTTTTGTCCTTTCCTCTAAGTACTTAACAATTACAGGGGCTCCTGGGTGGCTCAGTTGGTTAAGCGTTCGACTTCGGCTCAGGTCATGATCACGGTTCGTGTGTTCGAACCCTACGTTGGGCTCTGAGCTGTCAGCTCAGAGCCTGGAGCCTGCTCTGGATTCTGCATCTCCCTGTCTCTCTGCCCCTCCCCTGCTCATGCTCTGTTTCTCTCTGTCTCTCAAAAATAAATAAACATTTAAAAAATATATTAAAAAAAAGAATTATGTACACACTCATACACATGGACAGGCATTATACAGTGCCCCGATATTAAGTATACAGCTCATTTTAATTTTGTGCCTGTGTACAGGAGCATCACCACCATACAAATCATAGTGATACATATATTTCTAGCAATACAGAATACTCCCTGGTAGCTGTATTACTATAAATTAATTTGTTAAATCTTACACAAATGGAATCTTGCATATGGACTTTTTGTGTCTGCTTTCTTTTATTGAGCCTAACACTTGTGACATTCATTTAAATTGTATATCTGTATCTATTTCAAAAAAGTGCTATTTATTTCTCCATCTTGTGAATAAATAAAAATTTATTAACCTATTCTCTCAAAACAGTCTGTTTTATTGTTTCTAGTTTATAAATATAAACAATATGAATGAAACTGCTGAGAGCACTTTTGTTCATATATACTCGTGAACACGCACACTCATATCTAAGTGGAAATCCTGGGACATAGTTAGCTGTATATGCAGCTTACATCAGACAATTCTCCAAAATGCCTGTATCATTTTCATATATTTGTTGGAAATGATTGAACAGTGATATTAAACATGTTTACATATGCTTACTGGCATTTTGGGTGTCTTTCATACAAAGTTTGTTTTCTATTTTTTTTCCATCTTTAGTTGCCTTACATGTCTTTTATTGACTGGTGTTTCTTTTTAATATATCCTGGATGATTCTTTTGTCAGTACACATTCTATGAATATCTTTCCATATTGTATGGCTTGCCTTTTCAGTCTCATAACAGTGTATTTCTAGAGACAGAACTCCTCATTTCAAACAAAGCCCTTCCACGGGGCACCTGGGTGGCACAATTGGTTGAGTCTCCGACTTCAGCTCAGGTCATAGTCTCAAGGCCTATGGGTTCGAGCCCCGCATCAGGCTCTGTGCTCAGTGTTCAGAGCCTGGAACTGCTTCAGATTCTGTCTCCCTCTCTCTCTCTCTCTACCCCTCCCCAATTCATGCTCTGTCTCTCAAAAATAAATAAATATTAAAAAAAAAGGCTTCCCTAGGTGTTGTATGTAAGTGATGAATCACTCAACTGTATACCCAGAACTAATATTACACTGTATGTTAACAAACGGGAATTTTAACAAAATTTTGAAGAAAGAAAAAATAAATAAAACCAAGACCCATCACTTCCATTGTCATTTTTATTTTACTATTTGTGTATCCTTGTTAAGAAATGTTTGCCCATCTTGATAATAAAGACACAGACTTATGTTTATTTCTAAAGGCTCTTGTGTTTTTTTTTTTCTTTTTTTCATCTCTTGCACATTTACTTCTATGATCCATCTTAAATCAGTCTTCAAGTATGATGTGAGTTAAAGTTAAGGTTCATAGTTCTTTTGTGGTCCTGCTTATATTTTGTATTCTCCTGCTCTTTCTTACTCTTCTTTACAAACACTTTCAGGCTCGGGGCCTCTGAGTGGATCAGCCAGTTGAGCATCTGACTACAGCTGAGGTCATGACCTTGAGGTTTGTTAGTTCAAGCCCCACATCAGGCCCTGTGCTGACAGCTCAGAGCCTGGAGCCTGCTTCAGATTCTGTGTCTCCCTCTCTCTGTCTCTGCCCCTTCCCCACTCATCCTCTGTCTCTCAAAAATGAATAAATGTTACAAATAGTTTTAAAAAAATACTTTCGGGCTCTTTGCATGTGAATGAAAGTTGCATAGTAATGGAAGATAACACTACTTTTCACCAGGAAGGACTTTGCTCTTTCTAAAAAGGCAGAGAGAATGAGAGGCTGACTAAGTGAATTCAATTATTATCTGGACGGGTTCTGGACTGCGTTGAAGTTAGACCTCAGTTTTCTTCTGGTTTGTCCCTGTTGCAGGGTGCAGAGCAACACTTTCTCGAAGTATTGATAAACAAGTGGACCTCTCTCTCCCCAGCCCGTAAACACTGCAGAAAACTCAGTTTTAACTCTTTGGTGGTGTAAACTTAGCCTCCTGCCCTATACGGGCATACCTTGGAGACATTGCGGATTCAGTTTCAGAACACTGCAAAAAGTGAGTCAAATAATTTTTCTGTTTTTTCTTTGCATATAAAAGTTTTGTTTACATTATGCTATAGTCTATTAAGTGTGAAATAGCATTGTATCAAAAAATAAAGTGCCTACCTTATTTAAAAACATTTTATTGCTACAAAATAGTAACTATTTAAGCTTATTTGAGCTTTTGGTGAGTCATCATCATTGATCACAGATTGCCGTACAAAAATGTAACAAAAAATTTTGAAATATTGTGAGAATTACCAAAATGTGACACAGAGGTACAAACTTAGCAAATGCTGGTGGGAAAGTGGCAACAATAGTTTTGCTCGATGCAGTGTTGCCGAGAACTTTCGATTTGTTAAAAAACACAGTAGGTGTGAAGTTAAAGGGAAGCATAATAAAGCGAGGTGGGCCTGTACATCTTCAAATGGGAGCCGATATCTTGAGCGGGCTGCCAGCCTCGTGTTCAACGCGACCTCTACCTCTGGTGGGAGCTTATCAACCAAGCAGCTAAACACTGAGAAAGTTGTCACTGTCCTTCCAGCCCCATCCGAATCTGCAAAGTCGGAATCTTGTCGTGCTCCAAAAAGAAAACTCTAGCCCTTTGTGCCTGGCTTACAGCAAGATCAGAACCCGGCACATGTTTTGCGGAAGAACCCTGTATTACGTTAGTTGTCGGCTCTTCCCACTAGCAGGATTTCACGTCCTCTAAGCACAGCGGGGAAAGTGAGAGATTGTCATCTCCCCCTGCGGCCGAGAACCAATTTATTATGTTCTCCACGCCCCATCCCATCCAATCTCCTGTGAGGCAAAAATCAGCTGTGAGCTTCAGCTCCTATATAATCCAGTCATCTCATCAGGCCACATGCCTGCCTAAAGGGCCACTGTTCTCTCTTCCCCCAAAGCAGTCCCAGAGCACAGGAGGCCCTCCTTTCGGCAGACCGCAATCTCTAATATTAGCTTTGTTTGGGATAACACCAAATGCTCCTCTCTATTTTCCATTAATTCTCCATTTAGATCTGCCTACCCATCTATTTATCTATCTAATCTATTATCTATCATCTGGCAATCATTTAACTATCACCTCTTAACTACCTATCATCTATGTATCTATCTATCTATCTATCTATCTATCTATCTATCTATCTATTGTCTATCAATCATCTATCATCATCGTCTATCTACTTGATCTACTGTATGTCCATCCTTTCATTTATTTGTTTTTCTGGACTTCAGGCCTGCTCCCTCCCAGAATATGGCCTATGGCTCAAGAGGAAACACAGCCATGTGTGGTAAAACCTGTACACATCTGCCCTAACCTCTCCCGAGTCCTCTGAACCCTTTGTAGACCCTCCACGCAAACCAAGCCCGCGTTGCCAGGTGTGCCCTGAAGCAGTGAGAGACAAAGTCAGCTCGCATCTTCGAACTTACATCTCTCTGAAACCTACACCACTCCAATTCTCTGTTCGTCAATGGACACTTTATTCTAGGTGATGACTTATCTTATCTTGCTTTTCTTGTTACTTTTGCAGGGATGCTGTTTTGAACACAAGCTACTCCATCCAGAAGTAAAAGTGCTCATGTCATGTTATTAGCATTTTCCCCATATTTTCCTAACTTTTAAAAGAAAAATTGGGTGCCTGGGTGACTCAGTCGGTTGAGTGGCTGACTTCAGCTCAGGTCATGATCTCACAGTCTGTGAGTTCGAGCCCAGCGTCAGGCTCTGTGCTGACAGCCTGGAGGGAGCCTGCTTCGGATTTTGTGTGTCTTTCTCTCTCTGCCCTTCCCCTGCTCACGCTCTGTCCCTCCGTCTCTCAAAAATAAATAAAACATTAAAAATAAAAAAAAAATTAAAAGCGTCTTTAAAAAAATAAATAAATAAAAGAAAAATTAAAGGGGACCTTGGTGACTCAAACGGTTAAGCATCTGACTTCACCTCAGGTCATGATCTCACAGTTGGTTAGTTTGAGCCCCGTTTCAGGCTCTGTGCTGACAACTCATAGCTTGGAGCCTGCTTCGGATTCTGTGTCTCCCTCTCTCTCTGCCCCTCCCCTGCTGGTGCTCTATCTCTCTCTGTCTCTCCAAAATAAAAACAAACACACAAACAAACAAAAAAGTCAATTTTTTTTAAAATTTATAAAAATAATTTGAAACATTTCAAATTTGCAGAACAGATTCAGGTATAAGACAGATATGCGAGAATATTTAAACAATCTCTCTTTGTTCCTTACTTGTAGATACTAACTGTGATTGCTACATTTGCTTTATTACTTTCTCAATTTCTATATACTGCATGTATAAATGTATGTGTGTGTGTGTATGTATATATACTCATTTATATATACATATATTTTTATAACTAACGATATAATATTATTTTACATTATTTAGTACACAGTCATGCTTTACAAAAGTTTGAGATCTAGTATTAGATAACGCATTCATCTCCAGCAATACGTTGTAAACTCGTTTACTCTATTCCTCTGTTACCTGTTCCTCTAACATCTTTTGCTCCATGTCTTGAATCTATCTATGTTTGGATCTCACAGAGTGCCTGGTACAAGTAAAGGGACTCAACAGAAGTATGTTAAATGAATAAACTATAACTAACGAATGTTATTTCTTCTATAGCTATTTTGCTAAGATATCACTAACATACATAATTTAAATACAGAAGTGGAGATATATGTCCTTACTTGAATGACAGCATTTTCAGAACAACAACAGCAAAAGACCTGATCCAAGATAATCAAGCCAAGGGACTATTTCACTTTTTCTCTGAGATAAGAATGCTTTGCTGGAGCGTTGGAGTATTCTTTTCATTTGAGTTAATGTCAGATTCTTTTAAATCCATGCTGAGTTCTTTCACAGTTTAGCATCAGAATTTCCCAGAAAAAAATATGTATTAGCTCTTGAGAGAATGGAACTGTTAAGTCACAAAACAATGAATGGTAAAATAGACCGATTTTCAGTCTTCATGTCAAACTCAACAGTCATGTCTTCAATTTCATGCGACTATCTTGATTATAGTTTTGTTGGCATTTGTGTCTGTTATTCAGTTTTTAGGAAAATCTATCAATTTAATGTTACGTTAACAGAGCCACCGACAAGACTGTTTCAGGTGGGGGCTCTCTTCCACCACATGGATCTTTTTGCTGCATCTTTTACATCCTTATTCCGTAGGCTGTAAATCAGTGGGTTTAGCATGGGGATAACCAATGTATAAAACACAGCAGAGACTTTCTCCTGTTCCAGGGAATACTGAGAACTTGGCTGGATGTAACTGAAGGTTACAGACCCGTAGAATAAGGTCACAGCAGTGAGATGAGAGGCGCAAGTGGAGAAGGCTTTGTGCCTCCCCTCAGCTGAGCGGATTCTCTGGATGGCAATGATGATGCACGTATAGGAGACCATGATGATGGTGAAAGTGAATATTGCAATGACCCCAGAGAAAATTAAAAGTAACATCTCATTGTTATGGGCATCAGAGCAAGAGAGTCTCAGAAGAGGGGGAATGTCACAGAAATAATGATTCACGATGTTAGGACCACAGAAATCCAGCTTGAGCAAACCTATTGTGTGTGTCAAGGAGTTAATGAGTCCACCCAAGTATGACGCAAGGACCATCTGAATACAAACCTTTTGGGTCATTATGAGTGTATATGACAAGGGATTAGCTATTGCCACATAGCGATCATAAGCCATCATAGATAGAAGGATGCCCTCTGTGGTTACATAAACTGCAAAAAAGAAACTCTGTAGAACACAACCAGAAAATGCGCTAGCTTTGCGTTTTGATAGGAAATTGACCAACATCTTTGGAGCGAAGACAGTAGAATAGCAGATATCACAAAAAGAGGTTGCTAAGGAAGAAGTACATTGGAGTATGAAGTTGGGCATTTAACCGGATCAAGATAATCATGCCCCAATTACCTGCCAGAGTGATGGAGTAAATAAGGGTGAAGAGCAAAAACAGAGGGATCTGCAAATTAGGGTTTTCAGTTAAACCTACCAGAAGGAATTCCTTCACCCCTGTATGGTTCCTACCTGCCATGCCTTCAGATTCCTATAGCTTTTCAGTTGCAGAACAAGATGATATCACTCAGATGAGAAAAGATATATATATATGTAGCTTCGTCCATGATCCAGGATCCATAATAGCTTTGGGATGTTTATGTTTACCCTATAGTTGGTTGAAGGAAAGAAATTAACATAATGTTGGACTATATAAGTACTAGACAATTCATCTACAGTGGCTCAGATTTTTGGAACTGGAGATTATTTTATTCCATGCTTCTCAGTTTCTATATCATAAATATTGTGAAAAGGAAACTCTCTTACAACAAGAAAATTATTAATCGGTAGAACCAAAAGTCAAACCCAAGTTATGCCTCATACCAAACCCCTGACTCATTTCTGGACATACACAAGTCCTCTGCTTACATGGGCTACATAGTGTGGTACCCTATTATAGAAATTATTTCTTGGGGCCTCTGGGTAGCTCAGTTGGTTAAGCATCTGACTTTGGCTCCAGTCATGATTTCATGGTTTGTGGATTTGAACCCTGCACCAGTCTCTGTGCTGACAACTCAGAGCCTGGAGCCTGCTTTGGATTCTGTGTTTTCTCTGTCTCTCTCTCTCTCAAAAATAAATAAAACTTAAAAAAAATTTCCTTATCTTTTGGCCAAACTGTTCTTACTTTTTTTTTCAGTTTATTTACTTATTTTGAGAGGTGGGGGGAAGGGGCTGAGAAAGAGGGAGAGAGTGAGAGAGAGAGAATTCCAAGCAGTCTCTGCACCATCAGCACAAAGCCCAATGTGGGGCTCGAACTCAGGAGCCAGGAGATCATAACTTGAGTTGAAGTCTATACTTAACTGACTGAGTCAGCCAGGAGCCCGGTTCCTCCTTTTTAATACCTGGTTAACTCATGATGCTGACTTTCATAATATGCAACCCCTTTCCTTTCCAAATCTCAAACGCCCAAACTTTTTTTTTTTTTTTTTTGCCTCACCTTTTGCTCAGATTCCACACTCAGGAGATGAATGGCTGTGTCCTCCAAAGAACTAAACTGAGAGAAAGAGGTAGAACAGTCTTCATTCGATATTGTTAAGGCCATCAAAAACTAGCAGAGCAATTTAACTTGAAAACCCTTCCCTTTTGCATCTTTGTATAACTTTACCTTTGCATATTTGTTTTTTATCAGCATCAAAACAAAACCTCCAAAAAGCCATTGTATAGAAACAAGGTGAGTGCGAGTTACCAAAACTATGCCTATCAGATACGTCTGCTTTCAAAAATGTAGAATGCAACGTAGTTTCACTTGTTTTGTGACATGATATAATACTTATTCAATAATATTTATGGTTAAATACTAATAAATTAGCTATTCATGTACACTTTCATACATAAGTAAGAACAGGTATTCTTACTTATTACATTATGCCAAGAAATGTTAAGTTTGCTAGAAATGAAGCAGTGAGCAAGAAACATGTCATGTTCTCAAGGAGCGCACATTTTATTAGGGAAATAAATAAACAAGTATTGATATACTATGCAGTAATAATAAGTGTTATGAAGAAAAATAGAGAAGACGGGGTACGTAGAGATGATAGGTTCTCTATTCCACAATATATTAGTCCTGTATTCCTACTATAACAAATTACCAAAAATCTGTGTCTTAGAACAACAAACATGCATTTTAAGAAAGGCAATGTGTGGGCATTAGAGATCTCAAGAAAGACTGTGCTCTTATGGAATTTGATGTCTACTAAAGTCAGGACAAGGGGAAGCTTGGAATATGTTCTTTATGGTATCGCTAAATCAAAAGCAAAGTCTTCATTCTGTGAGTATAGTCTCATCTCTTATCAACTGAGGTGACAAATTAGATCCTGTCTATATTTTAGAACAGTGGACGTGAGAAACAACGAATCCAGGTCCAATTGTATCCAAGACAGAGAAGGAATAATTTGTGGAAAGTACCAGTACTTTTTTTCTGTTAATAAAACCTGATTATAAAGTATAAAGTCAAATTTTTAACCTGGAAATAAACTTAAAACACAAACAGGAACAAAATAAAAAACATTAGGGGTAGAACGTTATTTGTGTATGTTTCTTCGTGGCAATATTTTCCTCCTGCAAAGCTGTTTAGCATAATGGGAACATCACATTCCTGGAATATAGCAGAATCAGGAAGGCTTAGTTCCACTGTAGCTCAGTCTTTGATTCGCTGTATATTTTGTCTGTTTGTAAGAAACTTAAAAAGGAACCAACATAGCAGTGTTTGCATGATTTTCCCATTTACCATTTAGGGAAAGAGGGAAAAATGGATTTCCTGCCACTTTGGCTAGCATGAAGTTTCACGTGGCGGATGTAACAATGAACTGATGTGTGACACTGATGGACATCTGTCAACACCGCGGCACAGAAAAACAGAAGTCATGTGGGAGAAGAGAAGGAGGAAAGGAAAAAACCAAGTGTGACTCCAGTAAGCCTGCATTAAGATTTCTAGCAATAGCTTTATCAATCGAACTCTTAATAGGAAACTGTAAATAGAGAAAAGTGCGACCAAGAGTGAAGGCATGATTTGTTCTCATGCTGTTAGAATTATAACTAGACATGGATTCATTCTGCCTCTAAATGTAAGGCTTTTGCCACTACTCAGTGCTGTCTTCCTGATAAAACGGGAGGGGAGGCTGCTTTAGAATACCAAGAGTGAGAGCGATGTCTTAGTAAAATAAATACTGAAAATAACATTTTATAACCCACGTCAGGATCAAATTTCTCCAACTTTTCAGAACAATATCTTGAAATATTAGGGCAAAATAAGATTGTTTGTTTAAAAGCATATGAAATTCCTTTACAGAAGTTTTTCCTTTATGACTCCAAAGGGACATTAGAAAGTATATAATCAACAGTGGTCAAGAACACCGTTGGTGATAAGGACACTGATGAGAGAAATGACAAAGGTAAGAGCATTTTTCATTATAGTAAGACAAGGAATCCTGACAAATCCCTATCAAATGAGTCAGTGATTTTTAAAATAATAGACTTCCCATACTATGGGTACGTTGTCATTAATCTAAACTGAAATACCTTACACTATGCCTTTGTGGAACTTTACCAACCAAACATGATTATTTTGACATATTTATAAATAAATTAATTATAAAATATTGTACATAAATATTTTATTTCTTTTGTTGTCTTATAAAATATCAAATACAGATAAACATAACTGATTATGTATTATATTAAATATCATGTTAGATATTCAAATTTGCAATTCTGTAACTTCATAAGTATATTCATGTACTTATAAAATGACATATACTGAATGGTTTATGATTAAAATTTGGTTATAAGATGGAAGAGGTGATGAACCATAAAAAATAAAACAAACAATAATCACAAATAAAAACACAAAAAACCCATTATCGACAACAACCTTGACATACTGAAAAACCCGAAATTATAGCTTATCTAGTCTAATTCAAAATCAGTACATCCTGATTTGAAGACTATTTTATCCAGGCACACTAGATTTCCAGTGGGAAGGCGTATCAGTTTGTTGTAGCAAAAACAGTGTTAAACTCTGAGAATCGCATGTCTGTGTGCATGCCCTGATTTTATCACAGACAGGCTGCAGTGACAAACTCAAGAAAAATAGAAAATAATTCTTAAAATACAATTATTGGAGCCATAAAATAAACCCATATCTAAAATGTTTCCAAATGTTAATATATAGATATGAAAGAAATTATTTTCCTTGTGATATAGCTAAATACATTATAATTCTCAGATATTCTATTTTAAAGAATTTTCCATAAATGTCTAAATAGCCTTAAGTTACTGTATAAGCTAACTATTAAAATTGTAAACACACATGCGTACATGAAAATATTTAATGCAGATATTATGCAAATATTGCCCTCTTTTCATAACATGAGAAGAAAACCTTTGAAATATAAATGACCCACAAGTTAGGACATTGTTTTCTGTCTATTTGGGAACAATACTGGAATCATACAGCTTGTAACAGATTCTTTTAATGTGAGGATATAGGAAATATTAAAAGTTTTCAATAAACCTACATTACCACTTCTTAAGCACCTTCACAACAAAGCCAAGTCCAGAGTAAACAGAGCATCTAGTAAAGGATACCAGGTTTTCACGATTCTTTAAAGACTAGTTGTTGAGAGTAGAGGTTTTGTAACGTTTGGTTGCTTTTCTTTGGGGGACGCGAACGGTAGCTCACGTGTGGATGTGAATCCCAGACGTCCACAGGTTGGATCATTAGCGTCCTTCCCTGTCTCTTAAGACTCGAGCTGATCATGCCATGCGGCTCAAGTCTCCTTGGTCACCACTCACTAGATGCCTCTGCTTTCACTTTGATAAAATGCACTTCCTTTCATAAAGAAACCACTCAAACATCTTGGGGTAAAGGCACAATACAGAGAATAAATGCAGTGCAGGAGCTAAAGAAAAGTGTTCCAATCACATGTATGCTACTCAGACAAATGTTCAAGTGTTCTAATGGTGAAAGAGCTGAGATTGTCTTTTTTTTTTTCCCGTGAAATGGGGACATTCATACATGCTTCATCTACCACATTGGTTCATTATGAAATTGAGACAAGTAAATGCATAATATTTTACTCTCTAAACTTTAGCAATCATTTACATTAATTTACATTTACATTTTTATGAGATTTTACACACACACACACACACACACACACACAGAATTAATTGAATCGCATACTCTCTTTTTGGTTTATTTACATAAAAATGTATGTCTTTCTCAAGGCGCCTGGATGGCTCCGTCCGTTGAGCATCTGACCCTGGCTGGAGTCATGATCTCACAATTCGTTAGTTCGAGCCCCACGTCAGGCTCTGTGCTGGCAGCTCAGAGCCTGGAGCCTGCTTTGGATTCACTGTCTCCCTCTCTTTCTGTCCCTTCCCGGCTCACACTCTGTCTCTCTCAAAATAAAATAAACATTAAAAAATGCATTAAAAAATAAAAATGTATGCTTTTCTTTTCTGTAAAAATTTAATAGGCATTGTAGAGCTGTGGATTGTGTCTTATAATTCTTTTTTAACTTCCATTCTACTGAAGTGGATTTTGCATATGTTTCACATAGTTTTATTAGCTTTTTGCATAATTTTATATTTGTCTCTCTTTAATCATACAAATAATATATTTGCTATTTACATGTTTGGAAGAGGGTAGTGGATGGTATTGTTAAGGTGTATTGTTAATAATTGAATGTCTTAGGTATTTTAACATAAAAGCAAGTAGGTTAAGTATATGCAGATAAAGTAATGAAGTCATGTCAATCCAAATATCATACAAAAATCAAATTCATGCCACAAAATTATATGCAGTTGTGAAGAGTCCAACAAAACAAAGTTAGAGTGTCTTTAGATACAAAATGGAAGCTATTGCCATGTAATAACAGAAAAAAAATCAAAATTCAACAAAACAGTCAAAGGAGAAATAAAGTTAGCTACACAGTGAAGCAGAAAAAAATTAAAAAGGTTGAAAATTAGAAGCAGGAAAATAACAGTATGATTAAATGTAGTCAAATTAATGGCACATACTCCAAAACCAACTTTTTTTCATAATTTGTAAAGACAGATTTATAATAACTCTAACAAAGGATCAGTGTCAATGGCAAGAAGACAATCCCACATACTAGCCAAAAATACCATGGGTGATATACAACTTAGGTTTTCTGGAATGGAATCTCTCACTTTCTTGAGATGAGGTAGTTGCTTCATAAATGGGGAATATTTTGAATCCCAGGAATATTACGTTCAATACAGAAACAATAAACTTAAACTCATAAAACACAAAGTGTTAGAAAATTTAGATCCTAAGATTGATCATATTCGAGAGACCAATTTCAAGTTCATAATTCAGACACTGCTTAGGACTGGGTATTTTGTTGAAAACTGAAGGTGATGTTAGCATGATTTTAAACAGTATTAAAGTAATAAGATAATTTGGAATTCACTATGTTTATATATTCATGTATTAAAATAAAAGACATTTATATTCTTGTGTTGATTCAATTTGTTGACCTAATAAGCTTTAAGAAAATAAAATCTATAAATTCAATTGAAAATATAAAGACTTTAATTAAATAAGACTATATATTGTGGCAATTTTTAAGAGCCCTTAGGAATATGATGGTTATAACTCACTATTTATATAATTAGATTACCATATTTTGTAATCTGAATCAAATTTTAAGGAAAAAAGTTTTATTTTTATGTATATTACAGAAAAACATTGCTTGTTAAATAAAATAAGATAGAAAATTAGCAGTGTATAGTCATTACTGTGTGGAAAAGCAGTTCTTGAAACTAACAAATAATTTCACATGTCAACAAATAGATGGGGAATTATTTGTACAATATTCCAAAACAAAATCACTGTTCGCATTAGTTAATTTCCAGTTTTTTACATAAATGGTATTTGAAGTTTGATATAATGGTAACTTATCAGTATATTAATTGCTGACTACACATTCAGATTCCCATACATTATTCGTGAAACTCTGGTGACATTGGATTAAAAAAAGTCTCTTTCCATACACATCTGTAAAACTCAGTATTAAACAAAGGAGGAAAAAAGGAAGGAAGAAAAGAAGGAAGGAAGGAAGGCAGGAAGGAAGGAAGGAAGGAAGCAAGGGACAGAGAGGAGAGGAGGAGAGAAAATATCCATATGACTTTAAATATAAGTTGTAAAACAATACATAACTTAGACATTAGAATTTCCGTAATTATTTTAAAAGCCTTTGTAATTTTACTTTCATCAAAGCAAAGTTAAATAATGTAAATAATGATGTGTTATTTAGGTAGGATTGGAAATTTAAAATTAAATTTTTCATTTTTAAATAATTAAAAATTATTATTATTAATATATATTAAATATATATATAATGGAATATTTCTTGGTCATAAAAAGAATGAAATCTTACCATTAGGAAAGACGTGGATGGAGCTAAAACAAATGAATAAAGAGAAGAGAGAGGGAGGCAAACCAAGAAACAGGCCCTAAACTATAGAGAACAAAGTGATGGTTACCAGAGGGGAGGTGGGCAAGGGGATGGGATAAGTAAGTAATAGATATTAAGGAATGTTCTTTCTGTGATGAACACTAGTGTTCTACGGAAATATTGAATCACTATATTGTACACTTGAAACTATTATCACACTGTATGTTAGCCAACTGGAATAAACAAAAATAAATAAAAACTTAAAAAAATGAAAACAATGGCAACAACAAAAAAGCCAAATATATTGTAGTTTACTTATTCTAAAATAACTTATTTTGAAAAATTAAAAATGAGTCTTAGATCCAATAGGTCCATATTAAGACATCTGATTATTTTTTTCAGGCAACCTTACGCCCATAACAAAATGAATGGATTCTGAAAAGGGATCAGTTCATTTCACAATATTCCCATCAATGTTTTTTAAAAAGAAAGTAAACTAAAATTAAAAGAATAATTCAAATTAACCCATAAGTTTCAAAAACTATTTAAAAACAACAGGGACAAATGAATGGCATTGTACTGTGCACTTTGACAAATTCTTCATAATAGGACAGATGTTTTAACACGTTGAAAGTCACTAATTTGAATATTTAAATCCAGTTTGTGTTTTTATCTTGTTTTGTTTGTTTTGTTTTATTTATTTTCGTTTTGTTTGTTTTTTGTGTTCTGGTAACATCTCAGAACATTTGGACCACTTCACAGATATTTTTTAAATGCTTAATTTCTTCTGGAATATAAACCTTTACTCTTTCTTAAAATCAAATAATAATGTGATAGTAGAAAAACAATACTATTATATTATAACAGGAAGAGCAAGGTTGATATATTTTCTAGGAGATTGATACATATTTGATCATCTAATTCTCCAAATCACACATACACTAGTAGCTTTACATATATTGTTTCATTTAGTCCCCAAAAGAACCCATTTCAATGGGCAATATCTTATTAGTATTGTCTTATCTCTGTTTATAGGGTTGCAACCACTGTAAACTAACCCAGTGATTCATATTTCCACATTTACTAAAAAATGCACAAAATGATATATTCACATGTATACAATGTATCCCTTCAACTTTGTCAAGATAAAACAAAGAGGAAAAGGGAACTGAATGATCAAAACAACCACAGATAATTTAATCGTCAAAAGTGATACCAGAGAAAGAAGTGTTTATACTTCAATTGATTTGCATTGTCAATATACATAATAAAATGATCAAAGCAAGTGTTTGCCTCTGTGAAGATAGGGACTCTAAGATTAACTCAGTAAAATATGGGCAAGTAATTAGTAATGTATATGGTTGATAATCTTGATGATCTTCACAAACTTGTTTGGTTTTCACCTGTACCTACTGAGAATGGAACAATAGAGGATCTCTTATACTACTCAGTGCATCCCAAAGAAATCAATATTTATAACTTCACATTGTACTAATACTAATATTAAAGAGACTATCACTATGTGACTTCTACCCAATTTCTTAAGAACCAGCGAAACCACCGTTACTTATGAGTGATATCAAATTTCCCTGATAAATGTTCTGTAAGTGCAAAATCTAGACTCATTTTCTCAAACACAGAAAGCTACATATACTCACTTAACCATCCATCCATCCATCCATCCAACCATCTATCCATCCATTCATGCATTAAACATATATGTAATGAGAATATGTCATATTTCCAGTACTATATTGGAGTCAGAATAATAACCAAGATACATGTCCCCTGCTGCGAAGGAGCTTCTGCTTATGGGTGGGTTGATAGACAAGTCAACATAGACATTTAATATAACATGATAAAGAATACAATGAATCAATGTACGAAGTATTTTGTGGACACTAATTGGAAACCAGATATTATTATTTATTTTCTCTCAAGCACATTTCATAGAGCACAATAATTTTGGAGAGAACATTTTATATGAGAAGACAAAAACATTTTATTTTATTTATTTTTTAATGTTTATTTATTTTTGAGAGACAGAGAGAGAGAGAGAGAGGGTGTGCAAGTAGGGGAGGGTCAGAGAGAGAGGGAGACACAGAATCCGAAGCAGGCTCCAGGCTCTGTCAGTCTGTCAGCAAGGAGACCCATGCGGGGCTCGAACTCAGGAACCTTGAGATCATGACCTGAGCCGAAGTCAAATGCTTTAACTGATTGAGTCACTCAGTTGCCCCAAAAGCATTTTAAAGTATTGAAGATGAAAAGTTATCTTTATTTGTGCAAAATGATAATAAATTTAAAATAGTTGACACACAAGGTGTTCTTGGCATGATGATTTTGGAAGTGCAGGCTATACCTTGAATATGCTTAAATGATTTTAATTCTTATTCATTTGAAAGTCCAGTTTCTTTCTAATAGCTTTTTGAGGGCATTTTTTACATCCTTGTTTCTGAAACTGTAGATCATTGGGTTAAACATGGGAAAGACAACAGTATAAAACACTGCAACTACCTTGTCAGTGTCCAGGGAATAGTCGGTGGTGGGACGTAAGTACATAAACAGAAGTGTTCCGTAGAACAAGGACACCGCTATGAAATGGGAAGTACAAGTGGAGAATGTTTTGCTCCTGCCCCCTGAGGACTTAATGCTCAAAACAGTGATGAGGATACAGAAGTAAGAGATAAATATGACCACAAAAGTGCTGGTCTGGATGAAGCCACACAACGCAAAGAGCAGAAGCTCGTTGATATGGGTATCCGTGCATGATAAAGCCAGAAGAGGTGGGATATCACAGAAGAAGTGATTAACAATGTTAGAGCCACAAAATGACAGCCTGAAGGTGAGGCAGACATGTACCATCGAAGTCATGCTCCCGCTGAAGTATGCCAACACAATGAAGCAGACACAGACTCTCCTAGACATAAGGGTAGAATAGAGCAGTGGGTTACAGATGGCCGCGTAGCGGTCATACGCCATTGCTGCCAGAAGGAGGCACTCGGCATCGGCAAAGCAACCAAAGAAAAACATTTGTAGTGCACAGCCATAGGGAGAGATGCTTTTCCTGGATGCTAAAAAATTCACCAGCATTTTAGGAGCGATGGCCGTAGAATAGCAGATGTCTAAGAAAGAAAGGTTGCTAAGAAAATAATACATGGGTGTTTGAAGGCTAGAATCGATATGAACTAAGAGGATTAAACCCATATTTCCCACCACAGTCAGTGTATAGACTGTAAGAAATACGAAGAAGAGCGTAACTCTGAGAGGTAAATAATCTGTGAATCCAACAAGAAGAAATTCAGGTGGCATGGTATAATTGCTCTCCAACATCTTGGTTCTCTTGTGTTTCTTGTCCAAAGGAGATGGTATCAGAATACACGAGTTGACTTGAGTGATGGATGAAACAGGAATATCTTCATTCTCTCTTCTAAGGAAACAAATAGAACGATAATAAAATCACAGTTATCATGGCATTGTCCGTGATGTATTTGCTTTGTTTTCTGTCATTTTCTTTTTAAAAGGTAACTAAAAGTCTTCATGGATACTAGAGATGTTATTCAGAGGTGATGTTTTGAGAGGCAGTAACTCTTTAAAACCTGTGCACTTTAAGATAATGTATTTGTTCCTTCCAAGCAGAAATGGAATGAATGTGACTTGGTTGATTAAGACCCGGTAGAATTGTGAAAATTGCCAAAATCCTTAAAGCAAAGCTTTATTTTTCCATCCTAAAATCCCATTCTTCCATGTAAAGGAAAGTTGAGCAAAACACTAGGAAAACAGTTCCCACAGGTAAACTAGATAATTCTACGGAAGAATATCTGTGATCTTGGGAAGTAGTTTAACTTAACAGTTAAGACACATCGGTTATTGTTAAGAGATGACAGGGTTCAAATCTTAGCTTTCCTACTTACTGGTTGTGTGAGGTTGATTAAGTTACTTGACCACTCTGTGATGTTTAAAGGAATAAATGAGAAATATATATTTTTAAATATTGTTTATGTTACTGGCATATAATACACACTAATATGAGAATTTATTAAATAAAATTCATTAAAGCAAATAAATGGACATTTTTGTTTCTTTTTTATTGCTTACTCAATACTCATTTTTTAAGTCTATTAATTTATTTTGAGAGAGAGATAGAGAGAGAGAGAGAGGAGAGAGAGAGAGAGCATGAGCCAGGAAGGGGCAGAGAGAGAGGGAGAGAGAATCCCAAGTAGGCTCTGTGCTGACAGCCTAGTAGCTGATAGGTAGCTCCCCATGGGGCTTGATCTTATGAACTGTGAGCTAAAACCAAGAGTCAGCCACTTAACCAACTGAGCAACCCAGGTACCCCTTTTTAAAGTTTATTGATTTATTTTGAGAGAGACAGTGCACACACATGAGTGGGGTAGGAACAGAGTCAATTTTATTTTTAATAAAATACTCAGATGTCTCAAAATTCATCTTATTTTTTATGACATCGGTACACGATCTGTGCTTTCTTCTAAAGAAAGCCATTATGTGTGTGCTTGTATGTGTGTGCTTGTGTGTGTGTGCGTGTGTGTGCGCGTGTGTGTTTTCGATGTGAATATCTGGCTTGGCAGTAGTAAATCTTCTCCACGTGTCCTATAAGTAGTGCTTCCCTCTCCCTGGGTTTATGTTTCTTTCTTACCTCTGAGGTAAGACAATGTCTGATGTGAGATCCAAGAAACACGAAGCGTCTCAAGGAACAACTATCTCTGCACTTATTAATGGACTTCTAAGCCAGCTATACTATAAAATATATGCTATATAACCAGAAGGAAGCCAATCAGGGGATAAAAAAACAGACTGTGTGCAAATAAAAATATATTAGAGTGTGATGGAATATATTCAGCAGGAAGTTAAAGATTAGTAATGTTGGAGTAACACTGTAGTGAGTAGTAAGGCAAATAAATAATGGATGTCTATTCTTTTTGCCATGTTTAGTAACCTCAGAGTGTCCCCTCCCGCAACAAAATGAAATGCAACCTTCTATATACACTTAGAAGACAGGTCAGTCTTATTTGGGAATCACGTATTAAAAAGAAGAACATAACTGAGGAAACATGGAAGGTGAGCGTCAGAAACTATGGGGAAAGCAATCCAAACTCTTAAAACAAAAGAGAAAAAAGTTTACATGGCTATGCGGTGCAAGTGTCATTTCTAAGCTTTATGTGATATTCACATCCTCACTTAAATCTGTCTTTCCTTTTTTCTCTAAAGTAGTGGTTTAAAAAAATCAATTCAGTGGGGCACCTGGGTGGCTCAGTTGGTTAAACATCCGACTTCTGTTCAGGTCATGATCTCACGACTCACCAGTTTTAGCCCCGTGTCAGCCTCTGTGCTGACAGCTCAGAGTCTGGAGCCTGCTTCGGATTCTGGCCCTCACCCACTCACCTCCTGTCCCTCTCTTTCCCAAAAATAAATAAATATTATAAATTTTTAAATAAATAAATTCAGTGATTAAAGTGGCTAAAGAATCTATAATTAATTATTTGCCATAACTACACTTTGTATTGAACTTTAAATAGCAGTTTGCACAGATTCAGTGGTTAAAGAATCAATTCAGTAATCACGGGGTACCTGTGTAACTCAGTTGGTTAAGCATCCAATGCTTAATTTCAACTCAGGTCACTATCTCATGGCCTGTGAGATCCAGGCCCTCGTTGGGCTCTGCACTGACAGCATGGAGCCTACTTGAGATTCTCTCTTTCTCTCCACCCCTCCCTTGCTCGTGTGCTTCCTCTCTCAAAATAAATAACAAAATTAAAAATAGAATCAATTCAATAATCATAATAAGGTTTCCTCTGAAACATTTCTGTCAACCTTCTAATTAAAGAATTAATGTTAAAGAACCAATTAAATAACAATAGTATAACAAATTTAGGAGAGTTTTTGTTTGTTTGTTTGTCATTCATTCCCAAGGATTGTATCAGACAAAATATCACAATTAACATCAGTTTTTGACTATACAAGTAACAACACTCTACACCGAGACCTCCAGATCATCATATTTGCCTGCCTATCAGGCTTGATTTTGCTCTCACTGGTATGAAAGAGGCTATAGGAGGGTCTAGGCAATAAATTAAATATGTATATATATATAAAAAAAACAATCATCTGGATACCTGGGCTCTAATTCTGGTTCTTCTACTACAAATCATTCTATCTCTATGTCAACCTATCCTTGTTTATAAAACCAGACTCACTTAATCTATTGTATAGACTCGTCCTGTAAGGCAAACAAGACTGCGTATTCAAGAGCTTCGTGACTGGGTAGGAAACTTTGATCTTTGTTTGTAGAACATTAACAGAAATTCTCAAAATCAGGCAAGTTTCTTGAAACATGTTTTATTTTCCCATTGGTATCAACAAGTCAATGGAGTGTATTGTAATGGCTAAATACACAAGATTTGAGGTAAGCAAAATTAACTTTAAGCCCAGATGTGGTCTCTAAGGTTTTGTAAGCCATTCAAGGTTTGTGTCCCTAATTTTTTTTATTTTGTTTATTAGTGTAATAATATCCCATAAAGAAGGTTGAAATCAGGATTAAACTGGATAATTTATAGCACCATTCACAGAATGTCTTGTATTACAGATGCATAAAATGGATCCTTTATTATCTATTATTACTCTTAATGCCATCATGCTTATTCAGTTATTCGATATCTGACAAAAAGTCACAGGTTCCCTAAATTGATGTTTATAGGAACAAACACAAAATAGTCACATTGTATATGAATAGATATATGTGCTCTTAGAAAGTGAGATTCAGTTTACCGATGAGGATGAGGGTTAGCTTACTTAGGCTTGCTCAATTAATTAGATCATTGGATTTTTCCCAAACTCCAAACTAGGCACAGTCAGCTTTCACCTCCTGACAATAATGAGCACAATGAATCAAGCAGTACTTTTGGAAAATCTCATAGGTAAGGTAAGTGCAGACTTATGCCTCCACCATCCCCTGTTCACTCCCCGGTTCACATATACACGTAAACTAAGAAAACACTGCAGATAATCAGTGAACACAACCTTTCCTCTAAGACAACGTTATCTTTGTTACATTGTCCCATTCACAGCATTCACCTACCTTAGCACCATCTATAATTTTGAACTGCAGAATTTATTTTGTCTAAGCTGCTCACACTTCTCTCCAAATTTTACAAATGAATGTTATAAGGAGTGGGTATTTATCTCCTAGTCAGTGACAAGTGGGACATTACCCCAAGATACTCCCCAACCCCAGGAGGACTTTCCAGTGATGTTTCCTGAAAGGTTTATTTTATTTTATTTCATTATTTTACTTTTGTTTTTTTAAGAGAGAGCACAAGTAGGGAAGAAGGGCAGAGGGAGAGAGAGAGAACGAGAGAGAGAGAGAGAGAGAGAGAGAGAGAATCTCAAGCAAACTTCACGCTCAGCACAGAGCCTGACATAGGGCTCAATTCCATGACCCTGGGATCATGAACTGAGCCAAAATCAAGAGTGGGATGTTCAACCAACAGAGCCACCCAGCCACTCTTTAAATGGCTTCTTTTAAATGAGAAATATGAAAACTGGTAATATAATTGACTCTAATATAGTTACAACACAACACATGTCTCCATCATTGGAAAATGTTTGACTAAAGAAAGTAAATATTTTAATAATACCGAACAATAAAAAATTTTTTCTCTTGTAAATTCTATGATTTATATAAGATACTGAAAGGCACTTTAAAGCGTTAGATATTTGAGGGCATTAAAATACAATCTCAATTCTACTGAGAAGAATCCTAGGCATCCGGATTTTTGTTTGCTTTTCAATTTTCTGAGTGACTATATGAAAATATGTTTTGAATGATAAGATGAGAGTAAGAGCTTATGACTCAGGCGACCTGGATCTGAATGTTAGTTTTGCCGTTTCCTAACTGTGAGCCATTAAGCCACCTATTTAATCTCATGGTTATTACTTTTGAAATTGTGAATAATTATTGTCCAGCTCATGAGACTCTTGTGACGATTGGGATAATGCATGTAACACCTAGCCCCTGGTTCAGCACATTGTATTTATTTACTAACGGTTAGCTCTCTTTAACAATTATAACAGAATATATAGTGGTATTTCTGAGTAATCAAAATACACACCTAAAGTTTTAAGTATTGACAATGGCATGGAGTCTGTACCTTAAGACTCTTAAGGTAGACAGAATGGAGAACAGATTAATCCAGGAGGCTAGACATTGCAAAGATCTGGCTTCTTTCTTAGAACTAATGGGAAAATTAAAATCACTTTTGTTGCAACTAGAGGTTTCTTATTTTATAAGCAAAAGATCAGAACTTTAATAACAAAATATCAGATGCCAAAATCACTTTTCTTTCTTTCTTTTTTGATCCTATTTCATCGACTAACCCTATATATCTGGGAAAAAGAAATAAAAAAATAATAAAAATAGTAGTGTCTTCATTGTACTTTTAAAATATGTAATTGTAAAGAACATTTCCCTTTCTATAAGGAGTATGTGTCTGTTATTAAAACACAAAGATCCTTCACTATAAGGGCACTATCGTGTTTTACAAACAGTGATTCGGGGAGAACAGCAGTAAGACGGCTATGCCCTTTGAAAGCAGAAAAGGGATTGGATAATCCCTTCAAAGTATCAGGAAGGTGAGGACCTTAAGAAACCTGCGGGAACCAAAGGAAAAACACAAGAGTGAGGATCTCAACACAGAAACAGTCTGTTTCAGATACGATAATCACCAGCCCCTGGCATTCCCAGCCATTGTGAATAGTCTTTCATTTTGCTTTGCATTCTAAAGTCTCAAAAGTTAGGAATGGAATTTTTGATTAGCCAAGAGCAGCGCACATATTCAAGCGTTAGTTTCTAGAGAGCGAGAGTATGAAATATTTCTCCCCTTAGCCTCAGTTATGGGACTGAAAGGGCATTGTGACGTCCCTGCCTTCCGGTTCAGTCCAAGCACAACTGTGTGCATCAGAGGAAGTGTGACTCTCCTGCATACAAGCAGTTGAACCAGAGTAGGAAAGAATCATTTTTAGGGGTGTGTTTCAACTGTGCACAACCCACACCGAGAAGTCCATCCAAATATAACCCCCCTAACCTCCCCTTTGCTATCAACCATATTCCCTCATGGTCTTGATCAACTGGCCAAACTGAATTAGATCTCTTCTACCAAGCAATGTAGATAAAAATATTTATTTCTTGAAGTTCTACTTAATGGATAAACTATCTAACATTCTTTAGGAATTCCTTAGCTTGGGGTAATAATACCATTGAGGTGTGTTCTTTGTAGTAAACACTACAGTATATAGATCCTGCCAGCAACCAGGCTTAGTTTGTTTGCTTGTTTGCTTATTTGTTTTGTTTTGTTTTGTTTTTGCTTTTGCTTTAACTCTTCTGTTAATTAGCCACAGAGTCCCTTGGTGCCACCTTGTGCTGAGAAAGTAAGTGGGAGTCTCCTGAAAACTACTCGGGCCTTCAGGATTCTCTCAGGCCCAGCTTCACATATGCAAACTCCATGACATAATAATGTTCTTCGTGGAGTACTTGATTTTATCAATGAGAGAACTTATAACTCCATGTGCGTAATAGAAAATTTAGGACTCGTGATAACCTGGTGTCTTATGGTCAGGCATCTCTATCTCAACCAGAACTCAGTAGCAAGATAATGCTTATTTTTCAAGATGAGGGAAGTACATTTGCTGAAACAAATATTTGATCTATTTAAAAGTTCTAAAGGGCTGTCCTATTGCACATAACATTTCGATATGCCCATGTCACTTTGGGGAATGCTGTGTGAAAATCACGGAGGTCTGGAACTGTTTGCATTGCTATCAGAAGAGCCCTTCTTTGCTATGCATCCTGCACGGAGTTGTCAACCTATAAGAGGATCCACCGAGTGGTCAAAAGTGGACTCACCCATATAGAAGATGTAGTCTCCAGAATTAGAAGCTGTTGATCAGTGTGTTGCATCTTTTATGTGGTAGGAGACACAAGGTTTAGAAAAGTGTGCTTCCACCTAGGAAGAATGTGATATTGTGATGTATAATAAGAAATACATATTTTGTCTCTGTCCCAGTCTCTAGCACAGAGTTTCTAGCACATTTAGAGACAAAATGGTGAAAATTCTTGGTTTCTAAAACGCTTGGAATTTTGCTAACAGATGAGAGGGATAAAGATGTCTTCTGCTATGTTGATAATGAAGTAACCTTTGGGATGTCCCTGGGTCACCTAAGGCTGGCAAGGGGGAGGTGAAAGTGGATGTTGAATCTATTGCCAATGGACAATGATTTAATCAACCATGCCTCTGTAACAAAGCCTCCTCCATCAAAACTTGAAGGTATGAGATTTGGGAAGCTTCCAGATTGGTGAGCACTTGGAGATTCAGGGAGAGTGGTACCCTCTGAGAAGGCATGGAAGTTCCGCACCCTTTCCTCATACTTTGCCCCATGCATCGCTGTCATCTGGATGTCCCTGAGTTATGTCCTTTTATAATAAACTAGTCATCTAGTAAGTGAAATGTGTCTCTGAGTTCTTTGAGTCACTGTAGCAGTTTAATTAAACCCAAGGAGAGGGTCCTGGGGAACCTCTGATTTTTACCCGTTTCAGTCAAAAGCACAGGTGACAACCTGGACTTAATGGGCACCTCAAGTGAGTGAGAATCTTGTAGGAAAGAGACTTTAAATTATAATCCAAGGAGGGGGTCATCGGTAGCTCCAATCAATAGCCAGTCTGTCAGAACTATGGGTAACAATCCGGGCTTATGAATGGCATTTGAAGGCAGGGGCAGTCTTGCAGGACTTAGTTCTTAACCTGTGGGATCTGATGCTATCTTTAGGTGGATAGTGTCAGAATAGAGTTACATTGTAGGATACCCTGCTATATACCATGCTAGTGTACAGCGTGTAGCTTGCTTAGTGGTGTGGGGGAAACCCCTCTTCCACACATTGGTAATTGAGTACAGAACTCAAATACAGGATATATCAGCATGCCCTGAATGACAGTACCCATAGAAACAAGGCTTCTCACTGCTAGGAATCTACTCAAGAGACACAGGAATGCTGGTGCATAGGAGCACGTGTACCCCAATGTTCATAGCAGCACTTTCGACAATAGCCAAATCATGGAAAGAGACCAAGTGCCCATCAACTGATGAGTGGATAAAGAAGATGTGGTACATATATACAATGGACTACTACGTGGCAATGAGAAAAAATGAAATCTGGCCATGTGTAGCAACATGGAACTGGAAGGTATTATGTTAAGTGAAATAAGTCAGTCAGAAAAAGACAGATACCATATGTTTCCACGAATAGGTGGACTTTGTGAGACTAAGCAAAAACCAGGGGGAGGGGAAGAGGGGAAAGAAAAAAAAGACACAGAGAGGGAGGGAGATAAAAACATAAGAGACTCTCAAAGACTAAGAAAAAACTGAGGGTAAGGGGGATGAGGGAGGGGGGGGAGGGGGTGATGGGCATTAAAAAGGGCACATGTTGGGATGAACACTGGGTGTTATATGTAAACCAATTTGAAAATAAACTATTATAAAATTAAAAAAAAAAAGAAACAAGGCTTCTCGATTGGTAGTATTTGTAGATGCCATATAACATTCTGTTCTTCAATATTGCAGATACTTGTATATTTTCATGGGATTGTGCAAGGCAAACTAATATTTTCTCTTTCAAGAACCTGGGATTTACACATTTAGAGACAAAATGGTGAAAATTCTTTGTCTCCCCTGCCAAGAAAAAGCAAAATGATTCAGGATGTTTGGTCTTCTCATGTAGGGTAGGGAAGTGGAGAAAGCATTCTACTGTTGAAAAGCTACATATGGGGCATCATGGGCTATACTGTAAGAGTACCATATTAAGAATAGTAGTTATAAAGGGAGGCAACCAGCTGATTATATTCATAAAGAATAATTAACTAATATTTTAAAAATTAATTCATTTTCTATACTGACAAAACTAAAGAGTCAAGTTACAATTATGTAAGAATCACTGTAACCAAGTTTTTTCATGTTGGTACTGTGTGGTAATGGGTTGACTCAGTCAGTTTGGATTGCCCAGGCTCTGGATATTCCAAAGGTCTTCAAGGATGAGTCTTTGACTGGCTCCCAAGAGATAACTTTTGAAACCTTGGAATATCCTACCTGATGAGAGCATCTTTGCATGCTGGGTTCCGACCCCAAACAGTGTAAGCTAATGATGTGATTTATGGTAGATGTCTACTTTTGTACACCTAGGATTTCTCTGAACACTTTGGGTCAGGCTGAATCAGGTTGAATTTTGGAGTGGAGCAGTTGGAGACTAAGTAACTAAGGACAGTCATGTGGGCTCTCCAAGCCTAAGTACTGTCCTTCATTGAATCCCTGGACACTAAGATTTGGCTAAGCTTTTCTGATTGGCAAGACTTCATACCAGTCATCAGATAACATTGCTGGGAAAACCAAGCGCAGTCTGTGTAACCTCACCGGAAGTGGACAAGAGGGGGCTCTGCCTGGTTTCCTCTGGACACTGTCCCGTTCACCTTTTTCCTTTGCCAACTTTAATCCAAACCTGTAGCTACAATAAACCATAACCATAAGTGCAGTTGTGATTCTGAATTTTTTGAATCCTTCTAGTAAATCACCAAATTTGATGGGAATGTTGGGCACCTCTGACCTAAGTACTATATTCAAAAAAATTTCTCAAGTGTTTTTCTTTTTTTCCTTTTAATTAAGTTTTTAGACTTCTTAATTCTTTCACATGTAAAATATGAAACTTAATCACCTTCAAAATATAAAATAAATATTAGAAAACAAAAATAAATGAATACATATGAACTCACCTTCCAAGTGAAATAAAAAACACAGAACTTTGAGAATGACCCAGATTGGAAGGTCTCCGTGATTACCCCTATTATGCTGCTTCTTTGACAGTGACAACCACCCTTCTGTAGTTTTCATTCCCTAGCTGTCAGTTTTAAAAACCTATTCAACCATATTATTAAAATCTATCTTCAATAAATCTACTTTATTTTTGAGTATTATACATGTGCTGATATCCAGTTTGCCCTCTAGATTGCTTGTGCTTTTCTTTAATATTATGTTTCTAACATTCTTATGTATTCCTGCAAATAACGATTATTTATTTATTTATTATTATTATTTATTTATTATTATTTATTTATTTATTTATTATTTTTAGTTGATTTATTTATTCTGAGAGAGAGAGAGAGAGAGAGAGGGAGAGAGAGAGAGAGAGAGCTAGAAAAAAGGCAGAAAGAGAAGAGAAAGGATCCCAAGCAGCCTCTACACTGTCAGCACAGAGCCTGACACGGGGCTTAATCCCCAGAACCATGAGATTCTGACCTGAGCCGAAATCAGGAATCAGTGGCTTAACTGACCAAGCCGCCGAGCCACACCGCTGCACTCTTTAATTTTACAGTTTTGTAGTATCATTTTTCCTTAATTTGTCAAATTAAATTGCCGGTTACCTGCTATCATGACTAATGCTGCTGTGAATGCTGCTTTACATGTCACCTGGTACATCCAAAGATGTGTTATTGAATGGATACAGAGTATATATATGTTCAACGTTTAAAATATAATGTTACGGGGGCGCCTGGGTGGCTCAGTCGGTTAAGCGGCCGATTTCAGCTCAGGTCATGATCTCGCGGTCTGTGAGTTCGACGTCGGGCTCTGTGCTGACAGCTCAGAGCCTGGAGCCTGCTTCAGATTCTGTGCCTCCCACTCTCTCTGCCGGTCCCCTGCTCATGCTCTGTCTCTATGTCTGTCAAAAATTAATAAATGTTTTAAAAATATATAATGTGTATAATGTGTTATCTTTAACACATCTGGAATTATTATCATTATTATTATGCCTTTTGTATTAAATAGGATCTTTTTTTTTTGAATGCAGACAGTATATTTTCCTCACTGCTTTTAAAAATATATATGTTTTCATTCATTTTCAGTGATATCCTGTAATGATTACATATTTATATATGCATGGATCTGTATTTCCTAATCATCTCATGTGGATCTGACTCTCTTCTGATCATCAGCCTATATTAAACTTTCTTCATTGGTAAGATTTTCTTCATTTAATGACATTGCTCTCTGTTAGATCTTCTTCAGGAATAGTTTAGCCTATTTCCTATGGAGTTATTCAACAAATATTTAAATTAGTTTTGTTACTTTCAGAATATTTTGAAATTTTGTTTGGATTTGTGCTGTATTTAAAAATCGACTTTGTAACATATGTATTTTTAAACTATGAAGTCATCTCTATAAACATGGTGTCACTATACATATTTATTTAAAATCTTTTAATGATGTTTTATAATTTTCTTTACAAATATGTTGAGTATCTATTGTTCAATTATTTTTAAGGACATTTAATATTATAAATGTTAGTCTTAAAATTACATCTAAATATTTTCTGAAGCAATGAGAAAATAGAACTAAGTTTTGAATCAGATATGCCTCCTAAATTTAACAACTCAGGCAAACATTTTTATTTATTCTCATAATTTTCTATTTTACCCTTTCCATGAATCTATTCCATATACATTTTAAAATTTTGTTTTGTTTTTGTTTTTGTTTTTTTTTCTGATAGTTGAGGCTTCCATTGAATTGTTACCTAGAATTGACAACATTGAACATCATTCTCGTTTATAAAATTTTAAAGTGAATATCACTAACCTTGTTTATTAGTTTTGCTAATCATATGCCAATTTAATCTTAGGTCTTAATTGAAGCTATGTTTGAGCTTCCAAATGCAATTTATCTGGCTTATCTTTTACCATTGTTACCCTAAAGGAAGATACATAAAAAGGAAAGAAAAAAGTCTTTTGCAATGACAAATCTTTGGAACAAAAATGCAAGCAACTAAATCATACACTGTTAACCATTAAATTGCAAATGAAGACAGGCCATTCAAGGTAATTGTCCACTATTTTCAAAAGCATCATCATTTCACCTTTTTAAGCCACAAATTTGCAGTGCTGATGCTACTACCTTCTGAGAAAGATCAACCATTCGAAATTAATGCCCAATGGATCTCATCAACAATAATCTTGGGTGCATTTTTTAGCTTAAATTCAAGGAGCATACAGTTCAATTATTACTGAAGGGATAAGTGCCATGGTGATGAATATCTTGAGAGAAAAATAATCACTATAGGTTAAGAAAATGAAGACTCCTTACTAACTGTTCTTACCTTAATGTAATAAATCCCTGTGAAAATTGTGAGTTACTACCTTTTGCATTGGGAAAAATATAAAGCTAAACATCAGAATGCTTCCTAATTATGTTATTTCTTAATAAATCTCAAGAGAAATTAATAGACATCACAGTTACTTCATGAATCCACATATTTTTAATTCTTATAAGTATAAATAAAATCCACACATGCATTTCAGCAACAGAAATGACTAAGTTAATTACCAATTTTCCTATAATGTTAATGCATAATATATTACATGTATTTGCTTTATTAATTTGAATAAAACTCTTATAAAATATTAGTTTTTTGATGCTTGGTTAAATTGTATAAATAAAAATGCTTACAATCTTGGAAGTGATGAATTATGGTTCTAATTATTTATAAAATGACTTAAAGATTTAATAATTTTACAGTTTATTTTTTAAAGTAATTTATTTTCAAATTGGTTTCCATACAACACCCAGTGCTCATTCCAACAAGTGCCCTCCTCAATGCCTGTCTCCCACTCTCCCCCCTCCCACACCCCCCGCACCCTCAGTTTGTTTTTAGTCTTTGAGAGCCTCTTATGTTTTGTCTCCCTCCCTTTCTGTGTCTTTTTTCTTTTCCCCTCTTCGCCTCCCCCATGGTTTTCTGCTAGGTCTCTCAAAATCCACCTATGCGTGGAAATGTATGGTATCTGTCTTTTTCTGACTGACTTATTTCACTTAGCATAATACCCTCCCGTTCTATCCATGGTGCTACACATGGCCAGATTTCATTCTTTCTCATTGCCACGTAGTATTCCATTGTATATATACACCCCATTTTCCTTATCCATTCATCAGCTGATGGACAATTAGTCTCTTTCCATGATTTGGCTATTGTCGAAAGTGCTGCTATGAACATTGGGGTACACATGCCCCTATGCATCAGCATTCCTGTGTTTCTTGGGTAGATCCCTAGCAGTGCCATTGCTGGGTCATAGGGTAATTCTATTTTCATTTTTTTGAGGAACTTCCATACGGTTTTCCAGAGCGGCTACACTAATTTGCATTCCCACCAACAGTGTAGGAGGGTGCCTGCTTCTCCACATCCTCGCCAGGATCTATAGTTTCCTAATTTATTCATTTTAGCCACTCTAATCTGTGAGGTGATATCTCAGTGTGGTTTTGATTTGTGTTTCCCTGATGATGAGTGACACTGAGCATCGTTTCATGTGTCTGTTGGCCATCTGGATGTCCTCTTTGGAGAAGTGTCTATTCATATCTTCCGCCCATTTCTTCACTGGATTATTTGTTTTTCAGGTATGGAGTTTGATGAGTTCTTTACAGATTTTAGATACTAGTCCTTAATCCGATATGTCATTTGCAATTATCCTTTCCCATTCTGTCGGTTGACTATTAGTTTTGTTGGCTGTTTCCTTTGCCGTACAGAAGCTTTTTATCTTGATGAGATCCCAATAGCTCATTTTTGCTTTTAATTCCTTCGCCTTTGGAGACGTGTCCTGTAGGAAATTGCTGCAGCTCAGGTCAAAAAGGTTTTTTCCTGCTTTCTCCTCTAGGATTTTGATGGTTTCCTGTATCACATGCAGGTCCTTCACCCATTTAGAGTTCATTTTTGTGAGTGGTGTAAAGAAGTGGTCTAGTTTCATTCTTCTGCATGTTGCTGTCCAGTTCTCCCAGCACCATTTGTTAAAGAGGCTGTCTTTTTTTTCCATTGGATACTCTTTCCCACGTTGTCAAAGAATAGTTGGCCATATACTTGTGGGTCCATTTCTGGGTTCTATATTCTATTCCATTGGTCTATGTGTCTGTTCTTGTGCCAATACCATGCTGTCTTGATGACTACCGCTTTGTAGTAGAGGTTAAAATCTGGAATTGTGATGTCTTCCGCCTTGGTTTTATTCTTCAGTATTACTTTGTCTATTCGGGGTCTTTTGTGGTTCCATACAAATTTTAGGATTGTTTGCTCTAGCTTTGAGAAGAATGTTGGTGCAATTTTGATTGGGATTGCATTGAATATGTAGATTGCTTTGGGTAGTATTGCCATTTTAACCATATTTATTCTTCCAATCCATGAGCATGGGATGTTTTTCCATTTCCTTGTGTCTTCCTCAATTTCCTTCATAAGTTTTTTATAGTTTTCAGCATAGAGATCTTTTTTACCCCTTGGGTTAGTTTTATTCCTAAGTATTTGATGGGTTTTGGTGCAATTGTGAATCGGAATCGCTTCTTTATTTCTCTTTCTATTGCTTCGTTGTTGGTGTAAAAGAATGCAAACTATTTCTGTACATTGATTTTGTATCCTGCAACTTTGCAAAATTCATGCATCAGTTCTAGTAGGCTTTTGGTGGATTCTGTTGGGTTTTCGATGTAAAGTATCATGCCGTCTGCAAAAAGTGAAAGTTTGACATCCTCCTTGCCAATCCTGATGCCTTCTATTTTGCTTTCTTGTCTGATTGCTGATGCTAGGACCTCCAACACTATGTTAAATAGCAGTGGTGAGAGTAGACATCCCTGTCATGTCCCTGATCTCAGGGGGAAGGCTCTCAATTTTTCCCCATTAAGGGTGATATTAGCTGTGGGCTTTTCATAAATGGCTTTTATGATGCCTAAGTGTGTTCCTTCTATCCCGACTTTCTCGAGAGTTTTTATTAAGAAAGGATGCTGTATTTTGTCAAGTGCTTTGTCTGCATCTATTGACAGGATCATATGGTTCTTATCTTTTCTTTTGTTAATGTGATGTATCACATTGTTTGATTTATGAATGTTGAACCATCCCTGCAACCCAGGGATAAATCCTACTTGATCGTGGTGGATAATTCTTTTTATATCCTGTTGGATTCTATTTGCTAATATCTTGTTAAGAAGTTTTGCATCCATGTTCATCAAGGATATCGGCCTGTAGTTCTCTTTTTTTGCTGGGTCTCTATCTGGTTTGGGAATCAAAGTGATTCTGGCTTCATAGAATGAGTACGGGAGTTTTCTTTCTGTCTCAATTTTTTGGAACAGCTTGAGGAGGATAGGTATTAACTCTGTTTTAAGTGTCTGGTAAAATTCCGCAGGGAAGCCATCTGGCCCTGGACTTTTATTTGCTGGGAGATTTTTGATAACTGATTCAATTTCTTCACTAGTTATGGGTCTGTTGAAGTTTTCTATTTCTTCCCATTTGAGTTTTGGTAGCATGTGGCTGTATAGGAATTTGTCTATTTCTTCCAGGTTGTTCAATATGATGACATATAGTTTTTCATAATATTTTCTTGCCAGAGACCGTCCTGAGGGAGGCCAGCTCTTGCTTCAGGAATTCTGGCTGGTCCAGGGTTCCCTGCGTGAGGGCTGGTCTAGGACAAACGACGTGGAGCCAGTCTCGTATCAGGACTGCCCAAAGTTTATTATTCTTTTAGGGTTTTAATACATTTTTTCTAAGCACAACAAGTATGTGTTTTGTGAAGACAGACAGGATGAGATCATTCCAACTTCTCAAGGTTCCCAGTAAAAAAAAAAAAAACACTGACTAAAATGACCTTCATACTTCATAGGACTACAAAGGATACTTGTTTTTTAGATTACATAGAATGTTTAAACAATAAGTATATGCGGGAAAAAGTAGCTCACATGTAGTCAAAGCATAACTAGTGGATACATTTTGGTAAATATTGTGGGTTGAAAGAATAAGAATAAAGTATACAGATATCAATTAAAGGCTCTGGCTACAGTTGAAAGATTATGTGAAAACACGTTTTCTCTAAAGTTACTCCCTAAGATTATTTATTATCTAGTTACCATTAAGAGTATCTTAACCCAAAGTCTGCAGAAATTACCACATTCCTGAAGGCTGGGTTGCACTCTTGAGTAAAGTGAGAAAAGATTAAGAATTATATTTTATGTTATTACTATTGAATGATTTTCTTTTTATTTCTACAATAATCAACACTATATGTCTCTAAGGCTTATAACACTAAATAAACAGGTCAGAACCTATTCCAGCTCGGGGGGGGGGGGCACTAGAGCCCTTTTGCTTCGCCCTGCAGCTACCACAGGAGGGGCTTTTCTTGAGAGTTCTTCTTAGTCTCAGGTAAATGATATTTCTTAGGCCTTGCACAGATTTTCCTGTTAGCCCCTTAGCGACTGTGCCTGTCTTAGGTTGTCCCCCCTCTGAGGGATCTTACCCTTCACTGGCTAACCAGCCATCCTCTGGGGTCAAACAGGGCAACTTGGATTGGAAACCATAGCTCCATGGCTTCCCTGCCCAGCACCTGGCTGTAGACACCCTTGCCTTCCAGCAGGGTCCAGGTTCTGGGCAAATGGCCTTTGAACCTTAGGTCTTTACCCTGGGCATCGCCATCAGGGCTATTGTCTTCTGGTCCCCAGCAGAAATATGCCATGAAAATGTTCAAACTTATTAGTCATTAAGGAAACTTAAAATAAAATCACAATGAGAAACACATTCATAACTATTAAAATAACTAAAACTTTAAAAAAAGAATAAAAAAAACCAAAAAGGACATGCCAGGTGCTGGAGATTATTTAAAGCAACAGAAATTCTCAGACGTTGGTGGCAATGAAAGCAACACAATACGTTCAAGTTTGTCAGTCTTTTAAGCACATTACACTCACTATAGATTCTAGCGATTCTATTATTTCCTCAGGATAAAAACGTAGGTCCACAGGAAGAGGAGTTTTATACATAATTGCCCTCAGATGGAAACAGACTCAATTGCCATCAACTGATGAGGCATATATAGAAGGGACTAGCCTAGTAATATAATGGGGAAAATGGATAAAAGCAACAACATTGTCAAATCTCAAAAGGTACAATGAAGGACAGAAGCCATATTTAAAAGGCTATGCTATGGTTGCTTTGCAAATTGGCCGCAAGCATAGATGGCAAAGAGAGACCTAAGAAAGAGGCAGACCGCTCCAGACTGGAGGCAGGTTTAATAAGCAAGACGAGTAGGTTGCTACACCTGCTCACCGGAATCTTAAAAGTTTACATAGAGGCCTTACCTGGATTCAGTCATGTTTTCCGTCCGGAAGGTCTCAGCAACACCTTACTCTCTCAAGGCTCCATCCTTGCCATGGCTGCTCGTATAGGAATAATGGGCAGAACATGCATTTCAAGGAGAGGAGAGGAGTAAGGAGCCTCTGTTTGCCTAGGTTCAGATCACAGCTCAACTGGAGGTCACGTCCTCTCAGTGACCTCCTCCAGCGTGGTTCTATTCAGAACACATCCTGTGAGGGCAAAAGCATGACATAAATCGCATTGCTGGTTTCCCCTTGGTCGTGAGAAGCTGGGGAAGAGGATGGAATTGTCTACAAAGGGGCACACTGGAATTTGTTAGGCTGGCGGCAATATTCTGCCTTGATTGTGGGGGCGGTTGCAAACTTTCTTTGTCAAAACTCATGAAATTGTGTACCTAAACATGGTGATAATTTACTGTAGGAAAACTGTGGTACAGCAAGCCTGACTTTAAAAAGCTGACAGCTTCCAGGGGCGTCTGGGTGGCTCAGCTGGTTAGGCGTCTGACTTCAGCTCAGGCCATGATCTTATGGTTCATGGGTCTGAGCCCAGCATCCAGCTCTGTGCCAACAGCCCAGAGCCTGGAGCCGACTTAGGATTCTGTGTCTCCCTCCCTCTCTGCCCCTCCCCACTTCACACTCTGTCTCTCTCTCTCTCTCTCTCTCAAAAATAAAACATTAAAAAAAATTTTAAAGCTCACAGCTTCCAACTCACTATTTTACCACTTTTAACTATGTTTTAAATTGAAAAATTTTTTCACTTATTGTTCTTTCTGCTTCTTCAATGAAACTCAATATTTTTAGTTATAATCTTTTGTTCAATGAATTTCAATTTTTTTAACATTTATTCATTTTTGAGAGACAGAGAGAGACAAAGTGTGAATGGGGGAGGGGCAGAGAGAGAGAGAGAGAGAGAGAGAGAGAGAGACAGAATCCAAACCAGGCTCCAGGCTCCAAACTGGAGCCTGATGCAGAGCTAGAACTCACAAACCATGAGATCATGACCTGAGCCAAAGTCGAATGCTTAACCGACTGAGTCACCCAGGTGCCCCAATTTAATATTGTTTTTTTTTGGTCTTTAAGTTTGGTTGAATAATATTGATCTCTTCTTAGTTCATAGCATTCTCTCTTTCCCTTGCTTCCATAATAACTCATATACATTTTAAATAAATATTATGGGGTCGCCTGGGTGGTTCAGTTGGTTAATCATCTGAGTTTATTTAGCTCAAGTCATGATCTCACATTTCAAGCCCCACATCGGGCTTTCTGCTGTCAGCGTGGAGCCTGCTTCAGATCCTCTATCACCTTCTCTCTCTTCCCCTTCCCTGCTCTCTCTATCAAAAATAAATAACTATTAAATATATATATATATATATATATATATATAACATATTTGTTAGAGATAATTAGGAGGTGGTTTTTAATGGCATAAGGATGACATCTTTACAAGTCAAGTCATGATTTCAAGCAATATATTACATGATTTTAGGGACCTTTTTTTAGAAGTACTCTCCGTGATCTGATGATTGGAAGATTGTATTTACTGGGAGATATATGCAACATATGTGTGCAACATATATATGGGTATATATGTACATATACGTGTGTATATAGATAGATAGATATAATATTCTATGATAAAAAGGGACAAGATAAGAAAGGTAGCTGAGTATTCTTTCTGTTGAAAATTGTGATCGAATTAATCCCCTCACTTTCTAACAGTTTGTCTACTGAAAAGTCATTTAATAGCTTGAAACCTCAGCTGCAAAAGGTGCAAAATAATACCGTGAACCTCAAAGACTGGTGTGGAGGATGAACTGGGAATGTAAGCGGACGAATGCAATATGCTACAAGTTCTTTATGCAAATAGACTCTGTGCATATGGGTGCCCAGTGTATTTGTTTGTCACCTTGTTTTACTTATATTTATATCTGGGAAATCTGTTTCTTTACCCCCTTCTAGGATCAGAATCACTGAAAATAGTTGCAGAAAGTCAACACAATTCTAAAAACATTAAAAAAAGAAGTTAGGTTTCCTTATTTATTGTGTTGTTTGCTCAGTTTATTTTTATTTTTTCAAAAATTTTTAACGTTTTTATTTTTTATTTTTGAGAGACATAGAGACAGATCGTGAGCAAGGGAAGGGCAGAGGGAGAGGGAGATACAGAATCTGAAGCAGGCTCCAGGCTCTGAGCCATCAGCATAGAGCCCGACACAGGCCTCGAACTCACAGACTGTGAGATCATGACCTGAGCAGAAGTCGGCCGCCTAACTGACTGAGCCACCCAAGAGCCCCCAGTTTACAGTAATTCTTGAAACATTGTACAATGAATTCAGTTTCTCATTATCATGAAATTCACTCAAGACTAGAGTTGGGCTGAAGGATAAAACTTGCCCAAAGGGAAAAAGCACATGTGTGTGCGTGCATGTGCGTGCACACAAATGCCCTCCCCCACAAATGCGTGTACACACAAAGAGAAAGGGAAAGAATAATATTTTTTTCAGCTAATAAAAATGCAGGGGAAGAATAATAAATTGGTAGTGGACCAGTAACCCATTTGGAATAAACTACCAATACATAGAGAGAGGAAACATAAACCCAATTAAAATTATTTTTTTTTGGCAAATGGCAATTTTTCATTTTCTTCAAATGCCAGGGTAGTTAATATACACTGTATGATATAGTGATTCAATAGTTATTTTGGCAAGACTTTAAAGTAACATAGAGTTGAAGAAGTACTTGGTGATGAAGGGCCCCACATACTGTTTGAGTCCAGATATCTGCATGTGATCATTTTGTGTTCTCCTTCGAGACTGGAGTTTCTGCCTTTAGAGGATTGACTAAAAAACTCATAATCTGCTCCCAATGGCTACCCATTTCTCTTTATGAGAAACATTATAAAAGCACAGGAATGTGCCTTTTTTCAGAAGGCGCATTAAATTTTAACAAATAGTTCATTCGAATTTGGATAGCAGTGCATTGCATCTTAAAAAATTAAATCTTTCTACTTTTCGTTTTTAAGCTTCAACTGAGAATTCGTATTGAAAAGAAAATACTACAGTACACAGGTAAGACACGAGGAAGGAATTTATCAGGATTTGGCACAATTATGCACTGAGGTGGACAAATAGCATGTCTGTTACTGTAGGATGCCGAGAGTGTACTTGGTAACAAAAACAATTGTTTGATTCACTTTTCCTTTTCCTTTTTTTTTTTTTTTAATGCTTATTTATTTTGGAGACAGAGAGAGAGGAGGGGAAGGGTGGAGAGCTGAAGACACAGAATCTGAAGCAGGCTCCAGGCTCTTAGCTGTCAGCACAGCCCTACGCTGAGCTCAAACCCACAAACTATGAAATCATGACCTGGGCCGAAGTCGGACACTTAAACGACTGAGCACCTTGATACACTTTTTATAACACTACAAAATCATTCTTAAATTTTTATGAGAGGAGACAAAATATTGGTTATTTGAAATGGTCACCAGATTTGCTCCTCGGGATAGACAATAAAGATTCCTGGAAGTCAGTGACTGATTTTGGTATCAAAGAATATTCATAGTTGTCTTGAGTGGAAAAAAAATACATCTGAGTTCAACTCATTTAACTGTACACAAAATTAGAGAGTATTCAGCAAGGATATACTTATCAGTTGAATTTGGATATTAGCTGTAATGAAAGAAAAGACCAACACAGATTGCTTTCGCAGAAACTGAATGCCAGTGTGTGGACTTGCACTAGCGAGATCATACAGACAAGTACTCATGAAGCTTCTCTATTTGTCCCTCAGTTTCCCCTTCCTGAAGCCCTCTATTTGCTGTGTTGTACTACCTTGGTTTTTTTTTCTTTTCCAATGCAGGAATAACTTCATTCGCATTTCTACTTATCATAAACTTCGGAGAAGACGATACTGACAACTAATGCAAGTTTAAGGAAACTGTATTGGTAACACATGAGCAGCAAAAACGGTACGTCGCTGACTGAATTCACCCTGTCGGGATTAGCAGACACCGCGGAGCTACAGGTCATCCTCTTTTTGCTTTTCTTTGTGATTTACGCACTTACAGTTTTGGGGAATATCGGGATGATCCTCTTAATCACCATCGATTCCCGACTTCACACACCCATGTATTTCTTCCTGGCGAACCTGTCCTTCGTGGATGTCTGTTATTCCTCCACCGTCACCCCAAAGATGCTGGTGGACTTACTATCAGAGAAGAAAACCATCTCCTTTGCTGGCTGCTTCCTGCAGTTGTACTTCTTTATTGCCTTGGCCACAACTGAATGCATCCTCTTTGGCTTAATGGCCTATGACCGCTACGTGGCCATATGCAACCCCCTCCTTTACTCCTTGATCATGTCCAGGACAGTCTGCCTCAAAATGGCCGCCGGGGCATTCACAGCAGGATTCTTGAACTCCATGGTTAACACCAGTTATGTAGGTAGCTTGCCTTTCTGTAGTTCCAATGTCATTCATCACTTCTTCTGTGACAGCCCTCCACTTTTTAGACTCTCTTGTTTTGACACACATGTGCATGAAAGCATCTTTTCCACGTTTGCTGGAGTGACTCTGGTAGGAAGTCTGTTCATCATCCTCACCTCATACTCCTACATTCTCTTCTCCATCTGCCATATGCATTCAGGGGAGGGGAGGCGCAAAGCAGTCTCCACGTGTGCCTCTCACCTGACAGCTATAATTCTGTTCTATGTCACCGCCATCTATACCTATCTGAGACCTAGTTCCAGCTACTCCCTGGGTCACGACAAAGTGGCTTCTGCGTTCTACACAGTAGTGATCCCCATGTTGAATCCTCTGATCTACAGCCTCAGGAATGAGGAGGTAAAGAAGGCTTTACGGAACGTAACCACCAGGAAAAGGATCTCTCCATTTCTGTGGTTGTTTGGTTGATTTTCTGAACAGAGTATTTCATTGAATTTTACAGGATGTTTCAGGCCTATGGCTTTTCTTTAAAATATTTACAGATTAGCAAGTCTACAATATTCAGATGTATGTAACCAATGAGGCGCAAGCTAAATTACCATAGAACCTTCATGGAGCTGTTTTCTCCTTCACTTATTTTCACTAAAAAACTTCCAGACCTTCTCTCCCATTCTCCCTCCTTGCCTGACACATAAACAGAAAAATACATACACACATTCAGTTGCACATAATTTTATCAGGGGATAGTTGCAAAAAGGACAGATCAATGTTCAATTTATAAATCTGACATATATTATTTACAATAAGCTCATGGATTTCAGCTCAAAAATATGTTCACCATTTGCTAAAAAATATTTAATTTCAATTAGTAATTAAACATAAGCATTATTAATATGGAGGTAAACATGGAATTGGCTACTTAGAAACTGATGGGTATCTAAGCTTACATGTGAGACAGTCACACATATAGTTTTTGGGCAGATATTACCCATGGCCATTCACTTGCCACTAAAGGTGTACATGATAGAAATAGGGATGTAGACATAACATACATTGTGTCTTGTCACAAACAGGTCATCTCGCTTGTATTCCAATGTTTCCTATGATCCACATAAGTGAACTTGCCCAGACAGGTGTACGTGGAGTCATTGGTACTCCCTATGCTCCCATGGAAGAAACTCTCCCTCTCCAGGTCTACAGTGGTTTCCTGGCCCTGGGCACCCTGACCAGGTTGTCCTTGGATAATGTGCTAGTTGACTGAGTGGTTCACTCACATTCTTCTGCACCAGCTGGCTGCTGGTTGATTGAATTTTTCTTTTCTCTGTGCTGGGTATTTAGTAGATCTGCAGCAGACCAGCCGTCGCGGAATCGAACGTTTCCTGATCGGGGGGTGAGGATGAACTGATACACAAGGCACAGTTGTTAAGGGAGGGCTGGCACTCCCAAGCATCACCAGCAACGAGTTTATTTTCACTTGGGTATTTATCCACATTCTGAGGATGGTGTACGTACATGACATGTCTCCTTCCACAAGTTCTCAGCAGGCAAACTGTATTTTGCTATATTAAACTTTACAAAGGCATTCTGAACCTCCCCACACGACCTGGCTGCGATCCCGACTCAAGGACAAAGGCTGCACTCAAAGCCTCCGGCTCCCAAAACACCGCTCAAGGTCTCTGACTCTCAACATGGCTCAAAGCCTCCGGCTCCCAAAACACTGCTCAAGGCCACTGGCTCTCAACATAGATCCATACATCAGACCGAGATGTTCACAAGTAAATACTAATATTATATTCCTTTTCCTATATGCTTCGGTTTCCTCTGAAACTCAGAAACAATAGGAGATAAAATCCAGTTGTTTTGAGATTTGGGTCTTAGACATATCCTATTTGAGGCCATGTTCTCTGCTCTCTAATTCACCTCTCCTACGTTTCCTACATCTCCTCCACAGTGTCTACAAGTACTTCCAACTTTGGGAGTTATGATCACTTAAACTGCCTGATTTTTAATTCGCTGAATATCTGTTTCTTATGTAAATTTTGATCATTTCTTAAATCCAAGTGACTTGTAAAATTATTCTAATTTCTTGCTTATTGTTTAATCATTTATGTAAAAACATTCCAAATATTATGTATTTTATTTAACTCAAAATAAATGTAAACTGTAAAATCATTGAGTCTTCTCATTATTATATCTTGATTTATCATTCCCATTTTTCTTAGGTCCTTGACAATATTTACTAAAACTTTCCTCATGAAGGTCATATTCTTTTTGTCTCTTTGCTATACACTCTCCACTGTTTTCTATTTTTTTAATCCCCCTAGTTTTTGTTTCAGTTGAATGATTAATTCAAATTCATTTATCCAAATATGGAGTTGTCATCCAATACTTTTGAGCAATTTATATACTAATATTAACGAACGATGTTTGAGGTGTATGTTTTGGGGTTTTGTTTTAGCTAATATTTCTCACTGTTTATAGGTGAAGTCAAATAGAGCCTAGCCTACAAAACCTGTGAGCATCACACCATCGGAAAAATAAACAAAAAAGTTGGAAGAAATGAAACATCAATATTCAAGAATCACATACATCGAAATCACATGCCAAAAAAAAAAAAAGAAGAAGATGATTTTATTAATAGACGGAGTCCTCCATTAGGCAATAAAAGTGTGTATACATGGTTTGATTTCAACATACAAAAGTAATTTTCATTTGGCTTATAAATGTAAACTGACGTGAACAACCCAATTTTAATTGCTATATTAAAAACGAGAAGGGGCGCCTGGGCAGCTCAGTCATTTGAGTGTCCGATTTCAGCTCAGGTCATCAACTTATGGTTCGTGAGTCTGAGCCCTGTGTTGGGCTCACTGCTGTCAGCACAGAGGCTGCATCGGATCCTCTGTCCTCCACTCTCTCTGCCTATCTCCCTCCTGAACTCTGTCTCTGTCTTAAAACTAAATAAAAAAAACATTAAAAATTAAAAAAAAAAATTAAAATGAGGAGCACCTAGGTGGCTCAGTCTGTTAAGCGTCCTACCTCTGCTCAGGTCATGATCTCACGATCTGTGAGTTTGAGCCCTGCATCAGGCTCTGTGCTGACCACTCAGAGCAGCCTGCTGCTGATTCTGTGTTCCCTTTCTCTTTCTGCCCTTCCTTGCTCATGCTCTCTCTGTCTCTCAAAAATAAATAAACATAAAAAATTTTAAAAATGAGAAGTGCACAATGGTACAAAATAAATATTACCTAGAAGATGCACACGTATATACACAATTGCACACGTCTATGTATGTACATATGTATATGTATATGTATGTATATATATATATATATATTTGTGATCTTCAACGAGACTAGAAGAAAATGGGACAGGCCAGGGAAGGCGGGTTGCCAGATATTATTTCTTTCTGATGAAGATTGTGCTCAAGTTGATTCTCTCATTTTCTAACAGTGTGTCTATCAAAAAGTCATTTAATAGCCTGAAATTTCAGCTGAAAAATATGTTAAAAAACACCATGAATCTCAAAGCCTGGCACGGAGGATTAGTCGAGATATTAAATTGAAAGAATAGGGGCACCTGGGTGGCTCAGTGCATTAAGCATCAGCTCTCCACTCAGGTCATGATCTCAGGGTTCCTGAGTTCAAGCCTCATGTCAGGCTCTGTGCTGACAGCTCAGAGCCTGGATCCTGCTTCAGATTCTGTGTCTCCCTCCCTCTCTGCTTTTCCCCACTCCCTCAAATAAACATTAAAATAAAAATTAAAAGCAAATTGAAAGAGCCGTATGTTACGAATTCTCTATGCAATGGACTCTCCATGCATATGGATGCCCAATGTGGTTTACTTCACCTTGCTTTCCTTTTATTTATTTATTTATTTATTTATTTATTTATTTATTTATTTACATTTTTAATATCTGAGTCCGTTAGACAATAATTGCAAAAAAAACCACAATTCTGTTATTGTAAAAAAAAAAAAAAAGAGTTTTCTTATGTGTTGTATTATTTGCCCAGTGTTTAGTACTTGTTTAAACATTGTAGAGTGATTAGTTTTTCCTTCTCATTAATTTCACTCAAGACAGAGTTGAATGGAAAGTTATACTTGCCTAGACAAAGGAGGGGCATGCACACACACCACACACACAAACACACACAAATGTAAAGATGCAAAACATAATTTCACACAATGAGAGAAAAAATAACAGTTCTTTCAATTATTGAAATGGTAAGGGAATATTAACAACTTGGTATTGAATTATGTACCCATTTGGAATAAGCTAAAAATATAATGGAGAGGCAATGTAAATAGCCAATTAAAAGGTATGATTGTGATTATTAGTTTTTTTACTTTGGCAAAGACTTTTTTAAAGTAATGCAGACAACAGGAAGTGTTCTAGGATGCAAATGCCACAGGCTGTTTGATTCCCTTATTGGAAAGTGATCATATTGAGTGTTCTTTTGAGACTGCACTGTCTCCCTCTGGAGGATTGACTCACCATTAACCTATAATCTAGCTCCCATGGTTACCCACTTCTCCTTATGAACACAAAAGAAAGGAGCCGGAATACGTATTTACTCAGAAGGTATCTCGATGATTACAAGTGGGTAAATCGAATTAGTATTGCTTTTCATTTCATTTTCATATGAATTTTTCCCTTTTTCTGTAAGCTCCATTTGATTTGAAATCCCCTAATAAAAAAGAAACAACGAGACCACACAGGTAAGAAGCTGGGAAGCAAGTGGTCAGGATTTCATGCTCTTACTCACTGATGTGGACAGGTAGCATGTCAGCTGCTACAGGACCCTAATTCGACAGTGTACTTTCTAATGAGAACAATATTGTGTTTCACTTTAAAAAACAGTACAAAATCATATCTAAGGATATGATAGAGTCTAAAAACTGATTATTACAAATAGTCATGATTTTTAAATTTTTTTTCAATGTCTTATTTATTTTTGAGACAGAGAGAGACAGAGCATGAGTTGGGGAGGGGCAGAGAGAGAGGGAGACACAGAATCTGAAGCAGGCTCCAGGCTCTGAGCTGTCAGCACAGAGCCCGACGTGGGGCTTGAACTCACAGACTGCGAGATCATGACCTGAGCCGAAGCCAGACGCTCAACCAACTGAGCTACCTAGGCGCCCCTGGTCATGATTTTTGTTGCTTGATGTAGAGAAGATTGATTTCTGGGGAGGAGATGCATGACTAGGAGTTGAAGAATGATTTTTTTTTTAGTTGATTTATTTATTTTTGAGAGAGAAAGAGAAAAAGAGAACAAGAGTAAGGAAGGGGTAGAGACAGGGAGAGAGAGAATCCCAAGCAAGCTCCACACTGTCAACACAGAGCCCAATGTGGGGCTCAAAATTATGAACCGAGAGATCATGACCTGAGCGGAAAAGAAGAATTGAACAGTTAACTGAGTGAGCCTACCAGGTGCCCCAAGAATTGTCTTGAGAAATTCAGAGAGGTCTGTAGGGAAAAAAAAAAAAAAATGAGTTAAACTCACATACCCATTCAGAGAATGAGAGAGAATCAGCAAGGACACATTTATCCTTTGAATTTGGACACTAGTACAACATATAATGCTTTTGCAGAAATTGAGTGGGTGTCTGCAGTCTTGCATCAGTGAGTCGAGAAGCCCACAATTCAGATTCAGTACAGATAATTGCTGATTAAGTTCAAAGGCTTCTCTCTTTGTCTCCCAGTTTCCTCTTCCTGGATCACTCTGTTTATGTGTTGTACTATCCTACGTTGTTTTTTCTTCCCCCATGCAAACAACCTCATTCATTATCTATTTCCCATAAATTTAGGAGAAGACAATATTGACAACTAATGCAAGTTTAAGGAAACTGTATCAGTAACACAATGAGCAGCAAAAACGGTACTTCGCTGACTGAGTTCATCCTGTTGGGATTAGCAGACACCGAGGAGCTACAGGTCATCCTCTTTTTGCTTTTCTTTGTGATTTACACGCTTACAGTTTTGGGGAATATCGGGATGATCCTCTTAATCACCATCGATTCCCGACTTCACACACCCATGTATTTCTTCCTGGCGAACCTGTCCTTCGTGGATGTCTGTTATTCCTCCACCATCACCCAAAGATGCTGGTGGACTTACTATCAGAGAAGAAAACCATCTCCTTTGCTGGCTGCTTCCTGCAGTTGTACTTCTTTATTGCCTTGGCCACAACTGAATGCATCCTCTTTGGCTTAATGGCCTATGACCGCTACGTGGCCATATGCAACCCCCTCCTTTACTCCTTGATCATGTCCAGGACAGTCTGCCTCAAAATGGCCGCCGGGGCATTCACAGCAGGATTCTTGAACTCCATGGTTAACACCAGTAATGTAGGCAGCTTGCCTTTCTGTAGTTCCAATGTCATTCATCACTTCTTCTGTGACAGCCCTCCACTTTTTAGACTCTCATGCTCTGACACACACCTTAATGAGAGTATCATTTCCACGTTTGCTGGTGTGAATATGGTTGGGACTCTTCTGATAATCCTTACCTCATACTCCTACATTCTCTTCTCTATCTTCCATATGCATTCAGGGGAGGGGAGGCGCAAAGCAGTCTCCACGTGTGCCTCTCACCTGACAGCTATAATTCTGTTCTATGCCACCGCCATCTATACCTATCTGAGACCTAGTTCCAGCTACTCCCTGGGTCAGGACAAAGTGGCTTCTGTGTTCTACACAGTAGTGATCCCCATGTTGAATCCTCTGATCTACAGCTTCAGGAATGAGGAGGTAAAGAAGGCTTTATGGAACGTAACCACCAGGACAAGGATCCCTCCATTTCTGTGGTTGTTTGGTTGATTTACTGAGTATTTAATTGATTTTCACTGGCTGCTTAAAGCCTACATCTTTTTTTTTTTATAATATTTTCTGAATAGTTAGAGTCTATAATATTCAAATATATGTAACCATTGAGGCATAAGTGAAATTACCAAACTTACATACGACCATAGAACTTTCCTGTAATCATCCTATATTTAACATCCTTTACCTCAAAAATTTGCAGCCCTTTTCTCCTTTTTTCTTTCCTTACCAGACACATCAACAGAATAACACATACACACATTCAGCTGCTAATATTTCCATCTGTGCATAGTTGCAAAGGGAGAGATCGATGATCAATGTATAAATCTCACATATATTCTTTACAACAAGCTTACGAATTTCAGCTTAAAAACTTGAGTATCACTTACCAATAAAATTAATTTAACTTAATATTTGAAACTAAGCTTATTAGCATGAAGGAAAACAGGGAATTGTTCATTAGAAACTGATCGGAGACAGCCACATGGATAATCTTCAGACAGAGATTACCCCTGGCCTTCAACTTTCCACTAAAGGTGTACATCATAGAAGCAGCGATGTCCATGTTAACTGGGACATAGACATAACATACATTCTGTCCTGTCACAAACAGGTCATCCTGCTTGTATTCCAATGTTTCCTATGATCCACATAAGTGATCTTGCCCTGACAGGAGTACGTGGGATCACCGATGTTTTCTATGCTCCCATGGAAGAAACTCTCCCTCTCCAGGTCTACAGTGGGTTCCTGGCCCTGGGCGCCCGGCAGACAAGGCCAGGTTGTCCTCGGAGGTAATTTTTTCATTAACTGGGTGGTTCGCTCACATTCTTCTGCACCAACTGGCTGTTTCTTGACTGGATTCTTTCTTTTCCCTGTCCTGGGTACTTAGTAGATCCATAGATCAGACAGATGTTTCACTAGTAAATGCTAATAGTATATTCCTTTCATTAAATGATCTAATTTCTATTAAAACTTAGAAATCGACACAATGGTGGATAAAATCCAGTTATTTTCAGATTGGTATTTATCCTGTCATAAATCTCATGTGAGGCTATGTGCTCTGCTCTTTAATTCACCTTCCTACACTTCCTGAATCTTGTTCATAGAGTCTCCAAGTACTTCCAGCTTTAGGAGCTACAATCACTTAATTATCTTGCCTGCTTTTTAATTCATTAAATAATTGTTTCCTATGTAAATTTTGATTATTTCATTAATCCAAGTTACTTGTAAATATATTTTTAAATTATCCTAATTTATTGATTATGATTTAATGCATTTATGTGAAAAATGTTTCAAATATTACAGATTTTTTTAGCTCAAAATAAATTTAAACTGTAAAAGCATTGAGATTTCTCATTATCATAGTGAGTGTGTTTTATCATTCCCTTTTGTCGTAGGTTCTCAAACATATTTTAAATCCTTCTTCATGAATGTAATCTTCATTTTTCTTCCTTGTTATACACTTTCCCTGTTTTCTATTTTTTAATTCCCTCTATCTTTTCTTTCAGTTAAATGTTTAATTCAAATTTATTTTATAAAAATACATATGACACCTAATATTTTGCCTTATTCGGTGATTTTTTTGATAATTTATTTACTAAAATTACTGAAGGGTATTTGAAGTGTATGTATTTGGGCTTTGTTTTGGCCAATATTTTCATCAGTGATGAGGTGAATGAAGCCAAATAGAGGCTCCCCTTCGAAACCTGTGAGGATCGCAAAGTTGGAAAAATAAACAAACAAGTTGGAAGGAATGAAACATCAATATTCAATAATCACATATATCCAAATAACACACAAAAGTAATTTTGATTTTTCGTGAAATGTACACTAACATGCAATATGTCATTTTCACTAATATAGTAATGTGTTATCCTGATTGATATAGAAAAAAATATATATATGTATACACACACATATATATATATGTGTTATTTTCTAACTGGCTAGCATATCATAGGATGGGATGGGGAAGTTAGGTAGCTTGGTATTATTTTCTTCCAGTAAAGATTGTGCTCAAGTTGATTCCCTCCCTTGCTAAATTTGTGGGTTAAAAAGTCATTTAATAGCCTGAAATCTCAGCTGCAACATGTGTAAAGTAATAAGGAGAACCTCAAAGACGGGTGTGGAGGATTGATTGAGATATTAAATGGAAAAGAGTAATATGTTATGAGTTCTGTGTGCATCTAGGCTCACCCTGCATAGGAACCCCAGATGTGCTTTATTTCACCTTGGTTTCCTTGTGTTTGTTTGTTTGTTTGTTTATTATTTTAATTTAAAGATAGATTGAGTATGAGTGGAGGACAATGGTAGAGAGAGAGAGAGAAAGAGTTTTAAGCAGACTCCACACTCAGCCTGGAGCCCATTGCCGGGCTCAATTTCATGACCCGTGGGATTATGACCTGAGCCAAAATCAAGAGCTGGAAACTCAATTGATCGAGCCTCCCAGGATCCCTTTCCTTGTTTTAGACCTGGAAAATTTGTCATTTCATCCCCTTTTAGTATCTGAATCATAGACAACGATTGCAATAACCAGCACAATTCTGAATTAAAAAAAAAAAATTCCCTTATCCATTGTATTATTTACCCAAGGTTTAGTATTTATTTAAACAGTATGCTGTGGAGTTTGTTTTTCCTTCTTATATATTCTTCTCAAGACAGAATTGAATGGAAAGTTACACTTAGACAAAGGAAGGGGCAAGTGCACACACGCCTATGACACACGCACCCACGCACACACCTCCCCCCCCAAACACACAAAAACACAGTTTCACACAACGGGGAAAGAAAGAATAATGATTATTGCAATTACTGAAATGGTGAGTGAAAAAAATACTTTGATACTGAGAAATGTACCCATTTGGAATAAGCTAAAAATATAAAGGAAAAGGCAAAATAGATATTCAATGAGAAAGTACGATTTTTTTTGGCAATACTTTTTTAAATAACATAGATCAGAAAATACTTTGTGATGCAACTCCACACACTGATTGCATACATCTGCTAGGGATCTTACTGAGTGTGCTTTTGAGACAGCGCTGCTTCACTCTGGAGGATTGATTCACAATTAACCAGAAACCTACCTCCCATGGTTACGCACTCCTCCTTAAGAACACAACATAAAAGGGCAGGAATAAGTGTTTACTCAGAAAGTATCTCAATTATTACAAATGGGTAAATTGAATTCGGACAGCGTTTCATTTCATTTTTAAATGATTTTTTTTCCTTTTTCTGTAAGCTCCATTTGATTTGAAAACTCCAAATAAAAATGAAAAACCATGACCACACAGGTAAGACGCTGAGAAAGAAGTCATCAGGATTTCGTGCTGTCACTCACTGAAGTGGACAGGTGCATGTCTGGCGTTACAGGATGCTAATTCATCAATGTACTTTCTAATGAAATCAATATTTTTGTTCAATTTTAAAATTCTAATAAATCGCTTTTGAGGATAGGATAGTTGTCTAAAAACTGATTATTAGAAATGGTCACAATTGTTGCTTCCTGATGTACATAAGAGTGATTTCTGGGAGCCAATGCATAAATCAGGAGTTGAAGAGTGGTCTTGAACAATTAAGAGTAGTCTTGAGGAAGAAAAAAAAATTGAGTTAAACCCACGTACCTGTTCATAGAATGGGAGAGTTGTCAGCAATGACAGTTTTCTCCTTTGAATTTGGATATGGACTCTAGAGAGACAATAGTACAACATATATTGCTTTTGCAGAAACTGAATGGCATGAAGGTAGTCTTGAACTAATGAGTCAAGAGGACTACAACTCAGATTCAATACAAACAATTGCTGATTAAGTTCAAAGGCTCTCTTTGTCCCCCCAGTTTCCTCTTTCTGGATCACTCTGTTTATGTGTTGTACTATCCTACGTTGTTTTTTCTTCCCATGTGAAAAACTTCATTCATTTTCTATTTATCATAAACTTAAGAGAAGACAATATTGACACCTAATGCAAGTTTATAAGGAAACTGTATTTGAAACACATGAGCAGCAAAAACGGTACTTTCCTGACTGAGTTCATCCTGTTGGGATTAGCAGACACCCCAGAGCTACAGGTCATCCTCTTTTTGCTTTTCTTTGTGATTTACACACTTACAGTTTTGGGGAATGTCGGGATGATCCTCTTAATCTGCATTGATCCCCGACTTCACACACCCATGTATTTCTTCCTGGCGAACCTGTCCTTCGTGGATGTTTGTTATTCCTCCACCATCTCCCCAAAGATGCTGGTGGACTTACTATCAGAGAAGAAAACCATCTCCTTTGCTGGCTGCTTCCTGCAGTTGTACTTCTTTGTCGCCTTGGCCACTACGGAGTGCATCCTCTTTGGCTTAATGGCCTATGACCGTTATGTGGCCATATGCAACCCCCTCCTTTACTCCTTGATTATGTCCAGGACAGTCTGCCTCAAAATGGCTGCTGGGGCATTCACAGCAGGATTCTTGAACTCCATGGTTAACACCAGTTATGTAGGCAGCTTGCCTTTCTGTAATTCCAATGTCATTCATCACTTCTTCTGTGATAGCCATCCACTCCTTAGACTCTCCTGTACTGACACACACGTGAATGAAAGCATCTTTTCCACACTTGCTGGAGTGAATCTGGTCGGAAGTCTGCTGATCATCCTCACCTCCTACTCTTACGTTCTCTTCTCTATCTTCCATATGCATTCAGGGGAGGGGAAGCACAAAGCAGTCTCCACGTGTGCCTCTCACCTGACAGCTATAACTCTGTTCTATACCACCGCCATCTATACCTATCTGAGACCTAGTTCCAGCTACACTCTAGGTCAGGACAAAGTGGCTTCTGTGTTCTACACACTGGTGATCCCCATGTTGAATCCTCTGATCTACAGCCTCAGGAATGAGGAGGTAAAGAAGGCTTTATGGAACGTAACCACCAAGACAAGGATCCCTCCATTTCCGTGGTTGTTTGGTTGACTTTCTGAACAGAGTATTTAACTGACTTTTAAAAGCTGTTTCAGGACTACAGCTACTCCTTACAATATTTACTCCATAACAAGACTACAATATTCATATGTATGTAACCAATAAGGCACAAGTTAAATTACAAAACTGTATAAGGCCTGGGACCTTCATGTAATCATTCTGTCTTTAACTTCCTTTCACCTCAAAAATTGCCAGCCCTTTTCTCCTTTTCTTTTCCTTACATGACACATCAACAGAATTACACATACACACATTCAGTTGCTGCTAAATTTAAGCCGTGCATAGTTGCAGAGGGACAGAGCAATGTTCAATGTGTAAATCTGACATGCATTATTTACAATAAGCTCATGGATTACAGCTCAAAAACGTGTCTCTCATTTGCCAATAAAATTAGCTTAATCTTTGAAACTAAGCATTATTAACATGAAGGAAAACAGGGAATTGGCTAATTGGAAACTGATAGGTGCCAAGGCTTGTATGGGAGACAGCCATGAGCATAGTCTTCAGACAGACATTACTCATGGCCTTCACCCTTGCCACTAAAAGTTTACATGAGAGAAGCAGTGATGTCCATGTTAACTGGGACATAGACATCATGTACATTCATTCAATTTGTGACCTGTCACAAACAGGTCATCCCACTTGTATTCCAATGTTTTCTATGATCCACATAAGTGACCTTGCCCAGACAGGTGTATGTGGAGTCATTGGTGTTGTCTCTGCTCCTGTGGAAGAAACTCTCCCTCTCCAGGTCTACAGTGGTTTCCTGGCCCTGGGTGCCCGGCATACAATGGCCAGGTTGTCCTCGGAGGTAATTTGCTCTTGGAATGAGTGGTTCGCTCACATTCTTCTGCACCAGCTGGATGCTTGTTGACTGGATTCTTTCTTTTCCCTGTCCTGGGTACTTAGTAGATCCATCAATCAGATGGAGATGGTTCACAAGTAGATGGTAATGATATATTCCTTTCTTTGAAAGCATTAATTTCTATTAAAACTTAGAAATCGAAACAATGGTGGATAAAATCCAGTTATTGCAAGATTTGGTATTTATCCTGTCATATATCACATGTGAGGCCATGTGCTCTGCTCTTTAATTCTCCTATCCTACACTTCCTGAATCTTGTTCAAAGAGTCTTCAAGCACTTCCAACTTTGGGAGCTATGATCACTTAATTATCTTGCCTGCTTCTTAATTCATTGAATATCTCTTTCTCATGTAATTTTTTTACTGCTTTGTTAATCCAAGTTACTTGTAAAAATATGTTTAAATTATGCTAATTTCTTATTGTTTAATCATTTATGTAAAAAAATGTTCCAAATATTACATATTTTATTTAACTCAAAATAAATTTAAACTGTAAAATCACTGAGCATTCTCATTATTATATTTTGATTTATCATTCCCTTTTGTCTTAGCTCCTTCACAATATTTACTAAATCCTCCATCATGAATGTAATACTCTCTTTGCCTCTTTGCTATATACTCTCCACTGGTTTCTATTTTTTAATTCCCTCAGTCTTTTGTGTGGGTTGAATGTTTAATTCAAATTCATTATCTAAATATATGGATTGCACCCAATATTTTCCTTATTCAATGATTTTGAGTAATTAATTTATGAAAATTAATGAAGAGTGTTTGAAATGTATGTATTTGACCTTTGTTTTGGCCAATATTTTCATCAGTGATGAAGTGAATGAAGCCAAATAGAGGCTCCCCTTCAAAACCTGTGAGGATCACAAAGTTTGAAAAATAAACAAACAAGTTGGAAGGAATGAAACATCAATATTCAAGATTCACATATGTCCAAATAACACACCAAATATAATAACACATAAGAGTAATTTTGATTTAGTTTGTGAAATGTACATTAACATGCATAATGTAATTTTCTTTGCTATAGTGTACACACATGCACACACACACACTCACACTCACATACATAGTTTTTAATGTTCTAAGTGACTAGCGTAACATAGGATGGGATGAGAGGATAGGTAGCTTGGTTTTATTTCCTTCCAGTAATGATTGTGCTCCAGTTGATTCTCTCACGTGCTAAGAGTTTGTGTATTAAAAAGTCATTTAATAGCCTGAAATCTCAGCTGCAACATGTATAAAGTAATAACGAGAACCTCAAAAATGAGCATGGAAGATTGATTGAGATATCAAATGGAAAAGGGTAATGTTATGAGTTCTGTGTGCATATAGGCTCACCCTGCATAGGAATGCCAAATGTGCTTTATTTTGCCTTGGTTTCCTTGTGTTAGTTAGTTACTTAGTTACTTAATTTATTTTTTTTTTTCATTTATTTATATCAGAGATAGATTGAGTGAGAGCATGGGAGAGTGGTAGATGGAGAAAGAGAAAGAATCTTAAGCAGGTTCCACACTCAGCCTGAAGCCCATTTCAGGGCTCAATCCCATGATCCTGGGATTATGACCTGAGCCAAAATCAAGAGCTGGACACTCAACTGATTGAGCCACCAAGTATCCCTTTCTTTGTAGTGAGAATTGAAAAACTTGTCATTTCACCCCCTTTTAGTATCTGAATTATAGACAACAATTGCTAAAAACAAATGAATTCTGAAATCATAAAATAAGAAGTCCCTTATCCATTGTATTATATACCCAGTATTTAGTGTTTCTTTAAACATTGTGCTGTGGTGTTGGTTTTCCTTCTCATATATTCTACTCAAGACAGAGTTGAACATAAAGTTACACATGCCCAGACAAAGGAAGGGGCACATGTGTGAGCCTACAACACACACACACCCACACCCAGACACACACTGCCCCCTCCCACACACACACACAAACCCAATTTTACACAACAGGAAAAAGAAACAATTATTTCAATTACTGAAATGGTGAGGGGAATAATACTTAATAATCCTTTGGTACTGAGATATTTACCATTTGGAGTCAGCTAAAAATACAAAGAAAGAGGCAATATAAATAGTCAGTGAAAAAGTATGATTTTTTTTGGCCATACTTTTTTGAAAAACATAGAGATCAGAAAGTCCTTTGTGATGCAAGCCCCCCACATTGTTTGATTCCATACATCTGCTAGTGACCATATTGTGTGTGCTTTTGAGACTGCCGTGTCTCCCTCTGGAGGGTTGACTCACCATTAACCTATAATCCAGCTCCCATGGGTACCCACTCTTCTTTAGGAACACACAATAAAAGGGCAGCGATACGTATTTACTCAGAAGGCATCTCAATTCTTACAAATGGGTGAATTGAATTAGTACTCCATTTCATGTCATTTTCAAATGAAAAAAAAATTTTCCTTTTTCTGTAAGCTCCATTTGATTTGAAATCCCCTGATAAGAAAGAAACAATGAGACCACACAGGTAAGAAGCTGGGAAGCAAGTGGTCAGGATTTCATGCTCTTACTCACTGACGTGGACAGGTAGCATGTCAGCTGCTACAGGACCCTAATTCGATAGTGTACTTTCTAATGAGAACAATATTGTGTTTTATTTTTAAAGCACTACAAAATCATATCTAAGGTTATGATAGAATCTAAAAATTGATTGTTAGAAATGGTTGTGATTGTTGCTATTTGACTTACATAAGATGATTTCAGGGAGGCAATACATAAATTAGGAGTTGAAGAGTGGTCCTGAGGAGAAATTCAGAGTGGTTTGGTGGAGAAAAATTTTGAGTTAAACTCACTTACCTGTACAGAGAATGAGAGAGATGTCAGCAACGACACTTCTCTGCTTTGAAATTGGACACGGACTCCAGAGAGACAATAGTACAACATATATTGCTTTTGCAGAAACTGAGAGGCATATATGTGGTCTTGAAATAGTGAGTCAAGAGGCCCACAACTCAGATTCAATACAGACAATTGCTGATTATGTTCAAAGGCTTCTCTCTTTGTCCCCCAGGTTCCTCTTCCTGGATTAGTCTATTCAGGGTGCTGTATTATCCTAGGTTGTTTTCTCCTTTCCAATGCATGAAAAGCCTCTTTAGCATTTGTATTTCACATAAACTTAGGACAGGAAAATATTTATACCTAATGCAAGTTTAAGGAAACTGTATCGGTAACACAATGAGCAGCAAAAACGGTACTTCGCTGACTGAGTTCATCCTATTGGGATTAGCAGACACCGCGGAGCTACAGGTCATACTCTTTTTGTTTTTCTTTGTGATTTACGCACTTACAGTTTTGGGAATGTCGGGATGATCCTCTTAATCACCATCGATTCCCGACTTCACACACCCATGTATTTCTTCCTGGCGAAACCTGTCCTTCGTGGATGTCTGTTATTCCTCTACCATCACCCCAAAGATGCTGGTAGACTTACTATCAGAGAAGAAAACCATCTCCTTTGCTGGCTGCTTCCTGCAGTTGTACTTCTTTATTGCCTTGGCCACAACTGAATGCATCCTCTTTGGCTTAATGGCCTATGACCGTTATGTGGCCATATGCAACCCCCTCCTTTACTCCTTGATCATGTCCAGGACAGTCTGCCTCAAAATGGCCGCCGGGGCTTTTATAGCAGGATTCTTGAACTCCATGGTTAACACCAGTTATGTAGGCAGCTTGCCATTCTGTAGTTCCAATGTCATTCATCACTTCTTCTGTGACAGCCCTCCACTTTTTAGACTCTCCTGTACTGATACACACCTAAATGAGAGCATCTTTTCCACGTTTGCTGGTGTGAATATGGTTGGGGCTCTGCTCATCATCCTTACCTCGTACTCCTACATTCTCTTCTCCATTTTCCATATGCATTCAGGGGAGGGGAGGCGCAAAGCAGTCTCCACGTGTGCCTCTCACCTGACAGCTATAAGTCTGTTCTATGTCACCGCCATCTATACCTATCTGAGACCTAGTTCCAGCTACTCCCTGGGCCAGGACAAAGTGGCTTCTGTGTTCTACACTGTAGTGATCCCCATGTTGAATCCTCTGATCTACAGCCTCAGGAATGAGGAGGTAAAGAAGGCTTTATGGAACTTAACTACAAGGAGAAGGATTCCTCCTTTTGTCTGATATGCTTTGTAAAATTTGAACTAATTTTTCGGAAGGTTGATTGAAGTCTATAGTTTTTATTAAGATATTTCTAAGTAATTGCTTTCTCTTAATAGTCAATTACGTGACTCCATATTTATATAGTGTAAACTGTCCATCTCCTATGTGGACTCAGGACTTTCATCTAATTATTTTCTATTTTTGCTCAAAAGTATGTCTTATTTCTAATAAAATCTTGGATAGGAATAAAGGGATTCAGTATTTAGATTCAAAAGTTACAAAAGTTACAATATCACATGACCCTAGCCATATGCAATCTTTGTAATTGTTCTCTTGTTTTTTATGCAATTTTATTCCACCATTTGTGATTTTTAAGATATTTTTATATATTACCTGTTTAAGTTGCTTTAAATTTTAAATAGATATTCATCTTAATTTATTGAGTTATCTCCAGAAGGATGTTTAAATCAAAGTTCAAGACTACAGTTTTAACTGCAATAACCTCTTTGTATTCTGTATCCATCTTCTTATACACATATAAATTCACAAATAAAATAAATGTGAGTCTGCGCAAAAGTGTGCTATCAAGTATCATGCTGTGTCATGAGACTATACCACTTACACCTCTCATATTCTGTTCTCTTGTCTTCCAACTTTCTAGCCATTCTCTCCTTTTCTGTCTCTTGGACTGACACATACCAGTAATCCACATACACGTGTGTTCAGGTGATGTAGAGTTTAATCAGTGCATAGTTCCAAAGGAGGTAGATCAATGTTCGTGGGTGACTCTGACACATACTCTTTACAATATGCTCAGAATTTCCTACTAATAGGTATTTATCGGATCTATCATTTTGTCAGTAAATATCTGTGTAAATTAATATTTAGCTAAGCTTTAGTAATATGGAGGTAAACAGGGAGTTGGCTTAGTAGAACTTGATGGAGACTGAGTGTGGGCTGACATTTTCTCAAGTATCGACCACACTTAGAGTTTTGGGGGAGAAATTCCCCATGACTTTTGCTCTTGCAACTGATGTTGCACCTCATAGAAGCAATGTCCACATCATCTGAGATATATCTATATACATTCCCTCCTGTCGCAAAGAAGTCACCCCCTTGTACATTCCATGTCCCCAGTGGTCTCTGTAGATGACTCTACCCAGAGAGGTGTTCAGGAAGTGAGTCATCTTGTGTATGTTCCTGTGGATTGTATTCTCCCTCCCCTGGTTCACAATGGATGCCTGGCCTAGACCCCTTACAGCAAAGTGATCGTTTGTCCTCTGAGATAATTTGCTCTTTCACTGAGTGACTTACCTATAATCATCTCCACCAGCTACCTATTCACTGGCTGTATCCTTTCTCTTTTCCTTGTCCCCAGTATTCAGCGGAATCATATATGGGACCAAGATATTTCACAACTAAATTGCAATAATATATCCCACCCATTAAAAGTTTTACTTTGTAGTAAAATGTAGCAATAGAAAGAATGTTTGGGAGATAAAGGCCTGTTATTCTGGGATCTGGATTTTAGATTTATCTTATTTGAGGTCGTGTTCTCTGCTCTCTAATTGGCCCTCCCTACATTTACTTAATCTTGTTTCTAGAGGCTACGAATACTTCTAGCATTGGGATAATTATCATTTGATTATTTGCTTGCTTTTTAATTCCTTAAATATGTATTTATTATATAAAGTTTGATCGTTATTTAACCTATGAACTTGTAAAACTATTGTTAAATTATCATAATTTACTGTATAATATGCATGTATTTATGAGAAAAATGTTCCAAATATAACTTATTTTCTTGATCTCAAAATAAATTTGATCTGAAAATCCATGATATTTCTAATACTTATATTTAGTGGACAAACAAGTTGGAAATAAAGAAGAAATCACTATTCAAGAATCACAGAGCTCCAAATAAATGACCAAAATATTAATATTTAAATCCTGAATTTACAGAGAAAAAAATTGATATTTACACAAAAATAATTTTGGATTTAGTTTGTTAAGTTGAAGTTTACAATGGAAACAAGTAGTTTCCATTAGTCTATTAAAAATGGCAGGTATACCCTTATAAACAATAATTAGGTAAAGGCTAGGTGCTCAGAGTACATGAAGTAGTCATTCCATTTAATTTCACACTGCTCAAATGAAATAAAAGATAGCATGTTAACTCATAATAAGCATCTTTCAAAGAATATTGACAAGCAAAATTTTGTCAGGAAGATGACACCATGTGGGTGTTTTTTAGGAAAATAATGAAAAACAAATTAGTTGAGTTGAGGTGAAAATATGTAATCTGTAGAAAATCAATGTACAAAGAACTGTATGGAATGAAAATATAGCTTTATTAAAATATAAAACTTTACAGAAATAATCTTCAATAAGTCTATTGAAAAAATATGTAATGCATGTCAAGTAGAATATGTGGCCACATAAAGCAGAAATTGCATTATTGTTGCTAAACTTCCATATAATTTACCATTTTTGACTGGGAAATTGGTGCATACTGTCTTTAAGGGTCTCTTTAAATTTTGTGATTTGAATCTTAACATGAAAACATTGCATGTGTCTGTGTACCATTCCAAAGTATCAGAAAAATTCTTGGTGTATTCTCAGTCACTTAACCAAAATTATTAACCCCTGATCTGCTACTAAAATGGAAGGCCGTGAATATCAGCTAAGTAATTTTGAGGATTGGAAAAAAGGTGTTCAACCAGACGAAGACCTGTGTCAAAAACTGGGTTTCTGAATCGTGCTCTGAACCCTCAACCTCCTGAAGTTTTTGTGATCATTTTAACCATGTGTCATAAACAAATTAAATCAATAAAATATAATTTATTTGTTAAGTTTGTGTTGAAAATATGTCAGATTCATTTATACACTGATGAGGGAAACAGAAAGATGAAAAGAAGATACAGACGGGGAAAGGGTATGGAAACAGAAGGTTTATTTAGTTAGGAAAAAAATAAGCAGTGTTAAAAACATGTGAAATATAGGTTGAGGTTTGATTTTACAAATCATAAAATTATCGTGCCCAGATTATGTATTACAGAAGAGAACTGTGTGTTAGCATTATCTGAAATGCTAGACTTGGTGAAAGTAGTCAACAAGAATCACACACTTAAGGGGCAAATGCTAAAGATATTCTCTATGGCTGATTGGAGGGACAAAGCTTTATCCTCCAATGGCCGGGTTCAATATAGATGATAAATGAAGATGGTGGGAACAGGGGTGAGAAGCAGAGTGATAAGAAACAAGTTTTATCTTTAAATGGTTATTGCCAGTATTTTTTTTCTAAAATGTAAACAAAATGGCACGGCATTGTTTTCTTATTTCTTAATTTTTATTTTTCCCTTCAAAAATTGCATGTGTTTTACATTATCCCATGAGGATTGGCTGATAATTTCCTATGAGATCCATATGAACTACCTATGTATTATTGATATCTTTAGGTGAACAGATCATGATAGACTTGATGTGAAAAAATCCCTAATTCCTACCAGGATTCTTCAATGGCAAAAATCAACATTCAACCATTTAAAATGTAATGTTTTAAGTTGTCACCCCATAAACTAATAGAAAATCTTACATCCCAATAACATAATTGTTAAGATATTTTTAGCAATGATTACTGAACTACCATTCTGCCCATGGCATGAAAACTATATGTATCTATGTGATAATGAATGATATTAATAAGGAATCCAGGGGTGTCTGGGTGGCTCAGTCAGATAAGCATCCAACTCTTCATTGCAGCTCAGGTCATGATCTAATGGTTGGTGACTGGGAGCCTTGCTTGGGATTTTCTCTCTCCTTCTCTCTCTGTACTAAATAAACATTTAAAACCGTTTATTAAACACAAAAAATGTCCTTCCCTCTCCCACTTGCTCTCTTTCTCTCTCTCTCCCTCTTTCTGTCTTAAAATAAACATTAAAAAAATAAGTGTCCAAGATTTGTTTTAGTGAAAAAATGAAATAAAAAATGTAAGGACTTGTATAATGGGGGACCGAGGACTTCTATGAATCTATGTCTTCAATAAAGCAAGGTAAATACTTTAAAAATTATTAAATCAACATTTTTCAGAGCTCTGGATATCAACCAAAGGTCGATACAATGTGAAGAGAATTAACTCAATAAAGAATGATGAATTTTGGTTAGAAAATCAGAATTTATGGTGCTGTAACTAGACCTAATCCAATCACATCCCCACACTTGTGCAATAGCCATGAAAACCAGCAGGTTGACAACAATGTTGACAGTTATGTAGACACTACATTATGTAGACTGAGTTTGGACTCCTAAGGATGTCCCATCTTCAGAGCAATCGATACATCCTATGAAACACAAGGAAATACAGGGTTTTATATTGTATTATATTTAGATGAAAACACATTACTAGCAGCGAAAAATCCCGTCTACATGGATATTAAAAAGTTATCAAAATAATGTACCCCAAATGACATATTAAACTGTAAATACTGGATAATATAACCTAATAAATAAATAAGTAAGTAAATAATAAATATTAAAAGTGATTAAGACCAAGTCTTAATTCCTCTCCTGAAACCATTTTTCCACTATAAGATAACTAACTTGGATTTAAATTTAATCACTGCAAATAACCTAATAGAACACTGCATATGGTTAGTGACTTGGGAAAGTTAAATAGTACAGGTGTGAATTACGGAGCCCCAGAATGTTATCTGCAGCTGGCTCCATACTTGGAGCTGAATGTGCACCAGTGAGCCGCACAGATGTCCTGGAATCAAGGAGCTAATAATAAGAAGAGAAGGTCAAATTATGCAATAAAAATTAAAGCATAAAATCATAAGGGGTAAGCTAGAAGTTTATATAGGAGGGATGTGAGAGCCTTACAGTAGGAATATTTACCTTTACCTGCAAGAATAATGGGTCACTTGTCATGGGAAGTGACCCACCAGCTCAGTTCACCCGAGAAACATACTTGGCGGTCAGAAAAATCTATAGAGAACAAACTTTTCTGTGCCTCTTGTAGTATATAGCACAGCACCTTATATACTTAGATGTTTGTTGCATGCTTTAATAAATAGAGAAAAGATGAACGCATTAATGAATTATTTTGCGTAATTTACCGAAAATTTACACCAGCAATAAAATTTCACTCTAATTCTCTCTCCTAATAGTTTTTTAAAGCCCTCATAATGTCCTTTTCCCATCTTCAACTTCACAATACAGAAAACTTGAAATTCAGTGTACTCTAGCTTCCTGTCCAAATTCTTATTTTTCTTATGTTAGTATGTGTAACTATGAAAACTCCAGATGATGCACGAACTCTAATAGTGTCAAAATTACATTACTTGAGGTTAAGAAATGGTGTTTTAGAACTTTTGAATTTAGTATCCTCTGATTTCATACATAGATACAGAGCAAAATTAACACCATGAATGTCCTAGGAGAGGAATTGCTCTATTCTCCAAAGATGGAGAGAACGGGGAGACAGGTAAAGAGGAGTGGCCACGAGGTTAGCGCTCCTCAGATCATACTCCACAGGGAGAGCATCTTCAAGGCCGCGCTGATGCAACCAGAGACAGCCTGAGTTATTTTCTAAGTTACCATCTGATAAACAGATTATTGAGTTTAAAAATGCAGCATCACAGACAGAAGATGCCCCTGCAATGAATAAGGGTCTTTTTTCGACCAAAGGTGCACTGATCAATATAAGTACAGTATGAGTTTCACAGAATAATAAGGATGGCTGGAATTCGTGCCTTGAGACCATAGTCTTCATCAAAGAGCAACCCACAGCAATTTCTCCAAAATATAAAAAGGTAAGCAGTAATTATTTTACCCTGTTTATTTTATTGTACTGTATTTAATTTAAGAATCAAAAGTCATTGGGGCACCTGAGTGCCTCAATTGGTTAACTGTCCAACTTCGGTTCAGGTCATGATCTCACGGTTCGTGGGTTTAATCCCCACATCGGGCTTTGTGCAGACAGCTTACAGCCTGGAGCCTGCCTCAGATTTTGTGTCTCCCTCTCTCTCTGCCCTACTCCATTCATGCTCTGTCACTTTCTCTCTCTCAAAAATAAATAAACATTAAACTTTTTTAAATAAAAAAAAGAATTAAAGTCATAAAACAAAACAGTTTCTTCCAACCAGATCCCTTTATGAGATAAATCTTCTGAACCTGAAATATAATGACAAGAAAGGAAGGTCCAATGATGGAATAAAAATAAAAGCATGCTATCTAAAGGGTCAAACTAGCAGTTTATATAGGAACTACAGAATCTAATAACTACAAATAATCAATTATTCATTTTTATAACAGTAAATGAGTTATAAAATGGACATGAAATCCCCTTGCCACTAAAAATAGTTTTATATTTCTTTGTTGTATTTATATTATTAGAATACTCAATTCAAAATTGTGTTTCCTATAGAATGTTCTATGAAGCCCATTGAGTTTTGTTTGTTTTATTGTTTCTTTGTTTTTGTTTTTTGTTTTTTGTTTTTTGGAGAATACTTGACCTACAAACACACAATGTTACATTAGTTTCAAGTGTATAGCACAGTGATTCCGCAACTCTATACATTAGCTCTGCTCACCACAAGTGTAGCTACCATCTGTCACAATACAACACTGTGAAGGCCATTAGTTTTGATTAAGAATATGGACTCTGGCAGTCAGAAAAAGACAGATACCATATGTTTCCATGCATAGGTGGATTTTGAGAGACTTAGCAAAAACCATGGGGGAGGAGAAGAGGGGAAAGGAAAAAAAAGACACAGAGAGGGAGGGAGATAAAACATAAGAGACTCTCAAAGACTAAGAACAAACTGAGGGTGAGGAGGGTAAGGAAGGGGGGAGAGGTGTTGACGGACATTAAAGACGGCACGTGTTGGGATGAACAGTGGGTGTTCTATGTAAACCAATTTGAAAATAAACTATTTAAATATAAAAAAAAGAATATGGACTCTGGTAGTATATGGCTGAGTTTGAAGTCACGTTAAATCCTACGTTCCTCATATTGAGCAAGTTACTTAACACCTGCATGCCTCTGGCAAAATGTGAAAAGTAATAGTCCCTACTTCATTTAAAAGGCAATACAGTGAGAGGCACCTGAGTGGCTCAGTCAGTTAAGCATCTGACTTCGGCTCAGGTCATGATGTCACCATTGGTGAGTTCGAGCCCCACTTCAGGATCTCTGCTGTCACCTCAGAGTCGGCTTTGGATCTTCTGTCTCCCTCTCTCTCTCTGCCCCTCCCCCCAGCACTCACATATGTGTGTGCTCTCTTTCTCTCTCTTTTGCAAAAATAAATAATCATTAAAAATTTACAGAATGTAATAAAATGAGATAACAGGGAAAGTCATTAACAGAGTGGTTAGCACATAATACTGTTCAAAACTTGTTAACAAAAAAAAATCAAATAATCAGGACTCTCTACTCTGCATAGCTATGTTCATTCTTGCTACAATAGAAACATTGGTAAAGGAAGAACTGAAGTTCCCATGATAAGACTGCAAAATACCATTAATTGTTTTTGTTTGCTTGTTTGTTTTTGAGATAGAGAGAGAGTGTGTGTGAGTGAGCAGTGTGGAGGGGAAGGTGCAAAGAGCGAGGGAGACACAGAATCTGAACCAGGCTTCAAGCTCGGAGCTGTCAACACAGAGCCAGCCACAGGGCTTGAACTCAAGAACTGAGATTCAGGTGAGAATTATGACCTGATCTGAAGTCGGACGCCCAACCGACTGAGCCTCCCAGGGTCCCCTATCATTAACTGTTAATAAAAGGAATAGATCAGTTTCAGAAAAGAAATAATCAAAGAAAGTCGTCTTGAGGATGGTTTCTTATATTAAATAGCATTTGAGTTAGACTTTCACATTTAATTTTTCTTCTCTATTTACATAACCAAGTCTACTTATCTTATTTTCTTAAAGTACAAGACCCTGGAACAGATGAAGGAAAAAACTACAAAAAAAAAAAAAAAAGCCCATTAAATTAGAGTGTCATCACCCCCCACCCCCAACAGGTATCGTTGCTGGCTTAGATCTATATGGCAGGAAGAGTCCACTCATTTCAAACTCAGTTTTCCTGCCAGAGCCCTACCCTGTACATTCAATCTCTGCCCCTTAGACTAAGAAAAGGTTATTTCAGGGCAGGACAGAAGATGAACAAAGCTCAAAAGAAAGAAAAAAGATGAAAATTTAAATCATATAATGAATACAATAAATGAATTATCATAAAAATGCTTAATCAAATTATCACTTATCACTTATTTTAAGTAAAGTGATTAAACTATGTTCCTTACTCCACAAAACAATTCTTCAAGCTGCATGATATCATTACAGCATACATTTCCAAACAAGGAAAACTGAGCTCCGACTGTTTAAATAAAGACATATCACCAGAATATATCTAATTTGAATTACAGGTCACTCAATACCGAGTTCTTTGTTCAGTGAACTGGAATCTAGTTGAATACAACATGTCCGTTGATATCAAAGGGGAATCATGTTTGCCATTACCTGTGAGAAAATATTTAAAACCCTTTCAGCCATGTAAGCGCTTGACTATATATTGAGATATGAAACTGAATAAGCATACAAGGGCGTTTTGTTCCTAGAATGTTTTATTTTTCTTAAAAGTAAAAATAATGGAATGATTCTATGATACCCTAAAATCTGATGAACTCTCAGACTGGATATCATTTCCTGAAGAAGTTGCCTTGCACTCTCATAACGCCTCATATTTCTCTCTGCATAGACTGTCCATTCCCAGGAACACCAGACTGCTGACTTCTGTAGGCTCTGTAAAGTTGGAAACTGAGCTTGTGTTTTTTACCATTAGTATCCTCGGTATATTTTGTATTGAATACACTTGGGATTTATTCATTATAAACCACACTATGTACTATAAAATATATGTCGTTATATATATGGTTTATATCAACATACATATGTATATAAAATATGTTCATCAAACATACCTGGATCACTGAAAATTCTATTCTTTTTCTACTGCAATTGTTTTTCTGAGGAACTACTGAAGAAAAAGAAATACATAGGAAAGATGGTATAAAGTCTTGAAACTTTGGAGAAGATCTAAAATGGAGAGATAACTACCAAAGTGTGAAAAGAGGAGAAAACAAAGGAAGAGAGGTCAGCAAAACAAAGATCGAGATGATGGCAAGAGAAAATGTGGGGATCACGCACTCAGTCCCAGTTTATAGAACATATTATTTGAACCTGAAGTCTTTGTCCCTCCTCTTGACCATTCTGAGCCATAAGCAGAAAGGCACCAGAAGAGGGCTTTTATCTTCAGGGTATGCCATGAAAAATTAAAGTCAGAAGAGTGGATCACTGAATTAAGGAGAGAGTTAGGGTTTGTGAAAAGTAAGAAACACAAAGCACAAAATTGTAAATTGTTTTAGTAGTTTGGGATCTGTCAGAGGTAAGAGGAACCAGGTCTTAAAAGAAGAAAGGGGGGTGGGGTTTGTATTCCAGGGAAAGGAAGGGGAATTTGAAGTCTGGGAAATTGAGGAAGGGAATCGAAACTCATGGCGATGTGGGTTTCAGAGTATGTGACAATCTGTGATAAAGGTCACAGTTTAGCATTAATGAAGGCTGGCTGAAAATCACAAAAAGTGGTACAGTGTCCTGGATACAGTGGCAGAGAGAGCAAACTCGATGCTCACCAAATTTAGGTGGCCCAAAAATGCTGGCTCACTGAAGGAGCTGGGAGAACCCGCCTACAGTGCATTTAGCGCTGCTCCTCCTGGTGGTTAATCAGCCTTAGATGTTTAGAATACAGTTGACTCTTGAACAACAGTTAGAGTCGCACAGGTCCAGGAGTTCACCGTACGTGGGTTTTTACAGTACATACTGTAAGTGTGCTTTCTCTTTCTTTTGATTTTCTTTCTCTAGCTGGCATTACATTTTTTAATGTTTATTTACTTTTGAGAGAAAGAGAGAAAGAGACAGAGTGTGAGTGGGGAAGGGCAGAGAGAGAGGGAGACACAGAATGTCAGCACAGAGCCTGATGGGAGGCTCAAATTCATGATCATGATCTTAGCTGAAGTCAGATGCTCAGCCAACTGAGTCACTCAGACTCCCATCTCTAGCTTAGTCTATTGTTTGACTACAGTATATAATACATATAACATACAAAACGTGAGTTAATTGACCGTTTATGTTAGTAATTAAGTTTCGAGGGAGTTGAAAGTTATATCTACATTTTTGACTGCCTGGGTGGGGTTGGTACAATGTTCAGGGGTCAACTGTATGTATTATATTCATAATACACAATATTTACCCAAAATAAGCTATAATATATCCTAAAATATATATGATTGATGTTTATAATTTATACGAATAGTATAATGTATATTAATAATATATTATATATATTCAGAAACGCATACTTAGAGGTAAAAGTAAGGTACACAAAAACAGATTCCATATTTTGTCTGGCATGAGCTGTGTCAACCCTAAGATCAAATTGACTCTCTCGCACATTTTATTTTCCATGTTCCTAGTTTAATTACCCCATAAAAGCCCTAAACTTACCCGATTATGCCTAAAGTCCTAACATTTGGAATATAAGCAGAGTTACTAAGATTTTGGAGAGGGACATGGTTGGGTTAAGGACATATTCTAAGAAAATCTTATATAATTTATTTTACATTCCAAACATATGACTTACTATGATACATGATTTCTAACACCACTACATATGATATATCAAATGAAATCGTTTTCTATGACGGAAGCCAGGCAATATTCCCTGTTTTCCTGATAAGATTCTAAGTCTCTTTCTCAGTTAGTGAACAGCCCAAACTGGCCTGAGCGGGGCGTGGCTATTCAGTCCTACTAACTGCCATGCCCCGTGGTTATCTGAGAGGTGGTTCACAAAGGAAACATCAAACCAAACATGAAAGAATCATATAAACTAATTGTAAATTGGAAGTTGCTAGGCAGGGGCACCTGAGTGGCTCAGTCGGTTAAGCATCCAACTACAGCTCAGGTCATGGTCTCGTGGTTCGTAGGTCCTAGCCCCACATTGGGCTCTCTGCTGTCAGTACGGAGCCCACTTCAGATTTTCTGTCCCACTCTCTCTCTCTGCTTATGCATGTTTTGCTGTGTTATCTATTGTCTCTCTCTGTCTCTCTCTCTCTCTCTCTCTCTCTCTCTCTCTCTTTCTCTAATTAATATCAGCAGGAAAATTAGTGTTTAAGATTACTTTCTGTTTTTATATACTGGAATTTTGGAATGTTCAATTTGAAATATATCACAAAAAATACAAAACAACAACAACAACAAAAACCACAGAAAAAAACAGATATCTATCCGGTGTCAGAGGATTTGATATCATTTATTTACTATGTCCCATTCTGCAAGGGGCTCATCAGTGGATGAGAGTTCTAAGCCTTGAAATCATTTTCTTTGTAGATGGAATCCACAGGCCGAAATCCTCCACGAGGGAATCACACTGCATTAATGGCTTTCATCTTGCTTGGCTTTTCTGACGTTCCTGACCTTCAAGAATTTCTTTTTGGAGTGTTTTTGATAATCTATGTGATTATTTTGATGGGAAATTGCCTCATTATCATAATAACCCAGGTTGATCCTTCCCTCCAGACTCCCATGTATTTTTTCCTTGGGAACTTTTCATTCTTGGAAATATGTTATGTGTCAGTCACTGTCCCCAGATTATTAACAGACCTTTGTAGACAAGATAGAAGTATTTCCTTTCTGGCCTGTGCTGCTCAAATGTATTTCTTTCTGGTCTTTGGAGCCACCGAGTGTTTTATTCTGACTGCAATGGCTTACGACCGGTATGTTGCCATTTGCAACCCCTTACTCTACCCTCTCATCATGAACAGTAGGCTGTGCATCCAACTGGCAGCTGGGTGTTGGATCACTGGCATTCCAGTACACATAGGGTTCACCTACCTGATCTTCTCTCCTCCCTTCTGTGGGTCTAACCAGTTGAATCACTTTTTCTGTGACATACCTCCAATACTTCAGCTTGCCTGTGGGGATACTTTTATGATTGAGTTATTGGTTTATGTGGTTTCTTTTCTAGTGGTCCCTATTCCTTGTATGTTGATTCTTGGATCTTATGTGAAAATAATCTCAACCATCCTGAAGCTGCCATCAGCCGCTGGGCGAGCCAAGGCATTCTCTACTTGTTCTTCGCATCTCGTAGTTGTGGCTTTATTCTTTGGATCAGGCATCATTACGTATTTGAGACCAAAGTCCAATCATTCAACGGGAGTGGACAAATTTCTTTCTCTCCTTTATACTATTGTGACACCAATGTTTAACCCCATAATATATTGTTTGAGGAACAAAGATGTTTTGGTGGCACTCAAAAAATTCCTATCAAAATGGAGTGTACTATGACTGGAAAACGTAACTTTGTAAAATCTGTTAACTTACTTATCACAGTCTCCATTCATTCATGTTAACTCTTCCCCTATTTTTCCAGGACTCTTAATATTCTATGTAGGTGTTGCCATATTTTTATTTTATATGAAATAAACTCGGCTCTTATTTTTTAATGTTTATTTATTTGTTTTGAGAGAGAGAGAGAGAGAGAGAGAGAGAGAGAGAGAGAGAAAGTATGAGTGGTGAATGGGCAGAGAGAGAGAGAGGGAAAGAGAATCCCAGAAAGACACTGGGCTCAACCTCACAAACTGTGAGATCATGACTTGAGCCGAAATCAAGAGTCTGACACTTAGCCTACCGAGCCAACCAGGTGCCCCGCAGTTATTATTTTTAAACAGTAAATTAATACTGCATTTAATCCAAAGTATTGAAATATTTAAAATAATACAAAGTAGTTACTAAAGATGCTGTTGCTGCTAGTTTTTTTTTAAGATTCCAGAATATGGCCAACATTTTCTGATTCACAGAAAGATTATTCATTTTTATATCTCCACTCCCAACATATTGTATAAAAAACATTAGACATCTAATTAACTTTATTAGATGGAAAGTATGATAAACAGTAAAAGTTGTTCTACTGACATTTTATCTGCTCATGATCAAGAATCACATTATAATCAGATGAGGTCATTAAAGAAAGGAAGGATTTGAATGGAGCAGCAGTAATTATATTTGATGTGTTACAGATAATTGACATTCTGCTGGAGTTCTGCTCTGGCTGAGTCCAGGAATTTCTAAAGAATGAACGGTGTTGGCACGATGAATGACTCGAGAGAGCAGCATGGCTTCTAGTGCCAGGTAGGCACCCCTGCTCTGCTGATCTCAGTTTCTGTATTTAAAGACAGTGAGTGACATTACATCAGTGACAAGGCATTTTTGACGATTTTTCTTAGGTTGGCATATTTGTGAATTCCCTAGACCTAGCAGGAGACAGTCTTACCTTAGATTAGGCAGGAAGCATTTTTATGACTTTGTTTCAATATCACACATTGGTTTTGAGGCAGAGTTAAGTAGGCTTATAGCAGAAGAAATAACAAGATGTTTAAGAAGAAAGCAGGGTGGCTGTTGTAACCCTCAGTAAACAGAGGGCGCATACATTGTTGCCTTAAGACCTATGTTAATCATCTATAGATAGTTTAGGAGTCATTCTATCCATAATCTTTAACCATAATGGAGGAGGTATAACTCACTTGGTAGAGATATGATCTCTAATGCTTGTCTAAGTTCTTTTCCTTTGTGAGTGAGTGAGTCTGTACCATATCTATTCTTTGTACAAATGGTAGTTTCTGTAAAAGTATTTTGTTTTGCTTTTCACTATGAGGGAGCGTGGGGATAGGAATTGCAAAAGGATCCGTGGAATGTAAACCTCAGGAAGGTGCTCAATATTTATTGTTAATCAGTGAAGGTATGTGTAGCTACTTTTGTTGGGCTTCTGCTTGTGCCTTATTTATAAACAGTGCTCTTAACTTTTGGGCTAAGCTAACCTCCAGAGAAGGTCCTAAGTCTCTTTACCACCTCTCCTTTCAGTCTGTTGAGCAAATACTGAGAAAAGCTTTACAGTGATGTCCTTTGGGGTTTTATGGTGGGACTGAGGGGATGTTTATCATAATGCAGTACCTGCAGGGAAATCTAGTTTGGTTCAAGGAGTCTTGGGGCCTAACATCTACCTAAGTAACACTAAATTTCAGCCAACTCATAACTGCTATTCTGTATGATCAATTTGTGTAACCTATCCTCAAGAGGCACCTTTGAGGTAACTTCTGGCCAGGTCTCTCTTTCAAATGTTATTCATCAAGGCATCACACTCCAGGTCCCCTTTTTCATATGCCAAAAACCAAAGAGTGTTACATCCCTTGAGGCCAACCAAAGCAGGTCTAGCAGTCTAGACCTGAGAGGTTATTATTAGAAGGAGGTAGTATTGGGTGCCAATTTGGTCAGCAGGAGACTTTGCAACATCTGCCTTATCCACACAAGGGGAGTCTCAACCTGTGAGTGCACAATGGCCCCCCAAAACATTCCATCTGGTTTTTTTGGTGATTCATCAGCTATTCCCTAAAGCTGAATTCACTATGAAAAAAATGGGCGACATTACCTCCTTTCCAGGATCTAGACTTCCTCCAGAATACTAGCTAATCTACTTTACTTTATTCATGTTAATTAGAAGATTGATAGTAATTTTGACATCTAGATTTTAAATGTATAGGAAAAATACAAATGTGGGGAGGAACTGATAACAGTTTCGGGTAATTGAAAGGAGTTTTGTGTGTGTGTGTGTGAAGAAAGTATAATCAGTATAAACTGATCTTTATTTGTGATTTGCAATTGTTATTAACATTAATTCTTTTAAAAAGATTTCTTTTAATGTTTATTTATTTTTGAGAGACAGAACACAAGCAGAGGAGGGGCAGAGAGAGAGGGAGACACAGAAATCTAATTGGGCTCCAGGCTCTGAGCTGCCAGCATAGAGCCCAATGTGGGGCTCAAACACACAAGCCATGAGATCATGACCTGACCTGAAGTCTGACGCTTAACCGACTGAGCCACCCAGGTGACCTTAACATTAACTCTTAAACTTTCATATTAGACAATAATGCTCTCAAGAACTACTGAGGAATTTAGGGCTGTTTGCCTTAACATTAAGTGGGTATCGCGATGTCTTTGAGTTTCTTTGCCCTTTATAATTTCTTTGCATTCACTTTGGTTAAGTTGGATCCTCTATTGGTATCTTTATTAAGACTTTTAGTAACCTTCTCCTTCCCCCCATTATTTAGCTGCTTCTATCTTGTAAGTGTTCAGATACTTGTTAGAAAGGAGTCAAACTAAATGTACAAAGGTAGTTGAGGCAGAGCTCCAGAACCTTAATTAAAATGTTAGTGCATAGCCTCCGGTAGGGTGGAGGTGAGGATAAGGGAAATCTAAATGCGCAGTGCTCAGCCCATCAGGGGTGCTCAGTAACTGGAACATTCCTTTTTCTCACCCAGTCTCTGCTCTCTTGACTTTTTTGCATCAAGTCGAGATCTCTCCTCTTGTGCTCTTAGTCAGGTCACTGACCAAAACAGAGACGCTTTTTCCTCAGAAGTGGTAAGAATTATCTCCATCAAATGGGCATCAAAAGATGTTGACAAATATGTCAACCTCAAAGTATGATGCGTTCAAAGTCAAGGAGATGTAATGTGATATGGAAAGCCTAAGGAGTGCCTGGATCAGACTCTACAATGGCGAGAGGTGTGTGCATGTGTGTGTGTGTGCGCGCGCTTGTGTGTCTGCACATGTGTGTCTTGGTCAGAGGCATGACTCTTGAACTGAATCCTAAAGAATGAGTAGGAGTTATCCAGGCAAAATAGAGCTGGAAAATTATAGGAAGGACGTCATTTTAGATTTAAAATAGGCTTAGGAAATTCTCAAATTGAATGCATGATCCTTCGATACACTTTGTATTTTGTTTGTTTAGGTCATGCTATTGCCTTTAAAGTTTCTTCCTTGCGTTTTTACCTTAGCTTATTTATTTAGTAGTATTCCTTTAGAAAGTCTAGATTTTCTTAGTTCTGCAGTAAAAAATTCAATTACAAAATAAAGGAGATTAATCCACATTCAGGCTAGACACTGAGAATTTACGGTATAGTGGTGCTAGAGGAGCAACTCAGGTGAGAGGCTCTTATGGGGCAAGAGAAAACTCATGAAACATAGGAGCAGGCCTAACATAGAATCCATTTCCTCATTTGTAAAATGGGAACAAATAGCTAACAAGGAAGTAAGAGGATAGGCTCTATAGAGAGATTGTTCAGGTTTTTCTCCCAGCAGCATGATTAGTTTTGTGGTTTTGGACACATTAACATCTGTTTTTCTCCGTTCTCTTATCTGTAAAATGGGGGAAAACCCATTTTACAGGATTTATAGAAATCTTGGAGGAGTCAATTTTGGAAATATTTGTCTACCACTCAAAAATTAAGAGGTGTAAAAATTATAAGATGTTATTATTATTGTACTTAATATGAGCTCATAAAAAAAAAAAAAAACAAAAAAAAAACAAAAAAAACAAAACAACAAAAAAAAAAAAACAGCTACCGGATGTAAAGAACATACCCTAGTTCCTAGAACAGGATAAAAACTGTCTTCCTGCTCTTTCCCTTTTCACTTTCTCTTCCACTTTCTCATTATTATCATCCCTTTTCAAATGGATTATTGTCAGCCAATATCTTGTCCTTTTTCTCCTAAAAGAACCAAAGCATAGCCTGACATTATAGTTTAAGGCTGAATTGCTCTCTGATTCTTTGCTGAGTTTCTCTCTTACCTTCCTGACTAAGTACAAGTTACTTGAGGATAGGAACCATTCTTAATACCTATAGTAAAGTGCTGAGTATATATCAGATACTCTGTAAATATTTGTTGAATGGATTATCAAATAGTTGGTAGTAATCAAATATTATTAATTGTTTACAAATGGGAAAATAACGTATCACTGATGAAAGTTTTTTAATTTTTTATGTGCTGAGTATTCATCCATGAATTAAGAATGTTTGAGGACCTGCTGGAAGATTTCCAAGTTGATATCTTTAGTTCTATTAAAATGTTAGCTCTAGCAGGGTGCCTCGGTGGCTCAGTCAGTTAAGCCTTCAACTTTGGCTCAGGTCATGATCTCATGGTTCAAGGGTTTGAGTCCCGTGTTAGACTCTGTGCTGACAGCAGAGCCTGGATCCTGCTTTAAATTCTGTGTGTGTCTCTTTCTCTACCTCTCGCCTGTTAGTGCTCTGTCTCTCTCTGTCTCTCAAAACTAAAAAAAAAAAAAAAAGTCCCCCAGTTTCCTCTTCCTGAATCACTCTATTCAGAGTGCTGTACTATCCTAGGTTGTTTTCTCCTTTCCAATGCATGAAAACCCTCTTTAGCATAAACTTAGGACAGGAAAATATTTGTACCTAATGCAAGTTTAAGGAAACTATACTCGTAACACAAAGAGCAGTAAAAGGATACCTCGCTGACTGAGTTCATCCTGTTGGGATTAGCGGACACTGCGGAGCTACAGGTCATCCTCTTTTTGCTTTTCTTTGTGATTTACACACTTACAGTTTTGGGGAATGCCGGGATGATCCTCTTAATCACCATCGATTCCCGACTTCACACACCCATGTATTTCTTCCTGGCAAACCTGTCCTTCGTGGATGTCTGTTATTCCTCCACCATCACCCCAAAGATGCTGGTGGACTTACTATCAGAGAAGAAAACCATCTCCTTTGCTGGCTGCTTCCTGCAGTTGTATTTCTTTATTGCCTTGGGCGCCACGGAGTGCATCCTCTTTGGCTTAATGGCCTATGACCGTTATGTGGCCATATGCAACCCCCTCCTTTACTCCTTGATCATGTCCAGGACAGTCTGCCTCAAAATGGCCGCTGGGGCGTTCACAGCAGGATTCTTGAACTCCATGGTTAACACCAGTTATGTAGGCAGCTTGCCTTTCTGTAGTTCCAATGTCATTCATCACTTCTTCTGTGACAGCCCTCCACTTTTTAGACTCTATTGTACCGATACACACCTGAATGAGAGCATCTTTTCCACGTTTGCTGGTGTGAATATGGTTGGGGCTCTGCTCATCATCCTCACCTCGTACTCCTACATTCTCTTCTCCATCTGCCATATGCATTCAGGAGAGGGGAGGCGCAAAGCAGTCTCCACGTGTGCCTCTCACCTGACAGCTATAAGTCTGTTCTATGCCACCGCCATCTATACCTATCTGAGACCTAGTTCCAGCTACTCTCTGGGTCAGGACAAAGTGGCTTCTGTGTTCTACACACTGGTGATCCCCATGTTGAACCCTCTGATCTACAGCCTCAGGAATGAGGAGGTAAAGAAGGCTTTATGGAATATAACCACCAGAACAGGGATCCCTCCATTTCATTGGTTGTTTGGTTGATTTTCTGAACAGAGTATTTAACTGACTTTTAAAGGATTTTCCAGGACTACAGCTACTATTTAGAATATTTACTCCATAACAAGACTACAATATTCATATGTATGTAACCAATAAGGCACAAGTTAAATTACAAAACTGTATAAGGCCTGGGACCTTCATGTAATCATTCTGTCTTTAACTTCCTTTTACCTCAGAAATTGCCAGCCCTTTTCTCCTTTTCTTTTCCTTACATGACACATCAACAGAATTACACATACACACATTCAGTTGCTGCTGAATTTAAGCCGTGCATAGTTGCAGAGGGACAGAGCAAAGTTCAATGTGTAAGTCTGACATGCATTATTTACAATAAGCTCATCGATTACAGCTCAAAAATGTGTCTCTCATTTGCCAATAAAATTAACTTAACTTAATCTTTGAATCTAAGCATTATTAACATGAAGGAAAACAGGGAATTGGCTAATTAGAAACTGATAGGCGCCAAGGCTTGCATGGGAGACAGCCACATGGATAATCTTCAGACAGACATTACTCATGGCCTTCACCCTTGCCACTGAAGGTTTACATGATAGAAGCAGCAATGTCCATGTTAACTGGGACATAGACATCATGTACATTCTATCCAGTCACAAACAGGTCATCCCACTTGTATTCCAATGTTTCCTATGATCCACATAAATGACCTTGCCCAGACAGGTGTACGTGGAATCATTGGTGTTGTCTCTGCTTCCATGGAAGAAACTCTCCCTCTCCAGGTCTACAGTGGTTTCCTGGCCCTGGGCGCCTGGCAGACAATGGCCAGGTTGTCCTCAGAGATAATTTGCTCATTGACTGGGTGCTTTGCTCACATTTTTCTGCACCAGCTGGCTGCTTGTTGACTGGATTCTTTTCCCTGTCCTGGGTACTTAGTAGATCCATCAATCAGACTGAGATGGTTCACAAGTAGTTGCTAATAGTATATTCCTTTCATTGAAAGCTTTAATTTCTATTTAAAACTTAGAAATCAAAACAATGGGAGATAAAATCCTGTTATTCTGGTATTTATCCTGTCATATATCACATGTGAGTCATGTGCTCTGCTCTCTAATTCTCCTATTCTACACTTCCTGTATCTTGTTCACAGAGTCTCCAAGTACTTCCAGCTTTGGGAGCTATGATCACTTAATTATCTTGCCTGCTTTTCAATTCATTGAATATCTCTTTCTTATGTAATTTTTTTCTGCGTTATTAATCCAAGTTACTTGTACAAATATGTTTAAATTATCCTAATTTCTTGCTTGTTGTTTAATCATTTATGTAAAAAATATTCCAAATATTACAGATTTTATTTAGCTCAAAATAAATTTAAACTGTAAAATCATTGAGCATTCTTATTATTATATTTTGATTTATCATTCCCTTTTGTCTTAGGTCCTTGACAATATTTACTAAATCCTCCATCATGAATGTAATACTCTCTTTGCCTCTTTGCTATATACTCTCCACTGTCTTCTATTTTTTAATCCCTCAGTGTTTTGTGTCAGTTGATTGTTTAATTCAAATTCATTATCTAAATATATGGATTGCACCCAATATTTTCCTTATTCAATGATTTTGAGTAATTAATTTACGAAAATTAATGAAGAGTGTTTGAATTGTATGTATTTATTCTTCGTTTTGGCCAATGTTTTCCTCAACGATGAAGTGAATGAAGCCAAACAGAGGCTCCCCTTCTAAACCTGTGAGGATCACAAAGTTGGAAAAATAAACAAACAAGTTGGAAGGAATGAAACATCAAGATTCAAGATTCACATATATCCATATACTACACCAATGTATAATAACACATAAGATTGATTTTGATTTAGTTTGTGAAATGTACATTAACATGCATAATGTCATTTTCATTGCTATCGTGTACACACACACATGCACATACACACACGCACACACATATTTGTTATGTACTAAGTGACTAGTGTTACATAGGTTGGGATGGGGAGGTTAGGTAGCTTGGTATCATTTCCTTCCAGTAAAGATTGTGCTCCAGTTGATTCTCTCACTTGCTAACAGTTTGTGTATTAAAAAGTCATTTAGTAGCCTGAAATCTCAGCTGCAACATGTGTAAAGTAATAATGAGAACCTCAAAAATGGGCGTGGAGGATTGATTGAGATATCAAGTGGAAAAGAGTAATATGTTATGAGTTCTGTGTGCATATAGGCTCACCCTGCATAGGAATGCCCAATGTGGTTTATTTCACCTCGGTTTCCTTGTGTTTGCTAGTTAATTAGTTAGTTAGTTAGTTAATTTATTTTTTTTTCATTATTTATCCTAGAGATAGATTGAGTGAGAGCAGGAGAGAGAGAGAGAAAGAATCTTAAGCAGGTTCCACACTCAGCCTGAAGCCCATTGCAGGGCTCAATTCCATGACCCTGGGATTATGACTTGAGCCAATATCAAGAGCTGGAAACTCAACTCATTGAGCCATCCAGGCATCCCTTTCTTCGTATTGAGATCTGGAAAACTTGTCATTTCATCCCCTTTTAGTATCTGAATCATAGACAACAATAGTTAAAACAAAACAATTCTGAAATCATAAAAAAAAAGTCCCTTATCCATTGTATCATATACCCAGTATTTAGTATTTATGTAAACATTGCGCTATGGAGTAGTTTTCCATCTTATATATTCTACTCAAGACAGACTTGAACGTAAAGTTACACATGCCCAGACAAAGGAAGGGGCACGAGTGTGAGCCTACAATGCACACACACCCACACACCACCCACACACCCCCCAACACAAATCCAATTTCACACAACAGGAAAAAGAAATAATTCTTTCAATTACTGAAATGGTGAGGAGAATAATACTTAATAATCTTTTGGTACTGAGATATGTACCCATTTGCAGTAAGCTAAAAGTACAAAGAAAGAGGGAATACAAATAGTCAATAAAAAAGTATGATTTTTTAGGGGGGAGTACTTTTTGAAAACCATACAGATCAGAAAGTCCTTTGTGATGCAAGCCCCCCACATTGTCTGATTCCATACATCTGCTAGTGACCATATTGTGTGTTCTTTTGAGACTGCACTGTCTCCCTCTGGAGGATTGACTCATCATTAGCCTATAATCCAGCTCCCATGGTTACCCACGCTTCTTTATGAACTCAAAATAAAAGGGCAGCACTATGTATTTACTCAAAAACCATCTCAGTTTTTACAAAGGGGTAAATTGAATTAGTACTCTGTTTCATGTCATTTTCAAATGAAAAAAAAAATTCCTTTTTCTGTAATCTCCATTTGATTTAAAATCCTCTGATAAAAAAGAAACAACGAGACCACACAGGTAAGAAGCTGGGAAGCAGGTGATCAGGACTTTATGCTGTCACTCACTGATGTGGACAGGTAGCATGTTGACTGCTACAAGGACCCTAATTCGACAGTGTACTTTTTATTGTAAAGGATATTGTGTTTCACTATTAAAACACTAAAAAATCATTTCTAGGATATGATAGAACTAACAATTGTTAAAAATGGTTGTGATTATTGCTATTTGACTTACACGAGAGTGATTTCGGGGAGACAATGCACGAATTAGGAGTTGAAGAGTGTTCTTGAGGAGAAATTCAGAGTGATTTGAAGGAGAAAAAAAATGGAGGCAAACTCACTGACCTGTACAGAGAATGAGAGAGATGTCAGCAATGACATTTTTCTCCTTTCAATTTGGACACAGACTCTAGAGAGACAATAGTACAACATATATTGCTTTTGTAGAAACCGAGTGGCATGTACGTGGACTTGAACTAGTGAGTCAAGAGGTCCACAACTCAGATTCAATATAGTCACTTGCTGATTAAGTTCAAAGGCTTCTTTCTTTGTCCCCCAGGTTCCTCTTCCTGAATCACTCTATTCAGGGTGCTGTACTATCCTAGATTTTTTCTCCTTTCCAATGCATGAAAACCCTCTTTAGCATTTGTATTTCACATAAACTTAGGACTGAAAAATATTTATACCTAATGAAAGTTTAAGGAAACTATATTCATAACACAATGAGCAGCAAAAACGATACTTTTCTGACTGAGTTCACACTGTTGGGATTAGCAGACACCACGGAGCTACAGGTCATCCTCTTTTTGCTTTTCTTTGTGATTTACGCACTTACAGTTTTGGGGAATGCCGGGATGATCCTCTTAATCACCATCGATTCCCGACTTCACACACCCATGTATTTCTTCCTGGCAAACCTGTCCTTCGTGGATGTCTGTTATTCCTCCACCATCACCCCAAAGATGCTGGTGGACTTACTATCAGAGAAGAAAACCATCTCCTTTGCTGGCTGCTTCCTGCAGTTGTACTTCTTTATTGCCTTGGGCACCACGGAGTGCATCCTCTTTGGCTTAATGGCCTATGACCGCTACGTGGCCATATGCAACCCCCTCCTTTACTCCTTGATCATGTCCAGGACAGTCTGCCTCAAAATGGCCGCCGGGGCGTTCACAGCAGGATTCTTGAACTCCATGGTTAACACCAGTTATGTAGGCAGCTTGCCATTCTGTAGTTCCAATGTCATTCATCACTTCTTCTGTGACAGCCCTCCACTTTTTAGACTCTCCTGTACTGACACACACCTGAATGAGAGCATCTTTTCCACGTTTGCTGGTGTGAATATGGTTGGGGCTCTGCTCATCATCCTCACCTCGTACTCCTACATTCTCTTCTCCATTTTCCGTATGCATTCAGGAGAGGGGAGGCGCAAAGCAGTCTCCACGTGTGCCTCTCACCTGACAGCTATAAGTCTGTTCTATGCCACCGCCATCTATACCTATCTGAGACCTAGTTCCAGCTACTCCCTGGGTCAGGACAAAGTGGCTTCTGTGTTCTACACTGTAGTGATCCCTATGTTGAATCCTCTGATCTACAGCCTCAGGAATGAGGAGGTAAAGAAGGCTTTATGGAACCTAACTACCAGGAGAAGGATTCATCCGTTTGTCTGATATGCTTTGTAAATATATTGAACTAATTTTTCTGTAGGTTGATTGAGGTCTATAGTTTTCATTCAGATATTTCTAAGTAATTGCTTTCTCTTAATATTCAATTACGTGTCCCCTTATTGGTATAGTGTAAACTGCCCATCTCCTATGTGGACTCGGGACTTTCATCTAATTATTCTCTGTTTTTGCTGGGTTTTCAAAAATAGGTCTTATTTCTAATGAAATCTGGGATAGAGAGTAAAAGGATTCAGTATTTAGATTCAAAAGTTTCAAAAGTTACAATAACACATGACACTACACATATACAATATTTGTAATTGTTCTCTCAGTTTTTACACAATTTTATTCCACCACTTGTGATATTTAAGATATTTTTATATATTATCTGTTTAAGTTGCTTTAAATTTTAAATAGATATTCATCCTAATTTTTTGATTTATCTCCAGAAGTATGTTTAAATCAAATTTCAAGGCCTACAGTTTTAACTGCAATACAAACTGTCTATGTCTTTGAGTTCTGTACCCATCTCCTTATACACATATATATTCACAAATAAATGTGAGTTTGTGCAAAAGTGTGCTATCAAGTAGAGTTCTGTGTCATCAGACTGTACCACTTGCACCTCTCATATTCTGTTCTCTTGTCTTCAAACTTTGTATCCATTCTCTCCTTTTCTGTCTCTTGGACTGACACATACCAGTAATCTACATACATGTGTGTTCAGGTGCTGCAGAGTTTAATCAGTGCATAGTTCCAAAGGAGGTAGATCAACATTCCACAGGTGATTCTGACACATACTCTTTACAATATGCTCATGAATTTTCCACTAATCGGTATTTATCAGTATCTATCATTTGTCAGTAAACATCTATGTAAAATAATATTAAAGCTAAGCTTTAGTAATAAGGAAGTAAACATGGATTTGACTTAGTAGACCTTGACGGAGACTGAGTGTGGGCTGGCATTTTCTAAAGTATCAACCACACTTAGAGTTTGGGGGGAGAAATCCCCCATGGCTTTTCCTCTTGCAACTGAAGTTGCACCTTGTAGAAGCAATGTCCACATCATCTGAGATACATCTAAGTACATTCCGCCCTGTCGCGAAGAAGTCATCCTGTTTGTACATTCCATGTCCCCAGTGGTCAATGTAGATGTCCCTACCTAGACAGGTGTTCAGGAAGTGACTCATCTTGTGTATGTACCTGCGGATTGTGTTCTCCCTCCCCTGGTTAGGAATGTATCCTTTCTCCTTTCCTTGCCCCAGTATTCAGCGGAATCATATATGAGACCAAGATATTCACAACTAAATTGTAATAATATATCTTACCCATTAAAAGTTTTATTTTGTAGTAAAATGTAGCAATAGAAAGAATGTTTGGGAGATAAAGTCCTGTTATTCTGGGATTTGGATTTTAGATTTATCTTATTTGAGGCCGTGTTCTCTACTCTCTAATTGGCCCTCCCTACATTTACTTAATCTTGTTTCCAGAGACTACAAATACTTCCAACTTTGGGATGGTTATCACTCGTTTATCTTGCTTGACTTTTAATTCCTTAAATATGTATTTCTTATATAAATTTTGATTGTTTCTTTAACCTATGACCTTTTAAAACTATTTTCAAATTATTATAATTTATTGTATAATATGCAATGCATTTATTTGAAAAATGTACCAAATATTACTTATTTTTTTATTTCAAAATAAATTTGATCTGGAAAACCATAGATATTTCTAATTCTTATATTTAGTGAACAAACAAGTTATAAATAAATAAGGAATCAATATTCAAAAATCAGACTCCAAATAAATAACCAAAAATATTAATATTTAAATCCTGAATTTATGGAGAAAAAAATGATATTATACACAAAAATAATTTTGGATTTAGTTTGTTAAGTGTAAGTTAACAATGGAAAAAAAGTAATTTCCAGCGGTCGATTAAAAATAGCAGGTATACCTTTATAAACAATAATTAGGTAAAGGCTGGGTGCTCAGAGTACATGAAGTAGTCATCCCATTTAATTTCACACTGCTCTGTGAAGAGCATTACATCAATAAAAAATATGAATTTTCGTTAGAAAATCAGAATTTATGGTATTGTAACTAGACCTAATCCGATCACAGTTCCCACAGTTCTGCAATAGCCATGAAAACCAGCAGCTTGAAAACAATGTTGACAGTTGTGTAGACACTACATTATGTGGGCTGAGTTTGGACTCTTTAGGATGTCCTATCCTCTGAGCGATAGATACATCCTATGAAACACAAGGAAATACAGGCTTTTAGATTGTATTATAATTAGATGAAAACACACTACTAGCAATGAAAAATCCCATCTACGTGGATATTAAAAAGTTATGAAAATAATGTACCCCGAATGAGAAATTAAACTGTAAATACTGAATAATGTAACCTAATAAATAAATAAATAAATAAATAAATAAATAAATAAATAAATAAAATATTAAAAGTGATGAAGAACAAGTCTTAATTCCTCTCCTGAAACCATTATTCCACTATAAGATAACTAACTGGGATTTAAATTTAATCACTGCAAACAACCGAAGAGATCACGGCATATGATTAGTGACTGGAGAAAGTTACATGGTACAGGTGTGAATTACGGAGTCCCTAACAAGCCCCAGAATGTTATCTGCAGCTGGCTTCATCCTTGGAGCTGGATGTGCACCTGTGAGCAGCACAAATGTCCTGGAATCAAGGAGTTAATGATAAGAAGAGAAGGTCAAATTATGGAATAAAAAATAAAGCATAAAATCATAAGGGGTAAGCTACAAGTTTATATCGGAGGGGCGTGAGAGCCTTACGGTAGGAATATTTACCTTTACCTGCAAGAATAATGGGTCACCTGTCATGGGAAGTGACCCATCAGCTCAGTTCAACAGAGAAACAGTTACTTGGCGGTCAGAACAATCTATAGAGTACAAAGTTTTCTGTGCCTCTTGTAGTAAGTATATAGCAGAGCACCTTATATATTTAGATGTTTGTTGCATGCTTTAATAAATAGAGAAAAGATGAATGCATCAATGAATTATTTTGTGTAAATTACCAAAGATTTACACCAGCAATAAAAACTCACTCTACTTTTCTCTCCTAATAGTTTTTTTTTTTTTTAGTTTTTATTTTTTTATTTTTGAGAGACATAGAGACAGAGCGTGAGCAAGGGAAGGGTAGAGAGGGAGGGAGATACAGAATCTGAAGCAGGCTCCAGGCTGTCAGCACAGAGCCCGATGTGGGGCTCAAACTCACAGACCGTTTGATCATGACCTGAGCTGAAGTCGGACGCGCAACCGACTGAGCCACCCAGGCGCCCCTCTTTCCTAATAGTTTTAAAGCCATCATAATGTCCTTTTCCTATCTTCAACTTCACAATACAGGAAACTTGAAATTCAGTGTACTCTATCTGATTTTCCAAATTCTTTTTTTTTTCTTATGTAAGTATGTGTAACTACAAAAACCCCTGATGATGCATGAACTCTAATAGTGTCAAAATTACATTACTTGAGATTAAGAAATGGTGTTTTAAAACTTTTGAATTTAGTATCCTCTGATTTCTTACATAGATACAGAGCAAAATTAACACCATGAATGTCCTAGGAGGGGAATTGCTCTATTCTCCAAAGATGGAGAGAATGGGGAGACAGGTAAAGAGGAGTGGCCAAGAGATTATTGCCCCTCAGATCATACTCCACAGGGAGAGCATCTTCAAGGCCGCGCTGATGCAACCAGAGACAGCCTGAGTTATTTTCTAAGTTACCATCTGATAAACAGATTATTGAGTTTAAAAATGTAGCATCACAGACAGAAGATGCCCCTGCAATGAATAAGGGTCTTTTTTCGACCAAAGGTGCACTGATCAATATAAGTACAGTATGAGTTTCACAGAAAAATAAGGATGGCTGGAATTTGTGCCTTGAGTAATTCAAAATAAAATTTTATATTGCATAAGACCATAGTCTTCATCAAAGAGCAACCCACAGCAATTTCTCCAAAATATAAAAAGGTAAGCAGTAATTATTTTACCCTGTTTATTTTATTGCACTGTATTTGTTTAATTTAAGAATCAAAAGTCATTGGGGCACCTGAGTGCCTCAATTAATTAAGTATCCAACTTCGGCTTAGGTCATGATCTCACGGTTCGTGGGTTCAAGCCCCACATCGGGCTTTGTGCAGATAGCTCACAGGCTGGAGCCTGCCTCAGATTTTGTATCTCCCTCTCTCTCTGCCCTACTCCATTCATGCTCTTTCACTTCTACTCTGAAAAATAAATATTAATTTTTTTAAATAAATAAATCAAAAATCATAAAACAAAACAGTTTCTTCCAACCGGATACCTTTATGAGATAAGTCTTCTGAACTTGAAATATAATGACAAGAATAGAAGGTCCACGAATGGAATAAAAGTAAAAGCTTGCTATCTAAAGGGTCAAACAAGTAGTTTATATAGGAACTATATAATCTATAACTATAAGTAATCAATTATTCATTTTTATAACAGTAAATGAGATATAAAATGGACACGAAATTGCCTTGCCATTGTAAAAAGTTTTATATTCTTAGTTGTATTTATATTATTAGAATACGCAATTCAAAATTGTGTTTCCTATAGAATGTTCTATGAAACCTATTGAGTTTTGTTTTGTTTTGTTTTGGAGTATAGTTGACGTACAAACACACGATGTTACATTAGTTTCAAGTGTACAACATAGTGATTCAGTAACTCTATACTTTAGCTCTGCTCACCACAAGTGTAGCTACCATCTGTCACAATACAACAGCTGTGAAGCCCATTAGTTTTGATTAAGAATATGGAGTCTGGCATCACATGGGTGAGTTTGAAATCACGTTACATCCTACGTTCCTGATATTGGGCAAGTTACTTACCCGCTGTATGCCTCTGGCAAAATGTGAAGAGTAATAGCCCCTACTTCATTTAGAAGGCAATAAAATGAGAGGTACCTGGGTGGCTCAGTCAATTAAACATCCAACTTCGGCTCAGGTCATGATCTCACTATTGGTGAGTTCGAGCCCTACTTCAGGATCTCTGCTGTCAGCTCAAAGTCTGCTTTGGATCCTCTGTCTCCCTCTCTCTCTGTCCCTCCCCCCAGCATTCACGCATGTGTGCGCGCTCGTTCTCTCTCTCTTGCATAAATAAATAATCATTAAAAATTTATAGAATGCAATAAAATAACACAGGGAAAGTCATTAACACAGTGGTTAGCATGTAATAATGTTTAAAACTTTTTAACAATAAAAAATAGTTTCAAATAATCAGGACTCTCTACTCTGCATAGCTATGCTCATTCCTGCTAAAAAAGAAACATTGGTAAAGGAAGAACTGAAGTTCCCATGATAAGACTGCAAAATACTGTTAATTTTTGTTTGCTTGCTTGTTTGTTTTTGAGAGAAAGAGAGAGAGAGAGACAGTGAATGAGCAGGGGGGGAGGGTGCGGAGAGAGAGGGAGGCACAGAATCTGAAGCAGGCTTCAGGCTCTGAGCTGTCAGCACAGAGCCCGACACAGGGCTTGAACTCATAAATGGTGAGATTATGACCAAATCTGAAGTTGGACGCCCGACTGACTGAGCCATCCAGGGTCCCCTACCATTAACTGTTAATAAAGAGAAGAGATCAGTTTCAGCAAAGAAAATAATCAAATAAAATTATCTCTGAGGATACTTTCCTATATTAAATAAGATTTGAGTTAGACTTTGACATTTAATTTTTCCTCTATATTAACGTAACCAAGTCTACTTCTCTTCTTTGCTTAAGGTACGGGACCCTGGGACAGAGGAGCGAAAAAAATACAAATAAAAGCCCATTAAATTAGAGTGTTGTTGTTGTTGTTCCACCAGGTATTGCTGCTGGCTTAGATCTATATGGCAGGAAGAGTCTATTCATTTCGAACTCAGATTTCCTTCCAGAGCCCTAACCTGTGCATTCAATCTCTTCCCCTTAGATTAAGAAAAGGTTATTTCAGGGCAGGACAGAAGATGAGCAAAGTTCAAAAGAAAGAAAAAAGATGAAGTTAAAATCATAATAATGAATACATTAAATGAATTATAAAAATGCTTAATCGAATTATCACTTAAGTAAAGCGATTAAACTATGTCCCTTACTCCACAAAACAACTCTTAAAGTTACATGATATCATTACAGCATATATTCCCAAACAAGGAAAACTGAGCTCCGACCATTTAAATAAAGACATATCACCAGAATATATCTAATTTGAATTACAGGTCACTCAGTATCGAGTTCTTTGGTCAGTGAACTGGAATCTAGCTGAATACAACATATCCGTTGATATCAATGGGAAATCATGTTTGCCATTACCTGTGAGGGAATATTTAAAACCCTTTCAGGCATGTAAGCCCTTGACTATTTATTGAGATATGAAACTGAATAAACGTACGAGGGCATTTTGTTCCTAGAATGTTTTTTTTTTCTTAAGAGTAAAAATAATGAAATGATTCTATGATACTCTAAAATCTGATGAACTCTCAGACTGGACATCACTTCCTTAAGAAGTTGTCTTGCACTCTTATAACGCCTCATATTTCTCTCTGCACAGACTGTACATTCCCAGGAACACCAGACTGCTGACTTCTGTAGGCTCCGTAAAGTTGGAAACTGAGCTTGTGTTTTTTACCATTAGCATCCTTAGTATATTTTATATTGAAAACACTCTGGATTTATTCATTATAAACCATGGTATATACTACAAAATATATGTCGAGCATATATACCATATATATCCACATATATAGGCAATATATAATATATATCCACATATATATAACATATATATATATATACACACACACATATATATCCACATATCCACATATATATAACACATATATAATATATGTTCATTAAACATATTTGGGTCACTGAAAATCCAACTCTTTTTCTACTGCAATTGTTTTTCTGAGGAACTTCTGAAGAAAAAGAAATACATAGGAAAGATGACATAAAATCTTGAAAGTTTGGGAGAGATAACTACCGAATTGTGAAAAGAGGAAAGAAAACAAAGAAAGAGAGATCAGCAAAACAAAGGTAGAAATGATGGCAAGAGAAGATGTGGGGGGCACGCACTCAGTCCCAGTTTATAGAACATATTATTTGAAGCTGAAACGTCCAGGTCTTTGTCCCTCCTCTTGACCATTCTGAGCCATAGGCAGAGAGGCACCAGAAGAGGGCTTTTATCTTCGGGTATGCCATGAAAAATTAAAGTCAGAAGAGAGGATTCACTGAATTAAGGAGAGACACAGTAAGGATTTTTGAAAAGTAAGAAACACAAAGCACAAAATTGTAAATTGTTTTAGTAGTTTGGGATCTGTCAGAGGTAAGAGGAACCAGGTCTTAAAAGAAGAAGAAAGGGGGCTGGGGATTGTATTCCAGGGAAAGGAAGGGGAATTTGAAGTCTGGGAAATTGAGGAAGAAAATCAAAACTCATGGCAATGTGGGTTTCGGAGTATGTGACAATCTGTGATAAAGGTCACAGTTTAGCATTAATGAAGGCTGGCTGAAAATCACAAAAAGTTGTGCAGTGTCCTGGATACGGTGCAGTGGCAGAGAGAGCATACTTCGGTGCTCACCAAACTTAGGTGGCCTAAAAATGCTGGCTTACTGAAGGAGCTGGGAGCATCCGTCTACGGTGCATTTAGCGCTGCTCCTCCTGGTGGTTAATCAGCTGTAGATGTTTAGAACACAGTTGACTCTTGAACAACAGTTTGAGTCGCACAGGTCCACGAGTTCACTGTAGGCGGGTTCTTACAGTACATACTGTAAATGTGCTTTCTCTTTCTTTTGATTTTCTTTCTCTAGCTTACATTACATTTTTTAATGTTTATTTGTTTTTTTAGAGAAAGAAAGAGAGAGACAGGGTGGGAGCAAGGGCAAACAGAGAGAGGGAGACACAGAATCCAAAGCAGGCTCCAGGCTCTGAACTGTCAGCTCAAACTCATGAACCGTGAGATCATGACCTGAGCTGAGTCAGATGCTCAGCCAACTGAGCCACTCAGGTAGCTGTCTCTAGCTTACTCTATTGTTTGGCAACAGTGTATAATACATATAACATACGAACCATGAGTTAATTGTTTAGGTTAGTAATTAAGTTTTGAGGGAGTCGAAAGTTATATCTACATTTTTGACTGGGGTGGGGTCGGTGCAATGTTCAAGGGTCAACTGTATATATTAGATTCATAATACACAATATATATCCAAAATAAGCTAGAATATGTAATAAAATATATACAATGGATATGTTTATGATTTATGTGAATAGTATACTGTGTATTAATAATATATTGTATATATTCAGAAACGCATACTTAGAGGTAAAAGTAAGGTACACAAAAACAGATTCCATATTTTGTCTGGCATGAGCTGTGTCAACCCTAAGATCAAATTGACTCTCTCGTACATTTTATTTTCCATGTTCCTTGTTTAATTACCCCATAAAAGCCCTAAATTTATCTGATTATTCCTAAAGTCCTAACATTTGGAATATAAGCAGAGTTACTAAGATTTTGGAGAGGGGCATGGTTGGGTTAAGGACATATTCTAAGAAAATTTTATATAATTTATTTTACATTCCAAACATATGACTTACTATGATACATAATTTCTAACACCACTACATATGATATATCAAATGAAATCGTTTTCTATGACGGAAGCCAGGCAATATTCCCTGTTTTCCTAATAAGATTCTAAGTCTCTTTCCCAGTTAGTGAACAGCCCAAACTGGCCTGAGCAGGGCGTGGCTATTCAGTCCAACTGACCACCTTGCCCTGTGGTTATCTGAGAGGTGGTTCACAAAGGAAACATCAAACCAACATGGAAGAATCATATAAACTAATTGTAAATTGGAAGGTGCTAGGCAGGGACACATGAGTGACTCAGTCGGTTAAGCATCCAACTACAGCTCAGGTCATGGTCTCATGGTTTGTAGGTTCTAGCCCCACATCAGGCTCTCTGCTCTCAGTACAGAGCCCAATTAGGATTTTCTGTCCCACTCTCTCTCTCTCTCTGCTTATGCATTCTCTCTCTCTTTCTCTCTCTCTGTCTCTCTCTCTCAAAAATAAACATTAAAAAAAGAAGGTGTTAGGCAGAAAAAATACAAATAAAGTACAATAAAGACCAGATCGATTAGGAAGGAGGCATATTTCTCCTTAGAGAATGTTCTGTGTTAACTAGTGCAGTTCTTATTCTGAGAATAGATTTTTAATTTATTGTGTTTGTTTTGCTGTGTTATCTATCTATCTATCTATCTATCTATCTATCATCTATCTATCTTTCTATCTATCCATGTATCTTTCTATGTATCCATCTATCTATCTACCTACTTATCTATCTACCTAATTAATATCAGCAGGAAGATTAGTGTTTAAGATTACTTTCTGTTTTTATATACTGGAATTTTGGGATGTTTGATTTGAAATGTATCACAAAAGTGTAAAACAAATAAACAGAAAAACTGGATATCTATCCTGCGTCAGTGGATTTGAAATCATCTATTTACTATGTCCCATTCTGCAAGGGGCCCATCAGCGGATGAGAATTCTAAGCCTTGAAATCATTTTCTTTGTAGATGGAATCCACAGGCCGAAATCCTCCACGAGGGAATCACACTGCATTAATGGCTTTCATCTTGCTTGGCTTTTCTGATGTTCCTGACCTTCAAGAATTTCTTTTTGGAGTGTTTTTGATAATCTATGTGATTATTTTGATGGGAAATTGCCTCATTATCATAATAACCCGGATTGATCCTTCCCTCCAGACTCCCATGTATTTTTTCCTTGGGAACTTTTCATTCTTGGAAATATGTTATGTGTCAGTCACTGTCCCCAGATTATTAACAGACCTTTGTAGACAAGATAGAAGTATTTCCTTTCTGGCCTGTGCTACTCAAATGTATTTCTTTCTGGTCTTTGGAGCCACCGAGTGTTTTATTCTGACTGCAATGGCTTACGACCGGTATGTTGCCATTTGCAACCCTTTACTCTATCCTCTCATCATGAACAGTAGGCTATGCGTCCAACTGGCAGCTGGGTGTTGGATCACTGGCATTCCAGTACACATAGGGTTCACCTACCTGATCTTCTCTCCTCCCTTCTGCGGGTCTAACCAGTTGAATCACTTTTTCTGTGACATACCTCCAATACTTCAGCTTGCCTGTGGGGATACTTTTATGATTGAGATATTGGTTTATGTGGTTTCAGTTCTAGTTGTCACTATTCCTTTTATGTTGATTCTTGGATCTTATGTGAAAATAATCTCAACCATCCTGAAGCTGCCATCAGCCGCTGGGCGAGCCAAGGCATTCTCTACTTGTTCTTCGCATCTCGTAGTTGTGGCTTTATTCTTTGGATCAGGCATCATTACATATTCAAGACCGAAGTCCAGCCATTCAGCAGGAATGGACAAGTTTCTTTCTCTCTTTTACACCATTGTGACACCAATGTTTAACCCCATAATATATTGTTTGAGGAACAAAGATGTTTTGGTGGCACTCAAAAAATTCCTATCAAAATGGAGTGTACTATGACTGGAAAACATAACTTTGTAAAATATGTTATATTACTTATCAAAGTCTCTATTCATTCATGTTAACTCTTCTCCTATTTTTCCAAGACTGTTAATATTCTATGTAGGTGTTTCCATATTTTTATTTCATATGAAATAAACTCGGCTCTTATTTTTTAATGTTTATTTATTTATTTTGAAAGAGAGAGAGGGGGAAAGCATGAGTGGTGAATGAGAAGAGAGAGAGAGAAAGGGAGAATCCCAAACAAGTTCTGTGCTATCAGCCCAGAGCCCAGCATTTGGTTCAACCTCACAAACTGTGAGGTCGTGACTTGAGCCGAAATCAAGAGTCTGACACTTAGCCTACTGAGCCAACCAGGTGCCCCACAGTTGTTATTTTTAAACAGTAAATTAATACTGCATTTAATCCAAAGTATTGAAATATTTAAAATAATACATAGCAGTTATTAAAGGTGTTGTTGCTGCTGGTTGTTTTTTTTTTGTAAGATTCCAAAATATGGCCAACATTTTCTGTTTCACAGAAAGATTATTCATTTTTATATCTCTAGTCCCAACATATTGTATAAAAAAATTAGACATCTAATTAACTTTGTTAGATGGAAAGGATGACAAACAATAAAAGTTGATCTACTGACATCTTATCTGCTCATGATCAAGAATCACATTATAATCAGATGAGGTTATTAAAGAAAGGAAGGATTTGAATGGAGCAACAGTAAGTATAGTTGATATGTTACAAGTAATTGACATTCCATCTGTTTTTTATTGGTGATTCATCAGCTGTTCCCTAAAGCTGAATTCACATATGACAAAGGGGGCCACATAATCTCCTTTCCAGGATCCAGTCTTCCTCCAGAATACTAGCTAATCTACTTTACTTTATTCATGTTAATTAGAAGACTTGAAAGTAACTTCAACATATAGGTTTTAAATGTATAGAAAGGATGCAAATGTGGGGAGGAACTGATAACAATTTTGGGTAATTGAAACAATTTTATATAAAACTATTAAAACATTAACTCTAGTGGGGTGCCTGGGTGGCTCAGGCGGTTAAGCGTTCGACTTCGGCTCAGGTCATGATCTCATGGTTCAAGGGTTTGAGCTCCGTGTCTGGCTCTGTGCTGACAACTCAGAGCCTGGAGTCTGCTTCGGATTTTGTGTCTCCCCCTCTCTCTGCCCTTCCCCTGCTAGTGCTCTCTCTCTCTCTCTGTCTCTCTGTCTCTCAAAAATAAGTAAATGTTAAAAAACATGTTAACCCTGGGCTGTGTGACTTACATTTCTTATTTCTTCCTCCCTTCTTGAAGTAGAAATCAGCCATTTCCTTTCTTTCTTTCTTTAAAAGAAACTTTACTGTATCTTAATGACAAAGAAATAGCTGTGTAGGAAGACAGGAAATAGTAAATCTGAACATTAAATAAGCAAAGTTTGATAAAACTCATATTAGTTAATACCGTTCTTCCTGCCTGTTTCCCTCCCACCATCCTGGATTCTGTAAACCTCTAGCACCAACCATTCCAGGCCCTTGGGTATTCCCTCCAGGCTTCCCATAATATTCCTTTGAAAATACAGCATACCTTCATTCCCCCTTCACCTTCTCCATCACCCTACTGCATTTGTCATCAGAGTTCTTTAGAAGGAATAAGAGAGTGCACATACACAACTCCCCTACAATTCTTCTCTGGCATAAAACCTCAACTTAAAGAAAAACAAAAACAAAAACAAAAACAAATGTTAAGAAACAATTATCAGGGTCATAATCCTACAATTTTAACAAAGTATAGCTGTGTCACGTTGTGGTAACTCTCTCAATAGTTCAACCTTTTTCATTATTTTTATACTCGTTACAGTGATCTGTGGTCAGTGATCTTTGGTGTCTTGGGATTCCATGAGCTGTACCCATGTAAGAAGGCGAGTTGAATTGATGAATGTTGTATGTGTTCTGACTTTTCCATTGACTGGTCATTCCCCAATCTGTCTTCCTTTCCTCAGGCATCCCTATTCCCTGAGACACAAGAATATTGAAATTAATTCAGTCAATAATCCTACAATGGCCTTTAAGTGTTCAAGTGAAAAAAAAAAAAAAAGGCACATTTTAAATAGAAAGCTAGAGGGGCGCTTGGGTGGCTCAGTCAGTTAAGTGTCCGACTTCGGCCCAGGTCATGGTCTCACAGTTTGTGAGTTCGAGCCCCATGTTGGGCTCTGGGCTGACAGCTCAGAGCCTGGAGTCTGCTTCGGAGTCTGTGTCTCCCTCTGTCTCTGCCCCTCCCTTGCTCTCTCTCTCTCTTTCTCTCTCAAAAATAAGTAAAAATTAAAAAAATAAAAAAAAATAAATAGAAAGCTAGAAATGATTAAGCTTTGTGAGGAAGGTGTGCTCAATGCCAAAAATAGACCGCTTGCACCAAAGAGTGAAGTTTGTAAATGCAAAATAAAAGTTCTTAAAGGAAATAAAAAGTGCTTCTCCAGTGACTACAGGAAAGATAAGAAAGTAAAACAGTCTTATTGTCAATGTGGAGAAAGTGTTAGTCATCTGGATAGAAGATCTGACCAGCCATAACGTTACCTCATGCCAAAGCCTAATCAAGAGCCAGGCTCTGACTCTCTTCAGTTCTTTGAAGGCTGAGAGAGGTAAAACTAGAGGAAAAGTCTGAAGCTAGCAGAGGTTGGTTCATGAGGTTAAAGGAATGAAATCGTCTCCATAATATCAAAGTGCAAGCTATAGCAACAAATGCTGATAAAAAATCTTAAGCAAGATACCAACGAGATCTAGCCAAGATACTAATGAAGGTGACCTCACTAAACAACAGATTTTCTCTATAGATGAAGCAACCTTCTATTGGAAGAAGACGCCATCTAGGACTTTCATGGCTAGAGAGGAGAAGTCAATGTCTAGCTTCAAAGTTGACTCTCTCTCTTGTTAGGGGCTAACACAGCTGCTGACTTTAAGTTGAAACCAGTCCTCATTTAAAATTCCGAAAATCCTAAGGCTCTTAGGAATTATGCTAAATCTACTCTGCCTGTATTCTAGAAGTGAGACAACACAATTCGGACGACAGCACATCTGCTTAAACATGGTTTACTGAATATTTTATGCCCACGGTTGAGACCTACTGCTCAGAAAACACATTCCATTCCATATTACTGCCGATTGACAGTGCATCTGACCATCTGAGAGGTTTTTTTTTTTTTTATTTTTTTTTAACATTTATTTATTTTCGAGAGACATAGAGACAGAGCATGAGCACAGGAAGGGCAGAGAGAGAGAGGGAGACACAGAAACCGAAGCAAGCTCCAGGCTCTGAGCTGTCAGCACAGAGCCCGGCGCGGGGCTCGAACTCACATACTGTGAGATCATGACCTGAGCCGAAGTCAGCCGCTTAACCGACTGAGCCACCCAGGCGCCCCTGACCATCTGAGAGTTTTGATAGAGATGTACAAGATTAGTGTTGTAATCCAACTTAGCAGCTCAAGGATCAAGTAATAATTATAACTTCTTAGTTTTATTATTTAAGAAATGTATTTTGTAAATTTATAGCAGTCCTTGACAGTGATTCCTCTGATGGACCTGGAAAATGTAAATTGGAAAACCTTCTGGAAAGGATTCACCATTCTGGATGCCTTCAGTGGAGGAAGTAGTGGAATTCAAGACGCTAGAGAAGGGGGCCACCTGGGTGAGTCAGTCGGTTGAGCATTCAGCTTCGGCTCAAGTCATGATCTCGTGTTCATGAGTTCAGGCCTTGTGTCAGACCCTCTGCTGTCAGTGAAGAGCCCACATTGGATCCTCTGTCCTCTCTCTCTCTGCCCCTACCCCACTCGCCCATGTTCATGCTCTCTCTGTCTGTCTAACTTTCCCTCTCTCTTCCTCTCTCTCTCTCTCTCTCTCAAATAAATAAACCCCTTAAAAAGAAGACATTAGAGGCACCTGGTGGCTCAGGTTGTTAAGCATCCGACTTCAGCTCAGGTCATGATCTCATGGTTTGTAAGTTCTGGCCCAGCATGTGGCTCTGTGCTGACAGCTGGGAGCCTGGACCCTGCTTCAGATTCTGTGTCTCCCTCTCTCTCTGCCCCTACCCCAACTCATGCTCTATCTCTCTTTGTCTCTGAAAAATAAATACACCTTAAAAAGTTTTAAAAAGAAGCCTTTAGTGAGGGAAGTACCTGCAGATGTGGTGCAAATAGCAAGAGAGCCAAAACTAGAGGAGGTGCCTGAGCATGCGGCTGAATTGCCGCCATCTCATGGGTCAAGCGAATAAATGAGGAGTTGCTCTTCACGGGTGGACAAAGAAAGTGGTTTTTGTTTTTGTTTTTGTTTTTAATGGAAGCTACTCCGGTGAAGCTGTAAAGATTGTTGAAAGAACAACAAAAGGTTTAGAATAGTACACACACCTAGGTGTAAAGCAGCAGCAGGTTTTGTGAGGGTTGACTCCCAACTTAGAAAGTTCTACTGTGGGTAAATGCTACCAAACAGCAGCACATGTGACAGGGAAGTCACTACTGAAGGAAAGAGTTCATCGATGCAGTGAATGTCATTGCCGTCTTATTTTACGAAATTGCCACAGCCACCCCAGCCTCAGCACAGCTCCCTGATCGGTCAGAAGCCATGAACACTGAGAAAAGACTCCACTAGCAATAAGACTATGACTTGTTGAAAGTCGAGATGATGGTTAGCACTTTTTAGCAATAAGGCATTTTATTTTTTAATTTTTTTATGTATTTATTTAGTTTTTGAGGGAGCGCAAGGAGGGGAGGGGCAGAGGGAGGGGGAGGGGCCAGGGGATCTGAAGCAGCTTCGTGTTGACAGATGGACATCAGTGACCCCTAGCAATACAGTATTTTTTACTGTTTTTTAGACATAACACTACTGCACCCTTAGTAGGCTGCAGTATATGCAGTATATTATAAATGTAAGTTTTATATGCACTGGAAAACAAAAACTAATCTGACTTGCCTTATTGCAATACTCAATTCATTACTGCGGTTGGAACTGCACCTGCAATGTCTCTGAGGCGTCCTTGTAATTAACTTTGAAGGAGCTCTAACCTTGCAATGCTAATAAAGTCTGTTGAAAGCAGGGCTAAACATGTGCATGGGATAGACTCTCTTCTGTACCTTGGTTCTTGGGCCTGGGCACTGAAGGGTGGTGGCATCTTCAAGGACATCACAGGACTGTAGGAAAACAGAACCACGGCTGACTCTGAACCAAGCCTATAGAGAAACCTGTTAGGGTGGGTTGGGGCTTAGTGGTGTGAGGGGCCAAATCGCCCAGCTGGCTGTATCTTATGCCGCATGGCGCTTGTCTTTCATCATTCTTGAGTTTAAGTATCATTTTGACTAATGCTGATGTTTGGTGTCCAAGTTCTATGAAGAAGTAAAAGTGGATTTAACGTCCATGCTCTGCATGAAATAATAAGAGGAAGAGAAAGGCGTCCTCACCAACAGCATGGTAGTGCCACCAGGGATTTGAGCACATTATCTGCCATCCTAGAATCGTAGTCTGGGATTAGATTGCTACCAATGCACAGGTTTAAGGTTAGATTAGAGTGCTTGGTCTGGACTCAGATGCAAATGAATCCTTGAAAAGTGGATTGGATTATGTGAGCTGTGGTTTGCTATCGATGAGGTGGCATTCACTCAAGCTAGTCAGATAGAAATATCATGTTTACTTATAACTGCGACAGTGGGATATTATCCAATTTTCATTATATGGAGAAGAAATATAATATTACACAATTTAATGTAAAGATACACACATACGTGACTCCATGAGTGTGTAACTGGATATGTGTGTATAAAGAAACCCAATATTTGTATGTTGAAATCTTATCTCCTAATACTTCAGAAGGTAATTGTACATGGAGGTAGGATCTTTGAGGAGGTAATTATCTTAAAATTATGTTGTATCCACTATGACTGTTAAACTTATAAGAAGAAGATATTAAGACACTGACATGAGAAAAAAAAAATCTCAGAGACAAAGAATGAAGATTGTCCATCTAAAAATGTAGGAGAGAGGCTTCAGGAGAAGCCAACCCTGGCATCACCTTGATCTTATGCTTCTGGTATCTGGAACTGTGAGAAAATAATGATTTTTTGTTTAAGCAACCTGTTATGGCAGCCCTAGAAAACAATACAACTAATACGGCATACGTATGTGTGTTTATATGCATGTACATGTTTTTCTGTGAATATGTATGTTTAAAAATATTATATATATACATATAATATTATATATGATATATATATATTATATATATAATTTTATTAAGAAGTGCAAAACTTAAAAATAAAACAGTCAATTATTTTAGTTACAAAATGGTTTTATTCAATGTAGCAAAGAATTATACGTTGGGCCATGCAACCTATGGTAAAAACATTGGCAAGTCCAGAGAAAAAGGAGAGGGGCTACTCTTTTACAGAAGAAGGAGGGAGTTGGGAAAGGCTCGTGTAAACAAAAGTCCGTAGGAATAAGTTGAAAGTTCAAGAACAGTGGTTTTGCATTGGCTGGCCATGCTGTAGTTAGGGGAGGAGGAAACTTTTCTTCCTCTTGCAGGGGCAGTTAAGTAGAGAATTCATCCTGTTGGGAATAAAAGATCCATCCTTTCCTGTTAGTTCTGTTGACCACAAATAGAAGGACATAAGTGATCCCCCTGCTGGCCTCTTGATTCCATTTTAAATGAGTTTCCCTTTATTTGATTTCGCAGCAAATGGACAACAATTTCTGCTTGTGTAAAAACTGCACTGGTGGTGAGTTGACTATGATCTCTAGTTAAAAAAGTCCAAGCAGAATAGAAATACACAAATAAATGAAAACAAAACACTTTAATCATCACGTTTTGATCTGAAGACAATTACATCAATTTTCATTTGTTTCAACTTAAGTTTAGTGTGAAAAGTATACTTTATTGGCAAACCGGTTTTTACCAAATACTCTTTTCATTGCATCTTTCACATCTTTGTTCCTCAAACTATAGATGATGGGATTCAGCATGGGAATCACGATCGTGTAAAATACTGACACTATCATGTCGTGATCCAAAGCGTAGCTGGAATTAGGTCTCACATACATGAAGAGAACAGTACCGTGAAAAATTGACACTCCAGTTAGGTGAGAGCCACACGTGGAAAAGACCTTCCGCCTCCCTTCAGCAGAATGCATCCTCAGAATGGCCAACAGAATAAAACCATAAGAGACCAGGACTATGAGGATAGTGGATATCTCAATAGATCCCGCAAAGTAAAAGACTAGCAGTTGGTTTATGTGAGTGTCAGAACAAGAAATAGCCAGAAGAGGAGGGATGTCACAAAAGACATGCTTAATCTCATTGGATGCACAGAAGGATAGACGAAAAGTAGCCACAGTGTGTAAAGTACCATGCAGAAAGCCACCGACATAACAGGAAATTATGAGTGGCACGTAGACTCTGGGTGACATTATAACTGAATACAGGAGAGGGTTGTAGATGGCTACATAGCGGTCATAAGCCATTGCAGCTAAAATAAAACATTCCGTGGTTCCAAACGTAACGAAGAGAAACATCTGCGCTGCACATCCAAGGAATGAAATGGCTTTATTCTCTGACAAGAAATTGACTAACATTTTGGGGGTGACGGCTGAAGAGTAGCAGGCATCCAGGAATGATAACACACTCAGAAAATAGTACATGGGGTTGTGGAGCCGAGAATCTCCAATGACCAATAAAACCATTCCCAAGTTTCCGATCATTGTAAAAAGATAGATTGCCAGAAATAGGAGAAATAAGAAAACTTGCAGCTTAAAATCATTTGTGAAGCCCATCAATATAAATGTAGTGACTTCAGTCACATTTTCCATCGGAATCCTGTATAGATCTAAATCTGACGACTCTGCCGACATTTCAGATTTTATTTATAGGTTTTAAAGACAATTTTTTTTTGAAAATACAATCTACTCAATCATAGCCTCATGTCTCTTTCTTAGAAGGATATCTTGATATCTTTGGCAGTCAAGAAATAGGCAGCAATGAAGAAGTGGGGTCCCGGTGGATGCATCACGCTGTTCAAACAAATTAAATAAATTATTTCATTTCATTGTTGGCTACACTTGCCACGTGAAAAATAGTGGCACTTTTTGTGGTTTAATTTCTAGTTTATTTTCTGTTAAATTTAATACCCCTTATTTTCAGATTGCATCATCTTAAAATTCAGAAGGACAAATAAGTATAGGAATTTTGAATACAAAAATATTCTAATAGGAAGTACACATCTGAGTACTAATCCTAGATATTCTATGACAAGCATGGAACGCCTTTCCTTAACCTGCACATGGGAGCAAATACACTTATATCACAAGATTGGGTTGGGTTTGAATGACAAAATCAATGACAAAATATTTCCAGACTACTAGAAAATGGGATAAGTTAGACTTCTCCAATTTGTTATACGAGGCAGCCTTTTCCAAATAACTATTCACTCTCCTGTTTTCTATGATCTCATTTCATTAGTATTTCCAGAACGGCAGTAAACACAATGGAAAACCTAATTGAGCTAGATGCACCTTGTTTGCAAACAAAAACAGAGTTGTGCTTTGTTTGTTGATTTTAAGGTTTTGTTTCTTGAACACCTAACAGGAAGTTGCCCATGTTTGGCCTCCACGATTTATTTTACTGTTATTGTTTTTCAAAATTCAGCTTAATATCAGTTCAAGATTTTTCTCTACACATATAGTTATTATCCCTGCAAAGTCTTTGAGTTGTGTTTTGAGACACATTTCTGTGAAAACATTTCATGGCCATTCCTTTGCTGTGTTATAGTTGCTTACATGGAGTTTCCATAAACCATACTTACAATAAAATAAATATCAACTGATAGTAGATAATAAAATTGTTTATGGAAGCTATTGCTAAGGTAATAAAATCACGATGGAAGCCACAATGCCATGTTTTATTACTGCTATATTTTTCTATCCTGTCAGACTGTTTCTCATTCAGAGAAGTATGAAGGAAGGACTGTGTGTAACAAACAAACAAAATGTTAAAGAGTCGCCAGTATCTGGACTGAAAGCCTCCACCACTGAAACATAATGAAATATTACATCGACCATATTTAGGAGCAAGATTTTAGCATGGTGACTCTTGTTTTTCCTCATAGACCAAAATTAATAAGGGAATGAAAAATCTGTGGTATAAAGAACTCCAAATGACATTCAGCGACCTACAAATGATTTAGGTTCCTAACATAAAACATACTTTATTTTTGTTACATTGAGATACCCATACAGCAAGAAGAGAATGATAAAATGGGCTTAAAGTTATTATCAGAAGGAAAAGACGTCCAGATTTTTTTATTTTCCCTATAGAAATTCCTCCCAGATTCACATGGAAAAATTGCTTAATACATAGAATTAACAGCTTTTTAAAAGTGGAATTACCAGTGGTGCCTGGGCAGCTCAGTTGATTAAGCATCCTACTTCAGCTCAGGTCATGATCTCAGAGTTCATGGGTTCAAGCCAGCATTGGGCTCTGTGCTGACAGCTAAGAGCCTGAAGCTTGCTCTGGATTCTGTCTCCCTCTCTCTCTGTCCCTCTCTCTCTGTCTCTCAAAAATAAACATTAAAAAATAAATAAATGTGGGTTTACCAAACCAAATATATATATATATTATATATATATATATAATATTCATTTGATCCTTAGAGAATTATAGAACAAAACAATGTAATTAAGTTAAATATCGACTTCTGTGTTAATTCATACAACTCATATATTACTTACTAAAAACACACACACAGGGATTAAGGAGACAGAAAGAAGCAGGGTGGAAAGAAATTTAAATATGTGACCAAATTTGAAAAGTGGACTAAAAGGTGGTCTAAAAAAAGAATCCATTAAAAAATACACATTGACTGACATACATATGGGAAATCCCAGCTTCGCTACAATTCTAACCTTTACTTAGGTGTCTGAAATTCCACACTTATGGAAGATAAAGAATATTATATTTGCTTGGACTCTAAAACCCTGAATAAAAATCTCAGATTTAACACCTAGTATGACCTTGGAAAAGTAACTACATCCTACTAACCAAAGAATAACTAAGCTTGACCAAAATGTTTTCTGCCTGTCTTGTTCAACTACATGAACATCATGTGACTGCAGACTGCTTATGTATGAGATGCACTAAAATATGTTTTACTAAATTCAAGTGTTTGTTATGTGGGAGAGACGCGTACCTATGAAATATGACTTTCAAATTTTATTTAACTACAGCAAAATAAATAGAGAGTTTAAAATCATTTTTATCAAAGTATTGAGTAATGAAAGGGTCCCAAGTATTTCTTCTTTTCTTATGCATACGTGTGTTTTATGACACTTACATAATAAAATACCGTTCTCCTAAGACTAACCCCAATGAATCCCAATATTCTATGGTATCAGACATCTTAAAATGCATCTCTGTCACCACATGCTTTATGTTTGTTTTTGTTTGTTTCTTTTAATGTTTATTTACTTATTTTTGAGAGAGACCACAAACAGGGGAAGGGCACAGAGAGAGAGGGAGGGAGACACAGAATCTGAAGCAGGCACCACACTCTGAACTGTGACCACAGAGCTCCACGTGGGGCTCAAACCCATGAACCGTGAGATTGTGGCCTGAGCCAAAGGATGCTTAACCGACTGAGTCACCCAGACACCCCTCTGTCACTGATTCCGACTTTGAGCATATCGGTAAAATAATGATATGCTTACATAACCCCCCCTCCTAATTGCATCCATAACAATTTTCCATATCTTGATATCTGATCACATGTGTAGGGCAAGTAGGTAGTTTACAAATGAAGTTATATATTTCCACAATATTGCTCCATTAGAACAATTATGTACTTACTGTAGGGACCGGGAAGAATGATGGATGAAAAATACAAGGTTCCTTTACTCCATCCAATATGGATCTTCATCAAACAGGCATTCTGTCAACTGCAATTAAAGGAAATAAGAACTGACCATGTTTATATTTAGCTGATTTCACTTTGAGAGATAGAAGCTCGAAAGTCAAAAAATATTGACCCCAAATTAAAGAAAAAAAAAAAAAAAAGGTGAATCTGGGAAACTTCAGTCATGTCATGATTTCACTGTTCCAGAGACAGAGCCTCATGTCCAGCTCTACAGTGACAGCACAGAACTTGCTTGGGATACTCTCTCTCTCCCTGTCCCTCCCCCACTCCCCTGCTCATGCTCTCCTTTCTTTTGCTCTCTCAAAATAAATAAATAAATAAAGTTTAAAAGATGTAGAATCTAGCTTGAGATTTCAGTTCATACATCCTAAAATATTTTGTAAGCAATGAAAACCTTTTCCTCTTACCTTTGGAAGTGAACTGCTCACTGCATTAAGCTATACCATAAATAGTAAGCATTTGGACGTGTATCCTAGATTCTCGAGGTCTTCTTGAAGTCCATGGTGATGCCCTAAGGACAAAACACACTAATTCTCTTCTGGGACAGAAAAGTAACACGATGACTTAAATTTTTTCCATAATGAACAAGTGAATAGTTCTGGAGTAATTAACTACATGAGAAAAATGATTCTATGAATGCAATTTGGCCTCCGGTAAACATCATCCTCAGAGGGAAAAAAAAATGCATAGAACTGGAAAAGAAATCTAATGCTACAGGACATAATCCTGGCTCTGATACTAAATAGCTATGCGCCACTGTGTGGATGATTTAAATTCTCTGAATTCCAGTTTCCTTTACCTGGGAATAACATCTGTTTGCTTCTCTCAAAATTCTGTAACTTGTACATAATGAGAAAATTTGAAGGCATAACCTATAACGGACTTAAAAATCATTTAATAAAGCTTACTATCCTTATTTAACTTTTAAATGCTATACTTCTAAGTGGTATCAGAGATATATTTAAGTTAATTGAGAGTTTATCCAAGGAGGTATGATATAAATACACGAATAGAAGGTAATTACAAAAGTTAAGGTGTAGTGTACAGTCATCATCTTTTACATAGTATCACAATAGAATATTAGAGATCTGACAGAGATAAACGTCAAACTTTTTGTGTTGTCTAATATAATGGTCTTATATTGCCTTGGGGACCCCATATACTAATCTGTATATTAGTACCTCGTTATTTACTTAAAAATTTCTAATGATAAACCATACCTAGATGCCTGAACTGTACACTCAGAAGTTCTAAATTAGTAGGTAAGGAATGTCGGCTATGGAATCTGGTGAGAGAAAGAAAAAAAGAAGAAAGGAAGAAAGAAAGAAAGGAAAAAGAGAGAGAGAGAGAAAGAAAGAAAGAAAGAAAGAAAGAAAGAAAGAAAGAAAGAAAGAAAGAAAGGAGAGAGAGAGAAAGGGAGGGAAGGAGGAAGGAAGGAAGGAAGGAAGTGAAGAAAGTTTTGTAGGTATTCAAATTGAAAAGATGGTATTTGTAGCCAGCCCAAATATGAAAAAAGGATCTATTGATTAAATGCAATTCCAAAATATCCACGATTTCAATGTAACTCTAAACTTAATTTTTTTTTTTTTTGCAGAAATTGACAGGGTAATTCTACAGTTTATATAAAAAGGCCAAGGAAAGCAGGTAGTCAAAACAATTTTGAAAAAGAACAATAGTGTTGGAAGATTCACATGAGTAGATCAAGATATACCAGGAAACTAAACTAATAGACTGTGGCACTGGTGGAAAGATAGACATTCCCTTGTCTCGAAATGGATCTTAGACCTTAATATAAAACCTAACACTACAACGTTTGTAGAGAGAGCATAAGACATTTGTGAGACCATGCGTTAGTCACCCACCTCTATATAAAACAAAAAATTCATGAACCATCAGAACGAAAAATGATAAACTGTTGATTATAATTAAATTTCCTGCTTAGTGGAAGACAATGTTGAGGGAATGAACCAGCCACAGACTTATACAGCATATTCGCTAGATAGCTACTCAATAAAGGGTGTATATCCAGAATATATAAAGAAGCCTAAAAACTCAATAATTTGAAAAAAAGACAATAAAAATGGATATAAGCTTAAACACATCATCATAGAAGATACACAGACGTCAACTAAGTGTATGAAAAACTGTTCAATCGCATTTGAGATTAGGGCAATACAATTTAAAACCACATTGTGATCTCACACACCTACTAAAATGACTATAATATTTTAGAATGACTAGAATTTTTAAAGTATGATAAGAAATGATAATAAAAAGTAATTACAAGGCTACAGAGAAAATGGAGCTCTCCTCCATTGCTAGTAAGAAACAAAATGGTGCGGGCACTTTAGAAAACAATCTGACAATTTCCAATGAAGTGAAATATATACTTATCTTATATCCTGGAAATCACACCCGGAGTTATTTACCCGAGACAAAAAAATATATGGACACACAAAGTCTTTATTACAATATTTATAACAGCTTTATTCATTCTATTCCAATGCTACAAATAATCCAAATGTCCATCAGCTAATGAATGAATAAACTGTGAACATCCCTTAGCCTGACTCATTCCTGAGCTTAATGTTTTATGCTGGCCTTTCTGATATATCCACAGTGGTTCTGTTGCCAATAACAAATTTTTTTTTATCAAATCTCATATTCAGTGAACTACTCTACTGAACAGTTCAGAACTGTTGTGCTGAACAATAAAGTCTCTCTTATTTAATTTTTAAGGTCCCAATACTATTTCCCTAAAAAATTATTGTGAATATCCATGGTCCATCACCCTTTATTTATCTATCATGTACTTTTCATTCGCTTCAAAAATACATCAGCTAATAAAGAATAGTGTATGTTAAGGCTTTGGAGAATAACTTCTGAATGATTCTAGCTTATATTTTTGCAAACTTTACCAACAAATGTATGTTGCCTCTTTCTGCAGTTAAATGTTTTCTCCTTGAGCTATACTCCAAGACAGATGTTGCCTCTTTCTGATATAAAATTTAATCTATAATTAATCTAAGAATAGATTAACAAGATAATCTTTACCAAAAAAAAGTATATATATATATATATATATATATATATATATATATATATATATATATATAGTAAAGTTTTTCAGTATGATTATGTATCTTTTAGGTTTTTCTACCCCTTAAAATTTTAAACTAGCTGAGATGGATAGCCCTTAGGAAAAATTGGAATTAGTTTCCTGAGCAAGTTCAGGATTTTTTTTTTTTCATCTCTTTCTTCTTCTTTGTTAGCCTTATTTTCTGTTTGTAGGAATGCTTTTGCTTTGACTATACGACTGGGTCACACTAGTGACATCTCCAGAGTTTTATACCTTATTCTTTACTAATGCAAACAATATGAGAGCATCCTTGCTTTTACAGATAAATAATGTGAAGAGAATTTAGTTTTATTGCTCAAATATGGAATCACCTATTCTCTAAGATTTCTTGACTTAACTATTAATTCTTTTGGTGCAGGATATTAATAGAAATTAAAATCAATGTGCTAGAAACATTCACTGTACCATTTTGCCAGGTCTTCTGGATTGAGAAAGAGAACACCCGAAAAGAGAGTCATTATGGCGCCTAAACAAATAGTAAGACGTTACCATTCAGAAAACCAAGTTTTGTTTGCTTCTTTGATTAGTTTATTCCATCAGATGTTTGTCACTAAATACTAGCAACTCATTTGGATCCGTCTTCAATAGCGCTGGATTAAGCGATGAGTAAGGCTTTAAAAAAAAAATTCTCTCTCCTTTAATATAATATTCATTTGAATTATTTATTTTTGACACACCCTAATTTACACATCTGGTTCTTTTATAATCTAAATAGGTATCTTACAAAACATCCTACAAAAGCAACATAAATGAATTAAGACAATAATTTCATACCTCCAAATGTTAAAAGATAATAACTGAAGATCAAATGTCTATACATGGTGCCAACCTAGAGAAATAATGGAAGAAAAGCTACCATGAAAGTGGGTTTGGGGGGAGCCTGGTGCCTCAGTGGGTTGGGCGTCCAACTCTATTTCTGCTCAGCTCCTGGTTCTAGGGTCCTCAGAACGAGCCCCACATCTGGCTCCACGCTGAGCATGGGAGTACTTGGGATTCTCTCTCTCTCTCTCTCTCTCTCTCTCTCTCTCTCTCTCATCAATATCAAATCTCTCTGACTCTTTTTACATCATCAGCTCTGTCTCTTTTTCCTTCCTTCCTTTCCTTCCTTCCTTTTCTTTTTCTTTCCATCCTTCCTTCCTCCCTCCCTTCTCTTTCCTTTCCTTTCCTTTCCTTTCCTTTCCTTTCCTTTCCTTTCCTTTCCTTTCCTTTCCTTTCCTTTCCTTTCCTTTCCTTTCCTTTCCTTTCCTTTCCTTTCTTTCTTTCTTCCTTCCTTCCTTCCTTCCTTCCTTCCTTCCTTCCTTCCTTCCTTTCTATCTTTTCTTCCTTCCTTCCTTCCTTCCTTCCTTCCTTCCTTCCTTCCTTCCTTCCTTCCTTCCTTCCTTCCTTCCTTTCTCCCTTTCTTTCTTTCTGTCTCCTTGATATTTAAGTAGAGGTTGTTCTTAATGGCAAATAGCACTTCATCTGAGAGATTGCATTTTCTGAACATTATTAATAGAATTTTGATTTTACTTTTTTTTCGAGTTTATTTCTACCAAGCAGAATTACTTATTTTTATATAATTGTTTTCTTTTTTTTGTTCAACTTTTATGTCCCGCATTTCTTATCTTGAGTCAAAGCTAGATACACTTTCTTTTTTCAAAATTATAAAAAGTTAGAACTCTTTCATTATGTCATTTTCTAAAATATTTAAATGGGGGGAGAGATAGATTTCCTTAATAGTATGATGTGTTACTAAAAATCTGTATTTTTTCTTCAAAGGTTTCTGACTCATCCCAATAACACATATTTAAATTTTTAAGTGTTTATTTAAATTCTAGTTGATTAAGATAGAGTGTAATGTTGGTTTCAAGAGTAGAATTTAGTGATTCATTACTTGCATATAACACCCAGTGCTCATCACAAGTGCCCTCCTTAATGCCCATCTCCCATTTAGCCCATCTCCCTCCCCACCTCCCTCCATCAACTCTAAGTTTGTTCTCTATAGTTAAGAGTCTCTTATGGTCTGCCTCCTTCTCTTCCCACCTTTCCCCTATATTCATCTGCTTTGTTTCTTAAATTCCACATATGAGTGAAATAATATGATATTTGTTTTTCTCTAACTTATTTAGCTTAGCATAATACACTATAGGTCCATCCATGTTGTTGCAAAAGGCAAGATTTCTTTCTTTTTGATGACTGAGTAATATTCCATTGTATATAGATAGATAGATAGATAGATAGATAGATAGATAGATATAGATATAGATAGATATAGATAGATTTTATAGATAGATTTTATCTATATCTATCTATATACATGTATAAATATCCACATACACACCACATCTTCTTTATCCATTCATCAGTTGAAAATGTCCACATTTTGCCAATTTGGTAAGCTATATTTACTGAACAACAACTTCTCATTTTTAATTGGGCCTTTTTTTTTTAGAATTTGACTCTATGGCATCAGAAAATCTCCGTGCCCATGACTGGTGCTTCGTCTTGCTGACGATCAGGATTTGGAGTCCTCAGCAGAGCTGCATCTTGGATGCACGTCCTCAGGAGCTCCAGCCTGGCCCACCTCTCACTCCCTCGCTGAGCTCTGTCACATCTGGCTCCCCTGTGCAGTCTCTCCCCCCCCACCTCAATGGCCCTCCATGATCTTGGGGGATGTGTTTCTGATGCTTCGTAATTAGCTTTCCTAATTCTTCACTCTTATCACATTTCTATAGGGCTTCCCTCTCTTGAAAATATTTTATCTTCCTAATCATTAACCCTTAGAAATCACTATTTACTAAATAATAGGAAATAACATTCTAATTTTGACATGAGAAATATGAGAAATTGATCCCAAACCAGGATTTCTTTTCTTTTCTTTTTTCTTTTCTCTTTTCTTTTCTCTTTTCTTTTCTTTTCTTTTCTTTTCTTTTCTTTTCTTTTCTTTTCTTTTCTTTTCTTCTCTTTTCTTTCTTTTTTTTCTTCTTTCTTTCTTTCTTTCTTTCTTTCTTTCTTTCTTTCTTTCTTTCTTTCTTTCTTTCTAGAAAGAAAGCATGAGTGAATGAGGGGCAGAAAGAGAGGGGCAAGGAGAGAGAGAATCCTGAAGTGGGGCTCGAGCTCATCTGATGCAGGGCTGGAACTTGCTAACCATGAGACCGTGACATGAGCTGAATTTTGTTAGCTAAGCCACCCATGCATACCTCAGGCCGGGATTCTTAAACAACCTAAGTTTTGGAAGCCATTGTCTTTTCCAGAATGAAAGCCTAGAAGACACCAACTCTTTTCCTGGTGTCTTTCCCACGCCCTCAGTTAGAAAATCTAAATAATTTCTTATCCTATATGGTGTCTTGTAGTGTTTCCACCTCTAAGTGGGTTCACACTTGATAATAAATTAGGGAAAGAAGTCAAAATATTGTATTAAAAAGATTTTCCCCCTGTCAGTAGTCATATTCATTCCAAAATTGATTATTTAAACCAGGTGTAATACATCCAACACCTAGCTCTCAGGCTACCGTGGTGCTCATTAAAAAGTTAATAAATTATCAGTCTTATATGTTAAATTATTATTGTTATCAGGACATTTATAAATATAACATAGGCAGAACGCTGAATATAGATTAAATCTACTACAGAAGAGAGTATGAAAAAAGTGGTTCGGAAAAGTGTGATGGGAGCTAGTTTAATAGAAACAGAAGCACAATGTGGAGTGTTCACAGTAGACTGGGAATTGGCTGTGTTTCAATTTTGGATAATCCCAAATGATATTGCTCAGCTTCCTATTCATAGGTGAGAAATAAGATGTGTTACGCACTCTATTCCATGGGGAGGCTGAAGAGAAAGGGTTTTGGGTAGAGTGACAGCTATTTGGAAAAAATAAAATAAAATGTAACAAATCACAGAATGCCAAAGCGATGCTTTTAATTATAAATTTAAGTGTGTCTGCTTGGAAGGATCCCAGAGGGTAAACATAATTTTTATTTAAGGAGCACTTTATTCCAGAAAGAATGGAACAATCTAAAGATAGTTGAATGTCTTTGATGGAATACGTGATTTCACCTAAAGTAATATAAGTATTTTAACTCTCTACAGTGAGAAAAAAATCAACATCATCCTAAATGAGAAAGGTAAATATGAATTATTTCTATGTTTTAGTTCATAATATACTCAAATTTAAAACTTAATATTTAATATATGAAAGCAAATGTATCATATTAAAGCTACTCTTATGTAGTTCTGAAATTAAACATACTTTACAGTTGAATAATATAATTAAATAGTAATATTAAATCTCTTTGAAATACTGAAAACTTCAGTAACTAATATATTTTCTGTAAGTATGGTATATAAATAATAGAGAAAATTTCATTTTGAACCAAGACCTGGTAATGAGTACACATATGTTCTTTAATTTTATGCTTTATAATATTTTAATAAGACTTAAAAAGGATCTAGGGGCATCTGGGTGGTTCAGTCAGTTAAGCATGTGAATCTTAATTTCAACTCAGGTCATGATCTCAAGGTTTGTGGGATCAGGCCCTGTCAGTCTCTACACTGTCAGCATGGAGCCTGTTTGGGATTCTCTCTTTCCTGCTCTCTCCGCCCCTCCCCTGCTTGTGCACACACACACACACACACACACACACACACACACACACACTCTCTCTCTCTCTCTCTCTCTCTCTCTCTCTCAACCTCACAAAATAAAATAACTACTTGAAAGAAAGAAAGAAAGAAAGAAAGAAAGAAAGAAAGAAAGAAAGAAAGAAGGAAGGAAGAAAGAAAGAAAGAAAGGAAGGAAGGAAGGAAGAAAGGAAGAAAGGAAGAAAGAAAGAAAGAAAGAAAGAAAGAAAGAAAGAAAGAAAGAAAGAAAGAAAGAAAAAAAGAAGGAAGGAAGGAAGGAAGGACAGAAGGAAGGAAGGAAGGAAGGAAGGAAGGAAGAAAGAAGGAAAGAAAGGAAGAAAGAAAGAAAGAAAGAAAGAAAGAAAGAAAGAAAGAAAGAAAGAAAGAAAAAAAGAAAGAAAGAAAGAAGTAAAACAATCCAGTTAATAAAATTATAACGTTAAAGAAATCCAAGGAATCTTTTATTCATTAAAATAAAGAAAATAAATGATTTCTAACTTAATTACAAAATTTTAGCTGCTAATTAATATTAAATATACAAACATAACTGAAGAAGGTATAAAGATGTTAATATGGCACTATCAAACTGATTTCGAATATTCTTATCCAGTTCCTCAATGATTTGGATTTTTCCAGGGAACAGAGGTTTGAGTTAAAAAAAAAATAGCCCTGTTAGAACATTAAGTTTTATTTTTGTTGATGAATAGGTACTTAAACATTTACAAGAAAGATGAATAATACAGATAATTTTGTGAGAGCACATAGAGTAAATATTCACTCTTTATGCGAATAACATAGGTAAATCTTCCATGTTTCATGTTTTACCTTGATAAGTGCCAAAAAGTTGGGTTTGTTCAACTCAAAATTATGTTTTATTCAGCACTGGAGGGTGTTACATTGAAGTCATTAGAGTGAAATTATTTAAACTAAATACTGTCGTTCTTAAAAGTGATACATAAATCTTAGACTCTTTTGTTCTTTCTTGTACTAATTCTCCTTCCCCCCTTTTTAAGAGTGATGGTTCCATTTAGAATCAGTTCATTATAGAGTCGAATACTGAGCCCTGTGTTAGGTATATTGTATTTTTTTTTTTTTAGATCTATATGGATCTCAAGTAAGAAAATAGTTACAGTCTTTACTGCTCACATAATTTAGTGTCCACGAAAGAAAGAAAACAAAAGGAATTTAGCAAATGCATTAGAGAGACATTAAGTCTTGAACGGTGATATATCCTGTAGGTAAAAATAATAGTACAAAAATATATATATTGGCAGAGAATTCATGGAAAATTTACAATTTGAGTGTTGAATTGTTTGGGATTTTTATAACACTTGATGATTGCTTTAACATCTCGCTGCATTTTAATAAAATTTGTGTGATACAAAGAAGGTATTTACAAGGTATTTTTTCAAGTCCTGTAGAACTCTGAGTAAAATTCAGTAGAATAAAACTTAGTTTTTAATTATAACAATCATATCTAGCACTTGTGTAAACTTGTATAAATGCCAGGGCTTCTTAAAGTTTTTACATATATTAAATGATTTAATTAGCATAACCTGAAGCATTGGAGCAGAAACTGTATCACTTTTAGCTGAGAGAACTGAATAACTTGCATGAGGTCACACAACTAACAGTGAGGCGGCCATGCTTCGATTCCTTCCATCTGTGTAGGACTGTACTCTTTGCCTATAACATTGCACTAATGCTAAATTTGGTAGGTAATGCCCAATCCTATCAGGATGGAGACATGAGAATGGGCTGAGTGGGACTCATGGTGAGCCAACAGACATGGGGGTGCAATGTCCAAGGAGACACTCACACTGGATATATCCGTACAAGTGCAGGGTCAGACCTGAGCATGACTGATCCCCTCTTAAAATCACTCTCTAGAGCCTACTTCTCTTCACTAGTCCTCGTCCCAATGAAAGAGAAGAGTGGAAATAAGTGACCACCAACAAAAGGACACAATAACTCTATTACACATAACTTGGCAATGCGCTATATCCGTGGAGAGTGTAGTCAAAGAACAAAATATAATCATAATTGTAATTATTTAGTCCCAACTAATAACCGATTAGTTTAATTTGATATGTAATAATGTTATCAATATTGTTCCATTCGTTTCTTACAAATGAAGAAGCAAAAATTAGAAAATTTAAATACTTGCTTAATATCATGCAGATAATAAATCATAGAGGGAGCCTGGGTGGCTCAGTTGGTTAAGCATCTGACTCTTGATTTCCAATCAGGTCAAGATCTCAGTCCCTGAGAGGAAGCCCCATGTCAGGCTCTGTGCTGACAGCATGGAGTCTGCTTGGGATTCTCTCCCTCTCTCTCTCTCTCTCTCTCTAAAATAAATAAATAAATGTTTAAAAATTTCATGGAAATAACATTCAAACATAAAAAAAAATTGCTAGCCTGCAATCACAAACATTTGTGCAATTGGTCAACTATCTACCTTTTCTGAGATTTGATATCCTTACCTTTAATGAATGGCGACTTTAAAAACAGTTATTGAAGAGTATGTTTTGGAGGCCAAACAAAAAAGAGTGGAGGGTAAAACTAGATAGCCAACATCTTTTCTCTCTGTGCCCACACACGTGCATACGACCCATAACAAACACACTCCTGGCTGTCCCTGATTTCCCAGGGCCAACCTGCTTTAATGTTTTTTGTGTGTTTGTTTGTTTTATCTGAATCAAAGTTCTCAAGTTAATTTTTTCTGAACAAAACCCTTTCTTGCTTTCCATTTAGTAGCCTTCTAAAGGATATCCTCATGTACATGATAACAATTCTAACAATTTTTTTAAAAAAAAAACTAGTAATGTGGACTGAATAATAAGGACATTTACGTGCAAAATCAGCAAATAAGGACAGAGGAGTGAAGGACTGAAATAGGTATATATGTGAAAAGACACTTTAAGATATAGTGCTACTGCATGGAGGATGCATGGAATGTACAATAGGACTGTCAAGAAATGCAGTAAAGTATAAGGCCAAATGGCAAAGGAATAGTCCTGTCCTCAGTGCAATCAGTGTTGCAGAGCCTGTGTGGAGTGGGGTACGATTTGTTTATCCTGGGCTGTGTTCAGAACGTATCGTGGAATGACCTTGAAGCAAATTTCAGTGATAATCCGCGGGATCTAAACTGGAAGAATGGGACACATATAAATGGCAACACCCTTAAATTAGTAACAACTGCAATGAGCACGAAAGTCCATTTGGACGTTTTGAGACAGTCCGAAGAGCAAGCAATGTCAAGGAAGATAAAATGAAAAGCACATGCTAGATTTTTCCTTCCACAGATGAAACACCAGGAAAAATGACCAGAAGAAAAATCTAACCAAAGTAATGGAATGTGTTCTCTTGGATTTTGCTCATGGCCCCATCTCCAGGGGTTTCTACTTGGGTTGTACTTGGTGGTCTATATCATTATGCTGATGGGCAATGGCACCATATTCCTAACAGAACTAAACCCTCATCTCAGCTCCCACTTGGTATTATTTTTTCCTAGGCAGTTTTCCATTCTTGAGAATCTGCTATACGGTATATCTATTATGTGCTCCCCAAATGCTCATGAATCCTAGGACCCATATAGAACGTTTTTTTTAGTTGAGTCATGCAAATCTTTGAGCGTAAGTACCTCTATCTATAATATACCACGAGGATATCAACACTCAATTCAAGAAGATTATTTTCGACTAAATGAGAAATCTTAGCACTTGATCAACACAATGTAGCTTGGTTAAAACATTTTTGTGTTTTGTTTTTCCAGACATTAGGTAATGGTATAATATAATTACCTTTTTTGTTTAAATTTCTATATTGTCCACCTGTATCTCAATACAAGAGTAGATAATTGAGTCTCTGTAGGTCTCATTAATTACTCATGATCACAATATACTTGCTCACTTTCTAGCTAAAATATATAGTCTCTGCGTTTGATGTTTTTGGAAACTAATAATGATATAATAATTTATAGTGTTCTATTACGATTTTGGTTTTTCATTTACAATATATTATTAAGTGAAAATTTTTACATTAAAATGACCAATGGCAGTTAGCAAGTCATTTGAGGATAAATTTACTCAGCAGAGTTTCAGAAATCATATTATCCATGTAATTCCTTCAATATTGTCATTGTTATAATGAATAGGTCAGAAAACATTTATCAAACATCTACTACATGTTTGGATACAATAAATAAAAGATCTTGCATTATAATATCTGATGACCACATTGCTCATTTTATACTGAAAAATAAATACACCAGAATAATTTCAAATATAGTGCATACACAAATAGTAAGAGTTACAGCTGTGTGGTGTGGACTGGAAGTCATGCTTGTACCTATAAAAGGCTCATGGGGCATTTAGGTGGCTCAGTCAATTAAGCAACCTGCTCTTGATTTTTGCCTCAGGTCATGATCTCAGAGTCATGAGATACAGCCCTGCCTGGGTCTCCACGCTGGGCATTGAGCCTGCTTAAGATTCCCCCTCTATCCCTCCTGCTCATGCTCTTGCTCTCTCTCACTCACCCTCTCTCTCTCTATCCCCCCCCCAAAAAAAAAAGAAGAAGAAGTCTTTATGAAAGAATTGAGAAGTTACAAAAAACTATAATCCAAAATTTGGTGTTAACATACCACTAAGAAAAAGTGATGTATGGTTTCTGTCTCAGGATTCTGTTTGCTAATATATAAGGGATAAAATGGACTAGTTTGCTTTGCACACAAACATACAAAAATTGAAAATTAACAATTCTAGACACACCATTTTCATTCAAATTCTAATATTTTATTAAATATTAAATATGTTGATAAATTTAGAATTTCTCCATTAGACCTCAGTTATGTTCTTTACACCCAGGATTTAAAAAGCTGGAAATTAGTAAACAGTAAAAATTTTATATGCTAATTCTCCCAACTTCCTTTAGTCCATAAAATTAGAAAACAGCCCCCAAAAGATAAATGGCTAATTTCACTATTTTCACAGATGGAAAACAAACCAACAGAAGTAAATCTCACTTCAATGATGGAATTTGTTCTTTTGGGATTTTCTGATATTCCCAATCTTCAAATGTTTCTTTTTGTAATATTTTTCATTGTCTATGTGATAATTCTGATGGGAAATGGCATCATTGTTCTCCTAACCAGAGTTGACCAGGCTCTCCAGACACCCATGTATTTCTTTCTTAGTAATTTTTCCTTCTTGGAAATCTGTTTTGTATCTGTCACCCTTCCCAGAATGCTCACAAACCTTTGGACTAAGAAAAGAAATATTTCTTTGTTTGCCTGTGCAACACAAATGAGTTTTGTCCTTACGCTTGGAAACATAGAGTGCCTCCTTCTGACTGTGATGGCCTATGACCGCTACATGGCCATTTGTAACCCTCTGCACTACCCTTTAGTTATGAACCACAAGGTCTGTGTCCAGATGGTGGCCGCCTGCTGGATCACTGGAGTTCCAGCGGAGACTGGACAGACCTACCAGATTTTCTCTCTGCCATTTTGTGGGTCTAACCAAATCAATCACTTCTTCTGTGACATCCCCCCACTACTCAAGCTGGCCTGTGGAGACACATTCCTGAATGAGATGTCAGTCTTTATAGGTGCTGTGCTGTTTGTTATGATCCCTTTTCTGTTGATACTTGGATCCTACATCAAAATCATCTCCACCATCCTGAGGTTGCCATCAGCGACAGGACGAACCAAAGCTTTCTCTACCTGCTCATCTCATGTCATAGTTGTGGCGATGTTCTTTGGATCTGGAATCATCACATATTTACGGCCCAAATCTAAACATTCTTCCAGAGCAGACAAGTTTCTCTCCCTTTTCTATACCATCGTCACCCCAATGTTTAATCCCATGATATACACTCTGAGAAATAAGGATGTCATGACGGCCTTGAGAAAATTGTTACCTTAATGTTTAATGTATTAACTTCTGATTTGAACTCATTATCTGTTTTCTTATTTAATTCTGTCATTGAGTAATCAAAAATTAATGTTCAGTTTGTTTTCCTTCCTTACTATACATTGATTATTTTTGCTCATTCCTGAGTTTGTTTTATGCTGGACTCTCTGGTATCAGGATTATATATACATGGTTGTCCCTGCTGATAAAAATTAAGATGCTAAGTATCCAGCCAATTCCATATTCCAGGCACCACTTTTCTTCTCCCTCAAGGTTACTAGTGATGGGCACTTTTGACTGAAAAATATTGTATATCGTATCTAGTAATTGATGTCATATACTTTCACCCTCTCAAAACTATAGTTTGTTTATTTTTTTAAGTTACAGCACATAGACTTTATTTCAGGAACTAGCAATTAAACAAATGACATTGTGAGTGTTTTTGATACTTTCCCTTTTAGATAGCTGTCTTTTTTTTTTTCTTTTCATGAAGTTATAAGATTATAAAGGATACTAGATATGGGAAGCCTTTGGAGAATATTTGTTAAATGTCTGTGTGCTTATAATTTTAGACATTTTGCCATTCGTCAAACTGAATTTGTCTTGTTATGATTTAGAGAGCACCTAAGGGAAGGTACAAACAAACAAACCCCTGCAAATTGATACTAAGAAATTGATCATATGGCAATGAATTTTATACTGTCAGCTTTTTTCTACATGTCAGCCTGATTTTTCCTTTTGTTGACATGTGCTTTGTATATATGGCTGAACCACAACCAGTGACATTCTAATCACTTTTAACTTTATTTTTTACTAATGCAAAAATTGAATGCATTGTGCTTTACAGATATACTATTTTGTCCCCACGTGGATTCACCCATTCTCAAAGTTACTTGCCTTATTTTTTTATTCTTTTGATGGAGTATATAATTGAGATTAATATAGAAGTACTTGGCTCTTTACTGCACTATTGTGCCAAGTCTTTTTGGATAAAAATTAAGATGACTGGGGAAAAGAGAATCATTATAATGAACAAACAAAAGAAGCAAGAGTTTTGTATTTCTTCAGATGTTTCCCATTCAAATATAGGAAACCCATTTGGTTCCATTTTCAGTCAAACTTGATTAGAAAATAATGCAGTCTGCATAGGATTGTTTTAATTCATTGTTTTTCAATCCATATTTATTTTAACATAATATATGTTTCAACTATAGCCATAATTTGTGCATCTGCCAGTTCTCTTGTTTAAGAAGGCATCACGGCTTCTGCAAAGACATCTAGAAACAGAAAGATTAAGGCACTCATCTCAGAGAAGAGAATGTTTAGATGACGTGACAGCATCTGTGACTGGAACATATTACCCATCTAGAGAAATAATGGAAGAAAAAGTAGGAACGTCGGTTTCGTAACCATTCTGATGTGCCTTGTTTCAGGTTCCTAGTGTTGCATAACAAACTCAATCCAAGGTTTGAAGCTTCGAACAGCATCACTTTATTGCACCTCATGAACATATCGATCAGGGATTGAGGAGGGATTCCCTGAGTGCTTATTCTCCTCCACGTGACACTGACTGTGGGCTCTAAGGGCTCTGATCTGTAATGTTTAAAACAACTCTGTATTACTCTATGTTATGGTTACAACGGTGCATTTCAGAGAAAAAAAATCTAGTTCTTATATAACTTACATAAGCAGGGGGAGAAACAATTAAATACTTAGATAAATACATTAATAAGATAATTTAGTCTAAAATTAGGAAGCAGATCAAGTACAGTAAAGTGAGATTGCATTTGTAATGGAATACTTTTTAATTTAGCTTGGGTAATCAGAGGTTAAAGAATATTTTCCATCAATAATGGCATTAAAGAGTCTTCTTTATCTCACCCACAGGACTCTCACCTGGAGAAGAGAACATTGCATATTATTAAGTTAAAAGTGGTAACTAAGTGCAGACAATGAAAAAATGATAATTAAAAGGAGGGGGAGGGTCCCATACTCACGGTCTGTGTAAGGTACAACGCATATTCAGGGCAATAAGGAAGAGATGATGTGTATCGGAATGTGGGCTGATAAACATAGTTATGTGGAAAAATAAAGAAATGAGTCTTTCTGCACTTGGGACCAAGGAAAGGATGCTTTCTCTTACAGTTTGTATTCATGATTTTACTAGTGGTACTAGGTTCTGTAGTAAAAAAGAAAAAAAAATATAATAAATGGAAGGATAGATATTAAACTAATTACTGACAGATTACATAAATGTAGATATAGAAATATTCCAGAATCTACACTGAAACCATTAGAGTTAATAAATTAATTCAATATATGCCCTGAATACATAGTCAATAAATAAAATCAATTTATTTCCACATAAAAGAAGTAAACATAAGTTAACATTAAAAACACTGTGTAAATAGGATGAGATACACCAAATGTTAAGAGTAATTCTAATCAGAAAAAAAAAACGGGAAAAAAAGTAACCTATAAGACAATTTGAGGGAAACTTTAGCTAAATAAGTAAACAGATTGCAATGACATGTTCATGGATTAAAACTCAATATTGAAAAGGTGTCAGTTTTCCCCAATATGAGCCACACATTCAAAGAAATACAATGCAATCTTATCTGTGTGTGTGTGAGGTGTGCGTGTGTAACTCATGAGGCTGATTCTAAAACTATTGTGGAAGTGAAGACAGCAGTACCCCACCACTACTGGGAAAGCAAAGTGGGAAGATGTACTATCTTGGTCATAAAGACTCACTATAATACTGAGAATTCATAGTTATGAATTCTGATAAAAATAGTTATGTGGAAAAATAAAGAAATGTGTCTTTATTTATTATAGAATTCAACAATAGGTAAAGAGATGAGTGGCACAAAATAGAGACCCCAACACATACTCAGCTCATGGACACACTTGAATATGTAAAAGGTAGCATTGCAGAATAATGTAGGAAAGATTATCTTTTCATAAATTGTTCTAATTTAATTGTAAGTGAATGTAGGGGCACCTGAGTGGCTTAGTCAGTTGGTTAAGTGTCCAACTTCAGCTCAGGTCAAGAACTCACAGTTCACGAGTTCGAGCCCCGCATTGGGCTTTGTGCTGACAGCTTAGAGCCTGGAGCCTGCTTTGGATTCCATGTCTCCCTCTCTCTCTGCCTCTCTCTCTTTCTCAGAAATAAATAAACATTAAAAAGGTTTAAGAAAGAAGTGATTGTATAAAAAATAAAATAAAATCAGCCTGTACTTCACGCTATTTATGAAAAAAAAAAATCCAAGTAGTTTGCAAAATGCAATACAACATAATAAACCTTTGTAGGATATTATGTGTGATTTTCATGACCTTAAGATAAAAAAACTTTCATAAATTGTTCACCATAGTGAGAAGCACTAATATGTTGAACTGCATTGATTAGGGTGCGCTCATCATTCAAAGAATACATTCAGAGTGAAAATTTTCAATACAAAAGATTTACATGCATCATATATTAAAATGTGCTCCAGAATAAAAGGGGAGAACTCTGAAGAAAAATTGGCCTGAAACTAGAACAAGAACTTTATAAAGATGGTAATCCCAATAGCCAGGAACCAAAATAAAGTAACTCATTAGTAACCAGTGAAAGACAAATAAGAACCAAAGGAGATTCATGATATACCTAGCAGAGTGAAAACATTGAAAAATACTGATCATATTACATCTAAAAAATCCCTTTGCAGCAAAGGAAATAACCAACAAAAAATAGGCAACCTACTGAATGGGAAACAATATTTGCAAATGGCATATCAGATAAAGAGTTAGTGTCCAAAATATATAAAGAACTGATATGACTCAATACCCTCGAAATACATAATCTGATTAAAATTAAAAATGGGCAGAAGACATGGACAGACATTTCTCCTGATGACACATGATAAGATATGCAACATTGCTCATCATCAGGGAAATGAAAATCAAAACTACAATGAGATCCCACATCAAACCTGTCAGAATGGCTAAAATCAAAATCATAAGCGATAACAAGTGTTCGCAAGGATATGGAGAAAAAAGGAACCCTCTTGCACTATTGGAGAAAATGAAAACCAGGGCAATGACTGTGCAAAACAATATGGGCCTTCCTCAAAAAATTAAAAAGAAAACTTAACATATGATTTAGTAATTGCACTACTAGGTATTTATCCAAAGAATTTAAATATACTAATTCAAAAGGATACATCTTCCCCTATATTCATTGCAGCATCATTTACAGTAGCTGAATTATGGAAGCAGCCTAAGGGTTCATCTATAGATGAAAAGATAAAGAAGATGTGGTATCAATATACAGTGGAATATTATTCAGCCATAAAAAAGAATGAAATCTTGCCATTTGCAATGATATGGATGGATATGTTGACTAATATCTAACTGATTTAGAATATCATTACATATTCTCTTAATTATTTGAAACCTTCCCAGTAACTGATGCTTGAATTTAAAAGAGCAATATTAGGTCATTAAACTTTATTTTCCTAGATTAATAAGGACTTAAACATTCAAAAGAAAGAATAGTAATATAGATAGCTTTTTTGCAGCACTCAGAATAAGTTTGCTCTTTCTACCTAGTCTTCGTATGGAGAAAAAAATACACGAATCTTATGTATTTCATGTCATACATTGATAATTTGATTACCACAAGTTGAATACAATTACATTTCATTTAAAGTTTTATTTTTTTTTTTCTTTTGGAGAGAGAGACAGAGCTAGCCGGGAGAGGTGCAAAGGGAGAATGGGAGGTAGAATCCCAAGCAGGCTCCATGCTGTCAGCACAGAGCCCAAGGTGGGGCTCAATCCAACGAACCATGAGATCTTGACCTGAGCCAAAATCAAGAGCCAGATGGTAAACTCACTAAGCCACCCAGACACCACACAATTATATTTTATTTAGCGCCAAAGATCATTGTATTTAATAAATGAGTGAAACTATTTCTATTAAATGCTACCATTCCTAAAAGCGATCCGATATAAAGACTGGATTTATTTTCTTTTGAATATTAATTTTTTCCCTTTAAAGAGCAATGATTATCAATAAAAGACACATCTTTTAATTCATTTCAGAATCAAACTGAACATTTTATTAGGTGAAAAAATTCTTCATATGTACTTTCGACAAGGAATTTGTATCCAGAATAATAAAGAATACTTGCTATCCAATAATACTGACAACCGAGGGTGGGGGATTTCAAATGGACTGAATGAGCACTTCATCAAAAAAGCATACAAATAAGCAATAAGAACATAAAAGTATGCACATGCTTAGTCATAAAAGGCATGCAAATCAAAACCATAATGAAATACCACAACCCATCCATTAGTATGGCAAAAAGTGAAAACTTTAATGATGCCAAGTTTTGGAGAAGGTGTCAAGCTATTATTACTCTCCCACAGTCCTGGTGGAAGTGCCAAATGTCATAATAATTTTGGAAAATATTTTTGCAGTTTCTTAGAAGACTGTACATCACACCTAAAACCCAACCCAGCCATTTCACTCCTAAATATTTACCCCAAATAAATGAAAATATATGTCCTACTCCAAAACTTGTTCAGAAATAGTCACAACTCTATGTGTGATAGAAACAGCGAAAATGCCATCACCATATGAATGGGCGAACACATTGAAGTGTATTTACCCAAGGAAATTCAATTCTGCAATGGCAACCAAAGCTATTGATACATGCAACAAAGATGTATTGAATCTTAAAGTCCTTACACTAAGCAAGACTCCAGAATAAGAGGACATTCTAATTGATTACGAATAATCTAAAGCTACAAAAATCTGATCAGCAGTTCCCTGGGGTTGGAGGTGAAAGGAAAACAGATTGTGAGGCTGCACAATGGAATGTTCCAAGATGATGTGAAGGTTCTGTGTCTTGATTGTGGTGATAAGTTTCACAAGAGTATATGCTCATCAGATTTCATTAAATTTCAAATTTCATTGGCTATATTCTAAAATTGAACTTGACTGCATGTAAACCATGCCCCAATAATGTTGCTAATTTAAGAGTGAAAATTGAGGTCCTGAGGTGGTTCAGTTGATTAAGTGTCTGACTCATGATTTCCGCTCTGATCATCATCTTGTGGTTCCTGAGATTGAGCATGGAGTCCGCTTGGGATTCTTTCCCTCCCTCTCCCTCAATCTCTCCCTCACACTTGCTCACTCTCTTTCTCTCCCTCTCTCATTCTAAAAATAAATAAATAAACTTTGAAAACAAAGAATAAAATAATATGATATTGCATTAGACAATACTGAAAGTCCAATAGGGAACTACATAGATGAACAAACTAGGGGAAAATGGGATTCTTAGATGAAAGGAACCGGTTTCTTCTTCTTTGTATTTTAAGTTTATTTATTTTGAGAGAGATAGAGAGAGAGAACAAGCGAGGGCATGAGCAGGGGAGGGGCGGAGAGAGAGGGAGAGAGGAAATCTCAAGCAGACTCCATGCTGTCAGCACAGAGCCCAATGTGGGGCTCAACCTCAGGAACCACGAGATCATGACATGAGATGAAATCAAGAGTCACACACTTAACCAGCTGAGCCAGCCATGTACGCCAATGCCCAGAGTTTCTTAATTCCTAACCACAAAATTGTACTATGGTAAAAGTATTATTTTGTTAAGAGTATTTATTTTGTTAAGTTACTGACATATCTAGGGCCTCATTTCAGTTTTAAATAAAAGTTTTTGGGGGTGATGGTGATATTTAGTTGAATAAAGAAGCCCTCAGTTCTGTGTCTTAAGAATAGGGCAGACTAGGGATTAAATCAGTCTACTCCAATAGAAGATGACCATTCAATTTGTCCCAGCCTCTAAAAAGCTGACATCTTATTTGAGGCAAATCGTGAATGAACTTCCCATTTGTATATAAACATGAAGTCCCTCAGCTTCACCAAATCAGTTACAATAACAAGTACAGAAGGCTAATGTATAAAAAGCATGCTGTGGTGAAGATAAGCAGGCTTAAAATACAAAAATGAAATACATTTTGGAAACACACTATTTTGACAAATAAAAATGCACTATTTTGACAAATACTAAAAAAAAAAAACAAACAAAAAGGAAGAAAAAATGTAATTGCAAGTAGAAGTAGATATTGGGTTTGCAACTTTATGCATGATAATTTTATTGTCACACCTACCTAGAAGTAGCTGAAATAGGAAAAAGATTTTGACAGGAAATTTTGAAGTTTTCTCTTTCTTTCCTAAATAATGTGGTTGAAGATGATGATTTTTGAGGTGGTTCACATTCGGAAGTAGCTGGATACTGTCCCTGATGTCTTGAGTGGACACCATAATCTGGCCAAAACCATCTTGATATTTGTCAGCAGACAGGACATGCTTTGATTTCCACTTAATCTGGGACTTAAACTTAATCTGGGAACAGAGCTCTCCACTTCTGAAAAGGGATCTCACCACCTAATGTATTTAAGGACCAAGCATGCCGTGTTCATGTAATAAAATATGGCACATTTGTCTAAGGCTGTGGATAACCTAGATTTGAATGAGTTATGGGAATAAGAGTAAGAAAAGCAAATCCACACCAATTATGAAGGAACTGAAATGCAATAGATAGAAAGAATTTTTAACTTTTTTTTTTTTTTTCCCTGAAAGTAATTACTAAACAAGTAAGTGGAATTTATCTACCGGGGATTCAGCCTTAGTGTGGGAGCTTTGTGCCAAGAAGGACCTAAAGAGAAGAAATTGTTATCTACAGAGAAATTAAAAAAACAAACAAACGAACAAACAAACAAACAAAAAACACTGGGATGACTGCAAAACAGAAGCAGTCTCCTAGAAATCAAAACGATACACAAGAGATTTCCCCCAGGACAAGCGTGACTACTTCCTATTTAAAAGCACCTAAGGTTGGAAGCGAGCAAGAGTACTGGAGAATTACAGCCAACTACTGGCACAAAAGAAGAACTTAAAATGTTTGCAGTTTACAAAACACCTAGAGTCACATAAATAGCTTCATGCAAATCCAGAAAGGTAAGCTATAATTTTACTACTAGATTATTTTATTTGAGGATACTTCTAAATTTGAGGTTCAAGATACAAAGAACAAAAATAGAAAATCATACAATTCTAAGATCTTTAACTGAAAATAAGATAACTGCTCTTGGAGAAGAAATATTTTTCTCTAACCTTTAAGATTCTTCAGGCTGGTCTAAGAGTTGGTATGAGGCAGATTATGAGAAAAAAAAATGAAGTTTAATTATGTGTGGACAGAGGCCCCTTAAAAAAATTGAGACTCGAAAAAAATGATCATGTTGTTTTTATACATTTTTAAAATTGTTTTATTTTTATTTATTTTGAGAGAGAGAGAGTGCACACAAGTTGGGGAGAGACAGAGAGAGAGGGAGAGAGAGAATCCAAAGCAAGTTTCATGCCGTGAGTGTGGAGCTGGATTCAGAGCTTGATCTTGCAAATTATGAGATCTTGATTCTAGTTGAAATCACTTAACAAACTGAGCCACTCAGGTGCCCCACATTTATACATTTTAGAAAAAATGTTTAGAATTCCAAACAGAATTTGGACTGAGGTAGTAAATTATCAAAAGTAACAAGGTTTGCTCAAATAGGTTTATTCCACCCTGAATTCCCTATTTCTGAAGATAGGAATGTTTCTCTAACTTTTTGTACAGGGAGGGTAACTTTCCCATCAGAAATTATTTCCTGATTTCCTGAGACAGTAATGTTTCAGAGTGCTCTTCTTGCACTGACTGATACTTAAGGAACTTTGATACAAACTAAGCATTCTACCATTATTGCATGTTTTAAGGCAGCCTTCCCTGGATCCCTACACTATGTTATATAACCCATATAGTTCTTACCTTTCTTAATGATAAAGTAAAGTAAAATTAGATATATGTAAAATAACAATAATGATACTTCTAATAAACATGATTCAGGTAAGGTAATTTTGAAAACTAGTTCTAACTGAAATATGAAAATATGAGACAATATTTTTTTTACTTTTTATTTACCGAACTACTAAGGCAAAACATCATCTGACAAGGATATAAGCTAGAGACAGGAGTAGTATATTTGATGAAGTAGGAAACACATCATATTTGTTATGGAAAGTTGGAGGAAAAATATCAATAATGTGTAACAGAATTGTTAAGCAATGTTGACTACCTGATGTGAGAACATATTAAGTAAAGTAAGACTGTGTGTGTGTGTGTGTGTGTGTGTGTGTGTGTGTGTGTGTGTCCCACTATTGCGCTCTAGCCATGTGCATGCCCTGAATACATAATAATTAGGTTTAAATAAAGTTACATTTTAATATGCAAATTAAGAAAATAATATAAAGAAAGGGAGTTGCACCTGACTACAATAAAATGAATGATAGTGGATCATAGAATCTTACTTAGATAAAAAGGAATATATGGAAAATATTATGAGGAATAGGTTATTTTTCTACATTGAATTGAAAGTTAATTTTTATTTATCATGCATAGTATAGGATGTGTTAATAGGGAAAGTTATGGATGGAATAGGATTAATGCTTTCAGTATTTAACGGAAGTATTAAGAGAGGTACATAAAATAGAATAATATTACATATATTTATTCCCACAGGAACAAAGGATTGGTTTCAGTAATTGATTCTCATTGGAATAAAAATAGGAAGACTTAATATTCATTCTGAACAAGAATTCAACACCGTTTTAAGGGAAAATGTTTGAACTGAAAGAAGATGGAGTAAGGCAACCAATACAGGAAAAAAAATAAAAATGAACTGAGTCAAAAACAATAGAAAAAGCCTGTATCATAATTCCACTGATAATAGGGGTGCAATAACTGCATATTATTCTGTCACCATATGCTAAAGAAACAATGCATACTTCTTATTATCTCTTTTATTGCATGCAAGTATAAACATATATATATATATGTATATATATATATATATATGTATATATATGTATATATATATATTAGGATTTTCTTTCTTGAATTGATTTTAAGTGATCATCATTTCATTTTTGAGATTTCATATATCATTTCCTAGGAACAGAGCCAAGAAATAACTTAAGAGATTGCATAAATACTACAATGCATCTACTGCAGTTAACCGGAGAGGAAAATGTGCTTCAAAAATGTTAATGGACTAACCATCTTGAATTTACTATGTCTGCAGATGGAGAATCAATTAAAAACGGAAATTTCAAATATCACTACACTGGTGGAATTTGTTCTCTTGGGGTTTTCCGAGATTCCCAATGTTCACTGGGTTCTTTTTGGGATATTTTTAGTCATCTACCTAACTATTTTGATGTGCAATAGCATCATAATATTGATAACAAGAATTGACTCTGCTCTCCAGACTCCCATGTATGTTTTTCTCAGCAATTTCTCCTTCTTAGAAATCTGTTATGTAACAGTCACTATCCCCAGAATGCTCATGGACTTACTGACCCAGAAAGGAACTATTTCTTTCTTTGCCTGTGCTGCACAAATGTGTTTTGTCCTTATGTTTGGAGGCTCAGAATGTCTTCTTCTGACAGCGATGGCCTACGACCGCTACGTGGCCGTTTGTAACCCTCTGCACTACCCGCTAGTCATGAACCACAGGACGTGTGTCCAGCTGGTGACTGTCTCCTGGATCAGCGGAGTTCCAGTTGTAATTGGGCAAACATGCCAGATATTCTCTCTGCCCTTCTGTGGGTCTAACATAATTAATCATTTCTTCTGTGACCTCCCTCCAGTACTCAAGCTAGCTTGTGGGGACACATTTGTGAATGAGATAGCAGTCTATGTAGTGGCAGTGGTATTTGTCATGGTTCCATTTCTGTTGATTGTTGTCTCCTACGGCAAAATTGTCTCCAGCATTCTGAAGTTGTCTTCAGCCAAAGGGAGGTCTAAAGCCTTCTCCACCTGTTCTTCTCACCTGATAGTTGTAGTCTTATTCTATGGAACGGCTACTATCACTTATTTACGACCCAAACCAAATCAATCTGAAGGAGTTGGGAAATTGATCTCTCTCTTCTATACCGTTTTGATCCCAACACTGAACCCCTTTATCTATACTCTGAGGAACAAAGACATCATGGTAGCACTGGGAAAACTACTAAAAAAGTTGTTAATATGATTCAAGTACTTGAAATTGTAGAAAGAATTCCCTTATATCTTTGTCATGCAGAGACAACAGAAACACATCGTCTAGTTTTATTCCTCAACATTGTTCATTAATATCATCATGGCAATCTCACACTATGTTAAGGAACCTTAGTTTCATAGGATTAACTTAAGGGCTTCTGTACAAAGTACACATTATTTCAGTTACAGCAATCTGATTTGAAGATCCATCTTTCCTCTACTGTGAAAGTGAGTTAAGAGATTGCCTGAGCAATACAATGGTAGTAACTCAGTGTATCTTAAAACCAGGGATTAGAGTCGTGTGCTGTGATCAGTTTTTAACCGCCCCATTCCCCCAGATATATTCGCTTCCCTTCTTTGTACCTATGTTTTAAATTAGCCAATGACAAACTCTAGCAGCAGGCAAGATGGTGGAAGCGGGAGTATCTTAGTGTTTTCTTTGTATTTCTGTTTCTTTCTATCTCTTGTCACTGTCCATGTTGCTGTAAGACTACAAATCTTGAGAATTTCCCCTTTACCATCCCAGCACCTACTGTTCTCTGTGACACCATTCCCTCCCCTGGTAGCTTCAGGTTTTGCTTTGTTAACATCTATTCAGTATTACAATTCTCTGGAATTTTCACTGTAAACTATCAACATTTATGTGTAGCAGGTTGAATGTGAGTCTCTCTAAAACATATGTCCATTTAGAATCTGAAATGGGTCTTTTTTGGGAGAAAAAAAAGACTTTGTAGATGTAATTAAATTAGGGAAATGAGATCATCCTCGTGTAAGGTGGGCACTCCATCCTCTGTGCAGTGTCCTTATGACACCGAACGGTAAAAGGAAGTTTAAAAGATAGATAAAGACACAGAAAATACATCATTTGAAGGTGGAGGCAGAGATGGGGGTTCTACAGTCAAGAACAAAGAAAGGTCAAGAGCCGCCCTAAGCTGGAAGAAGCAAAGAATGATTCTCCTCTAGAGCTTTTAGAGGGAATGAATAGAGACCCACAAGACTGTGACATTAGACTCTGGATTCTAGGACTGTGACAGATTCCATTTTTGTTGTTTTAAGCCACTCTGTTTGTGGTATTTTGTTACAGTAGACCTAGGAAAGGAATGCACCACACAAATAGCCTTCTCATTAAAGCACTTCTGTTTGAATCTGCTGGAGTAAATTCTATATCTTCTCAGGCAGTGATTTGGCTTTTTTTTCTTTTAATAGAAAAATCATAACACTTTTCCTTTTATTTAAAAAAAATGTATCAATGAAAACTCATCTTGTAGAAATAATATTTGTCCAAGAATGATTATGACCTGTGTTTGTTTAAGAATTTTTATTAAATATGTTTGCTCAAGAGTGTTTTTTTCATTGTGTAAAAGAAAGTGGGAAGCAAAGGAAAGGGGCCCTCGGTTGGAACACGTTATGATACTGGAGTCCATCATGCCTCACGATCCAGCAGAGTCTTTCAAGACGATGCTCCAGGGCCCTTCTCTGAAAAAGCCCAACTTCCCCTGACACTGAGAGAGAAAGCAAACGTATGTATAAAATGCAACTATTTTTGTAAGATAGAAAAGGTTAACCCTCCATACTCTCATAGAACAGTTTACATGTGCAAGTTGCTAGTGGGCCTTTATGTACATTACCCACTGGGAATAGAAGAAAATATTTTGGCTTCCTGACAGTGGTAGAATTTCAAATGATTTCTGATTTTTTATTATATTTTTTTGTAGTTTGGGATTTATTACGAAGAGAATGCATCATGCAAATTATAAATAATAATTTTTTACTCAGAAAACATAAAAGTTAATTGCAAAGAAAATTTTTCCATTACTCCCTTTCCTATTGTTACCAAATATCTTACAGTATACTTAGCATCTAGCAGAGAAATTACAATATCTGCCAAATCACTTTTTATTTTTGATATGTAAGTGACATCACTAAATTCTATTCCTGAAACTAATAGTACACTCTATGTTAACTAACTGCAATTTAAACAAAACATGAAACAAAAGAAAGAAGCGACAGCTTTTTTTTTTTTTTTTTTTTTTAACTAAAAGGGATCAGGAGGGGCACCTGGGTGGCTCACTTGTTTGAATGTCTGACTTCCACTGAGGTCATGATCTCAGTGCTCCTGGGTTTGGGCTCTGTGCTCACAGCTCAGAGCCTGTAGCCTGCTTAGTACTGTCTCTCTCTCTCTCTCTACCCCCTTCCCAATTCACGGTCTGTCTCTCTCTCTCTCTCTCTAAATTAAATGACTATTATAAAAATTAAAAATAAAATTAAAAGAATTCAGGATATATAATATTTCGAGTAATTTCTTATAAAACTAACTGAAAGACCTTGGGGTGCCTGAGAAGCTCACTGGGTTATTTCTGATTCTAACTTTTGGCTCAGGTCAGGGTCTCATGGTTTCTGAGTTCGAGCCCCATGTTGGTCTCCATGCCGACAGTGTGGAGCCTGCTTGGAAATCTCCCTCTCTCTCTCTCTCTCCCCCTTTCCCCTCCTGTCTCTTTTTCTCAAAGTAAATAAACTTTTTAAAAAACTATATAAAAATTAACTAAAAGGCCTTCAGCAATAGACAAAAAAATGGACAAATTCAATTATAAAAGTGGGCATAGTTAAAATAAATGCCTGTCGCTAAATAGTGAATGATGCTAATCTTCAAAACCAAAAAGGAAAAAAAAGAGAAAAAATGTCATGAGTGTAGAAATAATGAAGGAATTCTCAGGATCTGACAAATCAGAAAGGTAATATAATATATAAAAATTATACAAATATTGACAAATAGAAATTTTTGGGTTTTTACAAATTAAATTAAAAATGGAATGTGTGTGATTATCGGATTTATTTAAGTGATAAATTTGGAAATTGGGCATGTCTCTGAGCACCAAAAAATATGTCTAAAGGTGCTTTTAGTTACTTGCTGAGAATAATATCTACAAATTAAAAAAAAAACAATAAAAAAGCAAAAATTTAAATACTTTAAAAAAACCCAAAAAGTGTTGGAAATTAAATCTCTTATTGAATAAGGCTTACATGAAATAAATGTCGATAAATCCATTCAAGCTTAACTGTAATAAAATAAATAAGTTAATTTTTTTTTAATTTCACCCTATTGATCCATTTGGGAAAATATATCTCTCTGAATAGGCGAAATCATTAATCAAAGATTTTCCATCAATAAAAAATGTGATTGTTAACCCTAAAAGAAAACAAACACATTTGCACTGTTTTCTCCAAACTGATTTTGGAAAAATTCACCAGACTCCACAGAATGTACTCCCACAACGATTTCATTTAAGGCAACTTAACACAAGTTTATTATTTCACAAGCTCTTTTTTTTTTTTTTTTTTTTTTTTTAGTTTGCTTATTTATTTTTGAGAGACAGAGAGAGGGAGAGTTGGGGAGGAGCAGAGAGAGAGAGGGAGAAAAACAGAATACCAAGCAGGTTCCACACCGTTAGCATGGAGCCCAACATGGGGCTCAAACTCAGGAACCCTGAAATCATGACCTGAGCCAAAATAAAGAGTCAGAGGCTTAACTGACTGAGACACCCAGGACCTCCTATCTCCCAGTTTCTATAGGTCAGAAGCCAGCGTGGTGTGGCTTGTTTTCTCTGCTGAGGGTCTCAGAGGCTGAAATTTAGGCTTCACGTAGGCGACATTCTTGTCTGGAGGCTCCAGGGAGAAATGTTTGATTCTAAACTCTAGCAGGTTATGGGAAAAGTCCAGCTCTTGGAAGTTATGAGACTGAGGTCCATCTTCCCTTACTCCATGTCAGCTAGGAAAAACTGTTGGTTCCTGGAAGTCAAAGGCATTCCAAGCCCTCTTCATTCGTCCACTTCACTCACCTCGGATCTCTGATGTTATTTTCTGTCTCTGGCAGCTATATACACAGGTGAAGGACTTATGTCATTAAGCCAGGCCAAGCTGAGTAATCTCCCTCACTTAAGGTCAAGTAATATTTGATTTCAATTACATCTTCAAAATGCCTTTACAGTTATTTTAAGGTCGTGATCAATTTCTTGCAATAATAACACAAAGAAAAAGGCAAAAGATTTTTTCGAAAAATATTGAAAGTCGGTTGAAACTGTATCTTGTTTCCATTTAAAATCTTAGAAACTGAGGCAAGCCTGTGAGTTTTGTCTTAGAATCAGACAGAGAGAAAGAAAGGCGTGGGGGGGTGGGGGAGAAAAGGAACGTGAATCGAAGATTTCATTGGAAATCAGAACATGATACGGAAGTCAGTTTGTACGTCTCAGTTATGGCTAACAAACACTTTTCACAGAGATTAGGGAAGTAGGCTGGAAACAACAGCAGGCCCCCTACGGTGTTTTCTTCCCTTCTGATATATTTTTGATGTAAAATATTTATTTTTAATACTGATTACAGATGTTTCTTTCAATAGATTCCATTTTGTCTGACAACAATTAATAAATTAATTAATATTCCATCCAGGACTGTGTTACTATTAAAAGAAAAAAAAAAAGGAAATGGATAGATTCAAATAAATACATCATGCACATGTAATGAAGACAAAATCTAGTGTCGCTATATTCAAAGGCCCAGGTGGAAGATGGAGGGAGAAACCTTAAGGAAAGTGGGGATAAGAAAGAGTCCCACGTGCGCTGTTTTCTGTTTGGCTATTCTCCGTGGTATTGGTGGACAAACAAATGTTACTTCCTCAAGAGCGTTCTTGCTCCCTGTCGAGATCTGATGCGGGGGGGAAAGGTGGATGGCCAGGGGACCTGATTCCGTAGGGTGATTGTCCCCAAAGATGCCTTCATCCAGAATGTCTGGAAAAACAAATAAGGTTGAGTGGTAAACAGAAGCATAAAGTGAAGGTGGCCCATGGAAAATAAATAAAACCAAAAGAATAAGAGGGATGTTTTCATTTAAAGAGAACTTGGTTATACTTAAAGCATCCATATTTTGAAATATATAGGACTTTCAGTTATGAGGAAAATGTCAAAATATTTTTTGTTCTTAATGTTTATTTATTCTTAGGGAGAGAGAGAGAGACAGCGTGCATGATGGGGGAGGGGCAGAGATAGAGGGAGACACAGAATCCAAAGCAGACTCCAGGCTCTGAGCTGTCAGCACAGAGCCTGACCCAGGACTCAAAACCATAAACCTTTAGATCATGTCCCGAGTCTACGTGGGACATTTAACCAACTGAGCCAGCCATGCACCCCAATTTCTTATTCTTATTTAACCAAAGTTTCTTGTATGTATATATATATATATATATATATATATATATATATATATACACACACACACACACACATATATGTAACATATATATTAATAAATAAATATATATGTGTAACATATATATACACACAGGCACATGTACTGAAACTGTTCTACTGAAGAAGGAAAGAGTAGCTATAACCAAACCCAGAAGAGAAACTGAATTACTTTCTGTCAATATGATTTTATGTTAATATTCTTCCCTTATTTTAGAACACTGTTAGGTAAACGTCATGCTATAGCTTCAGCCTAAATGTTTACATGTTGGGGCATGTGGGTTGTTCAGTCATTTAAGTGTCAGACTCTTGATTTGACTCAGGTCATGACATCAGGGTCATGAGATAAAGCCCCAATTTGGGCTCCACAGGGGCATATAGCCTGTTTAATATTCTCTCTCTTACTCTCTGTCTGTCTCTCACTCTCTCCCTATTCCCCTCTGTCCTATCTCTCTCTTTTTCTTTTTTTCTCTGTCTATCTTTCTCTATGAAATAAAAAATAAATTAGAAACTAACATATTATAGCATGTTATAACACAAAGAGACCGAAAATGAGCTCTATGGCAGAGTCTGGCTTGTTGCTTTCTGAATATATTTCCATTCTTAGACACAGAGTAAACAAAATCCCTTAGTCTTCTGATACCTGCAATAGACCATGTGATTAGGAGTGCCTGGGTGGCTCAGTTGGTTAAGCGGCCGACTTCGGCTCAGGTCATGATCTCAAGGTCTGTGAGTTTGAGCCCCACATCGGGCTCTGTACTGATGGCTCAGAGCCCAGAGCCTTCTTTGGATTCTGTGTCTCCCTCTCTCTCTGCCCTTGCCCTGGTCACACTCTGTCTCTATGTCTCTCAAAATTAAATAAAAAAATTAAAATAAAAAAAAATAGACCTTGTGATTAGTTTCTACAATAGCATAAGGATAGAAGTGATGTGTCTATTCTGAGTTGAGGCTCTTGAGATTGAATTTGTTTCCTTATTTTATGTCTATCTTTAATTCTCAACTGTGCGAATACTGAAGGTCTAATAGGAAAATACAAAGATGAACGAACTAGGGGAAAATGGGATTCTTGGATGAAAGACATCAGTTTCTTCTTCTTTTTCTTTAAGTTTATGATCAGAGAGGGAGTGTGTGTGTGTGAGCAGGGGAGAGGCAGAGAGGAGGGAGAGAGAAAATTCCAAGAAGGATCTATGCTGTCAGTGCAGAGCCCGATGTGGGGCTCAATCTCAGGAACCATGAGATCATGACATGAGCTGAAATCAAGAGTTAGACGCTTACCCAACTGAGCCAACCAGGAGCCCCAAAGAGCCAGAGTTTCTTGATTCCTGACCACAAAATTGTACTATGGTAAGAGTGGAAGATGCTTCTCTATTTTGTTAAACCACTTATATACCTAAGGGATTGTTTCCATTTAAATCAAATTTAGTTTGGCGATGGTGATATTTCATTAAATAAAGAAGCACCCAATTCTCTGACTTAGGAAGAGGATAGGATTAAGTCGCTCTACTCCAACGGGAGATAGAAGTTAATTTGTGCCAGATGATAAGTAAATGACATCTTATTTGATGGAAATCATGAATAAAGTTCCCATCTGTATATAAACATGAAGGAAGTCCCTCACAATACCAACTCATTTACAACAATGAGTACAGAGGGCCAATTTATACAAAGAATACTGTAGTGAAGATAAACAGGCTAAAATACAAAAATGAAATGCAATTTTGGAAACATTCTATTTTCACAAATAGAAAAGCACTATTTTTACAAATGGTCAAAGAACTCCAAAAAGGAAGAAACGAATGTAATTGCAAGTAAAAGTAGATATTGGGTTCACAACTTTATGCCTGAGAATTTTATCGCCATACCTACCTAGCAGTAGTTGAAATAGGAAATGATTTTGATAGGAAACTTCCCTTCTTTCTTTCCCAGATAATTTTGTGGAAAATGCTCATTGTTTGATGTGCTTTACATTTGGAATCAGCTAGATACTTTCCCTGTTGCCTGAGTGATCACCATATCATGAACAAAACCATCTACATTTTTGTCGGCAGACAGGTCATGCTTCAATTCCCACAAAACTTCATCTGGGAACAGAGCTCTCCCTTCTGAAAAGGGATTTCACCACCTAATGTATTTAACAACCAAGCATGCCAAGCTCATGTGATGAAATATATGGCAGATTTTTCTAAGGCTGTGGATGTTCTAGATCTGAGTGAGTTGTGGGAAAAGCAAATCCACACCAATAATGAAGGATCTGAAATACAATAGACTGAAAGATTTTGTAAGTTTTTTCTGTTTTTGTTTTTTTTTTTGTTTTTTTCCTGAAAGTGATACAAATCAATTAAGTGAAATTTCTCTATCAGGGGACTCAGCCTTAGTGAGGAAGCTTTGATCCAACAACAGACTAAAGAGAAGAAAAGATTATCTACAGAGAAAGTTGTTGTTGTTGTTTTTTTTTTTTTTTAATGAACTGTAATGACTGCAAAACAGAAGCAGTGTCCTAGAAATCAAAATGAACACGAGAGATTTCCCCCAGGATGATTGTGACTACTTCCTATTTAAAAGCACCTAAGATTGGAAGGGAGCAAGAGTACTCGAGAATTACAGCCAATTACTGGCACAAAAGAAGAACTTAAAAAGTTTACGGTTTACAAAACACCTAGAGTCACATAAATAGCTTCATGTAAATCCATAAAGGTAAGCTATAATTGTGGTACTTGACTCTTTTATTTAAGGATACTTCTACATTTGGGGGCTCAAGATACAAAGGACAAAATAGAAAAGCATAAAATTCTGAGACCTTTATATGAAAATGAGTTAACTACTTTTAGAGAGAAAATATTTTTCTCTAACCTTCAGGATTCTTCTGACTGGTCTAAGCATTAAATTAACATGAGGTAGATTAAGAGAAGAAAATAAAGTTTAATTTTCTGTGCACAGTGGCCCAGTAAAAATCTTAAGACTCAAAAAACCTGGTCATGTTGCTTTTATACAGTTTTTGAATGTTTTATTTATACATATTTTGAAAGAGAGAGAGTGAGCACACACACAAGCTTCAGAGTGGCCAAAACAGAGAGAGAGAGAGAGAGAGAGAGAGAGAGAGAGAATCCAAAGCAGGCTCCAGGGCTGAAAGAGGCTCACAACAAAAATGACATCATGAGTTGAGCTAAAACCAAGAGCTTGTTGCTTAACCGACTGAGCCACACAGTCACCCCAGTTTTATACACTTTGGACAAAGGAAGTCAAAACAGAATTTGGGCTACGGTAGCAAAATAATGTGTAAGATTTTTTCAAATAGGTTTATTCCATCCTGAATTCTCTATTTCTGAAGAAAAGAACTTGTTACTACCTTCTAGTACAGGGAGGGTAACTTTCACACTGGAAATGTATTTCCTGCTTCTGGAGACAAAAGGAGGGGGGTGTCAGAGTGCTCTTCTTACACTGGCTGATTCTTTTCTCTTCTTTTAAATATCATTTATTGTCAGGTTGGCTAACATGCAGAGGCCACAGTGTGCTCTTGATTTTGGGGTAGATTCCCACGATTCATCGCTTAAATGCAAAGCCCGATGCTCATCCCAACAAGTGCCCTCCTCAATACTCATTACCCATTTTCCCATCTCCCCCCAACCCCCTGCCATCAAACTTCAGTTTGTTCTCTGTACTGAATAATCTCTTATGATTTGCCTCCCTCACTCTCTGTTTGTAAGTATATTGTTTCCCTTCCCTTCCCACATGGTCTTTCTGTTAATTTTCTCAAGTAGCACATATGAGCGAAAACATGATATCTTTCTTTGACCGACTTATTTCACTTAGCATAATACCCTCCAGCTCCATCCATGTTGCTGCAAATGGCAAGATTTCATTCTTTCTCATCATCAAGTAGTGTTCCATTATATATCTAAACCACAGTCTTCTTTAACCATTCATCAGTTGATGGACATTTAGGTTCTTTCCATAATTGGCTATTGTTGAAAGTGCTCCTATAAACATTGGATTATAAACATTATCCTTTGGACAAAATCCTAGTAGTACTATTGCTGGGCCGTAGGGCTGTTCTACTTTTAATATTTTTGGGGAAACTCCACACTGTTTTCGAGAGGGCCTTCACCAGTGTACATTCCCACCAATAGTGCAAGAGGGTTCCCATTTACCCATATCCTCATCAACATCTGTTGTTTCCTGAGTTGTTAATTTTAGCCACTGTCACCAGTGTTGAGTGGTATCTCAGTGTGGTTCTGATTTGTATTTCCCGATAACGAGCAATGTCGAGCATCTTTTCATGTGTCCATTGGCCATCTGGATGTCTTTGGAAAAGTGTCTACTCATGTCTTCTGTCCATTTCTTCACTGGATTCTTTGTTTTTCAGGTGTTGAGTTTGTTAAGTTCTTTATAGATTTTGGATTCTACTCTTTATCCGTTTGTCATTTTGAAAACTAGCTCTAATAGTAAATTTGATGAAGCAGGAAAACATATTATTTGTTTTCGAACGTTGGAGACAAAACATCTCTAAAGTATAGTAGAATCGTTATGCATTGTTGACTGCCTGATGTTACATGATAATTTTAAGTGAAATAAGACAAATTATATTGACAGTGGGTCAAAGAATTACATAGATAGAAAACAATATATGGCAAATATTGTGAGAAATGGGTTTCTTTCTACATTGAATTAAAGGTAATTTTTTATTTATCATGCATTGTATAGGATGGGTTAACAGGGAAAGTTATTGATGGAATAGGATTAATGCTTTCAGTATTTAGCAAGAGTGATGCGAGAGGTACATAAAGTTGAACAATAATATTACATACATTTATTCACTCAGGAAGAAAGAATTGGTTTAAGAAATGAGTCTCATTGGAATACAAGTGGGAAGACTTAAAACTCATCTTGAATAAGAATTAAACAACATTTTAAATGAAAAGATTTGATTTGAAAGAAGAAGGAATACACATACACACAAAACAGAACCCAGACAAAAACAATAGAAAAAGCCTGTATCATAAATCCACTCATAACTAGGGTGCAATAACTATATATTATTCTGGCACAATATGCTATAAGTATCAATACATATTTCCCATTTTCTCTAGGATGAGTACATGCGAGTATAACATATAGATATATATTTGGATTTTCTTTCTTGAATTGATTTTAATTGATTTGAAGTCCATTTTTGAGATTTCACATATCATTTCCTAGAAACGAGGCAAAGCATGACAGAGATAACTTAAGAGATTACAAACATACAACAATGCTTCTCATGCCGTTAACCGGAGAGGAAAATGTGCTTCAAAAATGTTACTGGATTAACCTTCTTTAATTTACTATGTCTGCAGATGGAGAATCAATTAAAAACAGATATTTCTAATATCACTACACTGGTGGAATTTGTTCTCTTGGGGTTTTCTGACTTTCCCACTGTTCACTGGGTTCTTTTTGGGATATTTTTAGTCATCTACCTAACTATTTTGATGTGCAATAGCATCATAATATTGATAACAAGAATTGACTCTGCTCTCCAGACTCCCATGTATTTTTTTCTTAGCAATTTCTCCTTCTTAGAAATCTGCTTTGTTACAGTCACTATCCCCAGAATGCTCATGGACTTACTGACCCAGAAAGGAACCATTTCTTTCTTCGCCTGTGCTGCACAAATGTGTTTTGTCCTTATGTTTGGAGCCTCAGAGTGTCTTCTCCTGACAGCGATGGCCTACGACCGCTACGTGGCCATTTGTAACCCTCTGCACTACCCGCTAGTCATGAACCACAGGACGTGTGTCCAGCTGGTGACTGTCTCCTGGATCAGCAGAGTTCCAGTTATAATTGGGCAAACATGCCAGATATTCTCTCTGCCCTTCTGTGGGTCTAACATAATTAATCATTTCTTCTGTGACCTCCCTCCAGTACTCAAGCTAGCTTGTGGGGACACATTTGTGAATGAGATAGCAGTCTATGTAGTGGCAGTGGTATTTGTCATGGTTCCATTTCTGTTGATTGTTGTCTCCTACGGCAAAATTATCTCCAGCATTCTGAAGTTTTCTTCAGCCAAAGGGAGGGCTAAAGCCTTCTCCACCTGCTCCTCTCACCTGATTATTGTTGTCTTATTCTATGGAACAGCTAATATCACTTATTTACGACCCAAACCAAATCAATCTGAAGGAGTTGGGAAATTGATCTCTCTCTTCTATACCGTTTTGATCCCAACACTGAACCCCATTATCTATACTCTGAGGAACAAAGACATCATGGTAGCACTGGGAAAACTACTAAAAAAGTTGTTAATATGATTCAAGTACTTGAAATTGTAGAAAGAATTCCCTTATATCTTTGTCATGCAGAGACAACAGAAACACATCGTCTAGTTTTATTCCTCAACATTGTTCATTAATATCATCATGGCAACCTCACATTATGTTAAGGGACATTAGTTTCATAGGATAAACTGAAGGGCTTCTGTACAAAGTACAAATTATTTCAATTACAGCAATCCGATTTGAAGATCCATCTTTCCTCTACTGTGAACTAGTGAGTTAAGAGATTGCCTGAGCAATACAATGATAGTAACTCAGTGTATCTTAAAACCAGGAATTAGAGTCGTGTGCTGTGACCAGTTTTTAGCCGTCCCATTCCCCCAGATATATTCGCTTCCCTTCTTTGTATCTATGCTTTAAATTAGCCAATGACAAACACCAGCAGCAGGCAAGATGGTGGAAGCGGGAGTATCTTAGTGTTTTCTTTGCATTTCTGTTTCTTTCTATCTCTTGTCACTGTCCATGTTGCTGTAAGACTACAAATCTTGAGAATTTCCCCTTTACCATCCCAGTACCTACTGTTCTCTGTGACACCATTCCCTCCCCTGGTAGCTTCAGGTTTTGTTAACATCTATTCAGTATTACGATTGTCTGGAATTTTCACTGTAAACTATCAACATTTATGTGTAGCAGGTTGAATGTGAGTCTCTCTAAAACATATGTCCATTTAGAATCTGAAATGGGTCTTTTTTGGGAGAAAAAAAAGACTTTGTAGATGTAATTAAATTAGGGAAATGAGATCATCCTCGTGTAAGGTGGGCACTCCATCCTCTGTGCAGTGTCCTTATGACACCGAACGGTAAAAGGAAGTTTAAAAGATAGATAAAGACACAGAAAATACATCATTTGAAGGTGGAGGCAGAGATGGGGGTTCTACAGTCAAGAACAAAGAAAGGTCAAGAGCCGCCCTAAGCTGGAAGAAGCAAAGAATGATTCTCCTCTAGAGAACCACAAGACTGTGACATTAGACTCTGGATTCTAGGACTGTGACAGATTCCATTTTTGTTGTTTTAAGCCACTCTGTTTGTGGTATTTTGTTACAGTAGACCTAGGAAAGGAATGCACCACACAAATAGTCTTCTCATTAAAGCACTTCTGTTTGAATCTGCTGGAGTAAATTCTATATCCTTCTCAGGCAGTGATTTGGCTTTTTGTTTTCTTTTAATAGAAAAATCATAACACTTTTCTTTTATTTTAAAAAAAATGTATCAATGAAAACTCATCTTGTAGAAATAATATTTGTCCAAGAATGATTATGACCTGTGTTTGTTTAAGAATTTTTATTAAATATGTTTGCTCAAGAGTGTTTTTTTCATTGTGTAAAAGAAAGCGGGAAGCAAAGGAAAGGGGCTCTCGGTTGGAACACGTTATGATACTGTAGTCCATCATGCCTCACGATCCAGCAGAGTCTTTCAAGACGATGCTCCAGGGCCCCTTCACTGAAAAAGCCCAACTTCTCCTGACATTGAGAGAGAAAGCAAACGTATGTATAAAATGCAACTATTTTTGTAAGATAGAAAAGGTTAACCCTCCATACTCTCATACGACAGTTTACATGTGCAAGTTGGTAGAGGGTTTCATGTACATAGCCCACTGGGAATAGAAGAAAATATTTTGGCTTCCTGACAGTGGTAGAATTTCAAATGATTTCTGATTTTTTATTATTTTTGTTGTAGTTTGGGATTTATTACAAAGAGAATGTATCATGAAAATTATAAAATATAATTTTTAGTCAGAAAACATAAAAGTTCATTGCAAAGAAAATTTTTCCATTACTCCCTTTCCTATTCTTACCAAATATCTTACAGTAAATTTAGCATCTAGCAGAGAAATTTCAATATCTGCCAAATCATCTTTTTTTTTTTGATATGTAAGTGACATCACTAAATTCTATTCCTGAAACTAATAGTACACTGTTAACTAACTGCAATTTATTTATTTATTTATTTTTAATTTTTTTTTTAACGTTTATTTATTTTCGAGAGACAGAGCGTGAGCAGGGGAAGGGCAGAGAGAGAGAGAGGCAGATGCAGATCTGAAGCAGGCTCCAGGCTCTGAGCCATCAGCACAGAGCCCGACGCGGGCTCGAACTCACAGACTGCGAGATCATGACCTGAGCTGAAGTTGGCCGCTTAACTGACTGAGCCACCCAGGCGCCCCTAACTGCAATTTAAACAAAACATGAAACAAAAGAAAGAAACGACAGCTTTTTTTTTTTTTTTAACTAAAAGGGATCAGGAGGGGCCCCTGGGTGGCTCACTTGTTTGAATGTCTGACTTCCACTGAGGTCATGATCTCAGAGCTCTTGGGTTTGGGCTCTGTGCTCACAGCTCAGAGCCCGTAGCCTGCTTAGTACTGTGTCTCCCTCTCTCTCTCTAAATTAAATGACTATTATAAAAATTAAAAATAAAATTAAAAGAATTCAGGATATATAATATTTCGAGTAATTTCTTATAAAACAAACTGAAAGGCGTTGGGGTGCCTGAGAGGCTCACTGGGTTATTTCTGATTCTAGGTTTTGGCTCAGGTCAGGGTCTCATGGTTTCTGAGTTCAAACCCCACGTTGGTCTCCATGCTGACAGTGTGGAGCCTGCTAGGAACTCTCTCTCTCTCTCTCTCTCTCTCTCTCCCTCTTCCCTCCTGTCTCTTTCTCTCAAAGTAAATAAATAAAATTTTTAAAAAGCTATTTAAAATTAACTAAAAGACCTTCAGCAATAGACACAAAAATGGACAAATTAAAATTATAAAAGTGGACATAGTTAAAATAAATGCCTGTCGGTGAATATTGAATGATGATAATCTTCAAAACCAAAAAGGAAAAAAAAGAGAAAAATGTCATTAGTGTAGAAATAATGAAGGGATTCTCAGTATTTGACAAATCAGAAAGGTAATATAATATATAAAAATTATACAAATATTGACAAATAGAAATTTTTGGGTTTTTACAAATTAAATTAAAAATGGAATGTGTGTGATTATCAGGTTTATTTAAGTGGTAAGTTTGTAAATAGGGCATGTCTCTCAGCACCAAAAAATATGTCTAAAGGTGCTTTTAGTTACTTGCTGAGAATAATATCTACAAATTAAAAAAAAAAAAACAATAAAAAAGCAAAAATTTAACTACTTTAAAAAAACTCAGAAAGTGTTGGAAATTAAACCTCTTACTGAATAAGGCTTACATGAAATAAATGTGGATAAATCCATTCAAACTTAACTGTAATAAAATGAAAAAGTTATTTTTTTTAATTTCACACTATTGATCCATTTAGGAAAATATATCTCTCTGAATAGGCGAAATCATTAATCAGATATTTTCCATCAATAAAAAATATTATTATTAACCCAAAAAGAAAACAAACACATTTGCACTGTTTTCTCCAAATTGATTTTGGAAAAACTCATCAGACTCCACAGAATGAACTCCCACAAGGATTTCATTTAAGTCAACTTAACACAAGTTTATTATTTCACAAGCTCTTTTTTTTTTTTTTTTTTTTTTTTAGTTTGCTTATTTATTTTTCAGAGACAGAGAGAGAGAGAGAGAGAGAGAGAGAGAGGGAGAGAGAGAGAGTGTTGGGGAGGAGCAGAGAGAGAGGGAGAAAAAACAGAATACCAAGCAGGTTCCACACTGTTAGCATGGAGCCCAACATGGGGCTCAAACTCAGGAACCCTGAAATCATGACCTGAACCTAAATCAAGAGTCAGAGGCTTAACTGACTGAGACCCCCAGGACCTCCTATCTCCCAGTTTCTATAGGTCAGAAGCCAGCGTGGTGTGGCTTGTTTTCTCTGCTGAGGGTCTCAGAGGCTGAAATTTAGGCTTCATGTGGGCGATATTCTTGTCTGGAGGCTCCAGGGAGAAATGTTTGATTCTAAACTCTAGCAGGTTATGGGAAAAGTCCAGCTCTTGGAAGTTATGAGACTGAGGTCCATCTTCCCTTACTCCATGTCAGCTAGGAAAAACTGTTGGTTCCTGGAAGTCAAAGGCATTCCAAGCCCTCTTCATTCGTCCACTTCACTCACCTCGGATCTCTGATATTATTTTCTGTCTCTAGCTCCTATATACACACGTGAAGGATTTATGTCATTAGGTCAGGCCAAGCTGAGTAACCTCCCTCACTTAAGGTCAAGTAATATTTGATTTCAATTACATCTTCAAAATGCCTTTACAGTTATTTTAGGGTCGTGATCAATTTCTTGCAATAATAACACAAAGAAAAAGACAAAAGATTTTTTCGAAAAATATTGAAAGTCGGTTGAAACTGTATCTTGTTTCCATTTAAAATCTTAGAAACTGAGGCAAGCCTGTGAGTTTTGTCTTAGAATCAGACAGAGAGAAAGAAAGGCGTGGGGGGGTGGGGGAGAAAAGGAACGTGAATCGAAGATTTCATTGGAAATCAGAACATGATACGGGAGTCAGTTTGTACGCCTCAGTTATGGCTAACAAACACTTTTCACAGGGATTAGGGAAGTAGGCTGGAAACAACAGCAGGCACCCTACGGTGTTTTCTTCCCTTCTGATATATTTTTGATGTAAAATACTTATTTTTAATACTGATTACAGATGTTTCTTTCAATAGATTCCATTTTGTCTGATAACAATTAATAAATTAATTAATATTCCATCCAGAACTGTGTTACTATTAAAAGAAAAAAAAAAGGAAATGGATAGATTCAAATAAATACATCATGCACATATAGTGAAGACAAAATCTAGCGTCGCTATATTCAAAGGCCCAGGTGGAAGATGGAGGGAGAAACCTTAAGGAAAGTGGGGATAAGAAAGAGTCCCACGTGCGCTGTTTTCTGTTTGGCTATTCTCCGGTGATATTGGTGAACAAACAAATGTTACTTCCTCAAGAGCGTTCTTGCTCCCTGTGGAGATCTGATGCAGGGGGGAAAGGTGGATGGCCAGGGGACCTGATTCCATAGGGTGATTGTCCCCAAAGATGCCTTCATCCAGAATGTCTGGAAAAACAAATAAGGTTGAGTGGTAAACAGAAGCATAAAGTGAAGGTGGCCCATGGAAAATAAATAAAACCAAAAGAATAAGAGGGATATTTTCGTTTAAAGAGAACTTGGTTATACTTAAAGCATCCATATTTTGAAATATATAGGACTTTCAGTTATGAGGAAAATGTCAAAATCTTTTTTGTTCTTAATGTTTATTTATTCTTAGGGAGAGAGAGAGAGACAGCGTGCATGATGGGGGAGGGGCAGAGATAGAGGGAGACACAGAATCCAAAGCAGACTCCAGGCTCTGAGCTGTCAGCACAGAGCCTGACCCAGGACTCAAAACCATAAACCTTTAGATCATGTCCCGAGTCTACGTGGGACATTTAACCAACTGAGCCAACCATGCACCCCAACTTCTTATTCTTATTTAACCAAAGTTTCTTGCATGTATATATTTATATGTATATATATATATATATATATATATATATATACACACACACACATATACTTATATGTAACATACATATTAATAAATAAATATATATGTAACATATATATAAATATAAATATATATATATATATATATATATATATATATATGCACACACAGGCACATGTACTGAAACTGTTCTACTGAAGAAGGAAAGAGTAGCTATAACCAAACCCAGAAGAGAAACTGAATTACTTTCTGTCAATATGATTTTATGTTAATATTCTTCCCTTATTTTAGAACACTGTTAGGTAAACGTCATGCTATAACTTCAGCCTAAATGTTTACATGTTGGGGCATGTGGGTTGTTCAGTCATTTAAGTGTCAGACTCTTGATTTGACTCAGGTCATGACATCAGGGTCATGAGATAAGCCCCAATTTGGGCTCCACAGGGGCATATAGCCTGTTTAATATTCTCTCTCTTACTCTCTTTCTGTCTCTCACTCTCTCCCTATTCCCCTCTGTCCTATCTCTCTCTTTTTCTTTTTTTCTCTGTCTATCTTTCTCTATGAAATAAAAAATAAATTAGAAACTAACATATTATAGCATGTTATAACACAAAGAGTCCGAAAATGAGCTCTATGGCAGAGTCTGGTTTGTTGCTCTCTGAATATATTTCCATTCTTAGACACGGAGTAAACAAAATCCCTTAGTCTTCTCATACCTACATTAGACCATGTGATTAGGAGTGCCTGGGTGGCTCAGTTGGTTAAGCGGCCGACTTCGGCTCAGGTCATGATCTCAAGGTCTGTGAGTTTGAGCCCTACATCGGGCTCTGTACTGATCGCTCAGAGCCCAGAGCCTGCTTTGGATTCTGTGTCTGCCTCTCTCTCTGCCCTTGCCCTGCTCACACTCTGTCTCTATGTCTCTCAAAATTAAATAAAAAAATTAAAATAAAAAAAATAGACCTTGTGATTAGTTTCTACAATAGCATAAGGATAGAAGTGATGTGTCTATTCTGAGTTGAGGCTCTTGAGATTGAATTTGTTTCCTTATTTTATGTCTATCTTTAATTCTCAACTGTGCGAATACTGAAGGTCTAATAGGAAACTACAAAGATGAACGAACTAGGGGAAAATGGGATTCTTGGATGAAAGACATCAGTTTCTTCTTCTTTTTCGTTAAGTTTATGATCAGAGAGAGACTGTGTGTGTGTGTGAGCAGGGGAGAGGCAGAGAGGAGGGAGAGAGAAAATTCCAAGAAGGTACTATGCTCTTAGTGCAGAGCCCGATGTGGGGCTCAATCTCAGGAACCATGAGATCATGACATGAGCTGAAATCAAGAGTTAGACGCTTACCCAACTGAGCCAACCAGGAGCCCCAAAGAGCCAGAGTTTCTTGATTCCTGACCACAAAATTGTACTATGGTAAGAGTGGAAGATGCTTCTCTATTTTGTTAAACCACTTATATACCTAAGGGATTGTTTCCATTTAAATCAAATTTAGTTTGGCGATGGTGATATTTCATTAAATAAAGAAGCACCCAATTCTCTGACTTAGGAAGAGGATAGGATTAAGTCGCTCTACTCCAACGGGAGATAGAAGTTAAATTTGTGCCAGATGATAAGTAAATGACATCTTATTTGATGGAAATCATGAATAAAGTTCCCATCTGTATATAAACATGAAGGAAGTCCCTCACAATACCAACTCATTTACAACAATGAGTACAGAGGGCCAATTTATACAAAGAATACTGTAGTGAAGATAAACAGGCTAAAATACAAAAATGAAATGCAATTTTGGAAACATTCTATTTTCACAAATAGAAAAGCACTATTTTTACAAATGGTCAAAGAACTCCAAAAAGGAAGAAACAAATGTAATTGGAAATAAAAGTAGATATTGGGTTCACAACTTTATGCCTGAGAATTTTATCGCCATACCTACCTAGCAGTAGTTGAAATAGGAAATGATTTTGATAGGAAACTTCCCTTTCCTTTCTTTCCCAGATAATTTTGTGGAAAAAGCTTATTTTTTGATGTGGTTTACATTTGGAATCAGCTAGATACTTTCCCTGTTGCCTGAGTGATCACCATATCATGAACAAAACCATCTACATTTTTGTCGGCAGACAGGTAATGCTTCAATTCCCACAAAACTTCATCTGCGAACAGAGCTCTCCCTTCTGAAAAGGGATTTCACCACCTAATGTATTTAAGAACCAAGCATGCCGTGCTCATGCGATGAAATATGTGGCAGATTTTTCTAAGGCTGTGGATGTTCTAGATCTGAGTGAGTTGTGGGAAAAGCAAATCCACACCAAAAATGAAGGATCTGAAATGCAATAGACTGAAAGATTTTGTAAGTTTTTTTGTTTTTGTTTTTGTTTTTGCTTTTTTCCTGAAAGTGATACAAATCAATTAAGTGGAATTTCTCTACCAGGGGACTCAGCCTTAGTGAGGAAGCTTTGAGCCAACAACAGACTAAAGAGAAGAAAAGATTATCTACAGAGAGTTTTTTTTTTTTTTTTTTTTTTTTTTTAATGAACTGTAATGACTGCAAAACAGAAGCAGTCTCCTAGAAATCAAAAGGATACAGGAGAGATTTCCCCCAGGATGATTGTGACTACTTCCTATTTAAAAGCACCTAAGATTGGAAGGGAGCAAGAGTACTCGAGAATTACAGCCAATTACTGGCACAAAAGAAGAACTTAAAAAGTTTAAGGTTTACAAAACACCTACAGTAACATAAATAGCTTCATGTAAATCCATAAAGGTAAGCTGTAATTGTGCTGCTTGACTCTTTTATTTAAGGATACTTCTACATTTGGGACCTCAGGAATCAAAGGACAAAATAGAAAAGCATAAAATTCTGAGAACTTTGTTTGAAAATGAGTTAACTACTTTTAGAGAGAAAATATTTTTCTCTAACCTTCAGGATTCTTCTGACTGGTCTAAGCATTAAATTAACGCTTCTCTCTTAAGAGAAGAAAATAAAGTTTGATTTTCTGTGCACAGAGGCCCAGTAAAAAGCTTGAGACTCAAAAAACCATGGTCATGTTGCTTTTATACATTTTTTGAATGTTTTATTTATACATATTTTGAAAGAGAGAGAGTGAGCACACACACAAGCATCAGAGAGAGAGAGAGAGAGAGAGAGAGAAAGAGAGAGAGAGAATACCAAGCAGGCTCCGGGCTGAAAGAGGCTCACAGCAAAACATGACATCATGACTTGAGCTGAAACCAAGAGCTCGTTGCTTAACCGACTGAGCGACACAGTCACCCCACTTTCATACACTTTGGACAAAGGAAGTCAAAACAGAATTTGGGCTATGGTAGAAAATAATGCGTAGGATTTTTTCAAATATTTTTATTCCATCCTGAATTCTCTATTTCTGAAGAAAAGAATGTGTCACCACCTTCTAGTACAGGGAGGGTAACTTTCACACTGGAAATGTATTTCCTGCTTCTGGAGACAAAAGGAGGGGGGTGTCAGAGTGCTCTTCTTACACTGGCTGATTCTTTTCTCTTCTTTTAAATATCATTTATTGTCAGGTTGGCTAACATGCAGAGGCCACAGTGTGCTCTTGATTTTGGGGTAGATTCCCACAATTCATTGCTTAAATGCAACACCCAATGCTCATCCCAACAAGTGCCCTCCTCAATACTCATTACCCATTTTCCCATCTCCCCCCAACCCCCTGCCATCAAACTTCAGTTTGTTCTCTGTACCGAATAGTCTCATGATTTGCCTCCCTCCTTCTCTGTTTGTAATTATATTGTTCCCCTTCCCTTGCCATATGGTCTTTCTGTTAATTTTCTCAAGTAGCACATATGAGCAAAAACATATCTTTCTTTGACCGACTTATTTCACTTAGCATAATACCCTCCGGTTCCATCCACATTGCTGCAAATGGCAAGATTTCATTCTTTCTCATCATCAAGTAGTGTTCCATTATATATCTAAACCATATCTTCTTTATCCATTCATCAGCTGATGGACATTTAGGCTCTTTCCATAACTGGCTACTGTTGAATGTGCTCCTATAAACATTGGGGTACATGTGCCCCTATGAATCAGCACTCCTGTATCATTTGGATAAACTCCTAGTAGTGCTATTACTGGGTCATAGGGCTGTTCTACTTTTAATATTTTTGGGAAACTCCACGCTGTTTTCCAGAGGGCCTTCACCAGGGTACATTCCCACCAATAGTGCAAGAAGGTTCCCATTTACCCATATCCTCGTCAACATCTGTTGTTTCCTGAATTGTTGATTTTAGCCACTGTCACCAGTGTTGAGTGGTATCTTAGTGTGGTTCTGATTTGTATTTCCCGGATGATAAACGATGTCGAGCATCTTTTCATGTGTCTGCTGGCTATCTGGATGTCTTTGGAAAAGTGTCTACTCATGTCTTCTGTCCATTTCTTCACTGGATTATTTGTTTTTCAGGTATTTAATTTGTTAAGTTCTTTATAGATTTTGGATTCTAACCCTTTATCCAATTTGCCATTTTGAAAACTAGCTCTAATAGTAAATTCGATGAAGCAGGAAAACATATTATTTGTTTTGGAACGTTGGAGACAAAACATCTTTAAAGTATAATAGATTTGTTATGCATTGTTGACTGCGTGATGTTAGATGATAATTTTAAGTGAAATAAGACAAATTATATTGACAGTGGATCATAGAATTACAGAGATAGAAAAGAATATATGGCAAATATTGTGAGAAATGGGTTTCTTTCTACATTGAATTAAAGGTAAATTTTTATTTATCATGCATTGTATAGGATGCGTTAACAGGGAAAGTTATTGATGGAATAGGATTAATGCTTTCAGTATTTAGCAAGAGTGATGGGAGAGGTACATAAAGTTGAACAATAATATTATATACATTTATTCACTCAGGAAGAAAGGATTGGTTTAAGAAATTGTTTCTTATTGAATACAAGTGGGAAGACTTAAAACTCATCTTGAATAAGAATTAAACAACATTTTAAATGAAAAGATTTGATTTGAAAGAAGAAGGAATACACATGCACACAAAACAGAACCCAGACAAAAACAATAGAAAAAGCCTGTATCATAAATCCACTCATAATAAGGGTGCAAGAACTATATATTATTCCTGCACAATATGCTATAAGTATCAATGCATACTTCCTATTTTCTCTAGGATGAGTACATGCGAGTATAACATATATATAATATATATATATATATTTTATATATATATGTATATATATATATTATATAACATATATAACAACAATATACATATATTATACATACATACATATATATATGTGTGTATATATATATATATATATATATATATATATATATATTTGGATTTTCTTTCTTGAATTGATTTTAAGTGATTTGAAGTCCATTTTTGAGATTTCACATATCATTTCCTAGAAACAAGGCAAAGCAATGGCAGAAATAACTCAAGGGATTACATACATACAACAATGCTTCTCATGCAGTTAACCGGAGAAGAAAATGTGCTTCAAAAATGTTACTGGATTAACCATCTTGAATTTACTATGTCTGCAGATGGAGAATCAATTAAAAACAGAAATTTCTAATATCACTACACTGGTGGAATTTGTTCTCTTGGGGTTTTCTGATTTTCCCAATGTTCACTGGATTCTTTTTGGGATATTTTTAGTCATCTACCTAAATATCCTGGTGTGCAATAGCATCATAATACTGATAACAAGAATTGACTCTGCTCTCCAGACTCCCATGTATGTTTTTCTTAGCAATTTCTCCTTCTTAGAAATCTGTTATGTAACAGTCACCATGCCCAGAATGCTCATGGACTTATTGACCCAGAAAGGAACCATTTCTTTCTTCGCCTGTGCTGCACAAATGTGTTTTTTCCTTACATTCGGAAGCTCAGAGTGTTTTCTCCTGACAGTGATGGCCTACGACCGCTACGTGGCCATTTGTAACCCTCTGCACTACCCCCTAATCATGAACCACAGGACATGTGTCCAGCTGGTGACTGTCTCCTGGATCAGTGAATTTCCATTTGTAATTGGGCAAACATGCCAGATATTCTCTCTGCCCTTCTGTGGGTCTAACGTAATTAATCATTTCTTCTGTGACCTCCCTCCAGTACTCAAACTAGCTTGTGGGGACACATTTGTGAATGAGATAGCAGTCTATGTAGTGGCAGTGGTAATTGTCATGGTTCCATTTCTGTTGATTGTTGTCTCCTACGGCAAAATTGTCTCCAGCATTCTGAAGTTGTCTTCAGCCAAAGGGAGGGCTAAAGCCTTCTCCACCTGTTCTTCTCACCTGATAGTTGTAGTCTTATTCTATGGAACGGCTACTATCAATTATACACAACTGAAATCAAATCAGTCTGAAGGAGTTGGGAAATTGATCTCTCTTTTCTTCACCGTTTTGATCCCAACACTGAATCCCATTATATATACTCTGAGGAACAAAGACATCACAGTAGCACTGAGAAAACTACTAATGAAGATGATAATATGACCCAAATACTTGAAATTGCAGAAGAATTTGCTCATATGTTTGTCGTGTAAAAACCACAGACAAAAATGTCTTCTGATATTGTTCCCCAATAAAGTTCACTAATATCATCATAGCAATCTGACCCCGTGTTAAGGAGTTTTCCCTAATTTTGAGTGTTTCTTCAAAAGTGTTTATTAAAGGTTTTCTCCTAGTTCAAAAGAGAGCAGGAAACAAAGGAAAGGGGCTCTATGTTGGGACAGATTAAGACACGGGAGTCCACCAATACCACTGAATACAACACAGCCTCTCAAGACAATGTTTTAGAGCCCCTTCATTGAAGAATTTCCAACTTTTCCAGACATGTGAGAGAGAAAGTAAATGTATGTATAAAATGTAACTATTTTTGTGAAGCAGAAGATTAGCATTTCATTATCCCATACAACATTTTACATGTGCAACTGGTAGTGCGTGTTATGTATATTAGGCCACTTAGCATCAGGGAGGCTGTGGAATAGAAGAAAATATTGGCTTCCTGACAGTGGTAGGATTTCAAATGATTTCAGAGTTTTTATTATTTTTTTCCTAGTTTGGGAATTCTTACAAAGAGAATATATCACGTAAATTATAAGAAATAATAACTCTTTAGGTAGAAAACATAAAAGTTCATCGCAAAGAAAATTCTTCCATTACTCCCTTTCTTACTGTTACCAAATATCTTACAGAATATTTAGCATCTAGCAGAGAAATTTCAATATCTACCAAATCATCTTTATTTTTGATACATAAGTGATGCATCACTAAATTCTATTCCTGAAACTAATAGTACACTGTATGTTAACTGGAATTTAAACAAAACATGGAACAAAAAAGAAAAGAAAGAAAGAAATGTTCCAAAACATGGAACAAAAAAGAAAAGAAAGAAAGAAATTACATATATATATATATACACACACACATATATATATTTAAATTATATATATTATATATATATAATATATATATTATATATATATATTTTATATATAAAATATATATATATATTTTATATATAAATAAATATATATATATTTTATATATAAATAAATATATATAAAATATAAAATAAATATATATTATATATATATATTTTAACTAAAAGGAATCAGGAGGGGTACCTGGGTGGCTCAGTTATTTAAATGTCTAACCTCCACTCAGGTCATGATCTCAGTGCTCCTGGATTTGGGCTCTGTGCTCACAGCCCAGAGCCTGTAGCATGCTTAGTACTGTGTCTCCCTCTCTCTACCCCTCCCCTGCTCATGATCTGTGTCTCCCTATCTCAAAATAAAATAAACATTTAAAAAGTTAAAAATAAAAATAAAAGGAATGGGGTATATAATATTTAGAGTAATTTTTTTATAAAACTAACTAAAAGGTCTTGGGGCACCTGGGTGGCTCACTGGGTTATTTCCAAATCTAGATTTTGGCTCAAGTCAGGATCTCATGGTTTCTGACTTTGAGCTCCACGTTGGTCTCTACGCTGACAGTGTGGAGCCCTCTTGGGAGTCTCTCTCTCTCTCTCTCTCTCTCTCTCTCTCTCTCTTCCGTCCCCTGCTATCTCTTTATCTCAAAGTAAATAAATAAACTTTTTAAGAAACTACTTACAAAATAACCAAAAGGTCTTTAACAATAGACACAAAAATGTGCAAATTTAAGATTATAAAAGTGGACACAGTTAAAATAAATGCCTGTCAGTGAATATTGAATGATGATAATCTGCAGAACCAAAAAGGAAAAAAAAACAGAAAAATGTCAATGAGTGTAGAATTAATGAAGGGATTCTCAGGATTTGACAAATAAAAATTAATATAGAATATAACAATTGTACAAATATTGACATATAGGTTTTTTTGGATTTTTACAAATTAAATTAAGTAGGAATGTGTATGATTACCGGATTTAAGTGGTAAATTTATAAATTGGGACTGTCTCTCTTTCAGTACAAAAAATTATGTATAAAGGTGCTGTTAGTTACTTATTGGGAATAATAATCTACAAATTAAAAAGTAACAGAATAAAAAAGCAAAAATTTAAATACTTTAAAAAACACAGAAAATGTTGGAAATTAAATCTCTTATTGAATAAGGCTTACATGAAATAAATGAAGATAAATCGATTCAAACTTAATTGTAACAAAATAAATAAGTTATTTTTTGAAATTTCACCCTATTGATCCAATTAGGAAAATATATATCTCTGAATAGGCCAAATCACTAATAAAATATTTTCTATCAATAAAAAGTGTTATTATTAACCCAAAAAGAAAATAAACCCATTTGCACTGTTTTCTCCACTTTGATTTTGGAAATATTGATTAGAATCCACAGAATGTACTCCCACAAGGATTTTATTTAATGTAGTTTATGCTGCTTTCTCAAGAGCATTCTTGCTCCCTGTCAGGATCTGATGTGGGGGAAAGGTGGATGGCCAGAGGACCAGAATTCCGTAGGGTAATTGTCCACAAAGGTGCCTTCATCCAGAATGTCGGGCAAAACAAACAAGAATGAGTGGTAAACAAAAGCAAAAAGTTAAGACGATTCATGGAAAATAAATAAAACCAGTAGAATAAGAGGGATATTTTCATTTAAAGAGAACTTGGTATTTTTAAAGCATACATACTTTGAAATAAATCTGACTTCCGGTTATGAGAAAAAATATCAATCTCATTGCTTTCTCTTATTGTTTATTTATTCTTACAGAGGGAGTGACAGGAGCATGAGCAAGGCAGGACAGAGAGAGAGGGAGACACGGAATCCAAACAAAGCAGGCTCCAGGCTCTGAGCTGTCAGCATAGGGCAGATGCAGTGCTTGAACTCACGAACCATGAGATCATGACCTGAGCCACCTAGGCGCCCCAATTTCTTATTAAAACAAAAGTTTCTTGCATATATGTTCATATAATCATTGTACAAATATATGTACATTTGTATATAAATCATCTGTACTTAAACTTTTCTACTGAGGGAGGAAAGAGTAACCAAATCCAGAAGAGAAACAATGGATTATTTTATATCAACATGATTCTGTATTAACATTCTTCCCTTATTTTAGAACAGTGTAAAGTTCTGAGAACCAAGATGTGACCAATATTCAACATGTACTGAAGAATTTTTTAAGCACCAAATTTGCACTCCCGTCAGAGTCTACAATTTGGATTTCTCAGTTTTGTTATGATAGAGAAAATTGAAAACAAAATTGGTACTAAAACACTTTGGAGAGCACAAAACACCACACAACTACAGCATTTTTGTGTTAATCATCCATCAGGTAATAACCAAAGCTTATTTAAAATAAACCAGTTTTAATAAGCAAAGTACTTTTTTATCTTAATATATATGCTTCTATGACTCCCTGTAGAAAAAGATGTATGCTCTGATTAGGGATATTAAATTTAAAATTTTCCCTAAAAATAATTTCCTAGAATTAATTTTGTCATTAAGAATGTTGAATTAAAATAATAATCTATAAAATGAGACTTCTAATTTTTGTTATTTAAAATTTATTTTTTCTCCTCATAAGATGGTCTTTGTATTGTAAAAGGAGAATAAAATATTTGTTTTATTTTTTTTTATAATCTAGTTATTTTTGAAAGAAAGAGAGATAGTTTGAGCAGAGGAAGGGCAGAGAGAGAGAGGGACAGAGTGTCTGATGCATGTTCTATGCTGACAGGAGAGAGCCCGATGCAAGGCTGGAAATCATGAACCTTGAGATCATAACCTTAGCTGAAGTCGGACACTCAACCAACTGAGCCACCCAGACTCCCCAGAGAACTGAAAACTTAGAGCTTTCACCATCAGATAATTTGGGTCGCTGTCTACTAGTTATATTTGACAATAACTTATGGTATGAAATTTGCATACGCTTCCTCTCAGATATGTTATTAAAATAAGAAATTTTAAATGAAAACGACAAATCGCAGATAGGAAGACACTCCGAGTTCTATGTACTAGGCAGAGTTCCTGAGACCATATTATCTATACAATTTATTTCATAAAGCCATCATTAACCAACCAATGGGTCAGAAAAGATTTATTGTGTATCTGTTGTATGGTGGGTTACGAAAAATGAAAGACCTTGAAAGATCTGGTAATAATGATTCAGATTTGATACATAACTGAAAGAGGAATACGCTTTCAAAGCAAAGTTCACGCAGAATCAGTAAGAGCTAGAGCACTAGTAACAGGTGAGGAAAGGCGCCTGCTGTCCTTGCAAACGGCTGCATGGACCCGTTCATCACTGAAAAATAAAATTCAAAATCTTATGGCGAGCAGGCCACTGGAAATTGGCACAAATGTAAAAGTCTCTGCTGTAGGATTGTTTGTTAATATGTGGAGTAAAAAACTTGCTTTGCCTTGTCCACAAACACAAAAGGAAAATGTACATTTCTACAACTCTTCAATTCCATTGAAATGTTTGTAAACCTACTATTCTATGTTAACAATGCTGACATGTTTAGGATTTAGCGTGCATTCACCTTGGGATTCAGTTTTGCTCTTTTTCGCTGGGATACACAATGCTGGAATTTGAGTGTGGATAAATTTATATATTAATTCCTCAAATCCCTCTAGTGGAGAGAAAATGTTTTCAACCAAGAGGGAAATGACTCATTTCACTATTTTCAGAGATAGAATACACCCTCGCAGCGTACACGCATGCGAGCAAGGGCGCGCGCGCACACACACACACACACACACACAACCAAAGAGAAGCAAATCTCACTTCGGTGATGGAATTTATTGTTTTGGTATTTTCTTGTATTTCCAGGGTCCGAATGTTTCTTTTTGTGATTCTTTTCCTGTCTATGTGATCATCTTTATGGGAAATGGCATCATTATTCTCATAACCCAAGTTGAACAGGCTCTTCAGATTCCCATGTAGTTTTTTCCTAGTAATTTTTCCTTTCTGAAAATCTGTTATGTACTTATTTTCTTTCTAGAATACTTCTTAACTTTTAGACTCAGATAAGAAACGTTTATTCTTCTGCCTGTGCTATGAAATACTTTTTCTCTTTCTGCTAGCAAACACAGATGGCTTTCTCCTGACAGGGATGACCCATGACCACTACGTGGCCGTTTGTCATGTTCTGCAACGTCTTTAGTAATGAACCACAAGCCCTGTAACCAGCTGAAGTTGACTAGGCTCTTGGATCTGTGGGGTTCCACTCAAAATAGGGTACACATGCCAGATTTTTCTCTCTGCCATTTTATGAGTGGGACACCCCCGCCCCCACTACACAAGCTGGCCTGTGGGGACATTTTCCTGGATGAAATGTTGGCTTTTCCAGCCACTGTACTGTTTTTCAGTGATACCTTTTTGGTTGGTACTTGGAGCCTACAGTAAAATTATCTCCACAATCCTGAAGTTGCCATTGGCAACAGCACCAGCCAAAGCTTTTTCCACCTGTTCATCTCACGTCACAGTTGTAGCTTGATTCTGCAGATCCAAAATCATTACATATTTTTGACTCAAATCCAAACATACTTTCAGCACAAATTTCTTTCTTTTTTTTTGATACCGTGGTCATTCTGATGTGTAACCCCGTGATATACACTCTGAAGAATAAGGATATCATGATGACCTTGAGAAACTGACTACCTTATTTGCATTAACCACTGTTTCAACTCATTATCTGTTTTTCCACTTAATTCTGCTGTTGTCTAATCCAAAGTTATTTTGTAGTTTATTTCCTGCTTGAATACAAATTGATTATCTTTACCCATTCTTGGACTTGCCATTTCATGCTGGATTTTCTGATATCAGCGTTATATCCTGAGTGGTTATATTGAAAACAAGAGACTGGAATGCCTGGGTGGCTCAGTCAGTTGAGCATCGAACCCTTGATTTCAGCTCAGGTCATGATCTCAAAATCGGGCTCTCTGTTGATCATGGAGCCTACCTGAGGTTCTCTTTCTCTCTCTTTGCCCCTTGCCCCCAAAATAATGAAACATATTAAATTATAAATAAATAAATAAATAAACAAATAAACAAATAAATAAACAAGAAATACTTTGTCAGCAAATTTCCTATTTATTGGACTACTGTCAAATACAGTACAAATTCACTGTTGTTTGAGACTCTTTACTAAAACATATAGTGCCTTTTCTCTGGTAATTTATATTCTAAATTTTCCCTAAAATTTATAGGGTGTATTCTAGTTCCTCTCTCTCTTTTTTTTTTTTTTTAAAGACTGACAACAGCAAGTGTTGATGCTCTTTTTTTTTTTTTAAGTTTATTTTATTTTTGAGAGACATAGAGACAGAGTATGAGCAGGGGAAGGGCAGAGAGAGAGGGAGACACAGAATCTGAAGCAGGCTCCAGGCTCTGAGCTGTCAGCACAGAGCCCGACGCGGGGCTCGAACTCACAGACCGCGAGATCATGACCTAAGCTGAAGTCAGCTGCTCAACCGACTGAGCTACCCAGGCGCCCTCTCTTTCTTTAACATTTAAGTCATTAACAATGACTTAAAAAAAATCAACTTGTAAAGGAGCTCCTAGGTGGCTCAGTAGGTTAAGTGTCTGACTCCTAATCTTGGTTCAGATCATGATCTACTGTTTGTGAGATAGAGCCCTGCCTCAGGCTCTGTGCTGGCTAAGAGCCTGCTGGAAATTCATCTCTCCCCCTCTTTCCCTCTCCCATTAGCTGGCTCACATACTTGCTCTCTCTCTCAAAATAAATAAAAAATTATTTGAAAAATCAACTAGTCAAGATTATTATATATGGAAAGTTTTTAAAGAATATTTGTTTATGACTATAGAATATGGACATATTTGAATGTGTGGAAGTTTATAATACAGAATAGTATAGAAAAGATGGTCTTTTAATAAATTGTATTGATTTAAATGGATGCATGGACCGAAAGAAGAAAATGACCTTTACTTCATGTCGTTTAAAAAAACAAAACAAAACAAAACAAAAAACAAAAAACAAATACTTTGTAAAACTGCATACGAAATGCAACACAATGATGTTTTCAAGGTAATATATATTATCTTCAAAGGTATTGAATCATGACCCTGGGTGAGAAAAATATTTTAATAAAATTAGCAGCCATAGTGGAAAGCATTGCTTTTGAACTGCATTTTGAAGAACTCTTCTCTTAGAGGGTCATTTAGAGAGAAATTTTGTCAACATAAGGGGTTCAAATACTTCATATATAAAGAAGTATCTGAATGGAAAACAAAGAAAACTAAGGAGAAAAATTGACAAGAAATGGAAGGAGCTCTTAGCATAAAATGGTAATCCAAATAGCCAGGGAGGGGAAGAGAAAAGAAAAGAAAGGAAGAAAGAAAGGAAGAAAGGAAAGGAAGAAAGAAAGGAAGAAAGAAAGGAAAGAAAGAAAGAAAGAAAGAAAGAAAGGAAGGAAGGAAGGAAGGAAGGAAGGAAGGAGGGAGAAAGGGAAGGAGGGAGGGAGGGAGGGAGGGAGGGAGGGAGGGGGGAAGGAGGGAGGGGGGAAGGAGGGAGGGGGGAAGGAGGGAGGGGGGAAGGAGGGAGGGGGGGAAGGAGGGAGGAGGGAAGGAAGGAAGGAAGGGAAGGAAGGAAGGAAGGAAGGAAGGAAGGAAGGGAGGAAGGAAGGGAGGAGGAAGGAGGGAGGAGGGAGGGAGGGAGGGAGGGAGGGAGGAAGGAAGGAAAGAGAAGGAAGGAAGAAGTAACAAAAATGACTTATTAGCAAGCAGCGTAATGCAGATGGAAACCAAATGAGGTCTACAACCTTTTCAGCAAAATTCAATCTTTCCCTCCTATTGTAGGGAAAACCCCATTCTTCCTTACTGTGTTATTTCTTCCCTGGAGTCTCCTTTACTACTCAGAGAGCATGCTTCACTTCTGACACTTCTGGTCCCCAGATAGATGGAGGTTTCCTCCCACATATTTGGCCAATTTGATAGGCAATCTTTACTGAAAGACAGATTATCATTGCATTTGAGTATTTTTTTCTCAATATTCTACTTAATGGCATCAGATCTCTCTACTCATGCCTAGTACTCTACCTTGCTTCTGCTGAGGCTTTGAAGTCCTCAGCACATGCTTCTTGGATGCACATCTTTGGGAATTCCAGCCTGGCCCACCTCTCACTCCCTCCCTTGCCAATCTCTGTCACACCTGGCTCCCCACTACATTATTTTCCGTGACCTTGGGCGCCCACTCTTGATATATCCTAATTAGCCTTCCTAATCACTCCCTGTTATCACATGGCTGTAGGAGTTTCCTATCTCAGAAATCTTTTGTCTTCCTAGCCATCAGTCCCAAGAAATCACTATTTACTAAATAACAGGAAGCAATATCCTCTTTTTGACATAAGACGTTGATCCCAAGCCAAGATTCTTAAATAGTCCTTTGAAAAATAGAAAACTACCTTTCCCAGAAGTGATGCTTAAAATTCACAGGCCATTTGCTCAGAGTCTTTCCCATTATCTGGGCTGGACTTATTTCAGGTTCACATTTTATCCTAAGTAAAGCTCGAAAATATTCACACTTTGAAAATGTAACATGAAATTGGGAAAAGAAAGTGAGGGATATGCTGCAAAAGAAAGGAAAGTTTTCCCCCCAATTCGGATTAACCTTGGGTTAAAATGTTAAGCTTTGAACCATGTGAAATGCATTCAACAGCTAAGTCTCAGGTTGCAAGGCAGGCCATGAATAAAAAAAAAAAAAAAAAGAAATCAAAAGTATAGTAGATTTGTATATAACACTTGTCATCAGAACACTTAATACAAGGGTTACTTAGGCCAGTCTCTAAGTAGTGGCCAAGGAAACTATTCTATAGGAGAACATAAGAAAAATAAATTCAAGACCTCAATCTAATAGGAACAGAAGCTCCAATACAAGGCATTTATAATGGATCAAGGAAGAATTCGATGTGTTTCCATTTTGGATGGTCTCAGATAGTAATGTTCGGTACCCTGTTCATGTCTGAGTAATAAGATGTGCTGTGTTCTCTATTCTAAGGAGATGTTGAAAAGAACGTATTCTGGAGAGACTAAGAGCTTTGTGGAAAAAATAAATATAACAAATCAGAGAGTGCCAAAGCAATGCTTCTAATTACCAATGTCAATTTGCCAGGTGGAAAAGGTCCCTGGGGTAGAGATAACTACTTTTATTTAAAGAACAGTTTGCATTTAGAAAGCACAGAATATTATAAATGCGACTTGAGTGTCTTTGATGAAACAAGTGATTTTCAACTACAGCAATTGACTTGAATCATTCAACCCTCTATGCTGAGAAAAGTAGGCAACATCCACATAAGAAAGGTAAATATAAACTAATTCATACTGATATTAGGCTTTAGAACCTATTTTTAACATAAAATTAGTATTTAACAAAGTAGCAAATATGTCATTTTATTAGAGTGACTCTTCCAAAAAAATTTTTTAACGTTTTTATTTTATTTTTGAGAGACATAGAGACAGAGCGTGAGCAAGGGAAGAGCAGAGAGAGAAGGAAACACAGAATCTGAAGCAGGCTCCAGGCTCTGAGCCGTCAGCACAGAGCCCGACGCGGGGCTCGAACTCACAGACTGTGAGATCATGACCTGACCTGAAGTTGGCCACTTAACCGACTGAGCCACCCAGGCACCCCTAGAGTGACTCTTCTATATTTCTGGTCTTATTAAATAAAATTTACAATGAAATAATGATAACAAATCATGGTATTAAGACATTTTGAAATGCTGAAAACAATAATAATTGAAGTATTTCTTCTAGGTATAGATAATATTATAGGAAACTTCATTTTGAGCAAATACATTTTAACAAATGATTGTCACATTTACGTATTCAACTTGACATTATAATAAGAGATGTAGAACAAAACAATCCATGAAATTATGTTACAGCCACTGGGGAATCCGAAGTATTTTAAGGACAAATATGACAGAGTTAAGGATTACTAAAATAATGAAAAAGTTTAAAATTCAATATTGTTTTTAAATTAATTTAAGTCTTGAGTTGCTAATTTATATCAATACATAAATATAGCCGAGGCTTGGTTGGCTTCCAATATTTAACTGAACTGGAATGTTGTTATATATTTCCTTAATCATCAGAGTTTTTCAAAGAGTAGAGGCTTGGATTTAAATACATTATATAACAACATTAAGTTGTATTTCCTTTTATCAATAAGAACATAAACATTTACAAGGAAAGAAGCATATAATTTTATGAGAGCACCCAGAGCAAATCTCTGCTCTTTCTACCTTGTTCCACTCTTGAGAAATACATACACAAATCTTACTATTTCATGTTGATGCGTTTTTATGCGTTGATGATATCATAAATGAAATGTTGGGTTTGAACAAGTAGAAATTATATTTTACTTAGCACAGAAGTACTTTTATTCCAATAATAAGCATGTGATCATATATATTAAATATATGTCATTGTCATTTGTAAAAGTGATGTATGAAATTGGAATCTTTTCTTGTATATTAATGTTTCTCCCCTTTAAGAGTAGTGATTTTATTTAAACATGTCTGCTGCTTTACTTAATTTCAGAATCAAATATTCAGCACCATCATAGATATACAGGCATTTCGCAATATCTATATTCATTCTAACTGGGAAAATAGTCACAGTCCTTACTTCCCAAGTCAAGAGTATTAATGAAAGAAAATGCATATGAAAGGTAATTAGCCAAATTGCAATGCTTTTGGCTGAATGCTGATATGCACTCTTAGCATTAGCTTCACAGAACAGAGATAGTAATGTAATCATAAATATTGGCAGAGAAATCATGGAGAATTCACACCTTAAGTGCTTGCTCGACATTTTTCTTACATTCTGTTGATTGCTTTAAGATCTCATTCCATTTCTACATCAGTCATGTGATACATAGAGAAAGTAAATTAGAGAAATTTTTCCATGCTGCATAGAACAGAGAGTACAATTTAGAAGAATAAATTTTAGGTTTTTATTTTTTTATTTTTTTAACGTTTGTTCATTTTTGAGAGATAGAAACAGAGCATAGGTAGGAGAGGGGCAGAGAGAGAGGGAGACAGAATCTGACGCAGGCTGCAGGCTCTGAGCTGTCAGCACAGAGCTCGATGTGGGGCTCAAACTCACAAACCTCGAGATCATGACCCGAGCAGAAGTTGGACACTTACCTGACTGAGCCACCCATATGTCCCATAGAGGAAATAATTTTAGTTTTTAATAACTTTAATAACTGCTGCCTTTAGAGAGACTTTTATGAGTTTCAGGACTTCAGGTTGTTTTACATATATGAAATCAGTTAATTAATATAAAAATTCTAAGTGTTGGTGCGGTATTTAGTCAATCATGGAGTTGAGTGAACCATAGTGCAAGGAGATTAAGCATCTCTCATGAGGTCACATGATTTGCAGGTGCTGGAGCCATAATTTAAATCCAGTCCATCTCAGCAGAACTGTATTTTTTATCCATGACACTATATTATGCTATGTTTAGTGGACAAAGTCTAAACCCACCAGTATGGAGAAGCGAAAGGCAGGGCTAGGACCCATCTTGAGCCAAGAGATTCCAAGGGTGCGACGTCTAAGGAGGCATTCACTTCCTGGATTATGCAACACAGAATTAGCCCTGAGAATGAGTGAATGCCTCTTAAATTTTGTACACGAGGAGCCTCACTCACCTTACCCTAGTAGTCCTGACCCTGATGAAAGGAAAGAATGAAAAAAATAACAGTGATCACCAACAAATAACTCAGTAATTCTAATAAATACAGTTTCTCTAAACAATGTGGTACGGTCCTGGGGACTAAAGATTTAAGAACTTAATATCATATCCATAGCATATTCACGATTATAGTTATAAAACCATAACTAATAAACAAGCAGAATAAAATTGGTAGGTAACTTTACCAATATTATCTTATTTAATTATCACGAATAGGGAAGCAAGCCTTAAAACATTGAAACAATTGCTTAATGCCACACAGATAATAAATCATGCAGTTAGGATGCAAACTTAAGCACAATAAAACAATAGGCAATGACTTGTAATCACAAAACTTATGTGCACATGATCAAATTATCTATCACTGGTAAGTCTCAATGTTCTTGCCTGCAAGAGAAGTGAGTTTAGAAACTGTTGTTTGAAGAGTTTTGTGAGGAACAACAGAGAAAGGGGAGATGCAAACGGCATACAGAATCACGTCATTTCTCCCCCTGCCCACTCACGTACCCACAGGTAATGAACACACTTCATGCCACCTCTGTTTGCCCAGGGTTCACTGCCTGGTTATTTCTATCTCTATCTACACTCCCAGGCACCACCTCTTCATGAATAAAACCCTCTGGTCTTTCTACTTCGTTCCACTCTTAATGTTCTCCCCTTAGTATCATCCTACCAAAAGGTATTTGTTGTATTCCCCTATGTTAGATAAAATATTTCTTTTTTTTTTTTGGTAAATTGCTTAATAATGTGAATTGTATAATAAGAAAATGTATGATCAGTATCAGCAAGTGTTGTAGGGTGAAGAGAGTGTTCAAGCAGACAGTTGAAAATATATGAGGAAGACAAAGTCTGATATAGTGCTACTGAAGTGTGATTGAGAAAAATCATAAAGAACAATAGGATTGTCAAGGAATGAATGAAACGTGGGATTAAATGGCGAAGATGGAGATCTATAATCTGTGTCTGTGTTGAGTAGGGCATAGTTTGGTTTATCCCGGGCTGTATTCAGAAAGTATATGGAATAATCTTCAAAGAAATTTGAAGTGAGTCTATACAGTGATAATCCATTGGATCTAAACAGAGAAAGTGAGAAATACACAAATAGTAGCATTATTAAATTAGAAACAATTCCAATGGTTAAGAAAAACCAATATAGGTATCCTAATGCAATTTAGAAAACAGGTATTGATCTGTTAAGGTAAATTAAAAGTACACGCTAAATTTACCCCTTTCCTAGATGAAACATGAAGAAAAAGCACTGGAAGAAAACCTAACTGAAGTAAAAGAATTTGTTCTCTTGGACTTTGCTGATGTTCCCCATCTCCAGTGGCTTCTATTTGGATTGTTTTCGGTCGTCTATATGGTTATCGTGATGAGTAATGGCATCATATTTCTAATAACAAAATTGGACCCAGCTCTCCAGACTCCTATGTACTATTTCCTTGGCAATTTTTCCTTTTTAGAAATCGGCTATGTATCAGTTACTCTCCCCAGAATGCTTATGAACCTTTGTACCCAGAGAAGAACAATTTCATTAGTTGCCTGTGCTACACAGATGTGCTGTATTCTTGTGTTGGGAGCTACAGAGTGTCTCCTACTGACAGTGATGGCCTATGACCGCTACGTGGCCATCTGTAACCCTCTGCACTACCTTCTAGTCATGAACCACAAGATGTGTATCCAGCTGGTGACTGGCTCCTGGATCAGTGGAATTCCAGTCCAGATATGGCAAACCTTCCAGATTTTCTCTCTGCCTTTTTGTGGCTCTAATTTAATTGACCACTTCTTCTGTGACATCACCCCAATCATCAAGCTTGCTTGTGGGAACACATTTTGGAGTGAATTGTTGGTCTACATAGTTGCTGTGTTGGTTGTCACCATTCCCTTTCTACTGATACTTATCTCCTATAGCAAAATCATCTCCACGGTCCTTCAATTGCCATCAGCCACAAGTAGGGCCAAAGCCTTCTCCACCTGTTCATCTCATCTTATCGTCGTGGCCTTGTTCTTTGGATCAGCCATTATCACCTACTTAAGACCCAAAAACAGTCACTCAGCAGGAACTGACAAAGTGCTTTCTCTTTTCTACACAATTCTGACTCCCATGTTTAACCCCATGATATACAGTCTAAGGAACAAGGATGTCATCATGGCATTGAGAAGATTGCTATGTAAATAATTCACTTCATTAGAAACGTTATACTTGCAGGAATTAATTTCTTATATATTGGTCTTGAAATTTCGACAGATATTTATATCAAACTCTGGTCTCTGTCTATACTGTGGTAGCTTTTTTCCAAATTAAAAATTACTTGCAATGTGTAATGTATCTAGTCGTACACTTACATATGTGTTATCAAATAAAAAATCATTCTTTTAGTAACTTTATAGTTTTATTGTGTTTTGTTTTCCTTTCTCAGTAAGAACTCTTGGTTTTGGGTCAGGTCATGATCTCCCAGTTTGTGAGTTTGAGCTTCCTATAGGGCTCTGATCTGACGGCATGGCACCCGCTCGTGATTCTCTCCCCCTTCCTCTCTCTGCCCCTCCCCCATTTACTCTGTCTCTCTGTGTCTCTCAAAATAAAGAAACATATAAATAAAGAAAAAATAAATAAAATGACAAAGTCGCTAACAATGTGTCCCAGAAAAATATCTGCTTTTGATGTTAGGCTGTGATTAAAATATTGTTTATTCTTTCACTAAATATTATCCATCAGAAAACATTCCTATCAGGAATTAGATCTGCTGAAAAATGGCATATTTTCTTGTTACTAATAATGAGATAAGTAATACTGTGTTTTATTATCCAGCTTTGATGATAGGAATGTCAAAGTCCAGGTGGAATTGTGTCAATAAAATAATAAAAATATTAAAAATGGCAATAAATTTGACAATTTTGTTCAGAATGGCATTTTCCATCAAATCTTCTCTCTCATGTTATTTCTTTTAAAATACTTGTATTTAGGGGTGTCTGGATGGCTCAGTTCATTAAGTTTCTGACTCTTTATATCTCTCTCTCAAAATAAATACACATAGAATAAAATAAAATAAATAAATAAATGAAATACTTGTATTTATTCACATTTGGATGTAAACTGTCTCAATATTTCTTGTGACATCATGCCATTATATTTTTAAAATAAGCTGAAGAAAATGATTTTCTTGGGTGATATCTTTAATTTATTTTTGCCTTGTAATAGTTCTTACAGACACTTTGTTTCTACTGAAAGAAGTCATTTAAAACTGGCTCTCAGGGGCGCCTGGGTAGCTCAGTCAGTTGAGCGGCCGTCTTCGGCTCAGATCATGATCTCGAGGTCTGTGAGTTCGAGCTCCGCATCGGGCTCTGTGCTGACGGCTCAGAGCCTGGAGCCTGTTTCGGATTCTGTGTCTCCCTCTCTCTCTGCCCCTCCCCACTCATGCTCTGCCTCTCTCTGTCTCAAAAATAAATAAACATTAAAAAAAATTAAAAAAATAAATAAAACTGGCTCTCAAGGCAAAAAGAGATATTTATCAAGTGTCAAATATTGCATCTGAGTGTTAATTCCTGATATGAATAACCATGTTTTTATTCATGACTTTGGTCCAAGGGAGAAAAATCCAAAAGGGTTTTCTTTTTAAAAACGTCCACACAGAAGGTTTCCCTTCCAACTCTGATCACGTGTTCATTTTGCCTAGTTCCATCCTATTTTACTGAACTATTCTCTAAGTTACACGGAATTCTCAGTTCCTTTATCAGGTTCTCCTAGACCATCCAAATCCTTCCTGATCTCCACTGTCTCCCTACACATGAACTCTTAACGTACGTCCTACAAAACTTTAATCCCAACAGCACCTTGTTCAACTTCATGTAATTCACCTAGTACTTGAACAATGGAAAGTGTGGTATGGTGGTATTATTGCTATGGAACTGACCAGAGGACATGCTCTATTCCGGTATCTGCGGACTGCATTTAAGCATGTAGATTCTTGAAGATGGGCTTATATGGATGAAGACAGAAAGACACTATTTGAAATCACCCTCTGGACTATCAGCATGGGTAGTAAAAGTGAGGAACTAATGAGCAGGGATTCAGTACTGTGGTAAGTGAATCCATAGACACTGTCTCATTCAATCCTCACAATGGTGCTGGGAGGCAATTCTGTCACTATTTTACTAAAAAGCAAATTTCAACTTTAAATGTTATATGAATCAACCAAGATCCCAGCAGATAAATGGCATTATTGAGATTTGAGTTCAGGCTTGCACAACTCAAAACCCAAGTTATTTACTATAACAAGTAAAACCAGTGGACTATAGGGGCACCTCGGTGGCTCGGTCAGTTAAGTGTCTGCTTCCTGATTTTGGTTCAGGTCATGATCTCAGGTGGTGAGTTCTAGCCCTTCATCAACTCCACAGTGACAGTGCAAAGCTGACTTGGGATTCTCTCTCTCCCTCTCTCTCTGCTCCTTCTCTTCCATCTCTCTCTCATTCCCAAAATAACTAAATAAACATTAAAAAAAATAAACAGGAGGTCAGAGAATATCATATTAGTATACTACGTCCTTCCTGGATAGTGAAAGTACATAAACCACTCAATACACATTCAATTTATAAATGGAAAACAACTCCCATTGTTAATAAGCATGTGCTATACACGCCACCAGTGGTTGGTGTAGGGATGTGCTAGTCTCATGCTGTGTTTGTGCTCACCTCTGTCTCTCCCACCACACTGTAGTCCTATCTTAAATCTTCTTATTCTAACAGATGAGCATTTTGGAAAAAGAGAACAAAGTAGAATTAATGTATAATTGGCAAACTAATAACCTACCACTTAGAGCCACTAAATTGCTCAAATGGGATTTGAGACAAGTTCTGAATAAGAAGTAATGATGAGAATTTTTTTTAATTTCACATACATTACATATATCCAATGAATTATTGTAGAATAAAGACCTTTGAAATGGAGGAATTAGAATCACCCATTTGTATCTAATTTCGGACTCCCTTCTTAAATATTATATCATAAAAGCTTTCCTTAATGTAACAATATGTAGCATATTCTCCATGAATTTGTAATTTTTTTAGTTTATTTAGTAAATCCAGTAGATTGATTAGTTATACTGCAGGGTCCATAAATTCATGATTTTCTGGCCTGGTTGCACTGTGTAGAACTTGTTGTCCATGTTAAATGTTAAATATAAGAAGTTGTTACTATGGATCTCAATAGTAACAACAATAATATTCTTGATTTAGGGGTATATCATTTGTTTTCTATTATTATTGTGATGTTAACTATAGATTATTCATAAAATGGCTTAAATGAAGCTTAAAAAGTTCTCTTCTTTCCTGATTTGTTGAGAGTTTTTATCAGGAAGAGAGATTGCATTTTATCAAGTGTGTTTTTGTTGTCATTGTTGTTTTGCTTTGTTGTGTTTTTTGTTTGTTTGTTTGCTTGTTTCTTTTTTGCATCTGATGAGATAATCATGTACTTTTGTCCTCAGTTCTGTTAAAATTCTGTGTTACCTTGATTTCTAGACATTAAACTAAATTTGCAGTCCTGGGATAAATGTCATTAGGACAATGTATATTATCCTTTTTTTTTATATGTGTTAGATTTGTTTTGTAACATTTCATTGCAAAATTTCTTTTGTATTCATCAAGAATATTGGTTTATAGTTCCCAAGCCTTGTTTAGTTTTTGTCTGTTTTTTATAGTAGATAAGAGTCTCCTCATAAAACGATTTGAGGAAATCATTTTAAGAAGCGTTTGTGAGGGACTAGTATTACTGTTGTTGTTGTTGTTATTTGGTAGAATTCACTAGTAAAACCATCTGGTTTCTAGCTTTGTGTGTGTGTGTGTGTGTGTGTGCATGCGTGTGTGTGTGTGTGTGTGTGCATGCGTGTGTGTGTGTGTGTGTGTGTGTGTGTGTGTGGTGACATTCAACTACTAAATCAATTACTTTAATCATTATAAGTATGTTTAAATGTTATGTTCCTATTTTGTGTTGTCACTTGGGGTTTAGTTAAGTCTTTCTAGAAATGCTTCCATTTGTCTCAGCTGTGTCTAATTCATTGTTATAAGTTGTTCATTCCATCCTTTGTAATTATTTTTCTTTCTTTACGATTAGTATATGAGCAAAAAAATGCAGGTTGTAATTATCATTTTTAATTTTTTAAGTTCATTTATTTATTTTGAGAGAGACAAAGACAGCATGAGCAGGGGAGGGGTAGAGAGAGAGAGAAGGAGAATCCCAAGCAGGCTCCATGCTGTCAGCCCAGAGCCCAAAATGGTACTCGATCTCACAAAACCATAAGATCATGAGCAGAAACCAAGGGTTGGTCACTTAACCCACTGAGCCATCCAGGTGCCCCTAATTACTGTTTTTAAACTGTCATCTTAAATATTTGTCCCTAAAATATTGAAAAAGGAAATTAGAAATACATATTAATATAATTAATATGTAATAATTAATATAATATAATATATATATATTTCTACTATGTTTTATGATTATCTATGTAATCACTCTACTAATACAGCTATTTGATTTTTTGTGAATTTGTGTTAATCTATGGCAATTTTGGCCATTGATTTTTCACAAAAATTCAAATGCTTCTCTGTGGAAGAAAGAATGTTTGTTTCAACAAACGTCGCTGAAAACTTTGAACATCCATCTAAAATACCTACACCTCAAATTCATCCCTTCTACAATAATTAATTCAAAATGGACCATAGATTTCAATGTAGAATGCTAAACTATATAGTTATTATCAGAAAACATAAGAGAAAAATCTTTGTGACCTAGGGTTAAGCAACTGATCTTAAATATGTTGTAAGAAAACCACACTCCATTTAAAAAAAAAATTGCAAATCAGACTTCTCTGAGATTGACACGTCCAGAGAATTAAAACAAAAGCCAAAGGTGGAAATAATTGTACATCACACTTCCAAAAAAAAGTATACATCAGCATTCCTGTGTCTCTTGGGTAGATTCCTAGCAGGGCTATTGCTGGATCATAGGGTAGCTCTATTTTCATTTTTTTGAGGAACCTCCACACCGTTTTCCAGAGTGGCTGCACCAGTTTGCATTCCCACCAACAGTGTAGGAGAGAAAAAATGAAATCTGGCCATGTGTAGCAACATGGATGGAACTGGAGGGTATTATGTTAAGTGAAATAAGTCAGTCAGAAAAAGACAGATACCATATGTTTCCACGAATAGGTGGACTTTGTGAGACTAAGCAAAAACCAGGGGGAGGGGAAGAGGGGAAAGGAAAAAAAGACACAGAGAGGGAGGGAGATAAAACATAAGAGACTCTCAAAGACTAAGAAAAAACTGAGGGTAAGGGGGATGAGGGAGGGGGGAGAGGGGGTGATGGGCATTAAAAAGGGCGCATGTTGGGATGAACACTGGGTGTTATATGTAAACCAATTTGAAAATAAACTATTATAATATAAAAAAAAAAGTATATAGAGTATACAACACAGTAAGACAAGAAACAACCTAATTAACAAAGATGCAAAAATTGAATATGTATTTTGCTAAAGGGAATATACAGAACTCAAATAATCATGCGAAAGATGCTCACCATCCTTAGCCATTATTAAAATTCATACTAGGGGCACCTGGGTGGCTCAGTTGGTTAAGCATCTGACTTCAACTCAGATCCACTCACGGTTCATGAGTTCAAGTCCTGCATCGGGCTCTGTTCTGACAGGTCAGAGCCCAGAGCCTGCTTTAGATTCTGGGTCTCCCTCTCTCTCTGCCTCTCCCCTGCTCACAATGTCTCTCTCTCTCTCTCTCTCTCTCAAAAATAAAATTAAATTGGATTAAAATTTAAATGCAAGCCAAAACCACAATAATGACTGAAAATAAAATAAAATTGTAACTTAAAATTGGTGAATAAATATATAATATTTGAAAATAAAAGCTTTTCTTTTTTTTTACTATTTATTTATATTTTAGACAGTGAGAGAGAGAGAGCATGAGTGAGAGAGGGACAGAGAGAGAGGGAGACACAGGATTAAAAGCACGTTCGAGGCTCTGAGCTGTGAGCACAGAGCCCGACGTGGAGCTCGAAACCACAAACCATGAGATCATGACCTGAGCTGCAGTCGGATGCTTAACCAAGCATCCCAGATAAGAGCTTTTCAGTGCACAGGCCATGATGTTTCTGAAATCTGTTTTCTATCCCTCTATTCATTAATATAAACATATAAATCTACATCTGTTTCCTTTAGGTAGATCTAATACCCCTTCTAATATATTTTGTGAATGTGTGTCTACATATGTTTGTTCGTAGATGGTGTTATAAAACTTATTCTCTTGTTTTAAAATTACTGCACTGAGAGGAGCCACAGTGAACCTGAAGATATCCTTGGCTGGGAACCCGATGCCATAACTCAGCATTTTAGGTTTTGACAATGGAGGGGACTGAATGATAGTCTAGAGTCTTAGCTGGTCACATGGCAGTACCTACAGATATATTTTCTAGCTTCTCTTCTAGTTTGGGGAAGGGAGGTCTTATGACTAAATTTGACATAAGGGATTATGCCTGGATACCCAGCGTGCTGTTTCCAGTTTGCAAGTCTATAAAGGAATAAATGAGTGCTTCCCTTCAGCCCTCTCCCCACTTTCTGCAGTGTGGGAGGTGATGAGGCCTCCTTGGCTAACTTGAACACGAACATGGCAGGTACATGATGAAGGTGACATAACCATCCTGACAGCCCTAGACTTCCTACTTCTGAATTTTGAGAGAGGGAGAGAGAAAGAGCAGGAGAGGGGCAGTGGGAGAGGGAGAGAGCATCCCAAGCAGGCTCTACATTGATACCTTAAGAGCTTGAATTCACAAATCCTGGGGCGTGAACTCACAAACCACAAGATCACAACCTGAGCCAAAATCAAAAGCTGGATGCTTAATTGACTGAGCCACCCTGGCACCCACTTCTAAACTTTTAATAACAGAGAAATAAACCCTCTAATTGAAGACACTGCAAGCTTTCATCTTTATTAGAATATCTTAGTTTCTGAGTAATATGTTATTATAGATTTCTGATTTTGCAATGCTTATATTCCTTAATGATGACTAAAAAAGTAGAGACATAGACAATTTAGAGAATGAGTGGCATGGTCAGATATGCTTTGGGCTATTGTGCCAAATTCCTTGAGTAGCAGGCAGATGGTTTAGTTCAATTAGGAAGTGACATGGGAAAGGAGCTGATCCCAATGGTAAAGAATGATGCCTTCTTAAAGGGCACTCGGTGTGGTGACAGTAGACCATATTCTAGAAAGTGGTTGATTTTGGTTTCAAATACAAGTAAGTTATCTACCAAAAACACACTTCTCATCCTTTCTTTTGCAATCAGTAAAGGTAAGCATTATATTTAACCTCAATCCAAACAGGTAAGCATAAGTTTTTGCTTAATACTAAATTTAGTTTTACTAACAATTATATTTTTGGGGCATTGGCAAAGAACACTTATTTACGAAAATTTAAAAAGGAATTTTTTTTTTGTTATTGTTACTGTGGTTTAATTTCAAAATGCTGATTCAGATAGTCTGTTTGCTTTTCTGACTCTCATTATTGTAAAATAAAAGAAAATATAAAGTACTTTGTAACATAATGGATAAATATACCTAAAATCACTGACATTTGCATTACCATCAACATAATAATCACTGTTATCATCTTAGATGCCAACATGTAAAACTACTATGTATCAAGCATGTATTTAAGTAGTTTGAATGTATTAAATCTGGGAATCATCTGTCCTGAAAATTTATTTATACATAACTAAGAAACAAGATTGTGAATGGACCTTACTGGAATGGGTTTGCATCCTATTAATACCAAAAGTATCATTTGCTTGTTAAGAGTCAGGTTCCATGATACATGAATCTGAAGATGCTAAAGAGATATTGGCATGTTTCCATTTTGATCTTTAGAGACTTCTAAAGGAAAAAGCCTTCTGAATTGCATTCACCAAATTCTGGTTGTTTATTTCTTACCTCCAATTTTATTTTATAAAATTGTTATGAATATAAACATTATAAACATTGAAATAATAGTTGTAATTTATATCACAATATCTCTATCAAAAAGAAAAGAAAAAGAATCATTATTTCAGTTGGAAGACCAGAGATACAAACTGGAAATATGTGAGTAACCACCAAGTTGGCTACATTACCTACATTATATAGTGGTTTTCTTTCTACGCTGATGCATAGAGCATCTAAAGGTTTCAGGCGTCAGAAAAACTTCTGACATGCGGCAAGATTTGAGGAAGGTTTTTTTGGTGAAGTTATGTTTAAAGTCTTATTTATTTCTTTTGACAGAGAGAAAGACATAGACAGAGAGACAGAGCATGAGTGGAAGGGGGCAGAGGGAGAGGGAGAGAGATTCCCAAGCAGGGTCCATGCTCAGGACAGAGACCCAGGTGGGGCTCAGTCTCATGATGATGAGATCACAACCTGAGCTGACATCAAGAGTTAGATGCTTATCCGAGTGAGCCATTCAGGTTATATTTAGAAAAGAAACACATGAATTGGTTAGTATTTGAATAATTATTTACTTTTAACCGTTATTAAATATTAAATATTAAATTCCTTTTTTACTTTATAAATAGTATCCACTGAGAATTCCATTGAATGTTCATAAAATTATTGTTCCATTTCACCAATAAAAAATTAGGCCAAGAAGAAAAGCTTCAGCAAGTGTAGAACATCATGTTCTTGATTCCGAGTTTTGTAGCTGCTTCTCAATGTTTGTTGGCATCTTAGATGCAGTTTGCTTTTCAAATGTCCTCCCTGACTTACACGGTAAACAATAATATGGAGAAGACCAACGAGAGAAGAGCTTACATGAAGAGCAGATCCAATAAAGAGAATAAAGAACATGGCAGGTTCCAAGAGCAATGGGTAATTCATCAAATGTGGATTCGTGATGCATGCTAGTCTAGAGAGATGCAGTGATTCACTCAATGAACAATTCGAATCACTGTCCAAAAACTGGATTTTATGTGGAATGAAATAGGTGGATAAAATATGGCTTATGGTAAATGGTGTGTAGGAGGATTTAGTGGAAAAAAAAACAAACCTGGCTGTGTAATCTCGTATGTCACGTAGCAGCTACTAATTTCTGACCATCTTACAGACTCACTTATAGCATTTTTACATTCCATGGAATCAATTTTACATTGGGAGAATTGTATAATAGCAGCACAAGATTTAAATACCTTTATTACTTTAATATATAGTTTGAAATACTGCAGACTGTAAAAGAAATTATCATTTGATTTTCCTTTTCTCAGCCACAGAAAATCCTCAAGATGCTCAGGTTTTGCATGGACGATTGTTCCTGCCCCATTTGTGTCTATATGTTTGTAACTGAAATTGTGGCTATTGTCCATATTTAATACCCTTAAAATACAGGTTTAAGTATGTATTTTCTTTGCAATGAGTTAGTCTCTATTGGCTTCCAAATTTGTTATCTCTTTATATGGAAGTTATCTAGGACATACTGAAAACAGTGAAGCAATTGGCTATTTCTAGGAGATTGAATGAAAAGAGTATAATTCACACATGCACGCGCACGCGCGCACACACACACACACACACACACACACACACCCCACAGAAAACTTGCTTGATCTATACATACTAGGCCGGAGAGGAAGGCTCCATTTTGCGTAGAGACCCATGCTGACACCTAAGACTACTCCAAAGAAACAACCAATTTTACTCCTTTGTAATTTATTCAAGAAGTTAGTAAATCACATTTCTTGGAACAAATATACTATGTATTGCATAGAAAAATGTATAGAATACCAAAAGAAAGCTTATAATCTAGTTATTAAATGACAAAATTACATGGTAAAGATGAGCATTTCACCCCAATACACTCATTGTATGAGCACAGACACATATGTGTGCAAGGAAAAGACGGGATGGATTAAATGGAGTTGGCAGAATAATAGCAATTGTTGAGGATATGGGTAATTCAGGAACATCTCGGAGATGAGCTTGGGTTGATATTTCTTTTATTTGCTAAATATGTGAGCGCTATGCATTGTAATTGGGATTGCTCTCCTGAACAAAAATCCTAGATGCACCTCCTTCTTACCTTTGAGTATTTCTGAACACAGAGACCATCTTAGAGCTCCTTTTCTCCCCACTGAAAAATCTTGAAGAAAAAAAATATGGCTACTGAGTTCATGGATCTTTCACCAAATCACAGTTTTAAAGATTAAATAACACCCTATAATATTTAGTGGTCAGCTCGTCAAGTTTGTCTTGTAGTAAAAGAGACTAAATATGCAGAATGTCAAAGCTACACCCACAAAAACTCATTATGTTAAAAAATGAACTACGTTCATTCATAAAACCTATTCAGGTGGCTCACAAGATAATGACTTGTGCAATGAAATTAATTTTGAATTGATAATAATAGAAAACAGAATTGACAGGAAAAATACAACAAAGCAAAAGGATGGAATCATTGTCACAATTGAATATAAACTCAGATTTTGTAATTTGGAGTGTTCGGATGGAGAGCAAAATTACAATCAGGTATCTTATCTTCAGAAACATCGGGCGCCTGGTGGCTCAGTCAGTTAAGTATCGGACTTCGGCTCTCAGGTCATGATCTTGTGGGTCTGTGACTTTGAGCCGGATGTCAGCCTCTGTGCTGACAGCTCAGAACCTGGAGCCTGCTTCAGGTTCTGTGTCTCCCTCTCTCTCTACTCCCCCTCTTGCCTGCTCTTGCTTTGTTTCTCTCTCTCTCTCAGAAAAAAATAAACTTTAAAAAAATTTAAGAAACTAAAAAACATGATAATTCATAGCATAAAAAAAAGATTAAGGGGATTTTTTTTCTTACAAATACATTTAACAAAAATGAGAAATACACATCACCACACTTTCAGAGCACTGGCAGTTATAAATTTGTTTTATTCTGAACTAGGAAACATGGGAAGCATGCCACCTGTTTATGTATAAGATGAAAACAAGAGCCAAAGGAATTGGAGTGACCTGTAGTTCTGATTAAATCATTCTCGCAGATGAAATGTGAAGAGATGAAAGCTCGTGACAATACTTCCTCCATAAAGCAATTTGAGCTCTTGGGATTTTCTGATCTTCCTAACGTCCAATGGTTACTATTTGGAGTGTTCTCCATCATTTACGTTATTATCTTAATTGGAAATAGCTTCATAATAATAATAACCAGACTTGACAAGGCACTACAGAAACCCATGTATTTTTTCCTGGCGAATCTTTCCTCCATGGAGATCTGTTATGTGTCCGTCACTCTCCCACGGATTCTGGTGAACCTTTGGACTCAGGATAGAAGCATTTCTAGGCTGGGCTGTGCCTCCCAGATGTGCTTCTTCCTTATGCTGGGAGCCACCGAATGTTTCCTCCTGACAGTGATGGCCTATGACCGCTACGTGGCCATCTGTAACCCTCTGCACTACCCTCTAGTCATGAACCAGAAGACGTGTATCCAGCTGGCTCTTGGCTCCTGGATTGGGGGAGTCCCGGTCCAGATAGGACAGACATGTCAAATTTTCTCTCTGCATTTCTGTCATTCTAACCAAATCGACCACTTCTTCTGCGACATACCCCCCATCCTCAAGCTAGCCTGTGGGGACCTCTTGGTACATGAGATACCGGTCTATGTGGTAGCTATCTTGTTTATCACACTTCCTTTTATGTTGATACTCGTCTCTTACAGCAAAATCATTTCCACCATTCTGAGGTTGCCAACAGCCAGGGGACGGGCCAAAGCTTTCTCCACCTGTTCTTCGCACTTGCTGGTTGTGTTTTTATTCTTCGGATCTGCTACCATTACCTACTTAAGGCCCAAATCCAATCATTCTTCAGGAACAGACAAACTATTCTCTCTTTTCTACACCATAGTGACTCCAATGTTTAATCCCCTGATATACAGTCTTAGGAACAAGGATGTGATCGCAGCACTGAGAAAACTACTACTTAACAAAATGGCATGATGAGTTGAATTGTCCATGTTTTAGCTGCTTGCCACGCATGTGTCAGGGAAACATTTCAAATCTCTACATTCCCTTTAAGGAATTAACCACTTCCAGCTTATGATATACTTCCAGATACAATAAATTGTATCCACCCTACAATTTATTGTGCTTGGATACATGTCAGGCAAATTAATATGTCTTCAGTGCTCCAAGCCTAGAGAGTAATTCCCCCAATAATGGGGACCACACATTTCATATGAAATTAGAATATAAAGAAAACTCATATAAAGTAAGACTTGATCTCTCAAGAGTTTTGGCTTGATTATACTAAAAAAAATATATGAGATTGTTTACTTAAATAATATATTAAATCTCCATACTTGTATTTAGTAACATTCTTTAATTCTAGAGGTACTTGGGTGGCTCAGTTGGTTATAAGTGTCCAACTCTTGATTTTGGTTCACCTCATGATCTCACAGTCATGTGATCAAGCCCCAAGTCAGGCTCTGTGCTGAGCATGGAGCCTGCTTAAGAGTCTCTCTCTCTCTCTGGCCCTCTTCCTCTTGAGTGCTCACCATCTCTCTCTCTCTCTCTCTCTCTCTCTCTCTCTCTCTCTCTCTCTTTCTCTCTGTCAAAATAATGAAAAGTGAAACAACATAATGAAAATCTTTCTTTGACTCTACAGCCAGAGACTGGAAATAGCACATCCATAATAAATGTTTGTTGAATGAGTGATCTAATAAGTGAATGGGTGAATTAATATTGTTGTGTTATACCTCAGACTTTTGGAAAAATCAAGAGATTTCAGAGCATCGGTGAACATTGAGAGCTTGCTTATTTAAACTAATATGCAGCAATGTGGAATCTCTCCAATCATAATACCAAAAGAAAAATCTTACATTCAGTTAGTTTTCTTCCTAATAACTCCAGCCAGAGCACATAATATAACAGAATGCTCCTACCTGTATCAACCAATTTGCACAGATTTCTTAATGTTAATTTATTTTTGAAAGAGACAGAGTGCCAGTGGGGGAGGGGCTGAGAGAGAGGGAGACACAGACTCTGAAGCAGGTTCCCAGGTCGGCGCACTCAGCACAGAGCCCAATGCAAGGCCCAAATCCACAAATCATGAGATCCTGACCTGAGTTGAAGTTGGACGCTTAACTGACTAATGGCCCTGGAGTCCCTGCACATATTTCTATGTTTAACTTAATTTGGGGCTCAAAGTAATTTGCATTTAATTATTTAATTTATTCTTTAATAGAACTCTGAGCAGCTATTCCTATGCCAATTCATATTTTGAAAAGAAAATATTCCTGGGATCCTGGGTCGCTTAGTTGGTTTGTGTCCAACTTTGTCTCGGGTCATGATCTCACAGTTCCTAAGATTGTGCCCCTCATCAGGCTCTGTGCTGACAGCCTGCTTCAGATTCTGTGTCCCCCTCTCTCTCTGCCCCTCCCCTGTTCATGCTTTCCCTCTCTCTCTCTCTCTCTCTCTCTCTCTCTCTCTCTCTCTCCCTCTCTCAAAACTAATTAAACATTAATTTTTTAAAAATAACATAAAATATCCATGTGTTTGAAAGTGAAGGAATGTGTTAGAAATTATTTTCAGAATTGCACAAAGTCCTCACAGTAGCATTTACATTAGTGTGCCTAATCTCTCTTGCCTTTAACTCCCTCTAAAGTGTTGGAAATTATTAAACCTTTGAAATGGTTTCATCAAGGAAAGGGATCACTTGTCAAAAGAACCACTAATGCCTGTCTCCCAACTCCAGAGTCTCAAGTCAGTCACTGGCATGAAGAGTATATTTAGTGCATCTGTCTCCACGACTTCTGTTAGTGGTTCTTTGGCAATTATGCAATTATGTAGTTTTAGCTGTAATTGTACATATACTTGTAAGACAATATTAGTTCCTGTTCTTTTTTTTAATGTTTTTATTTATTTTTTGAGAGAGAATGAGCAGGGGAGGGACGGGGAGGGGGCAGAGGATCAGAAGTAGGCTCTGCACTAATAACAGTGAGTCTGATGCGAGGCTCTGACTCATGAACCATGAGATCATGACCCGAGCCAGTTGGACACTCAACCAATAGAGCCACCCAGGCATCCCTGGATCCTATTTTTAGATGGTTAGATTTTATGCAATAACCTTTTACTCTTCTATCATCTAACATAATGTACTACATTTATTTATTTATGTATTTTATCTATGGAAGTATATGTGTTTATATCACTTCCCATTAATGTTTTACGTAAAAATTTTATATGGTTATGATAAAGCCCTTGATGGTGACGATGATGTGATGATGGTGATGATAAAGATATGAGTAGTGGTATTTTTTTTTTTTTCCTAACATTTAGTAACCGGGATCACAACGCAATGGAAATAGTGCTATCTCAAGAGTTCAGATAACTAAATTTTAATTTTCGCATTATCAGTATCTTGAGGGATTCATTTAGATACTTTTTCATTATATTAAGGAACAGAAATTCAACTGAGTACGTCTTATAAAGATCTTATTGGCTTTTCTCAGTAATTCATGAACTGGGAAGTATCCAATTCAACAGGTAGAAAGGAGCTCCAGAGAGCTGTACCAGGCAAGGGGGCTCTACAGGCAGGACGAAGCAGGAAGAAGGAAGTTATGCTAGGCAAAAGTTGAATTGGTTATTGCAAAACTACTTTCGTCGTAGGTCGTGAAAGGGATATATCAGGCAGGTTACCTAGCTTGATTACCTTGACTAAGTGCTTTTAGATTACATTGTGGGAGAGCCAAAACTGGAGCTGAGTTTTGGTTTGGTGATGTGGAGATTAAGAAAAATGACTCTATTTTGGGAATGTTGCCTTGTGTTTAACAATTCATAATTAATAAAATGGTGAAAACACATTCTTTTCTATGAACTCCCAAGATTCTTATAAGGATCAATATACATTTGGCATTGGAGAAGCATTTGGAAGAATTTAGAGCACCAAAATGGAAATGTTGAGTGCATTTCAGTATAGTTCTCAGAGAAATCACTAACTGTGTTGCATTTTATATTAAAATTCATAGCGATAATCCCTATATGGCTCTTTTTGAGGAAACGGGCCATGCCCCAAGATGAATTACCTAGGGAAGAAAACCTCTTTATTTACACATTAGAATTATTTTCCTTTTACTTTATTTTGGCTAAGTTTTTAAAAATATTACTAAATGTTACATCTAAAAAAGGTTTATGGAACAGAGCTAAATATACATTAATACTCAAATGAAGTAGTAATTAACATTTATATCATTATGAACGCAGTGTCAATGAACAACCATAGGGTAGGACTTCCTTAATATTTTTACAAAATTCCTTGAAATCTTTGTGTTTTCTCTTTTTGTAACCCTTGTCTTCCCAATCTGTTAATTCACAATGAGGAAGCCCTCTGGAAATTTCTCCCTGGATGCACTTAATTATATATGCTTTCCCTTATAGCTAATATAGTCGAGGCTGGTTGAAAAGGAATTTATGAGCCATAAGCTATAGTAAGTTTATAAAAATGGTAATCTGACCTTACATATGATTCTTTGACTAACCCGTGTTTGCTAGTGAGGGCTCCATGTATTTATGATGTAAGGACTGATAATTTATTCTCATGCATCTTCTTTTTTGATTTCTGATTTTTATTTTATACCAGTCTTCTCAATAGTGCCTTTTTCTGACTTCTGGTCACCCAATATATGGGAATGCAATAGATGTCTCGGTGTGCCATTTGCTAAAGATTTGTATTCTTTTGTTATGTCAAAAAAGTGCATCAATATATACAACTCAAAATATGTGTATTTAATGATAAGGAAAACATGCACATTCCTGTCTAAACTTATATTGGATGAGTGTTGTTATTTGTAGAAGATTGCCTCTTCCAAGGGCTATTTCCACACTGTTTTCTCAACAAAGCGGCAACTTTGAAATAAGGTTCCTCTGAAGAAAACACTATTAAAAACTAAGCATAAGAACCCCTGGGTAGCTCAGTCAGTTAAACAACTGACTTGTTTTCGGCTTACGTATTGGTCTCATGGTTCATGCGATTGAACCCCACATCAGTCTCTGTGCTGACAATGCAGAGCCTGCTTGGGATTCCTTCTCCCACTCTCTCGGCCCCTTCTCTTCGCTTTTTCTCTCTTTCCCACAATAACTGAATAAACATTAAAAAAAAAAAAAAAACAGGAGGCCTCAGAATATCATATTAGTATACTACATCCTTCCTGGATAGTTAAAGTATATAAACCACTCAATACGCATTTGATTTATAAATGGATAACAACTCTCATTATTAGTAAGCATGCCCTGTACACTCCACCAGTGGTTGGTGTAGGGATGTTCTAGTCTCATGCTGTGTTTGTGCTCACCTCTGTCTCTCCCCCCACACTGTATGTAGTCCTATTTTAAATCTTCTCCAATATTCTAACAGGTGAGCATTTTGGAAAAAGAGAACAAAGTAGGTTTAACAAATAATTGACAAATTAGAAAGTAATAATCTACAACTTAGAATCACTAATTTGCTCAAATGGGATTTGAGACAAGTCTTGAATAAGAAGTAATGATGAGTATTTTTTTAATTTCACATATGTTATATATATCCAATGAATTATTGCAGAATAAAGACTTTTGAAATGGAGGAATTAGAATCATCCGTTTATATCCAATTTCTAACTTCCTCTTTAAATATCATGTTAAAAGCTTTCCTGAATATAACAATATGTAGCATTTTCTCCATGAATTTGTAATTTTTTCTTAGTTTATTCCAGTAATGTCACTAGCGAGCAGATTTATTGTAATATCAAAAGATACTACCTAGTGATTAGATATTACACAGGCCCTGTAAATTCTTGTTTTTCTGGCCTGGTTACACTGTGTAGAACTTGCTGTCCACATTAAATGTTAAATATAAATGGTTGTTACTATGGAGATCCATAGCAACAACAGTAATATTCCTGATTTAGATGTACATCATTGGTTTTCTATTATTATTGTGATGTTAGCTATAGATTATTCATAAAATGGCTTAAATGAAGCTTATAAAGTTCTTTTCTTTCCTGGCTTGTTGAGAGTATTTATAGGAAGAAGGATTGCATTTAATCTAGTGTGTTTTTCTTGTCACTGCTGTTTTGTTTTGTTTTTTTCAGCATCTGATGAGATAATCATGTGGTTTTGTCCTCAGTTCTGTTAAAATTCTGTGTTACCTTGATTTCTAGATGTTAAACTACATTTCCAGTCCTGGGATAAATATCATCTGGACAACGTATATTATCCTTTTTTTATATGTGTTAGATTTAGTATGTAACATTTCATTGCAAAATTTTCTTTTGTATTCATGAAGAATATTGGTTTATAGTTTCCTAGTCTTGTTTAGTTTTTGTCTGTTTTTTTGTAGTAGATAAGTGTTTCCTCATAAAACTAATTGAGGAAATCATTTTAAGAAGCATTTGTGAGGGATTGGTGTTATTATTGTTGTTGTTATTATTATTATTTGGTAGAATTCACTAGTAAAGCCATCTGGTCCCTAGCTGTGTGTGTATGTGGGTGTGTGTGGTGGTATTCAATGACTAATCCATTACTTTAATCATTATAGGTCTGTTTAAATGTTAGGTTTTCTATTTTGTGTGTGTCACTTGGGGTTTAGTTAAGTCTTTCTAGAAATGCTTCCATTTGTCCCAGCTGTGTCTAATTCATTGCTATAAATTGTTCATGCCATCCTTTGTAATTATTTCTCTTCCTTTAGGATTAGTATATGATCAAAAAATGCAAGTCTTAATTATTGTTTTAAAATTTTTTAAGTTCATTTATTTATTTTGAGAGAGACAAGGACAGCATGAGCAGGGTGAGGGGTAGAGAGAGAGAGAGACAGAGAATCTGAAGCAGGCTCTATGCTGTCAGCTCAGAGCCTGACATGGGCCTCGATGTCACAAAATCGTGAGATCATGACCTGAGCAGAAACCAGGGGTTGGTCACTTAACCCACGGAGCCATCCAGGCGCCCCTAATTATTGTTTTTAAACTGTCATCTTAATAATTTGCCCCCAAAATATTGAAAAAGGAAAATAATAATAGACATATTAATATATTTATATAAAAATAAATGTTAGTATTTTATATAAATAATTTTAAATATTTATAAATTTTTATGAATTTATAAATATTTATATATTTATATAATATTGTTTTTAAACAGTTGTCTTAAATCTTTGTCCCTAAAATATTGAAAAAGGAAAATAGAAATATATATTTATAATTTATATTAATAAATTATAAAATATGTAAATATATTTATGTTATATGTAAATATGAATATATTAATATGTATAATTCGTATTATGTTTTATGATTATCTATGTAGTGACTCTACTAATGCACCCATTTGATTTTTTGTGAATTTGTGTTAATCTATGGCAATCTGGGCCACTGATTTTTCAAAAAATGCAAATGATTCTCAGCAGAAGAAAGAATGTTTGTTTTAACAAACAACACTGAATCAATTGAACATCCATCTAAAATACCTACACCTCAAATTCATCCTTTCTACAATAATTAATTCAAAATGGAACATAGATTTCAATGTAAAATGCTAAACTATATAGTTATTATCAGAACACATAGGAGAAAATCTTTGCGACCTAGAGGTAAGCAACTGATCTTAAATATGTCATAAGAAAACCACACTCCATAAAAAAAATGTTTGTAAATCATACTTCTCTGAAATTGACACGTCCAGAGAATTAAAACAAAAGCCAAAGGTGGAAATACCTGCACATCACATTTCCAAAACAAGAATATAGAGTATACAACAAACTCCCAAAACTCAATAGTAAGACAAGAAACAACCTAATTAACAAAGGTGCAAAAATTGAATATGTATTTTGCTAAAGGGATTATACAGACTCAAATAATCATGGGAAAGATGCTCACCATCCTTAGCCGTTATTAAAATGCATACTAGGGACGCCTGGGTGGCTCAGTTGGTTAAGCATCTGACTTCAACTCAGATCCGCTCACAGTTCATGAGTTCAAGCCCTGCGTCTGGCTCTGTGCTGACAGATCAGAGCCCAGGGCCTGTTTTAAATTCTGAGTCTCCCTCTCTCTCTGCCAGTGCTTTGCTCACAATATGTCTCTCTCTCTCTCTCTCTCAAAAATAAAATTAAATTAGATTAAAGTTAAAATGCAAGCCAAAACCACAATGAGATTATGCTACACATATATCTTAATGGCTAGAAATAAAATAAAATTATAACTTACAATTGGTGAATAAATATATAATCCTTGAAAATAAAAGCTTTTTTTTATTATTTATTTATTTTATAGACAGAAAGAGAGAGAGAGCATGAGTGGGAGAAAAACAGAGAGGGAGACAAAGGATCTGAAGCAGGCTCCAGACTCTGAACTGTCAGCACAGAGCCTGACGCAGGAGTCAAAACCACGAACCACAAGATCATGACCTGAGCTGTAGTTGGATGCTTAACCAAGTGCCCCAGATAAAAGCTTTTCAGTGAATAGACCATAATGTTCCAAAATCTGTTTTCCATTCCTCTATTCATTAATATTCGTAAATAGGGGCGCCTGGGTGGCTCAGATGGTTAAGCGGCCGACTTCAGCTCTGGTCATGATCTCGCAGTCTGTGAGTTCGAGCCCCACGTCAGGCTCTGTGCTGACGGCTCATCAGAGCCTGGAGCCTGCTTCAGTTTCTGTATCTCCCTCTCTCTCTGCCCTTTCCCTGCTCACGTTCTGTCTCTATGTCTCTCAAAAATAAATAATATTAAAAAATTTAAAAAATATTCATAAACATATAAATCTACTCCTGCTTCCTTTAGGTGGACCTAATACCCCTTCCAATACATTTTGTGAATGTGTGTCTACATATGTTTGTTCGTAGGTGGTGTTATAAAACTTACTCTCTTGTGTTAAAATTACTGCACTGAGAGGAGCCACAGTGAACCTGAAGATATCCTTGGCTGGGAACCGAATGCCATAACTCAGCATTTTAGGTTTTGACAATGGAGGGGGTTAATGATAGTCTAGAGTCTTAGCTGGTCACACGGCAGTACCTACAGATATATTTTCTAGCTTCTCTTCCAGTTTGGGGAAGGGAGGTCTTATGACTAAATTTGACATAAGGGATTATGCCTGGATACCCAGCGTGCTGTTTCCAGTTTGCAAGTCTATAAAGGAATAAATGAGTGCTTCCCTTCAGCCCTCTCCCCACTTTCTGCAGTGTGGGAGGTGATGAGGCCTCCTAGGCTAACTTGAACACGAACATGGCAGGTACACGATGAAGGTGACATAACCATCCTGATGGCCCTAGACTTCCTACTTCTGCATTTTGAGAGAGGGAGAGAGAAAGAGCGGGAGAGGGGCAGTGGGAGAGGGAGAGAGCATCCCAAGCAGGCTCTACATTGATAGCTTAAGAGCTTGAATTCACAAACCCTGGGGCGTGAACTCACAAACCATGAGATCATGACCTGAGCCGAAATCAAAAGCTGGACGCTGAATTGACTGAGCCACTCAGGCACCCACTTCTAAATTTTTAATGGCAGAGAAATAAACTCTTTAACTGAAGACACTGTAAGCTTGCATCTTTATTAGAACACCTTAGTTTCTAATATGTAATTATAGATTACTGATTTTACAAGGCTTATATTGCTTAATGATGACAAAAAAAGGAAGAGACATAGACAATTTAGAGAAAGAGTGGCATGGCCAGATATGTTTTGGGCTATTGTGCCAAATTCCTTGAGTGGCAGGCAGAATGGTTTATTTCAATTAGGAAGTGATATGGTAAGGGAGCTGATCCCAAGGGTAAATAACGATTACTTCTTAAAGGGCACTCAGTGTGGTGAGAGTAGAACATATTCTAGAAAGTGGTTGATTTCAGTTTCAAATGCAAGTAAGTTATCTGCCTAAAATACAGTTCTCATCCTCTCTCTTTTGCAATCAGTAAAGGTAAGCATTATATTTAACCTCGATCCAAATAAGTAAGCATGAATTTTTGTCTAATACTAAATTTAGTTTCGCTAAACAATTATATTTTTCAGGCATCAGCAAAGAACACTTATTTACAGAAATTTAAAAAAGAATATTTTTTTCTTATTGTTACTGTGGTTTAATTTCAAAATGCTGACTCAGTTAGTCTGTTTGCTTTGCTGACTCTCATTATTGGAATATAAAAGAAAATACAAAGTACTTTGTAACATAATGGATAAGTATACCTAAAATCACTGACATTTGCATTACCATCAACATAATAATCACTGTTATCATCTTAGATGCCAACATGTAAAACTATTATGTGTCAAGTATGTATTTAAGTAGTTCGAATGTATTAAATCTGGAAATCGTATGTCCTGAAAATTTATTTATACGTAACTAAGAAACAAGGTTGTGAATGGAACTTACTGGAATGGGTTTGCATCCTATTAATACCAAAAGTATTGTTTGCTTGTTAAGAGTCAGGTTCCATGATACATGAATCTGAAGATGCTAAAGAGATATTGGCATGTTTCCATTTTCATCTTTAGAGACTTCTAAAGGAAAAAGCCTTCTGAATTGCATTCACCAAATTCTGATTGTTTATTTCTTACCTCCAATTTGACTTTATAAAATTGTTATGAATATAAACATTACATACATTGAAATGATGGTTGTAATTGATATCACAATCTCTCTATCAAAAAGAAAAGGAAAAGAAGAATCATTATTTCAGTGGGAAGACCAGAGAAACAAACAGAAATATTCGAGTAAAAACCAAGTTGGCTACATTATCTGCATTATATAGTGATTTTCTTTCTACGCTGATGCATAGAGCATCTAAAGGTTTCCAGGAGTCAGAAAAACTTCTGACATGTGGCAAGATATGAGGAAGCTTTTTTTGGTGAGGTTATGTTTAAAGACTTATTTATTTATTTTGACAGAGAGAAAGACATAGACAGAGAGACAGAGTATGAGTGGAAGGGGGCAGAGTGAGAGGGAGAGAGAGAGATTCCCAAGTGGGCTCCATGATCAGGACAGAGACCCATGCGGGGCTCAATCTCATGATGATGAGATCACAACCTGAGCTGACATAAGAGTCAGATGCTTATCCCAGCGAGTCTCCCAGGTTATGTTTAGAAAAGAAACACATGAATTGGTTAGTATTTGAATAATTATTTACTTTTAACTATTATTAAATGTTAAATACCTTTTTTACTTTATAAACAGGTATCCACTGAGAATTCCATTGAATGTTCATAAAATTATTGTTCCATTTCACCAACAAAAAGTTAGACCAAGAAGAAAAGCTTCAGCAGGTGTAGAACATCATGTTCTTGATTGCAAGTTTTGTAGCTGCTTCCCAAGTTTGTTGGCATCTTAGATGTGGTTTGCTTTTCAAATGTCAAACCTGACATACACAGTAAACAATAATATAGAGAAGACCAACGAGAGAAGAGTTTACATGAAGAGCAGATCCAATAAGGAGAGTAAAGAATATGGCAGGTTCCAAGAGCAATGGGTAATTCTTCAAATGTGGATTCCTGATGCGTGCTAGTCGAGAGGGATGCAGTGATTCACTCAATGAACAATTTGAATCACTGTCCAAAAACTGGATTTTATGTTGAATGAAATAGGTGGATAAAATATGGCTTGTGGTAAATGGTGTGTAGGGCAGTGTAGTGGGAAAAAAAAAAAAAAAACCTGGCTGTGTAACTTTGTATGTCACGTAGCAGCTGCTAATTTCTGACCATCTTACAGACTCACTTACAGCATTTTTACACACCCTGGAATCAATTTTACATTGGGAGAATTGTATAATAGCAGTGCAAAGTTTACATCCCTTTAGTACTTTAATATGTAGTTTGAAATACTGCAGATTGTAAAAGAAATGATCATTTGATATTCCTTTTCTCAGCCACAGAAAATCCTCAAGATGCTCAGGTTTTGCACAGACGGTTGTTCCTGCCCCATTCGAGTCTACATGTTTGTAACTGAAATTGTGGCTATTGTCCATATTTAACACCCTTAGAATACAGGTATAGGTATGTATTTTTTTGCAAGGAGTTAGTCTCTACTGGCTTTCAAATTTGTTACCTCATTATATGGTAGTTATCTAGGACATACTGAAAACAGTGAAGCAATTCGCTATTTCTACGAGATTGAATGAAAAGAGTATAATTCACACACGCACACACGCGCGCGCGCGCGCGCGCACACACACACACACACACACACACACACACACACATCCCACAGAAAACTTGCTCCATCTACATATACCAGGCGGGAGAGAGGGAGAGGAATTCTGCATTTTGGGTAGAGACCCATGCTGACACCTGAGAGACTACTCCAAAGAAACAACCAATTTGACTCCTTTGTAATTTATTCAAGAAGTTAGTAAATCACATTTTTTGGAACAAATATACTATGCATTGCATAGAAAAATGTATAGAATATCAAAAGAAAGCTTATAATCTAGTTATAAAAGCGACAAAATTACATGGTAAAGATGAGCAATTCACCCCGATACACTCATGTGCATGAGCACAGACACATATGTGTGCAAGGAAAAGACGGGATGGATTAAATGGAGTTGGCAGAATAATAGCAATTGTTGAGGATATGGGTAATTCAGGAACATCTCGGAGATGAGCTTGGGTTGATATTTCTTTTATTTGCTAAATATGTGAGCGCTATGCATTGTAATTGGGATTGCTCTCCTGAACAAAAATCCTAGATGCGCCTCCTTCTTACCTCTGAGTATTTCTGAACACAGAGACCATCTTAGAGCTCCTTTTCTTCCCACTGAAAAATGTGGAAAAAAAATACGGCTACTGATTTCATGGATCTTACACCGAATCCCACAGTTTTAAAGATTAAATAACACATGTAATATTTAGTGGTCAGCCCATCAAACTTGTCTTGTAGTAAAAGAGCTTAAATATGCAGAATGTCAAAGCTAAACCCACAAAAACTCATTATGTTAAAAAATGAACTACGTTCATTCATAAAACCTATTCACGTGGCTCACAAGATAATGACTTGTGCAATGAAATTAATTTTGAATTGATAATAATAGAAAACAGAATTGAGAGGAAAAAACACAACAAAGCAAAAGGATGGAATCATTGTCACATTTGAATATAAACTTAGATTTTGCAATTTGGAGTGTTCGGATAAAGAGCAAAATTACAATCACGTATCTTATCTTCAGAAACATCGGGCGCCTGGTGGCTCAGTCAGTTAAGCATTGTACGTTGGCACTCAGGTCATGATCTTGTGGTCTGTGAGTTCGAGTCCCACGTCAGCCTCTATGCTGATGGCTCAGAACCTGGAGCCTGCTTCAGATTCTGTGTCTCTCTCTCTCTCTCTACTCCCCCTCTTGCCTGCTCTTGCTTTGTTTCTCTCTCTCTCTCAGAAAAAAATAAACATTAAAAAAATTTAAGAAACTAAAAAAACATGATAATTCATAGCAGAAAACAAAAAGATTAAGGGGATTTTTTTTCTTACAGATACATTTAACAAAAATGAGAAACACACATCACCACACTTTCAGAGCACTGGCAGTTATAAATTTGTTTTATTCTGAACTAGGAAACATGGGAAGCATGCCACCTGTTTATGTATAAGATGAAAACAAGAGCCAAAGGAATTGGAGTGACCTGTAGTTCTGATTAAATCATTCTCGCAGATGAAATGTGAAGAGATGAAAGCTCGTGACAATACTTCCTCCATAAAGCAATTTGAGCTCTTGGGATTTTCTGATCTTCCTAACGTCCAATGGTTACTATTTGGAGTGTTCTCCATCATTTACGTTATTATCTTAATTGGAAATAGCTTCATAATAATAATAACCAGACTTGACAAGGCACTACAGAAACCCATGTATTTTTTCCTGGCGAATCTTTCCTCCATGGAGATCTGTTATGTGTCCGTCACTCTCCCACGGATTCTGGTGAACCTTTGGACTCAGGATAGAAGCATTTCTAGGCTGGGCTGTGCCTCCCAGATGTGCTTCTTCCTTATGCTGGGAGCCACCGAATGTTTCCTCCTGACAGTGATGGCCTATGACCGCTACGTGGCCATCTGTAACCCTCTGCACTACCCTCTAGTCATGAACCAGAAGACGTGTATCCAGCTGGCTCTTGGCTCCTGGATTGGGGGAGTCCCGGTCCAGATAGGACAGACATGTCAAATTTTCTCTCTGCATTTCTGTCATTCTAACCAAATCGACCACTTCTTCTGTGACATACCCCCCATCCTCAAGCTAGCCTGTGGGGATCTCTTGGTACATGAGATACCGGTCTATGTGGTAGCTATCTTGTTTATCACACTTCCTTTTATGTTGATACTTGTCTCTTACAGCAAAATCATTTCCACCATTCTGAGGTTGCCAACAGCCAGGGGACGGGCCAAAGCTTTCTCCACCTGTTCTTCGCACTTGCTGGTTGTGTTTTTATTCTTCGGATCTGCTACCATTACCTACTTAAGGCCCAAATCCAATCATTCTGCAGGAACAGACAAACTATTCTCTCTTTTCTACACCATAGTGACTCCAATGTTTAATCCCCTGATATACAGTCTTAGGAACAAGGATGTGCTCGCAGCACTGAGAAAACTACTATTTAACAAAACGGCGTGATGAGTTTAATCGTCCATGTTTTAGCTGCTTGCCACACATGTGTCAGGGAAACATTTCAAATCTCTACAATCCCTTTAAGGAATTAACCACTTCCAGCTTATGATATACTTCCAGACACATAAAATTGTATCCACCCTGCAAGTTATTGTGCTTGGATACATGTCAGGCAAATTAATATGTCTTCAGTGCTCCAAGCCTAGAGATTAATCCCCCAGTAATGGGGACCACACATTTCATATGAAATTAGAATATAAAGAAAACTCATATAAAATAGGACTTGGTCTCTCAAGAGTTTTGGCTTGATTATACTAAAAAAATATATGAGATTGTTTACCTAAATAATGTATTAAATCTTCACACTTGTATTTGTTAACATTCTTTGATTCTAGTGGTGCCTGGGTAGCTCAGTTGGTTATAAGTGTCCAACTCTTGATTTTGGTTCAGCTCATGACCTCACAGTCATGTGATTAAGCCCCAAGTCAGGCTCTGTGCTGAGCATGGAGCCTGCTTAAGAGTCTCTCTCTCTCTCTGGCCCTCTTCCTCTTGAGTGCTCACCATCTCTCTCTCTCTCTCTCTCTCTCTCTCTCTCTCTCTCTCTCGATCTCTCTCTCTCTCTCTCTCTCTTTCTCTGTCAAAAATTAAAAGTGAAACAACATAATGAAAATCTTTCTTTGACTCTACAGCCAGAGACTGGAAATAGCACATCCATAATAAATGTTTGTTGAATGAGTGATCTAATAAGTGAATGGGTGAATTAATATTGTTGTGTTATACCTCTGACTTTTGGCAAAATCAAGAGATTTCAGAGCATCGGTGAACAGTGAAAGTTTGTTTATTTAACCTACTATGCAGCAATGTGGAATCTCTCCAATCATAATACCAAAAGAAAATCTTACATTCTGTTAGCTTTCTTCCTAATAACTTCCAGCCAGAGAACATAATATAACAGAATCCTCCTACCTGTATCAACCAATTTGCACAGATTTCTTAGTGTTTATTTATTTTTGAAAGAGACAGAGTGCCAGTGGGGGAGGGGCAGAGAGAGAGGGAGACACAGACTCTGAAGCAGGTTCCCAGTCGGCGCACTCAGCACAGAGCCCAATGCAAGGCCCGAATCCACAAATCATGAGATCTTGACCTGAGTTGAAGTTGGACGCTTAACTGACTAATGGCCCAGGAGTCCCTGCACATATTTCTATGTTTAACTTAATTTGGGGCTCAAAGTAATTTGCATTTAATTATTTAATTTATTCTTTAATAGAACTCTGAGCAGCTATTCCTATGCCAATTCATATTTTGAAAAGAAAATATCCCTGGGATCCTGGGTCGCTTAGTCGGTTTGTGTCCAACTTTGTCTCGGGTCATGATCTCACAGTTCATAAGATTGTGCTCCTCATCAGGCTCTGTGCTGACAGCTCAGAGCCTGGAGCCTGCTTCAGATTCTGTGTCCCCTTCTCTCTCTGCCCCTCCCATGTTCATGCTTTCTCTCTCTCTCTCTCTCTCTCTCTCTCTCCCTCTCTCTAAACTAATTAAACATTAATTTTTTAAAAATAACATAAAATATCCATGAGTTTGAAAGTGAAGGAATGTGTTAGAAATTATTTTCAGAATTGCAGAAAGTCCTCACAGTAGCCTTTACATTAGTGTGCCTAATCTCTCTTGCCTTTAACTCCCTCTAAAGTGTTGGAAATTATTAAACCTTTGAAATGGTTTCATCAAGGAAAGGGATCACCTGTCAAAAGAGCCACTAATGCCTGTCTCCCAACTCCAGAGTCTCAAGTCAGTCACTGGCATGAAGAGTATATTTAGTGCATCTGTCTCCAAGACTTCTGTTAGTGGTTCTTTGGCAATTATGCAATTATGTAGTTTTAGCTGTAATTGTACATATACTTGTAAGACAATATTAGTTCCTGTTCTTTTTTTTAATGTTTTTATTTATTTTTTGAGAGAGAATGAGCAGGGGAGGGACGGGGGGGACGGAGGATCAGAAGTAGGCTCTGCACTAATAGCAGTGAGTCTGATGCGAGGCTCTGACTCATGAACCATGAGATCATGACCCGAGCCAGTTGGACACTCAACCAATAGAGCCACCCAGGCATCCCTGGATCCTATTTTTAGATGGTTAGATTTTATGTCATTAACCTTTTACTCTTCTACCATCTAACATAATGTACTACATTTATTTATTTATGTATTTTATCTATGGAAGCATATGTGTTCATATCACTTCCCATTAATGTTTTACATAAGAATTTTTATATGGTTATGATAAAGCCCTTGATGGTGACGATGATGTGATGATGGTGATGATAAAGATATGAGTGGTGGCATTTTTTTTTCTAACATTTAGTAGCTGGGATCACAATGTAATGCAAATACAATGCAAATAGTGCTATCCCAAGAGTTCAGATAACTAAATTTTAATTTTCGCATTATCAATATCTTGAGGGATCCATTTAGATACTTTTTCATTATATTAAGGAACAGAAATTCAACTGAGTACATCTTATAAAGATCTTATTGGCTTTTCTCAGTAATTCATGAACTGGGAAGTATCAACCAGTAGAAGGGAGCTCCGGAGAGCTATACCAGGCAAGGGGGCTCTACAGGCAGGACAAAGCAGGAACAAGGAAGTTATGCTAGGCAAAAGTTGAATTGGTTATTGCAAAATGACTTTCGTTGTAGGGCATGGAAGGGATATATCAGGCAGGTTACCTAGCTTGATTACCTTGACTGAGTGCTTTTAGATTACATTGTGGGAGAGCCAAAACTGGAGCTGAGTTTTGGTTTGGTGATGTGGGGCTTAAAACAAATGACTCTATTTTGGGAATGTTGTCTTGTCTTTAACAATTCATAATTAATAAAATGGCGAAAACACATTCTTTTCTATGAACTCCCAAGATTCTTATAAGGATCAATATACACCTGGCATGGAGAAGCATTTGGAAGAATTTAGAGCACCAAAATGGAAGTGTTGAGTGCATTTCAGTATAGTTCTCAGGGAAATCACTAACTGTGTTGCATTTTATATTAAAATTCATAGCGATAATCCCTATATGACTCTTTTTGAGAAAACAGGCCATGCCCCAAGATGAATTACCTAGGGAAAAAAACCTCTTTATTTACACATTAGAATTATTTTCCTTTTACTTTATTTTGGCTAAGTTTTTAAAAATATTACTAAATGTTACAGATAAAAAAGTTTTATGGAACAGAGCTAAATATATATTAGTACTCAAATGAAGTAGTAATTAACATTTATATCATTATGAACGCAGTGCCAATTAACAACTATAGGGTAGGACTTCCTTAATATTTTTTATAAAATTCCTTGAAATCTTTGTGTTTTCTCTTTTTGTAACCCTTGTCTTCCCAATCTGTTAATTCACAATGAGGAAGCCCTCTGGAAATTGCTCCCTGGATGCACTTAATTATATATGCTATCCCTTATAGCTAATGTAGTCGAGGCTGGTTGAAAAGGAATTTATGAGCCATAAGCTATAGTTAGTTTATAAAAATGGTAATCTGACCTTACATATGATTCTTTGACTAACCCGTGTTTGCTAGTGAGGGCTCCACGTATTTTTGATGTAAGGACTGAGAACTTATGCTCATGCACCTTCTTTTTTGATTTCTGATTTTTATTTTATACCAGTCTTTTAGATAGTGCCATTTTCTGACTTCTGGCCACCCAACATATGGGAATGCAATAGATGTCTCGGTGTGCCATTTGCTAAAGATTTGTGTTCTTTTGTTATGTCAAAAAAGTGCATCAATATATACAACTCAAAATATGTGTATTTAATGAGAAGGAAAACATGCACATTCCTGTCTACACTTAAATTGGATGAGTGTTGTTATTTGTAGAAGATTGCCTCTTCCAAGGGCTGTTTCCACATTGTTTTCTCAACAAAGCAACAACTTTGAAATAATGTGCCTCTGAAGAAAACACTGTTAAAAACTAAGCATAAGGACCCCTGGGTAGCTCAGTCAGTTAAACAACTGACTTGTTTTCAGCTCACGTCTTAGTCTCATGATTAATGGAATTGAGCCCCACTTCCGGCTCTGTGCTGACAATGAAGAGCCTGCTTGGGATCCTTCTCCCACTCTTTCGGCCCCTTCTCTTCTCTCTTTCTCTCTTTCCCAAAATAACTAAATAAACTTAAAAAAAAAAACAGAGGCCTTAGAATATCATATTAGTATACTACATCCTTCCTGGATAGTTAAAGTACATAAACCACTCAATACACATTTGATTCATAAATGGGTAACAACTCCCATTGTTAATAAGCACGCTCTGTACACTCCGCCAGAGGATGGTGTAGGGATGTGCTAGTCTCATGCTGCATTTGTGTTCACCTCTGTCTCTCCCCTCACACTGTAGTCCTATCTTAAATCTTCTCCAATATTCTAATGTGTGAGCATTTTGGAAAAAGAGAACAAAGTAGGAATAACAAATAATTGGCAAATTAGAAAGTAATAATCTACAACTTAGAATCACTAATTTGCTCAAATGGGATTTGAGACAAGTCTTTAATAAGAAGTAATGGTGAGTAATTTTTTAATTTCACATACATTATATATATCCAATGAATTATTACAGAATAAAGACTTTTGAAATGGAGGAATTAGAATCATCCATTTGTATCCAATTTCTGACTCCCTCCTTAAATATTATATCATAAAATCTTTCCTTAATATAACAATATGTAGCATTTTCTCCATGAATTTGTAAATTTTTTAGTTTATTCCAGTAATGTCACTCACAAGCAGATTTACTGTAATATCGAAAGATACTACCTACTGATTAGATATTGCACAGGGCCTGTAAATTCATGTTTTTCTGGCCTGGTTGCACTGTGTAGAACTTGCTGTCCATGTTAAATGTTAAATATAAGTAGTTATTACTATGGAGATCCATAGCAACAACAATAATATTCTTGATTTAGATGTACATCATTGGTTTTCTATTATTATTGTGATGTTAGCTATAGATTATTCATAAAATGGCTTAAATGAAGCTTAAAAAGTTCTCTTCTTTCTTGATTTGTTGAGAGTTTTTATCAGGAAGAAGGATTGCATTTAATTTAGTGTGTTTTTCTTGTCATTGTTGCTATGTTTTGTTTTTTCTGCATCTGATGAGATAATCACGTACTTTTGTCCTCAGTTCTGTTAAAATTCTGTGTTACCTTGATTTCTAGACGTTAAACTACCTTTGCAGTCCTGGGATAAATATCATCTGGACAATGTATATTATCCTTTTTTTTTATGTGTTAGATTTGGTATGTAACATTTCATTGCAAAATTTTCTTTTGTATTCATGAAGAATATTGGTTTATAGTTTCCAAGTCTTGTTTAGTTTTAGTCTGTTTTTTTTTTTTTTTTTTTGTAGAAGATAAGAGTTTCCTTATAAAACGATTTGAGGAAATCATTTTAAGAAGTGTTTGTGAGGGATTGGTATTATTATTGTTGTTGTTATTATGATTATTTGGTAGAATTCACTAGTAAAGCCATCTGGTCCCTAGCTGTGTGTGTGTGTGTGTGTGTGTGTGTGTGTGTGTGTGTGTGTGGTGATATTCAACTACTAATCCAATTACTTTAATCATTATAGGTCTGTTTAAACGTTATATTTTCTATTTTGTGTGTGTCACTTTGGGTTTAGTTAAGCCTTTCTAAAAATGCTTCCATTTGTCTCAGCTGTGTCTAACTCATTGCTATAAATTGTTCATGCCATCCTTTGTAATTATTTCTCTTTCTTTAGGATTAGTATATGAGCAAAAAAATGCAAGTTTTAATTATCGTTTTAAATTTTTTTAAGTTCATTTATTTATTTTGAGTGAGACAAGGACAGCATGAGCAGGGGAGGGGTAGAGAGAGAGAGATGGAGAATTCGAAGCAGGCTCCACCCTGTCAGACCAGAGCCCAAAATGGGCCTCGATCTCAAATATTCGTGAGATCATGACCTGAGCAGAAACCAAGGGTTGGTCACTTAAACCACAGACCAATCCAAGTGCCTCTAATTATTGTTTTTAAACTGTCATCTTAATGATTTGTCCCTAAATATTGAAAAAGGAAAATAGAAATATACATATTAAATATTTATATAAAATAAATATATATTTATATTAATAATTTTTAAACATTTTATACAATTTTTATGAATTTATAAATATTTATATATTTATATAATATTGTTTTTAAACTGTTGTCTTAAATTTTTGTCCCTCAAATATTGAAAAAAGAAAATAGAAGTATATATGTATTTATAATTTATATTAATAAAAACATATAATACGTATAATATATATTTATGTTGTATGTTAAAATAAATATATTAATATATATAATTTGCATTATGTTTTATGATTATCTATGTAATCACTTTACTAATAAACCCGTTTGATTTTTGTGAATTTGTGTTAATCTATGGCAATCTGGGGCATTGATTTTTCAAAAAATGCAAATGCTTCTCAGAAGAAGAAATATGTTTGTTTTGACAAACATCACTGAAATAATTGAACATCCATCTAGTATACCTACACCTGAAATTCATCCCTTCTACAATAATTAATTCAAAATGGACCATAGATTTCAATGTAGAATGCTAAACTATATAGTTATTATCAGAAAACATAAGAGAAAATCTTGTGACCTAGAGTTAAGCAACTGATCTTAAATATGTCATAAAAAAACCACACTCCATTAAAAAAAAAAAGTTTGTTAATCATACTTCTCTGAGATTGACATGTCCAGAGAATTAAAACAAAAGCCAAAGGTGGAAATAGTTGCACATCACACTTTCAAAAAAAAAGTATATAAAATATACAACAAACTCCCAAAACTCAATAGTAAGACAAGAAACAACCTAATTAACAAAGGTGCAAAAATTGAATATTTATTCTGCTAAAGGGAAAATACAGAACTCAAATAATCATGTGAAAGATACTCACCATCCTTAGCCATTATAAAAATGCATACTAGGGGCACCTGGATGGCTCAGTTGGTTAAGCATCTGACTTCAACTCAGATCCACTCACAGTTAATAAGTTCAAGTCCTGCGTCTGCCTCTGTGCTGACAGCTCAGAGCCCAGAGGCTGTTTTAGATTCTGGGTCTCCCTCTCTCTCTGCCCCTCCCTTGCTCACAATCTCTCTCTCTCTCTCTCTCTCTCTCTCTCTCTCTCTCTCTCTCAAAAATAAAATTAAGTTAGAACGCAAGCCAAACCCACAATGAGATTATGCTTCACATATATTTTATTGGCTGGAAATAAAATAAAATTATAAGTTAAAATTGGTGAATAAAAATATAGTCCTTAAAAATAAAAGCTTTTCTCTTATTTTAAATATTTATTTACTTTTGAGACAGACAGAACGAGAGAGAGAGGGCTTAAATGGGAGAGGGACAGAGAGAGAGGGAGACACAGGATCCAAAGCAGGTTCGGGGCTCTGAGCTGTCAGCACAGAGCCCGACGCAGGGCTCAAAACCACGAACCATGAGATCATGACCTGAGCTGCAGTCAAATGCTTAACCAAGTGCACCAGATAAGAGCTTTTCAGTGCACAGGCCATGATGTTTCTGAAATCTGTTTTCCATCCCTCTATTCATTAATATTCATAAACATATAAATCTACTCCTGCTTCCCTTAGATAGACCCTATTCCCCTTCCAATACATTTTGTGAATGTGTGTCTACATATGTTTGTTCGTAGGTGGTGTTATAAAACTTACTCTCTTGTTTTAAAATTACTGCACTGAGAGGAGCCACGGTGAGCCTGAAGATATCCTTGGCTGGGAACCCGATGCCATAACTCAGCATTTTAGGTTTTGACAATGGAGGGACTGAATGATAGTCTAGAGTCTTAGCTGGTCACATGGCAGTACCTACAGATATATTTTCTAGCTTCTCTTCCAGTTTGGAGAAGGGACGTCTTATGACTAAATTTGACTTAAAGGATTATGCCTGGATATTCTGTGTGCTGTTTCCAGTTTGCAAGTCTATAAAGGAATAAATGAGTGCTTCCCTTCAGCCCACTCCCCACTTTCTGCAGTGTGGGAGGTGATGAGGCCTCCTTGGCTAACTTGAACACGAACATGGCAGGTACACGTTGAAAGTGACATAACCGTCCTGATAGCCCTAGACTTCCTACTTCTGCATTTTGAGAGAGGGAGAGAGAAAGAGCGGGAGAGGGGCAGTGGGAGAGGGAGAGAGCATTCCAAGCAGGCTCTACATTGATAGCTTAAGAGCCTGAATTCACAAACCCTGGGGCGTGTACTCACAAACCATGAGATCACGACCTGAGCCGAAATCAAAAGCTGGACGCTTAATTGACTGAGCCACCCAGGCACCAACTTCTAAATTTTTAATGACAAAGAAATAAACTCTTTAATTGAAGACACTGTAAGTTTGCATCTTTATTAGAACATCTTAGTTTCTGAGTAATATGTAATTATACATTTCTGATTTTGCAATGCTTATATTCCTTAATGATGACAAAAAAAGTAAGAGACATAGACAATTTAGAGAAAGAGTGGCATGGCCAGACATGCTTTGGGCTTTTGTGCCAAATTCCTTGAGTCGCAGGCAGAATGGTTTAGTTCAGTTAGGAAGTGATATGGGAAAGGAGCTGATCCCAAGGGTAAAGAATGATGCCTTCTTAAAGGGCACTTGGTGTGGTGACAGTAGAACATATTCTAGAAAGTGGTTGTTATTGGTTTCAAATACAAGTAAGTTCCCTGCCAAAAATACAGTTCTCATCCTCTCTCTTTTTCAATCAGTAAAGGTAAGCATTATATTTAACCTCAATCTGAACAGGTCAGCAAGTTTTTGTCTAATACCAAATGTAGTTTTACTGACAATTGTATTTTTGGGGTATCAGCAAAGAACACTTATTTATGAAAATTTAAAAAGGAATATTTTTTTGTTATTGTTACCGTGGTTTAATTTCAAAAAAATTGATTCAGATAGTCTGTTTGCTTTTCTGACTCACGTTATTGTAATATAAAAGAAAATACAAAGTATTTCATAACAATGAACAAATATGCCAAAGATGATTGATATTTGCATTATTATCAATACAATCATCATTTTTACTATCTTAGATGCCAACAAGTAAAACTATTATGAGTCAAGGATATATTTAAGTAGTTTGAATGTATTAAATCTGGAAATCATATCTCCTGAAAATTTAATTATACATAACTAAGAAACAAAATAGTGAATGGACCTTACTGAAATGGGTTTGCATCCTTTCAATACCAAAAATATGCTTTGCTTGTTACGAGTCAGTTTCCATGATACATGAATCTGAAGATGCTAAAGAGATACTGGCATGTTCGTTTTCATCTTTAGAGACTTCTAAAGGAAAAAGCCTTCTGAATTGCATTCACCAAATTCTGATCATTTATTTGTTATCTCCAATTTGATTTTATAAACTAGTTCTGAACATAAACATTACATAAATTGGAATGATAGTTATAATTGATATTACAATCTCTCTATCAAAAAAAAAAAAAAACACAAAAGAAGAAGAATCATTATTTCATTGGGAAGACCAGAGATACAAACTGAAAATATTTGAGTAAAAACCAAGTTGGCTACATTACCTGCATTATATAGCTGTTTTCTTTCTACGCTGTATCCATAGAGCCTCTAAAGGTTTCCAGGAGTCAGAAAATCTTCTGCCATGCAGCATGGTTTGAGGAAGCTTTTTTTGGTGAGGTTCTGTTTAAAGACTTATTTATTTATTTTGACAGAGAGAAAGACAGAGCATGAGTAGAAGTGGGTAGAGCGAGAGGGAGAGAGAGAGATTCCCAAGCAGGCTCCATGCTCAGGACAGAGCCCCATGTGGGGCTCAATCTTACGAGCATGAGATCACGATCTGAGCTGACATCAAGAGTCAGATGCCTAACCGAGTGAGCCACCCAGGCACCCCTGGTAAGGATATGTTTAGGAGAGAAACACATGAATTAGTTAGTATTTGAATAATTATTTACTTTTAATCATTATTAAACATTAAATATTAAATTCCTTTTTTACTTTATAAATGGGTTTACACTGAAAATTCCATTGAATGTTCATAAAATTATTGTTCCATTTCACAAATGAAAATTTGAGGCCAGGAAGAAAAGCTTCAGCAGATGTAGAAGATCATGTTTTTAATTGCAAGTTTTGTAGCTGCTTCTCATTATTGGTTGGCATCTTAGATGTGGTTTGCTTTTCAAATGTCCTCCCTGACTTACACGGTAAAGAATAATATAGAGAAGACCAACGAGAGAAGAGCTTCCATGAAGAGCAGATTCAATAAGGAGAGTAAGGAGCATGGCAGGTTCCAAGAGCAATGGGTAATTCATCAAATGTGGATTCATGATGTGTGCTAGTCTAGAGAGATGCAGTGATTCACTCAACAAACAATTTGAATCACTGTCCAAAAAGTGGATTTTATGTGGAATGAAATAGGTGGATAAAATATGGCTTATGGTAAATGGCGTGTAGGAGGGTTTAGTGGAAAACAAAACAAAACAAAACAAAAAACCTGTCTGTGTAATCTTGTATGTCATTAGCAGCTACTAATTTCTGACCATCTTACAGATTCACTTATAGCATTTTTACATTCCCTAGAATCAATTTTACATTGGGAGAATTGTATAATACCAGCACAAGATTTAAATACCTTTATTACTTTAATATGTAGTTTGGAATACTGAAGATTGTAAAAGAAATTATCATTTGATTTTCCTTTTCTCAGCCACAGAAAATCCTCAAGATGCTCAGGCTTTGCATGGACTGTTGTTCCTGCCCTATTTTTGTCTAAATTTTTGTGTCTGAAATTGTGGCTATTGTCCATAGTTAATATCCTTAGAATATAGGTATAGGTATATATTTTCTTTGCAATGAGTTAGTCTCTATTGGCTTTCAAATTCGTTAACTCATTATATGGAAGTTATCTAGGACATACTGAAAACAGTGAAGCAATTGGCTATTTCTACGAGATTGAATGGAAAGGTTATAATTCACACACACACACACACACACACACACACACAGAGAGAGAGAGAGAGAGAGAGAGAAAGAGAGAGAGAGGAAGAGAGAGAGAGAGAGAAAACATGCTCGATCTATATATACCAGGCTGGAGAGAGGAATTCTACATTTTGTGTAGAGACCCATGCTGACACCTGAGAAACTACTCCAAAGAAACAACCAATTTGACTCCTTTGTAATTTATTCAAGAAGTTAGTAAATCACATTTTTTGGAACAAATATACTATGTACTGCATAGGAAAACATATAGAATATCAAAAGAAAGCTTATAATCTAGTTATAAAAACGACAAAATTACATGGTAAAGATGAGCAGTTCACCCCGATACATTCATGTGCATGAGCACAGACACATATGTGTGCAAGGAAAAGATGGGATGGATTAAATGGAGTTGGCAGAATAATAACAATTGTTGAGGATATGGGTAATTCAGGAACATCTCGGAGATGAGCTTGGGTTGATATTTCTTTTATATCGTAAATGTATGAGCGCTGTGCATTGTAATTGGGATTGCTCTCCTGAACAAAAATCCTAGATGCACCTCCTTCTTACCTCTGAGTATTTCTGAACACAGAGACCATCTTAGAGCTCCTTTTCTCCCCACTGAAAAATCTTGAAGAAAAAAAAATATGGCTACTGATTCCATGGATCTTTCACCAAATCGCAGTTTTAAAGATTAAATAACACCCTATAATATTTAGTGGTCAGCTCGTCAAGTTTGTCTTGTAGTAAAAGAGCCTAAATATGCAGAATGTCAAAGCTAAACCCACAAAAACCCATTATGCTAAAAATGAACTAAGTTCATTCATAAAACCTATTCGGGTGGCTCACATGATATGGACTTGTGCAATGAAATTAATTTTGAATTGATAATAATAGAAAATAGAATTGAGAGAAAAAAACACAACAAAGTGAAAGGATGGAATCATTTTCACAATTGAATATAAACTCAGATTTTGTAATTTGGAGTGTTCGGATGGAGAGCAAAATTACAATCAGGTATCTTATCTTCAGAAACATCGGGCGCCTGGTGGCTCAGTCAGTTAAGTATCAGACATCGGCTCTCAGGTCATGATCTTGTAGTCTGTGACTTTGAGCCAGATGTCAGCCTCTGTGCTGACAGCTCAGAACCTGGAGCCTGCTTCAGGTTCTGTGTCTCCCTCTCTCTCTGCACGACCCCCTTGCCCGCTCACGCTGTCTGTCTGTCTGTCTGTCTCTCTCTCTCTCTCAGAAAAAAAATAAACATTAAAAAAATTTAATAAACAAAAAAAACCCCATGATAATTCATAGCAGAAACAAACGGCTAAGGGGATTTTTTCTTACAAATACATTTAATAATAATGAAAAATACACATCACCACACTTTCAGAGCACTGGCAGTTATAGATTTGTTTTAAATGGAAGTGGAAAACTTGGGAAGCATGTCATCTGTTTATGTATAAGAAGAAAACAAGAGCCAAAGGAATTGGAGTGACCTGTAGTTCTGATTAAATCATTCCCACAGATGAAATATGAAGAGATGAAAGCACCTGACAATACTTCCACCATAAAGCAATTTGAGCTCTTGGGATTTTCTGACCTTCCTAACATCCAATGGTTACTACTTGGAGTGTTCTCCATCATTTACGTTATTATCTTAATTGGAAATAGCCTCATAATAGTCATAACCAGACTTGACAAGGCACTACAGAAACCCATGTATTTTTTCCTGGCGAATCTTTCCTCCATGGAGATCTGTTATGTGTCCGTCACTCTCCCACGGATTCTGGTGAACCTTTGGACTCAGGATAGAAGCATTTCTAGGCTGGGCTGTGCCTCCCAGATGTGCTTCTTCCTTATGCTGGGAGCCACCGAATGTTTCCTCCTGACAGTGATGGCCTATGACCGCTACGTGGCCATCTGTAACCCTCTGCACTACCCTCTAGTCATGAACCAGAAGACGTGTATCCAGCTGGCTCTTGGCTCCTGGATTGGGGGAGTCCCGGTCCAGATAGGACAGACATGTCAAATTTTCTCTCTGCATTTCTGTCATTCTAACCAAATCGACCACTTCTTCTGTGACATACCCCCCATCCTCAAGCTAGCCTGTGGGGACCTCTTGGTACATGAGATACCGGTCTATGTAGTAGCTATCTTGTTTGTCACACTTCCTTTTATGTTGATACTTGTCTCTTACAGCAAAATCATTTCCACCATTCTGAGGTTGCCAACAGCCAGGGGACGGACCAAAGCTTTCTCCACCTGTTCTTCCCACTTGCTGGTTGTGTTTTTATTCTTCGGATCTGCTGCCATTGCCTACTTAAGGCCCAAATCCAATCATTCTTCAGGAACTGACAGATTGCTCTCTCTTTTCTACACCATAGTGACTCCAATGTTTAATCCGCTGATATACAGTCTTAGGAACAAGGATGTGATCGCAGCACTGAGAAAACTACTACTTAACAAAATGGTGTGATGAGTTTAATCATCCACGTTTTAGCTGCTTGCCAAGCATGTGTCAGGGAAACATTTCAAATCTCTACATTCCCTTTAAGGAATTAACCACTTCCAGCTCATGATGTACTTCCAGATACAATAAATTGTATCCACCCTACAATTTATTGTGCTTGGATACATGTCAGGCAAATTAATATGTCTTCAGCGCTCCATGTCTAAAGATTATTCCCACGTCATGAATAAAATAGTAATGCGTACCACAGATTTCATATGAAATTAAAACATAAATAAAAATCACATAAAATAGAACTCGATCTGTCATGATTTTTGGCTCGATTATACTGAAAAAATATGAGATTGTTTTCCCAAATAATGTATTAAATCTTCACACTTGTATTTTTTAACATTCTTTAATTCTAGAAGTACCTGGATGACTCAGTTGGTTATAAGTGTCCAACTCTTGATTTTGGTTCAGATCATAATCTCTTCGTCATGAGATCAAGCCCCAAGTCAGGCTCTGTGCTAAGCATGGAGTCTGTTTAAGAGTCTCTCTCTCTCTCTCTGGCCCTCTTCCTCTTGAGTGCTCACCATCTCTCTCTCTCTCTCTCTCTCTCTCTCTCTCTCTCTCTGTCAAAAAATTAAAAGTAAAACAACAATAATGAAAAACTTTCTTTGATTGTATAGATAGAAACTTGAAATAGCACATAAATAATAAATGTTTGTTGAATGAGTGATCTAAGAAGTGAATGGAAGAATTGATATTGTTGTGATATACCTCAGACTTTTGGCAAAATCAAGAGATTTCAGAGCATTGGTGAACATTGAATGCAGATTTATTTAACCTACTATGCAGCAATGTGAAATCATTCCAATCATTATACCAAAGAAAATCTTACATTCCGTTAGCTTTCTTCCTAATAACTTCCAGCCAGAGCACATAATATAACAGAATGCTTCTACCTGTATCAAACAGTTTACTTTGCACGGATTTCTTAATGTTTGTTTTTGAGAGACACAGAGTGCAAGTGGGGGAGGGGTAGAGAGAGTGGGAGATACAGAATCTGAAGCAGGTTCCAAGGTCCATGCTGTCAGCACAGAGCCCAATGCAGGGCTCTAATCTGCAAACCGTGAGATCTTGACCTGAGTCAAGTTCAAGACGATTGAAATTGGACGATTAACCAACTGACGGCCCAGGATTCCCTGCACATATTTCTATGTTTAACCTAACAATTATGGGCTCAAAATAATTTTCTTTTAATTATTTCATTTCCTCCTTAATAGAATTCTGAACAGCTAATCCTATGCCAATTCATATTTTGAAAATAAAATATCCCTGGAATGCCTGGGTGGCTTAAGTCGGTTAAGGGTCGACTTTATCTTGGGTCATGATCTCACAGTTCATAAGTTTGAGCCCCCCATTGGGCTCTGTGCTGACAGCTCAGAACCTGGAGCCTGCTTCAGATTCTGTGTCACCCTCCCTCTCTGCCCTTCCCCCATTCACACTCTCTCAAAACTAATTAAACATTTTAAAAAAATAAGGAAAATAAAATATCCACGAGTTTGAAAGTGAAGGGATGTGTTAGAAGTTATTTTCAAAATTGCACAAAGTCCTCACAGTAGCATTTACATTAGTGTGCCAAATCTCTCATGCCTTTAACCATTTCTAAAGTGTTGCAAATTATTAAACCTTTGAAATGGTTTTATCAAGGAAAAGGATCACCTATCAATAGAACCACTAATGCCTGTCTCTCAATTCCAGATTCTCAAGCCAGTCACTGGCATGAAGAGATTATTTAGTGCATCTGTCTCCAAGACTTCTGGTAGTGGTTCTTTGACAATTATGCTGTTCTGTAGTTTTAGCTATAATTGTACATATACTTATAAGACAATATTAGTTCCTGTCCTTTTTTTTAATATTTTTATTTATTTTTTGAGAGAGAGAGCACAAGCAGGGGAGGGCAGAGGATCAGAAGCAGGCTCTGCACTGATAGCAGTGAGTCCGATGCAAGTGTCAGACTCATGAACGAGATCATGACCTGAGTCAAGTTGACACTCAACCAACAGAGCCACCCTGGGGCCTCTAGCTCCTATTTTTTAGATGGTTAGATTTTATGTCATTAACCTTTTACATCTTCTACCATCTAACATAATATACTGCATTTATTTATTTGTGCATTTTATCTATGGAAGTATATGTGTTTATATCGCTTCCCATTAATGTTTCACATTAGAACTTTTATATGGTTATGATAAAGCCCTTGATGGTGATGATCATGTGATGATAGTGATGATAGAGATATGAGTGGTGGTATTTTTTTTCTAACATTTAGTAGCTGGAATCACAATGTGATGGAAATAGTGCTATCCCAAGAGTTCAGATGACTAAATTTTAATCTTCACTTTACCAGTATCTTGAGGGATTCATTTAGCTACTTTTTCATTACATTAAAGAACAGAAATTCAACTGAGTACATCTTATAAAGATCTTATTGGCTTTTTTCAGTAATTCATGAACTGGGAAGTATCTAGTGCAACAGGTAGAAAGGAGCTCCGGAGAGCTATACCAGGCAAAAGGGCTCTACAGGAAGGACGAAGCAGGAACAAGGATGTTATGCTAGGCAAAAGTCAAATTGGTTATTGCAAAATTACTTTCGTTGTAGGTCATGAAAGGGATGTATCAGGCAGGTTACCTAGCTTGATTACCTTGACTGCGTGCTTTTAGATTACATTTAGATTGCATTTTTATATTCAAATTCATAGATATAATCAATGTATGACTATTTTTGAGGAAACTGGACATGCCCCAAAATGAATTCCCTAGGGAAGAAAAACCTCTTTATTTACACATTAGAATTATTTTCCTATTACTTTAACATTTTAAAAAATGTTATCCATTCCTTTGCTCATCTAAACAAGGATTATGGAGCAGAGCTAAATATGCATTAGTACTCAAATGAAGTAGTAATTAACATTTATATCATTATGAACGCAGTGCCAATTAACAGCTATAGGATTATGGCTTCCTTAATATTTTTACTAAATTCCTTGAAACCTTTGTGTTTTCTCTTTCGGTAACCCTTGTCTTCCCAATCTGTTAATTCACAATGAGGCAGCCTCTGTAAATTGCTCCCTGGATTCACTTAATTATATATGCTATCCCTTATAGTAACGTAGTTGAGGCTGGTTGAAAAGAAATTTATGAGCCATAAACTATAGTTAGTTTATAAAAATGGTAATCTGACCTTACATATGATTCTTTGACTAACCCATGATTGCTAGTGAGGGCTCCATACATTTTATTCATTTATTTTTTTAATGTTTACTTTTGCAGAGACAGAGTGTGAGTGTGGGAGGGGCAGAGAGCAAGGGAGACACAAAATCCAAAGCAGACTCCAGGGTCTGAACTGTCAGCACAGAGCCCGACATGTGGCTCAAACCCACGAACCATGAGATCATGACCTGAGCCGAAGTTGGACACTTAACCAACTGAGCCTCCCAGGCTCCCCCTCCATACATTTTTTGATGTAAGGACTGAGAACTTATTCTCATACACCTTCCTTTTTTTCCTGATTTTTATATTATACCAGCCTTCTAGATAGTGCCATTTTCAGACTTCTGGCCATCCAATATATGGGGAATGCAACAGATGACTTGGTGTGCCATTTGCTAAAGATTTGCATTGTTTGTTATGTCAAAATAAGTGTGTAAATATATACATCTCAACAATATGTATATTTAATGAGAAAACATGCACATTCCTGTCTAAACTTATATAGGATGAGTGTTATTTGTAGAAGATTGCCTCTTCCAAGGGCTATTTCCACATTGTTTTCTCAACAAAGTGACAGCTTTGACATAAAGTTCTTCTGAAGAAAACACTATTAAAAAATAAGCAAAGGAACGCCTGGGTAGCTCAGTCAGTTACACAACTGACTCTTGTTTTTGGCTCAGGTCCTGGTCTCATGCTTCATGGGATCGAGCCCCACATCAGGCTTTGTGCTGACAATGCAGAGCCTGCTTGGGATTCTTTCTCCACTCTCTTCCCCTCCCCCACTCATGCACACATGCACACCCTCTTTCTCTCTCTAAATTAAAAAATAAGGATTAAAAAAAGCATAATTACCTATGATAATGTAGTAGTGATTATATTTTACAAAAGCTTATTTTGTCAAAGGATGGTATGACATATGAAAAATGTGTCTTTACAGGATATATAAAAGATACTACACAAAGTCGCACATGGCCTATTTTCTCTGCTGACTTCTAGAAGCTAAGCATGACAGTTGGCTGGCCAACGGCCAGAAAGGAAACAAAGTCTTCAGTCTTGCAACCTCAGAGAACTGAATTCTGTTAATAATCTAATAAAGCAAGGAAATGGAATACCCACCAGAGCTTCCGAAAAGAAGTGAAGCCCTGCCCATCCCTTGATTTTTGCTCGTTGAGACCCATGTTGCACCTATGATCTACGGAACTCTTAGATAATAAATGTGTGTTGTTAGGGGCACCTGGGTGGTTCAGTCAGTTAAGCATCTGACTTCCTCTCAGGTCATGATCTCCGAGACCCACACTGGGCTCTCTGTTGGCCATGCAGAGCCCACTTGGGATTCTCTTTCTCTATCTCTCTCAGCCCCTCCCCCCTTGCACTCTCTCTCAAAAATAAATAAGCATTAAAAAATAAAAGTGTGTTATTATAGTCCATTTGTGGTAATTTATTGCAATAGCAATAGAAAACTAACACAGAGGTTCACAGATAACGTGGGAGCTGTTGTACCCTGGCTCAGAACATACCAATGTGAATCTTCCAGCCTAATAACCAGTTTAACTACAGAGTTTGAGGACTTGAAACTCTCAACTGCCCAGCCCCCCACCAGCTAAATATGATCAGATGACCCAATGCTGACTGAGAGGATAAATGTAGACACTGGCAAGTCTCTCATTCCTGAAAGGTTGCAGATGTCATATCTCAGAAGGAAAATCAGGAAGATGAAAGAAACATGGCCCTCCGAGGTCATTTTAAATGCCCTGCACTGTTTCCCCCATTCCCCAGAAATTTTGGTGTGTGAAGCAAATAAATATGTTTTATTGTGTATGCCTGAATACAAGCTTAGAGGAGACTACACCTACAATACTAATGTTTCAGTGTTTGGCGGTGAATAGTACCTCTTTACTTTCAGCTTGTGCAGAAGTCCTTTTTTGTGGTAGGAAATGTTTCTCAGAAATGCAAATTTTGGTACTTTTAATGTGTGATAAGATTTAACACTTAGGGCGTTTAAAGGATACTTTTCTTCACTTTGTGTGTGAAGACACCTTTAAGACACCTTCTTCTGACGTACGGACTTCTGTAGATATAGACAGTTGTGAATACAAACACATTTTATTAGCATTTGGCAAAAATTTAATATGCACCAAGTAGCAATAGAAGGGTAGCAAGAAAGATCTAAGAATGACCCATTGAGATTTCAAAGAAAAGATGCGTCTGTCTCTCTAGCATATGGCTCTTCTAATTACATCATATGCCAGACATTTGATGATTTGAAAACAGTTCCTTCACAAATCTCTCACATTAAAAAAAAATATATATATTTCACTGTGTTTAATATCAACTTTTCTGCCACTCCTGTCTGATTTTGGCATTGAAAAACATTGTTAAATCTGTAGATTTTACAGATATTCTTTATTCCTTGGCTTACAGAGAATATAATCTCTTCACTATTATTTGAAATAGTATCCCAAAGTATGGAAAACTATTACAAGAGCTTATGATAACAGCATCTGTATCAGTGCTGATTCGTGGGTGTGTTTTAATCTATGTTTCCCCTGAGCGTTCATACAACCATGAGAAATTCCTATTATTAATATTCCATCATTAAGATAAAGTCTGCTAAATACTGACACATGGTCTTATGAGGAAGTATGATTTATCCTCTTGACTTGATGGGCTTCAATTTCTTGTGTTTATAGGACACAGTCAACAGAACCTGTAGAAAGGGACACACAGACAATGGTGAATGATAGAACAGAATACACGTGGTTTTTATGTCACAAATATTACTAAAATATTTGCACAAACTGTTAAAATTGTCCTGTATCAAGGAAATGGAATACACAACATCTTAGCAATGCCTTTGTTACTCGGTAGCATTATAAGTTTTATTTTTAGTTTATACACAGTAAATTTTAAATTTACATACAAGGTAAAATTCATTCTTTTCAGTGTAAGTTCTAGGATGATTTGACAAATTCATGGAGTTGTATTATCACAAACATGATTAAGGCACAGTTTCGGCACTCTCCAAAATTCTTGCCTATTGCCTTTTTGCAGTCGACAGTTCCAACCAACGGTATCACCAGGCAACCTTCCTCTGTTCCTATATTTTTCCATTTTTCAGAATGTCATATAAATAGAATCAGACAGTAAAGGCTTTTAAGTCTGGCTTCTTTCACTTGGCATAAAGCATTTGGCATCTACCATGTTGTCGTATGCATTAATATAGTCTGTTCATTTTTATTGCAGAGTAGTGTTCCAATGTATGAGGTACTGAAGTTTGTTATCCATTCCGTAGATGGACAGCGTTCATGTTGTTTCCACTTTTTAGCTGTTTTAAACCAAACTACCCTGAATATTTGGTTTATATTGTGTGTGTGCGTGCGTGTGTGTGTGTGTGTGTGTGTGTGTAAACACAAACTTTCGTTTCTCTATGGTAAATACCCAAGAGTAGGACTTTTTAGGTAAATACATACGGCAAAGGTATAGTTAACTTTATAATAAACTGCCAACTCATTTTCCAGAGTGGATGTCCGTTTGGCATTCCTATCGGAAATGCAGGAGTGTTCTAGTTGCCCTGGATCCTCGCCAGGATTAGGCGTTATTGTATATTGCTGTTTCGTTTTTATTGTGGTGGTGGTGGTGGGGTTTTTTGTCATTCTAAAAGGTGTTCGGTGATATCGCATTTTGTTCTGTTTTTCACTTCCCTGATCAGAATTGATACGGGCATCTTTTCACAGCCTTCTTCGAAATCTCTGTATTTTCTTTGATGAGATGTCAGTGCAAGTTGTTTGCCAATGTTTCAGTTGGGTTGTTTGGTTCCTCATTGTTGAATTTTGAGAGTTTATGTATATTCTAAACACAAGTACTTTGTTAACTAGGTGTTAAGCAAATCTTTTAAGTCCAGACTGTGCTTTGCCTTTTCATCTCTTCATGGGGTCATTTACTTAGCAAAAGAATTTAACTTAATGAAATTCAATTTTTTTCTTCCTTCATGATTCATGCGTTTGGGGTTGTATTTATGTATTTTTTGCCTAACCCAAGGTCACAGAGTATCTCCTATGTTTATTCTAAACTATTCACAGTTTTGCTTTCATATTTATATCTACACTCCATTTTTCTGATATTTACAAAACAAAACAAAACACCAAGCTTTTATTTCATTACTTTTCTCTGCTCTCTTTCTGTTTTCAATGTCATTGATTTCTACTCTAATCTTAGTTATTTTCTTTGGTCTGTTTACTTTGGATTTATTTTTCTCTTGTTTATCTAGTTTCTTAACATGGAAGCCTAGACTATTGGGCTTTTTTTTTCTTTTCAAATGTAAGATTGGTTTAATTATTTTGCTATAACTGATAAATTTTTATTTCGTTTTCTTTTTTAAAAGACTATTCTGGTAGGATTTTTTCTGGTAGGATTTTATTTATCTGGGGTCATCAGAGAACAGGATTCCAGGAATAAGAAAGAACAGTTGTCTCCATCCCCTACCAATATTTTAAATTGAGACAATTGTAGAGTCACATGCATTTAGGAGAAATAACACAGAGATCTCATCTTTATAATTTCCTGGTTTTTCCTCATGGTATATTTTAAAAAATTGTGATATAACATCAAAGCCAGAATACTGACATTAATACAATATTGGTCTTTTTCCAATTTCCCCAGTTTTTAAAGAATTCTTCTTTAATGTTTACTTAGTTTTGAAAGATAGAGAGATAGAGCATGAGGGGCAGAGAGAGAGGGGGGGACACAGAATCTGAAGCAGGCTCCAGGTTCTGAGCTGTCAGCACAAAACCCAATGCAAGGCTCAAACTCACGAACGGTGAGATCATGAACTGAGCTGAAGTCAGACGTTTAACCGACTGAGCCACCCAGGCGCCCCACCCCAATCTTCCCAGTTTTACCTGTACTCCGTTGTGTGCGTGAACACACGCATACACATGCTGTCCACGTTTCCCTCTTATATCATCTTCTTCATTCTGAAGAGCTGCCTTAGTATGTCTTCTAGAGCATATGCACTGGTAATAGATTCTAATACTACTCCCTCATCTAAGAACAGTGAGGATGTTTACACCATGGAAACATCAAATGCTATAAATCAGGGTTTCCTTTTACTTTTCATTCTTCCTTTCTGTGTATGTCTTTATGTCTCTGCCGCTATCTATTATCTATCTATCTATCTATCTATCTATCTATCTATCTATCATCTATCTATAATTATCAATCTCATTGGTTCTGCTCTGATGGAGACCCCTGACTAATATACCCTCAAAACTCTCCATCTCTAACTACCATCACATCGGCCACAGCTTCAATGCATGAATTTTTAGGGGCACGCAAATTTCTCCATACCACCCACACAGTTAAAATAGTTAAAATATCTCAATGCAAAATAAAACGAGATCCTTAAAGATTATACTGAGTATACAAGACCTATTTAGAGAAGGGGTGATTATTCTCACTACTTCTCCATTTTGAAGCCTAATTTGACCTGTTCTTAAACTTGGAAATAATGGACGATATCACCACAACCTTAATACTGTGGTCTCACTCTTTAAGGCCCCATGTGCAATATTATTGGAATTACTTATTCTATCGAACAACTACTGTTAAATATTTTATAGCCATAGTTTTGGCTAAATTATTCTGCTTAGTGCCTTTTTAATGTTTATTTATTTTTGAGACAGAGAGAGAGAGACAGAACATGAGTGGAAGAGGAGCAAAGAGAGAGGGAGACACAGAATCCGAGGCAGGCTCCAGGCTCTGAGCTGTCAGCACAGAGCCCAACGCGGGGCTCGAACTCATGGACCGTGAGATCATGACCTGAGCCGAAGTCGGACGCTCAAACGACTGAGCCACTCAGGCACCCCCTTTTTTTTTAGTGCCTATTTTGACAGTCTCTTAGAGGCAGTCTGCTTTCAACTCCAAAGGGATATAATTCACCTTTGCTTGGCCATCCATGGGGTATCTCAATAGCCCTGCCATCACACACAATTTTTTCAGGCAAGATTTTAACTGCATTCAACTTTCTCTGCAAACATAGGTATGCTATTATGTATAAAGCATCCTCCTCCAAAGAGATTCATTTGACAGAATAATTTAGGGCACACAAACATTTACTAAGGAGCTCATAAAAAGGGGGTGGGACATTATCCCTTACATAGTAAAAGACCCCACCAACTCAGTTAAACCCCTGAAGATTATTTGGTAAACCAGGAATTATTCTATCTGCGTCATTATAAAGAAATAGCTATTGGGGCTCCTTAGGTGGCCGACTTCGGCTCAGGTCATGATCTCGAGGTTCATGAGTTCGAGCCCCACGTCGGGCTCTGTGCTGAGGCTCAGAGCCTGGAGCCTGCTGCGGATTCTGTGTCTCCCTCTCTCTCTGCCCCTCCCCCACTCGCACTCTGTCTCTCTGCCTCTCAAAAATAAATAAACATTAAAAAATAAATAAAAAAAAGAAACAGCTATTGATCATCTTTGCACTCACAGTATTAAAATAAAACTAACATCTTATATCTTTTGGGGATTCTGGAAGCAAGATAGTTTGATTTTACTACTTAAGTCAATTTATGCTTTTACTCACAAAGTTGCTCATTGTTATCATTGTTAATAGGACTTCTTAAAAAGAGTTTCTAAAATCTGCTGCAGTCACAATACAACTGGTCATCCTATTAGTGCCTCCCAGCGTGTCCTTCCTTTAGAGGTTTTAGCAACCTCTTCATTCATCCTAGGACGTGTGGATCACCAACGGTGGCCAGAAGTGTCCTGAGGACTTCTGATACAAGAAACCTCCCTCTTCGGCTCCATGCTGCATACCTTCAAAGTGGCAGTTGTGAGAGTATGGTGGCCTGGGTTCTCACAGGCCCCAGTCTCAAGTCCCTCTATATTTAGCTGCCTCACTGTGTTTTTGTCATGGAAATAGTATCTCCAGAGGGTTAGGGCAGTTGCTGAGGCCTCTCTGCTATAGGATAAAGCCAAACTTGGGCCCACAGGTACATCCCACTTGCAGGAATATGTGGCCTCCCCTGTCCTCAATCCCTTGGCAGACATCGTGGTGCTGAGTGAGTTACTGGATAATTTACACCAACCGAAGTCATCTGAATGTTGGAAAGGGAGTTTTTACACTTAAAGACAACATCCCAACCATTGCACGTGATGGAGCTTTCCAGAACAGTTGCTTTTTGTCCCTTAGCCGGACATCCCTGATTACAGGTGAGAACTCAGAATGGGCACACTTGCTCAGACTTCAGGCAGTCATCCTAGTGCTCTGGCCAATCATCAGTCCCACCTTTACCTTTTTCTAGACCCTTGGAGCACTGCCAATAGTTTGATTGTCCAATCAGCATAATAGCAGCAAAACTAATTCCTTATCTAAAGTTGCCACAGCCTCTGGCAAATAGCCCGCAAAGAAATAGGCCTTTATTCTTACCATGGCAAATAACTTACTTTTGCCAGGAACTTCAATGGTCATGAACATAAATACCGCTCCAGTCGAGCATTCAGATGACGCCCCAGCTCCAGCCGAGGCTTTTTGATCACAGCTTTCTGGGGAACCCAGCTAAATCTTGGTCACAGTCCTGTCCTGTAGAGACTGTGAGATGATACATAGGTACTGGTTGAATCTAAGTTTCTGGTAATTTATTATGCAGCAATAGACAAGTTATAATGGTATTCTTTATCAGCTTGAGGAAGACTTCTTTCTTTTGCTAATTCATTAAGATACTTTATTTGAAAGCTGAGGGTCAGAATATCATGTGCACAGGGAAGAGATATCTCTTACCCAAGTAATAGAAATGTTCCTTAAAAGAAAATAACCAAATCTGAAAACCCCTTCCACAGAATCAGAAATCAAATACTGTCTGGCCTAATGAAATCACAATTACAACAAATATCTTACTTACTACTTAGGTGATTACATATTTGTCTCTGGTGCCATCTAGTGTTTGAAACATGTAACAACTCTAAATTCTGGGGCAAAAGGAAAGCACTACCTTCCTGTATTCTGCCCCAGTGTGAACGATTTTCCTACTGGGAAAATCTGATTTCTTAAGAGCTGGTTCAAGGTGGGTATTCTAGGTATTTGAGTGACAGAGCATGTATTTTTCTGATGACTTTCTATACCACATTGGTTTCAGGTTCTAAGCAAAAGATCTTACTATAAGGTCTCTGACCCTAATGACTTTTCATTCATTTCCGTTACCTAATATTCAATGCACCACTCATTAAGTTAGTTCAATAAGTTGCTCATTATAGATATACTTTTCAATTAATTTAATTTTTTCTATGGATTCCAATTCCTCAGTGAATTTCTCCACTACTTTGCCATTTTCCAATTAAAAACAAATTTTAAAGCTGCTGTTACAATTTTTTTAAAGTCTTTACTTCCCAACTCTAATATGTGATACAATGTGAATTTGCTTTTAGAGTATTTTCCCCTTGTTTGTTGCTCATTAGGGCTTGCCTCTTCTCTGTGTTTGTTTATTACATGCCATATAGTGACTACAAAGGAAAATGTTTTTCAAAAAACCCCTGGAGGCTCAAACATTGTTACTTATTATTATCAGTACTGAAAAGTGATAATTATCTTCCTAGTGTTATCAAAAACTGAGCTCGGTAGAGGTTTCTGTAGATCTTGGTAGATGGAAGGACTTCTAGATGATTGTCTTGTGTAGGAAAGAGTTCTGTTCTGTATGTTATAATTTTTTTAAACTTTTATTCATTTTTGAAAGATGGAGAGAGACAGAGCATGAGTGGGGGAGGGGCAGAGAGAGAGGGAGACACAGAATCTGAAGCAGGCTCCAGTCTCTGAAATGTCAGCACAGAGCCTGATGCAGGGCTCGAACTCATGAACCGTGAGATCATGAGCTGAGCGGGAGTCAGGCGCTCAACCAACTAAGCCACCCAGGCGCCCCTGTATGTTATTTTTAACTGACCTTTTCTACCCCCTCCTTCAGAAGTTATCGATGGGGGCAAAAAATACTATGAAAGGTCACATCCTATCTCAAGTGGAAGGCTATTTTTAATGGAAATAACAGAGGCTACTGTGTTATGTAAATACCATATCTCTTTCTTTTCCCAATAATTCACACATGGGAGTTATCTGATCAGTTGCCTACAAAGTTCTATGTAATTTTCTGATATCAGATAATATAAAATCAGATGTAGCAAAGCAAAGTCATCTGAAGTGCCTTCATTATAATCTAAAATCTAAAAGTAACAGCCAATTGGGGTGGCTGAGTGACTCAGTCAGTTAAACATCCAACTTCGGCTCAGGTCATGGTCTCACTGCTCATGGGTTCAAGCCATGCATCAGGCTCTGTGCTGACAGCTCAGAGCCTGGAGCCTGCTTCAGATTCTGTCTTGGTCTCTCTGCCCCTCCCCTGTTCCTGCTCTCTCTTTTTCTCTCTCAAATATAAAATAAAATATTAAAAAAAAATAAAAAATAACAGCCAATATCGTACTTGCTCTATGACAGCTGATCTGATTTCAACCGCAACCATTTGCCTAAGTGTTTTTCTAGAACAAGTGAGTAATGAGTACGGTTAGCTTATTGTTATTAGAAAGACTTCCTTCATCCCACCATGCTTCTATTTCTCCTGAATATGATGGCAGAGACCCTTAGAATCATAATAAAGGATGGTGCAAAATCCCAGGAATTATGCAGAGATTTCAAATGTTTGTGACCAAAGCAGTGTCACTGCTAAATGTTATAATATCTTAGAGACTCGGACTTCTGCCTATAGGTTCAAATAGATTGCTCAATTGGTGTTAGGTTATCACTTTTTGAAATGCAGGACTAGGGAAAAATAATGGGTATTTTTATCTTTTAATGGATGAAATTCTAAATAATTGCATTTTAAAAACTATAAATTTATATAGAAAGCTTATATGGAAAATTAGTTTTAATAAAATAATTTATTCAGATTTTATTTTTTAATTTATTTTTTTAAATCACATTAGTTTACAGTGTAGTATTGATTTCAGGAGTAGAACCTAGTGTATTATCACTTACATACAACATCCAGTGCTCATTCCAACAAGCGCCCTCCTTAATGCTCATCACCCATTTAGCCCATTCACTATCACCCCGCACCCCCGCACCCCGCCCGAAACCCTCAGTTTGTTCTCTGTCTGTATTGAAGAGTCTCCTATGGCTTGCCTCCCTCTCTATTTTTATCTTATTTTTCCTTCCCTTACCCTATGTTTATCTGTTGATGAGTGATATCATGTGATATTTGTCTTTCGCTGCCTTATTCACTTAGCATAATACACTCTAGCTCCATCTGCATCGTTGGAAATGGCAAGATTTTTATTCTTTTTGATTGTCAAGTAATATTCCATTGTGTGTGTGTATCTATATATATATATATATGAGTGTGTGTGCATGTGTGTGCATGTGTGTGTGCGTGTGTGTGTGTGTGTGTGTGTGTATATATATATATATATAATATCTTCTTTATCCATTCATTTGTTGATGGACATTTGGGCTCTTTCCATAATTTGTCTATTGTTGATAACTAAACTTTGGGTTGTTACGAACACTGGGGTGCATGTGCTGCTTTGAATCAGCATTTTTGTATCCTTTGGATAAAGACCTAAAAGTACAATTGCTGGTTATAGGGTAGTTCTATTTTCCAGATGGCTAACAGACGCATGAAAAGATGCTCAACATCACTCATCATCAGAGAAATACAAATCAAAACCACAGTGAGATAGCACCTCACACCTGTCAGAAGGGCTAACATTAACACTCAGGAAACAACGGATGTTGGCAAGGATGTGGAGAAAGGGAAACCTTTTGCACTGTTGGTGGGAATGCAAACTGGTGCAGCTGCTCCTGAAAACAGTATGGAGGTTCCTCAAAAACAATTATTAAAATTTTAAAACATTTCTCAATGTTTTTCATTACCATCATTATTATCACACTAAATTTTTTTATTTATTTTTTACAGTAATTTTTTTACAGTTTTAAATTCTCAGTATGGCCATATTATGCTAAAATGACTTTCATTTTTGCTTAAATTGTTATTCTCCAGCCCATAACACCTGTCACTAAACTGTCCCAAATCACAAAATAATTTCAGTATGGTTTGCATATAGATAGGAGGGTCACATTGCAAATAAAGAGGAAAAATAAATTCAGATCTGACTTCACTATAAGGGAGAAATTTTCAACTATTAGAACATCCACAGTGAATTGAAAATGTGAAACTCTGACCCTGAGAAACAATTACACTGGAGCTGCCTGACCATTTTTCAATCCTGAATTAGAAGTAGATCTTTGCACTGGATACAAACAAGTTTTAACAAGAGTCCCTTAAAGATTCTCCAAATATAGGAGTCCTAAATAAACCCATTTTATACTGTGAAAAAAAATGTAGCTTATAATTCAATGAGAGGAGTTCCACTAATTACAACTAGCCCTTAAATATCATTGTTTTAGTAAAACGGCCAGATACTCTGTATGTAGGACTAAGTAGCTGATGAAGGTTTGTACTTACTAACTAGGATGGTTCTGTCATCATTTTGATGCTTTCTGAGACAAGATGCTCATCTGTAAGTCCTTCCATCTAGTAAGATCTACAGAAACCTCTACCGTGCTCAGCTTTTGATGACACGAGAAAGATAATTATCAGTTTTCAGAACGGAGAGTAATAAGTAACAATGTTGGAGATTCCATGGAGTTTTTGAAAAAAAGAATTAAATGGTGATAGTTAACATTTTCAGATATTTGAATTATTTCCAAAGAACCTCCACAATAAAGAGGATCCTTCGGGATTCCAAGTGTCATTACAAACAACCCCAATAGAACTGAGAGTGAAAACTGCCTGTTCAAATTAACACTATCAGAATTGCTGTTATGGTTACCCATTTGTTTTTAGAAAAAATGACTCACAATGGCATTGACTTGTTAATTATTCTCTGGTGCCCCTTGGAAATGAGCACGTTTGGAATCCTTCATTTATGAGGTCCCCAGTGACCTGAGAAGGCATGTAAAAGTCCTTGGTTCTGCTGGAAAAATTATTGACACGGGTTATTGGAAAACAGCTCCTTCCTTGCTTGGTAAGTGGTTTCTGTGCTTTAATGGAACAAAGACAGGCTTTTGTGGCTCTGAGAGCCAGAACCACTGGATTGTGTCTAAATGGTTCAGAAACCACATTCATCAGTTAGTATTGCATCCACAAGGTAATCTATTACATAATCTGTCTTGGGTCCTTCTTTCTTATACAGCTTCTACAGAGATCTAAAACACTTTTTGGTTTAAATAAGCTTTTTTTTTTTTGTTACAGATAAGAGAACAAAAGCATGGCTGGCTACCTGATAGATTGAATTTATTTATTTTTTAAATGTCTACTTATTCATTGGAGAGAAAGAGCCAGTAGGGGAGGGGCAGAGAGAGAGAGAGAGAGAGAGAGAGAAAGGGAATCTCAAGCATGCCCTGTGCTGGCAGCACCAAGCTTGGTTGCCTGAACCCTGAGATAATGACCTAAGCCTAAATCAAAAGTTGGGCACTTAACCGACTGAGTTACCTAGGTGCCCACGAATGAATTTATTTTCTATACCATAGTTTTGTTATAGATTTGGGAATAATTTAGTAAATTCTAGTATTTAGATTAAATCTTTGTGTCCATTATCTTTTGAAGCAAGAAGCTAACATTCACTATCTTTTCCTACCTTTACCCTCATTCATGTCGCTCACATATTTTTAATTAGAAAGGATGATCAATTGGAAGCTGTCAGGAACATAGGCTCTGCTTTTTCTGTAAACATGTGAGAATTTATTCCCCTTTTCAACAACTCTCTGCACCTCAGCCTGTCTTACGTTACCCCCCCCCCACACACACACACACACTTAATATTCCAATCACCATCATGTTGGCTGTCCTGAGCTTTGGCTTGGGACACACCCAGACTTGAATTACACCTATCAATGAGTAGTTGAATGGCATGGTGTATTACTCTAAACCTCAGTGTTCTTTCCAAAATATGGAATTCATAATAAGAATGCAACTTTATAGAGGGGCACCTGGGTGTCTCAGTTCATCAAGAGCTGGACTTTGGCGCAGGTCATTATTTCTCAGTTCGTGGGTTCGGGCCTTGCGTCAGGCTCTGTGCTGACAGCTCAGAGCCTGGGTCTGCTTTCAATTTTGTGTCTCCTTCTCTCGCTTAGGCTCTGTCTCTGTCTCTCTCAAAAATAAATAGTCATTAAAAAAAAAAAAAAAGAATGCGGCTTTGTAGAGAGTCAAGTCTTGAGAGTCAGGAGCTTGGGTTCCAATCTTATTTCCATCACATCTTGTTTCCCAAATTCTCTGTGCCTTAGCTTCTCCATCTTCAAAATAAACACTACAGTGAGGATAATTGCATTGTAATTTTTTTAGTGATTACACACTGTATGACAAATTATATATAAAGGATTTTATATTTTATTATATTTTATATTTATATATTTCATAGATTTATAGTATATTTTTATTATTTTAAAATAGAATTTTGTTACTGAGTACACATTATATGACAAATTACATATAAAATCTTTAGAATATTGCAATGCATGTAGTGACCGTTATATAAATGATAGCCATTATTAACAAGATTGCCACCTAGCACTGCTCACAAGCCAAGGATGGAAGAGAACAATAGAGCAATGAACACTAATCTTTGCTCTTTATCTACCATGCGTCAGTCTCTCTAAACTGTGACCACATAGAAAGGTAAATAAGTAGATAGATGAGAGATAGATGATGACAGATGATGATAGATGATAGATACATGACGACAGATGATGATGGATGGATAGATTCAGAGACAGACAATTTTTTCTAATTTCTGTAGCAAGCTTGTGATATTTTGGTCATCTTTACAGTACAGATTTAGATATGTGTATGTTAAATTACACTAGTTCACACAGCCTACATGGGGTCAAGATGAGATTCTAACCAAATTCTTACCAACTCTGAAGTAAAAATCTTACCCTTTCCAAATACCTTGCTGACTTTGAAAACAGACAAAAGAGCACATTAATCATTATCCCATTATATTCCTTCATGTCATTCACACTCTGAGGCAATAACACGGCAGCATATTAATCCTTCAGATTCTCTCAGGCTTCTCTGCGCCTGTGGCTTAGGGTGTTTGAATGATTCGATGACATAAACAAATGAAGTTCACACCACTGTCACTGAGACAATTTGTTTTACATAAATGAGAAAACAAACTTGTTCCCTCTTTGGCAGCACTCCCATAGCTCATTGAAAACTGCTTGTTTGTTTTACATATTTCCAATTCATACTTTAGGATTAAGATAAAACTTTTTATACTTCAAGTTCAAGTTTATTTTTTTTCTACTTCTGGAAAAATTCAGAAACTCCAGAAGCAAGCATTGACATAATTTTTAGACATAGCACCTTGAATTAGGCTAGCATAAAAATAAAAGGGAGCTAACTATTTTTGCTTACACAGAGCATATAATCCGTGAGGAAGCCATATAGAAGAATATTATTTAATTAGAAATCACCTTACTACTAAGTTTTTTACACACTTTATCCAGTCAGCCAGCTAATATTCATCAGGCCCTTTCTAGAAGCCAAAAATTCTAATAAATGCCAAAGATGAAGAAATGATGTGTTTAAACATTTTGGTTTAGTATCTTGATGGGATTTGTGGAATTACCCTAAACTCTTTCCTGTCAAAAATATACTCAGAGCTGATGTTTGCTGGCATTTTTTCCATTTCATTAATATCACTTTCCTTTAGATTAAAAAACTAGCCAGCCTATGTATCATAACGCCCCTCTCTCTGCCCCCTCAACAGTACAGCATACCACTATCTATTAAATCCTGAACGCAAAGAGCAAATTGCCCTACAGTTATCATTGTGAGGCTGATTCTAAGGTCAATTTATGTTTAATAATATGGATATTTTCCTTCTCTTCCTATCATCATTAGTCTATTAATTCATTACTTCTTTAATCCTATAAAGCAGCTCTTGTGCTATCCTGGGGTACAAAAATGTAAGCAAAACCAGATCCCTGCATGCAGAAGCCAACTATCCGATGGAAGAATTAGTCATTAACCAAACGCATATGATAAAAGTAGCAACCATGGAATCTGATAGCTACTAAATCCCGAAGTATACGTCTCAGAGTTTATATTTGAAAGGGACTTTGGGCTTGGTTCTTCACTTGCTTGTTTCTTTCTTCGTTCATGGAAACAATAAAATAACCTTGCGATTATATCTGTTTTTCTCTTTCCATCGATATACCATTTTAGGGCATTAGAATTCTTACAGAAAGAAAACAACCCAGAATATGGAATTGATAGACGGAAACTACACTTTGGTGAACGAGTTTATTCTTTTGGGGTTTCCGACCCGCCTGAGCTGCAGATTGTCCTGTTCCTCTTGTTTCTGACGCTGTACGGTATGATTTTAACAGGGAACATAGGATTGATGATATTAATCAGGACCGACCCACACCTTCAAACCCCCATGTATTTTTTCCTTAGCAACTTATCCTTTGCAGACCTCTGTTACTCCTCAGTCATTGTCCCCAAAATGCTCATCAACTTCCTCTCAGAGAACAAATCTATCTCCTATTATGGCTGTGCCCTCCAGTTTTACTTTTTCTGTGCCTTTGCTGATACAGAATCTTTTATCTTGGCCGCCATGGCCTACGATCGCTATGTGGCCATCTGTAACCCTTTACTGTACATGGTCGTGATGTCTCGGGGCATCTGTGGATGGTTGATCGTCTTGTCCTACATTGGAGGCAACATGAGCTCCCTGGTTCATACGTCCTTTGCGTTTATTCTGAAATACTGTGATAAAAATGTCATTAATCACTTTTTCTGTGACCTCCCCCCACTGCTTAAGCTATCCTGCACAGACACATCCGTTAACGAGTGGCTTCTCTCCACATACGGCAGCTCGGTCGAAATTATCTGTTTCATCGTCATCATCATCTCCTACTTTTTCATCCTTCGCTCAGTCTTAAAGATCCGTTCTTCCAGTGGGAGGAAGAAAACCTTTTCCACATGTGCCTCTCACCTGACGTCAGTGGCCATCTACCAGGGGACTCTCCTCTTCATTTACTCACGGCCCAGCTATCTGTATTCCCCTAACACTGATAAAATTATCTCCGTGTTCTACACCATTATCATCCCCGTGCTGAACCCGTTGATTTATAGTTTGAGAAATAAAGATGTAAAAGATGCAGCTAAGAGAGCTTTACGATTAAAAGTAGACCCCTCGTGAGCTATAGCGTTTGGAGATTCACCTAAATCCCCAGTCACAAACTCTAACTGGGAACTTGTAACACACATATCAGCAGATACATGACGGGTTTTTATCAAACACTTGTTTTTCATACAGCCAAATTCAACTCATAACCCCGTGATGTAAGAAAACATAAGTTTCAAAAGAGCTGCTAAAGAATAGACTAGCATTCAATGATCACTAGCTTGGGTTTATCAAGCTGTCTTAAGGAATATAGTCAATGCCTAAGAAAAGTGTGTATGCCCACGTGTGTCTGTTGCATATCTCCTTTACATGGTAGATTACTGGATGAGGGAAGAGACCAGATTCTATTGGTTCATATGGAAGCTGTATATTTGGCTAGTGAGAGGCATTTTGAACAAGTCACTTCATCTCCTTTTTTTAAAGTTTACTTATTTATTTTAAGAGAGACAGAGAGAGTTTGAGTGGGGCAGGGGCAGAGAGGGGGGAGAGAGAGAATCCAAAGCAGGCTCGCACTGCCATTATAGAGTTTGATGCAGGGCTAAAACTCATGAACCATGAGATCATGACCTGAGCCAAAGTCAAGAGCTGGAGACCTAACCAACTGAGCCACCCAGGCACCCCAAATTAATTCATTCTCTATGCCTCAGTTAGCTTATCCAAAAAATGGGGAGAATATAATTTGCATGTCACTGATTGTTGGGTGAATAACTGAGAAAATGTTGTGAAAAACACCTGCAGCATTTTAAGTACTTGATAAGTGTTAATTATATATATGTGTATGATGGCTAACAATAATTCAAATCTATATTATACGATGAGGTGGTAAGAAGCAGGGATATCATGGAACCATTAATACAAAATCAAATACATTTTCTTAAGTTCAGTTCAATAACATGTTGCTAACCTTCTACACCCATTGTACTCCAAAGTAATTTGAAAATTTTTTCTAAGTAGCACCTTGAAGAATATAGGTTAACTGTAAGGCAAACTTTTTGTCTTTCAACCTTTTTTTTTTTTTCTTTTTCTCTTTCTTTTTAATACACCAAAGTATTACTAGACATATGAAACATCTTTCTCTGGCTCCTCAGAAACAGAATTGGCTCTCTGATAAATCACCTGTATCCTTGTGGGGGATATCAACCCACATGCCTTGCTGGACATTTGAAGACTGCAATTGGAGGCATATATCATTGCAAAATGTATTTCAGTAGTTGATACTTTTTCTGTACATTATTTTTATTGCTTTTCTCTATGATAATAAACATAAGCTTTGACGCAGAAATATTAAAGTTTAAAAGTACTTTTAAATCCATGTACTTTTTGCTGTAAAAGTCCACAAGGTCCAGCCCAAATCATCACCACCTTTATTTTCCCCTAAGAATCATTTCTCTGGATTTCTGATGAACAATGCTTCCCCTGGGCATTTCTCTTGTTTCATTTGCTAAAAAGAGAACACAGTCACTCACAGTTACACACCCACCACCATACTCCAATATTAAATTTGTATTTACTTAGCCAAGGATTGCTTGGCCAAGGCTATAGAGAATCATCTAGAGCAGTATTAGGTAAGTATATCTCAATAGCTTTTCATGTTCACTAAACACTTACCACATGCAAATATCTGGGGCACCTGGGTGACTCAGTCAGTTAAGTGTCTGACTATTCATCTTATCTCAGGTCTTCATCTCAGGGTCATGAGTTCAAGTCCCACATTGAGCTCCATGCTGCACAGGAGCCTACTTAAAACAAACAAACATGTGCAAGTACCTATTAGCGATATGCCTACAGCTCAATGTTACATATCCAGCTGCCGATGAAAATCTAATTTTTGCTACACCACTGTGTTTTGATGCTCAATAATTATATCACTAAGCATTATGCCACTTATGTGAAAATTTAACTGTAATGGAATAATTAAAAATAAAGGTATCAGTATTTTTTCAAGGTCCCCAGAGCTACTGTTATTTGCTGAGCTTTCTAGATGGCTGTCACTGCTTTTCCTACTGGTAGCATACAATGTTTCATTACCCAAGACTGTATGATAAAATTCCCAAGACTGTATGATAGTCAGCAAGGCCTGAATTCATATTTTAGGCCTGGCATGGTCAAACTTTCCAAGACCACCCATTTAGCTAAGGCTTCCTCTGTGGTTTTTGCTGAAGTCTATGTGATTCTTGTGCTATTGGTGAAGATGCTCAATCATCATTTCAGTAACAAAAACAGAACCGCTGAAAACATTATGGAAACAGGAGATTTATGCCCCAACATCATACAAATTTCTATTTTTACCAATTCTAACCTGAAACCGCATTGAGAAGTTTTATGAAAAGCAGCCATAATCACATTGATGGCAAGATCCCAAATAATACTCTCCTTTTCAACATGCCGTTTGGAGACATGTCTTGTAATCAACTGAAAGGAAAAGAGGCTACACAAAGTTTCGAGTGCCATTTTGTCCTAATGGGGGTGGTATAGGGTTCTTCTAGGTAAGTCACACACTTTGATAGCCTAGAACTTGTGAAAAAATTGAGACAGAACTGTAAACCTTCTCACCTCATCATATGGAAGGCAGTAGGGGAATAGGAGAGGTGGGAATATTAGTTAATGTATTTACATCAAAACAAAGGAAAAACACAATCAAAACTCCTACAGTGTTGCTTTCATTACTGGCCACGTGATCATAATTCATACACAGAATTTCCTTTTCTCTGTAACCTATCCCAAATTCCCTTTAACTTCAACAAGCATCCCAGTTGTCTTGCTTTTGTGCATAGTGAAGTGGCCCAAACCTATATCCCTGAAGTACCAAAATCATTACTGGTTCTTTCTATTTGGGACTGTTATGGTTTTCTATCAACTTTCTAATTATGGATTTGTGAGCTCTAAAAGGTGCCCCAGAGGCTCTCTTGCATTCCAGGAACACTCCCTACTGCCCTAGCTCCATAGTAGCAACTACATGTTCCCTTTATATTCAGGAACAATCACTCCAGCTGGTAGAGAAACCAATTTTTGTCTGTTCACAAGGTAGCATGAGAGTCTTAAAGTGACCAGATAGCAGTCTTGACATTTGGTTCAATGGAACTATTTTGTGTTCCCTTTTGGAAGAATTACTTTTTGTTTCTTTCTTTCTTTTTTTTTTTTTTAACAAAGAAGAAAAGACCTTAAAATTGTGAGGAAGGAAGAAGACTTTTTGTTACTGAGCCATTAAATAATAAGAGAAGGGCTACTTCTTTTTCTCTGCTTTTTTAGAATTATCAGCATCTATGTGAAACTGCTTAAATACATTATCCTTGTACATATGAGGTATATTAATAGAAAAATCCCCAAATCTATATCCAGTATATTACTAATTTTTCACAACACCTTCCATTTTAAATAGCCAGAAACACTCAACAATAAATATTTAGAAAGCAATAACTTCTGCAAATTCCTATACTAGATAGTTTAGAGAACACAAAATATAAAGTTTGGCCTTTTTTCTGAAGTCTCAAAAGTAGTAAAGGAATTTTTAAATGAATAAAAGAAACATAATTCAGTAAAGAATGTATTATGTGTAGAGAATGTGATGGAGTCCTAAAGTCAAAGAAATGGTGAACCGTATGTGTTCAGGGGATGGGAAGAACACAGTTCTCCCTGAGGAAAGCAGCCTGGCGAGCAAAGTACAATCGACAAGAATATTTTTAACATCGTTATTCACAATAGCCAAAATGCAGAAACAACCCTATGTCCGTCCAACTGATGAATGAATCAAGCAATGTATTATATCCGTAAAGTGAAATATTATTCAGCCATAAAATGAAACCAAATTCTGAATCACACACCAACATGGATGAACCTTGGAAACACCAGTCTGGAGAAAAGAAGCCCAATGCAACAAAACACATGTCACATGATGTTGTGAATGCGAGATGTCCGGAGTGGGCTGTGTACAAACTAGAAAGTGGATTCGTGGTTTCCGGGAGCTGGAAGGGGGACAAGGGTTGTGGTGGTTACCACCTATGGGTTCTCACAGCTATGGGGTAGGATAGCGGTGATGGCCAAATGGGTTTGAAAACATGGTGAAAATCAAAGAACTGTCTACTTTGAAAGGGTGAATTTTACAGCGTTCAATGACAAAGAAAATAATATCAAATTATGATAATGCGATGGGAGGAGAATATTTCCAATATGGAAGAAACAAAATGAACAATCAATAGGAGCTAGAAATGATTAAGGATGGATGTACTTAGGTTTTTTTAGATTTTCTCTTTGACTAGAGAAGAATGATATAAATTCTATGAAGCTGAAGCTTACTATAAAAACAATTTGGGGTTTTCTTCCTGGCATAGATCAAGTTGGTGACAGTAGTGAACATTAAAGTTCAGCCTTTGCTAAAGTTGTTTCTGATTTCACAGGGGAATATGCAGAACCAGAAATATAATTAATTATATGTTTGCCTAACATCAAAGCCTAAGGGGAGTAGCTTCAGATTTAAGTCCCAAATGCACCTGCTGAGATAAAATGCCACCTCCCTATGCTCAGCCACCAAAGATCTGCTCATCTCAGGTAGGCTGCTAGATTGTGATTTAAAGAATATAAGGTTAAACACTTACCTTTTTTTTAATTCCAATTTTTTAACTAATTTTTTAAATACATCCAAGTTAGCATACAGTGCAACAATGATTTCAAGAGTAGATTCCTTCATGCCCCTTACTCTCTTAGCCCACCCCCCCACAATCCCTCCCATATCTCTCTGTTTGTTCTCCTTATTTAAGAGTCTCTTATGTTTTTGTCCCCTCCCTTTTTTATATTACTTTTGCTTCCTTTCCCTTATGTTCATCTGTTCTGTATCTTAAAGTCCTCATATGAGTGAAGTCATATGATATTTGTCTTTCTTTGACTAATTTTGCTTAGCATGATACCCTGTAGTTTCAACCATGTAGTTGCAAATGGCAAGACTTCATTCAAAAACTTACCTTTTTAAGAAAAAAATATTTTTAAAAAAAGCATCTTTTGCCTGCTTACTTAATGAAATACACTCTGTAATTTAATGGCCAAAAATATTTTCCTTTCAAACTGAATCTGTCTGAGCTTAGTATTCGCAAGATAACTTTTTAATTATTTTCTTTTGGTGTTGGTTTATAGGAAAGCATCTATTTCTTTTATCGGTGGTTAAGTATATGCATGAATTTAAGCAGTTTTTGCTTTGTTTTATTTAAAAATAAATTAGGCGGCACTTTACAAATAACAACATATACAAATACATCTCCATGTGAATCACATGCCATATTTACTTCAGTCTAAAGAAAAAGTCTATTGTCCACTTTTTCTTCTTATGTACAACAGAGACATATGCACAGGCACATACATGACACACACATACATATACACACGAGGAGGAGAACCTGTATCACTCGGAGCATTTATCATCCCTCTTCTTAGTTCCAGTTTTTAATATAAAAGTCCATTCAAAATCCAAAGGCATGCAAATGTATGCGTTAAATTCTGTGGACTTCATTTTTTTGTGTTTTGTTTTTTTAGCACTTTTCTTTGAGTGAGCGACTCCTCCGTGGGCATCAGACCACTCCACAGACAGGTAATAAGTATTGTGGTAAAGCAATGATACATTTCTAGAAAGAAGTCAACAATGCTTACTTCTTGTCCTAGCAATCGCTAAAGACAACTCAGACCGGGATCAGTAATATAATTATTCCCATTACTATTAGTGTGTGATATGCTCATTTTTTCTAAAAACTCATGTGAAAAATCTTTAAAATCAATCATGTTTTTTGAAGAATATAGTAGAAACACTCATTTTGTGTGTGTGTCCTTGGAATATTTTCAAACATAGAAAATGCTTAGTCCTACATCTTACAGCCTAACATTGGCGCTTCTTCCATACTATTTTGAAGATGTAATGAGATACCAATTCCTCCAAATATCATCCTTGATAAAAGGAAGCTGATACCTCAAGTTATTAAAGAGCTTGTTGAAAGTCGCATACTTCATAAATGACATCTGGATTTATAAAATTTGTTTGTTTGTTTGTTTATTTATTTTGAAAGAGAAAGAAAGAAAGAGAGCAGGGAGAGGGTCGGAGAAAGAAAGAGATGGAAGCCCAAGCAAGCTCTGCACTCACAGTGCTCTACACAGTGTGGGGCATGAACTCACGAACCATGAGAACCTGAGATGAAATCCAGACTCGCACCCTTAACCAACTGAGCCACCCAGGTGCCCTAAATAACATCTAGATTTAGATCAAAGTTTCTCATCCACCTATCATAGATATTTTTATTATTGTCATAGAGAAAGCAAAGCCTTTTTAAAGAATTGACCAAGTAATTTTATGAGTATGAAAGACAACTGTGGAAAGAAATTGTGTTCTGCCTTACAGATATTTTGTGGCTGTCAGAAGAGTTACGAGTGTATCTGTCATTGTCTTGATCATATCCTCAAAAGTTTAGACAAGAATATAGAAGAATGGATGGAGGAAATTGTTCAACCCTGACTGATTTCATTTTCTTGGGAATTACCAATAACCCTGGGTTGAAAGCGACACTATTTACAACATTTCTTGTTATTTATATCGTTAATCTTTTCGCAAATATTGGAATGATCATTTTAATTATAATAGATTCCCAGCTTCACACGCCTATGTACTTTTTTCTAAGGCACCTCTCTTTCTGTGACCTCTGTTATTCCACAGCAATTGGGCCCAAAATGTTGGTAGACCTTTTAGCCAAAAACAAATCAATCCCCTTCGTGGGCTGTGCTCTGCAGTTCTTGACCTTCTGTATGTTTGCTGATTCTGAGTGTCTACTGCTGGCGGTGATGGCCTTTGATCGGTACAAGGCCATTAGCAACCCCTTGCTCTACACGGTCAACATGTCCAGCCGAGTGTGCTCTCTGCTCATGGCTGGGGTTTACGTGCTGGGAATGGCAGATTCTTTAATACACACGACACTAACATTCCGGTTATGTTTCTGTGGATCAAAGGAGATTAATCATTTCTTCTGTGATTTACCTCCACTCTACCTCCTTTCCTGCTCAGATACAGAGATCAATGAGTTGGCATTATTCACAGTTTTTGGCTTCATTGAACTGAGCACCATTTTAGGAGTCCTTGTCTCTTACTGTTACATAACCCTATCAGTCCTGAAGATCCAATCTTCTGAAGGGAGGTTCAAAGCCTTCTCCACCTGCACCTCCCACTTAACTGCTGTTGCAATTTTCCAGGGAACCCTGCTCTTCACGTACTTCCGGCCGAGTTCTTCCTATTCTCTTGATCAAGACAAAATGATCTCATTGTTTTATACCCTTGTGATTCCCATGTTAAACCCTCTGATTTATAGCCTACGGAACAAAGATGTGAAAGAGGCTCTGAAAAAACTGAAAATTAAAAGATGGTTTTAAATATTTCACACATACACACACACACATGCTGTGGTTATTGATTTTATAAAATTCTATTGCATAAAAGAAGAGAAATAAAGTTGTCTTGAAAACTTTAATTGAAAAAAAAATAAATTTGTTTCGAAGGCCTATCACAATAATATTGCAGTTCCCTAAATATATCATACTTTACTATGCGTCTAGATTGTATACATGGTTTCCTCCTTTGGGAAAAGCTTTTCTGACCTTTCTCATTTTGGTATATTTTTATTTGTTCATTCTTTCATTCATTCAAACATTAATTTATTATACTTAGATTGAGTGTGTGCTTACTATCTGAACTTGAGTAGTAGGTGTTTTGTATTCCATGGCATACCCGGTAGTTTTTATATAATGAATCTTATAATCTACTCAGAGTAACCAACATTACTTAATGAAGCACCAAATAATTCATAAGTTTCATATTCATCATGAAGCAAAACACAGGAGACTTTATCCAAAGAAAATGTGTAAATCTATTGTAAAAGAAAGGCTTCATTGGCTGGAGATATTGAGTCTCAGATTTCAAAAGATGCAAGTTGGGAGAAGTAAAGATAGTAGGCAGAATGTCTGAAAATGAGAGATGTCATAACGTGGCCAAGACACATGCCATAAAGTAAAAACAAAAACTGAACACTATAAAACCAAGGCACATTATTCAAATACAGTGAAAGATGTTGAAAAGTGCTTCCTGGTAATGAGGACAATCTGGGATCTAAAGGATACATAGGAATTAGCTGAGAGATGCAGGTAAAAGTGAAAGTACTCTATGCAGATCAATCAGCAACTAGAGGGTCTCCAGGGGATCAAGACCATATCATTTCTGTGGAATTTAAAGAAAACCAGTATGGCTGGGTTAGAGTGCCACCATTCACAACTCAGTCACTTCCTCCAGGGGCTTTCCTTCCCTCCAGCCCTTGCTAAGCTTGGTTCCCACACCACCCCAAGCCTGGGAACTTTGTTGAATCCACGACTCTGTTTCCTAAATCATTAGCTTCAGTGTGGGGTAAAGAAAACTGAGAGTTTAAGGACTGTGTATTTTCAGCTCTACTCAAGCACCACTATAGCATGTGGGTAAAGAAAGAATGAAAAAAATCCAAAAAAGTTAATTTTTATTGAACGTTTATTCATGGGAGGCAAAAGAAAAATATATCACCGAGGTCAAGTATTGCCTTAAATACATTTTTGTATCACATATGTAAGCACATAAAGTAGATGTGGATGCTAAATGGAAAGGAAGCTTGAAGGCATATAAGTTACTTGGAAAATAATTAAACCAAAGAACTCTTACCTGGGTGTTTACAGGGTATTTGACGACTTAATCCCTTAAGGATGGATAAGAGTGGGTCAGCCGATTAAGAATCAGACTTCAGCTCATGTCATGATTTCACAGTTGCGAATTTGATCCCTGCATTGGGCTCTCCGCTGTCACTGCATAGCTCCCCTCAGATCCTCTATGTCCCTCTATCTCTGTCCCTCCCTTGAGTGTACTCTCTCAAAAATAAAATAAACATTAAAAAAAAAGAAAGAAATGTTAGGTCTATTAAATGAGGCATCGTAAAGGTCAATAAAAGAGTGTCTAAAAATGGAATCGACTGATCTATAAAATTTGCAAAATCTCTGTGCCTAAATTTGAAACAGTGGGAGATGAGTAACAGCTTCATGGAAACTGGGGAATTCAAGACTGAACTAGGGGTGTGCGCTAATGACCTCCAAAAGATTTCTGTCTTGATTTTCCTCAGAAATTCAGAGGAAGTTGGTATCAAAATACTTTATGTTAACTTGCGTAATCCTAACCATTTCTTTACCATCTTTATTTGTAACTCATATGCTTCTCATAGTACAGCCACCACCTGTTGGCAGCAAATGTAACTGTCCCAGTTAGACATTATCAATATCTCCGTGTGATAAGTCGATAGCACACATCCATTCCTTTAGCTTAGTTCCTTATTTCTGCACAGACACTTGACATCTTTAAGCATAAGCAGATTCAAGAGTATGTATAATGCCACAAGCAATTATTTCCATAGTGTGAAAAGCTTGGCAAAATTTGCTCACATAGTATTAATTCTCACTACTTCTCTAAGTACCTTTAGAGGTAGCAAATTTAACCTAGTTTGATATCCTCCCTAGAAAAATACTATGAACTGGAGAAGCAGCAACAAAGTTGGGTCTGAATCAATCCCTATCTCACTATAATTGTGACCTTTGACAAATCCTTTTTCCTCTTTGGGTCGCAGCCTCACCCTGTCAAAAGAAGAGTTTCAATTTTATAATCTTTATTGTATGTTCCCGGCACCACATTCTCCATCTATACTGATTTGAGACTGTCAACGAATAATGCACAAGCCTACTTCTATCTGTGGGAATATTAAAAAAAGAGTAACAGATGGGTGGGGATATATTCACACCAAAGGACTCTGTTACATCGCTAGGCCAATTTGATCCAAAATAAGGGTGGTAATGAGGACAGAGAGCCCGAGTTACAGAAACCCCAGTACCACTAAGCTGGACTCATTTAACTTTCTTTCTGTTCTGGCATTTTGACTTTAAAAGACACTTAATAATAGCAGATACCCAACTTTATTAGTCATCAGGAGACCACATATTCTACATAATGGCTAAAATTGAAAAGACAGACAGCTATAAGTGTTGACAAGGTCGGGGAACAGCCAGAGACTCACACAGCAAAGGTGCAATAGTGGAAATATGGATTGGCATCCTTCTTTGGAAATTTATTAAATCTAAATTTCATGCAGGCAGGTGTGTGCACACATTACCAAATCCTGGTTCTTATATGCTTGGTCTTATATATGTCCCAAAGGGAGTACAAAAATGTTGAAAATAGCATTGTGTGTATTGGAAAAAAGAGAACTCAATTGTCTATCAACATTAAAGTAGAAAATAATAGTATTTTTGTACAAAGAATATTATTCAAAATGAGAATAAATGTACTGCAACTGAGAAAATATCATGAATGAATTGCCCAAGTGTGTTGTCGGATGAAGCAGCACATATTGTAAACATCCAGGTAAGTGTGATTCAAAAATATACTAACCTGATCTATCATGATAAAAGTCAAGAAAATATTTACTCCTTGGACTAAGTGATTAAAAACTTAGGAGAGAGCATGTAGGAGTCTTTGCTGATTCTGGTAATGTCCCCATTCTTGGTCTGGGGCATGGTTATATGGGTGTTTGTTGTTGTTGTTGTTGTTGTTGTTTTAATTTATCTAAGAGTATATTTATCATTTAAGCATTCTCCATGTGTATATTGCACATCAAAAAGGCTTTCCAAAAGCAAGGCCTGTTCACTTTCACATTATAAGAAATTTCAAAGTGTTATTATAAATTATCCCCCTAGAAATGCTTTATACACAACAAATCCAGCCTATTCTTATAAAATAAATGGAAAACTCTCATAACACATTTCAGTGAATAATTATATCTTTTGTTGTTGAAAAAAAGCAAAGAGATCTTACTGAATCCATAAGCACTGTGAATCCTGTTTAAACAACAAGGGGACTTAGTGAGTCTGGTTTTCCTTGCTGCCATTATCATGCACTAAACGTTCTCATAGTGGCCCACGACTCAGGGCCACTCAACTATTTTCTTTTTTATTTGAATTTATCTTATGTTGTTTATTATATTTCATTTTAAGATTATTTATTTTGAGAGAGAGAGAGTGCAATGACAGAGGGGCAGAGAGAGACAAGGGGAGAGAAAGAGAGAATCCCAAGCAGGCTCCAGACTGCCAATGCAGAGCCCAAAACAGGGCTCGAGCCCACTAACTGTGAGATCATGACCTGAGCCAAAGTCAGACACTTAACTGACTGAGTCACCCAGGTGCCCAGAGCCATACACCTATTTTCTAAAGACAGGACTTTATAAGTAGACAGCTGCTTTTAAAGGATTCTGTATAGAAGTTCAGTGGCATCAGGGAAGTGACGTAGACACCGATTTTTTTTCCCACTTGCTTGTCGCTCGTGTCTTAAATTCCAACTGACAATTTTTCATATTGTGAGAACGCCAACTTCAATTAATACAAATCCCTTTAGGATGGTAATCACCCAATTTGTAATAATAATGCAATCACTAAGGCTTAGATTGTAATAGAAAACTTTGAAGGGAAGTTAGACTAACTGGTCCACAGGGGCAGTGAAGTCTAAGAAAGGAAATTTAGGTTCCATCTACACTGAGTGCAACCTGAAGAAATTGGTCTTCCCTGGAGACAGAGAAGCATCTGATGAGAAAATGAGTTTGGAAAAGAAAGTTCTTGGGTAACACAAATTATTCATTGAACACACAGTTTTGGCATCACTTGATTCTTTTAAAGAAATAAATGAACTGCAATAGGGGAAGAATACATTATTTACATTATAATCAAAAGTAAACATTAACCACACACAAACATCTGTGCCTGTCAGAATCTTGAAATAATCCATCTATTATAAAATGTCCCTCAGGACATGGCCAATACAGAGTGTCCCCCAAGATTTCCTGTTTAGACAACCTCAGTGGCATCATTTCACTTCTCTTCTTGGCTCCTTAGTTTTGTGAAATGCAGTGTTTATTTGATACATTTATATATTGAAATGATTACCACCATAGAATTACTAACACCTGCATCCCTTCATGTAATTGTTATTTTTTTTTGTGGTGAGAACATTTAAAATCTATTCTCCTAGCAACTTTAAAGTATCTAATACAATATTTTAACTATAATCACAATGCTGTGTGTTAGATTTTCAGAATGCATTCATCTTATAACTGCAAGTCTGTACCCTTTGACCAATGTCTTCCAATCCCATACCCCCATTGCCCCTGGTAAACACCATTCTACACTCTAGAAGTTTCTGTGAGTTTGGCTTTTTTAGACTCACAAGTCATACCATACAGTATCTCTCTTTTTCTGCCTGGCTCATCTCACTTAGCATAATGCCCTGAACCTCATTACACTGGAGTCAAAAAACTATTAAGGTGAGTTCTTTGAGTCTTAAAATTATAATGTTTATGAAATCCAGAAGGTTACTGATTACTTGTGGATCCCACTTTCGGTATTGGTATAACGAGTTTGTTAAAGACAGCTCAGGAAACAGAAGATGAGATTAGAAATATATGATGATAAATATGGATAAGTTAAATAATAAATGAAAACCACAAATAGTTTGGTAAGATATCCATACATTTTCCATCACAAATCAAGTGCTGAAAAAGCACATTTTTAGAAGAGAGAGTAGAGGCATTTTACAGGGCAGAATAATGGGAACATAGGTTTTAACTCTCTGTCCCAGTGAAGAAGTCCAAATAACAGTCAGGGACCAACAGGTCTGACCAAGATATAGGAAGGTAGAACACTACATTTGTCTCCATATGGGTGGGATTTGAGTAGGCACAAAATTCACATCTCAGTGTCTCTCAATTCTCAAAGTTCTGCCACGAATAATAGCACACAAATCTTTTTTTTTTTTTTCAATAAACAGAAGTTTGTTATTTTTCAAAAGCATTATCCCAACACATTTTTTTTAACTTTTTTTAATGTTTATTTTATTTTTGAGACAGAAAGAGACAGAGCATGAGCGGGGCGGGGGGGGGCAGAGAGAGAGGGAGACACAGAATCTGAAGCAGGCACTAGGCTCTGAACCTTCAGCCCAGAGCCCGACACGGGGCTCGAACTCACAGACCGCGAGATCATGACCTGAGCCGAAGTCGGACGCTCAACCGACTGAGCCACCCAGGCGCCCCCCAACACATTTTCAAATAAAAGGTCATCCTGGTACATGTGAGCTATTTAAGTCGAAAGGCTGCTTATTTCTCCTCTTTGCTGACCATCTGTCAGCCTAACAGCAGGAAAATATTCAACACCACACAATTACTGACTCGTTACTCATGCATACTGTATGCTAAGGATTGTAGGAATGTGAACAGACATATATATAAATAGATAAAACACATAATTTGACAAAGAAAGAACGAGGTTTAGTAGATGTTATGCAGTTGAAAGAGGGTAGAATATGCCTCTGAAGGCAGGAAGGTAATCCACCACATGAAAAGTGCACTCCCTATACAGGAGGTAAGGTGGCATCTTTATCATCAGAGAGAGGGAATTTAGGGCCAAGAAGGCCGTATAAAAAAAACCTTGTTAATTCCACACTAATTTACTCCCCCGAGATCAAACTTCTCTGTCTGATCATTTCTTCACAAATTTATCATTTTCTTGTCTAAAAGATATAAAAGCTGCCTGTTTTGGTCACTTCTTTGGATCTCATATTTTTTATGGGGCTCCTATATGTAAGAAATTAAATTTGTTTTTCTCCTGTTAATCTGTCATATGTCAATCTAGTTATTAGGCCACTGAAAGAACTGAAAAGGGAAACGTTTCCCGCCCCTATACGGTCAAAAAATCCCTGAAATGTGGGGTGTTGGCATGTACTTAAGAGAAAGGAACCAAGAATGAAAAAGAAAAGCAATATGTAAGACTATTGTGCTTTTAAGTGGAAGGTAGGGAATGTTTCAGAAATGGAAGAAACAAAAGTGAACTGGAACAGAAAAGGAACTGAAAATAACATTAAGTAGAAAATCTATTTGAATTTAATTAGACATCAGTTTCACCGGGAGAGGGTGTAGATTCATAGTAACCATAAGCATAGCCTTAGGATAAACTCTGGTGACCTTCTGACATTGATCAATTTGTTAAGGAGGGAAGAATTCAAAGTTCAGCCTTTGATGCAGCATTCATGAGAGTGGGGGGAAATACAGAAACAGAAGCCTAATTAATCACGCTCACATAACCCAGAAGAGCAAAGGCAGAGTCTTTAGAGATTAAGGTCCCAACAGTCACAAGGTAGAAATAAAATGCCATCTACTTATTGTTCATGTATCAGAAATAAGAACAGAAAGATGCTCATTTCAGGTAGGTTTCTAAATAACTAATTTTAAAAACATGTATAGAGACTGGAAAACACCTTACTTTTTTTTGGAAAAATGAGGAACCAAGTATTAAGGAATTCATAAATGATTCATTTTATATCTGCTTAACTCAGTTAAACAAATTCCATAATCTATCATGTAAACAATGATATTTCTTTATTAGACCTATGTGGATTTGACCTCATCTGTCATTTGTATAAGGATAGTAGAGCTTTTACCTCTTTATATTTTAATCAGGTCGATAAATATTCCACCACTTTCTGTCAGTGTGTCAGTTATATTGTACATTTAAATTGTACGTTGCCTCTAGTTTTATCAAAAATAATAGAGATAACACATTACAAATACTAATATATACAAATTCAAGTCCATATAGACCACATGACATAGCATTGAAGTCTAGAAAAATAAAAATGAGACCACCACTCACATTACTATTTTCGTTATCAGCAGATACACACACATGTAATGTGTGTATATAAATACGAGACAGAAGACTGTATATCTCAGAAACATTTATTTTTCTTCAGTTTTTATTTTAATGGAAAAGACAACTTAAAATTTAAAGATATGGAAATTTACCCATGATAGTCTGTTCTTTCCATTTCTTTTTATCACTTCTCTTTGTCTTTCGAGGTATTTGTCCTATAGCAAAGGTCAATCATACAAATGGATTCTAAGTGCTGTGGCAAACCAGTGAGGAAAAGTGATAGAATAGTTGTATAAAACATGTTCATACTTCAGTAAACACTGAAGTCAGCATGCACTAAAATCTAAATCATACTAATTGTCACTTGTTATATGCAGTATCACTGTCAGTGATAAAATTATCTTTCTTCAATAAAGCAAACTGGATTTTTTTTACTAACTCATATTATCTATTATCTTCTGGCACTTTCTAAAACCTTACTAGTTTCTTTTATGTTATTTTGGCTCTAGAGTAAACTTTCAGTTTATTTGGTTCTACTATTGACACTGGACAACAGAAGCCAAAAAAGTAGCAAATCTCAGGATTGACGTGTATTTAGAATTCAAGTTTATCAACTTTCTATCCCAAACATTTTTAGTTTTCATAAGACAGAGATGCTTCTTTAACAGTGACACTCACTGGACTCTTTGCTGAGGGTAAAGAAGACAATATAATATCATATTTTGTCTTATAGTTTTTTGGGTACCCGGAAAAGCCAAATCCTGTTCTATCGTTCACTTGATCATTTTTGAAGCACAAAGAAGAATGAGCCAAGAAAACTGCTCCTCCCTGCCTGAATTCTTTCTCTTGGGAATTACGGATAACTCAGAGATCAAAGTGGCTCTATTCCCCACTATTTTGCTTATTTATCTCACTAATCTCCTGGCAAATCTCGGAATGATTATTCTAATCAGAATGAATTCTCAGCTGAACACGCCCATGTACTTTTTCCTCAGCCATCTCTCTTTCTGTGACCTCTGTTATTCCACAGCAATTGGGCCCAAAATGTTGGTAGACCTTTTAGCCAAAAACAAATCAATCCCCTTCGTGGGCTGTGCTCTGCAGTGCTTGATCTTCTCTATGTTTGGTGATTCTGAGTGTCTATTGCTGGCGGTGATGGCCTTTGATCGGTACAAGGCCATTAGCAACCCCTTGCTCTACACGGTCAACATGTCCAGCCGAGTGTGCTCTCTGCTCATGGCTGGGGTTTACGTGCTGGGAATGGCAGATGCCTTGATACACACGACACTAACATTCCGGTTATGTTTCTGTGGATCAAAGGAGATTAATCATTTCTTCTGTGATTTACCTCCACTCTACCTCCTTTCCTGCTCAGATACAGAGATCAATGAGTTGACATTATTCACAGTTTTTGGCTTCATTGAACTGAGTACCATTTTAGGAGTCCTTGTCTCTTACTGTTACATAATCCTATCAGTCCTGAAGATCCAATCTTCTGAAGGAAGGTTCAAAGCCTTCTCCACCTGCACCTCCCACTTAACTGTTGTTGCAATTTTCCAGGGAACCGTGCTCTTCACATATTTCAGACCGAGTTCTTTCTACTCCCTTGATCAAGACAAAGTCATCTCATTGTTTTACACCCTTGTGATTCCCATGTTAAACCCTCTGATTTACAGCCTACGGAACAAAGATGTGAAACTGGCTCTGAAAAAACTGAAAATTAAAAGATGATTTTAAATATTTCACACGCACACACACACACATGCTGTGGTTATTGATTTTATAAAATTCTATTGCATAAAATAAGAGAAATAAAATTGTCTCAAAAACTTTAATTGAATAAAATGAGTTTGTTTTAAAGCCCTATCACAATGATATTGCAGTTCCCTAAATATATCATACTTTACTATTCATCTAGATTTTATTTTTTTTAATTTTTTTAACGTTTATTTATTTTTGAGAGACATAGAAACAGAGCGTGAGCAGGGGAAGGGCAGGGAGAGAGGGAGATACAGAAATCGTGAGCAGGGGAAGGGCTGGGAGAGAGGGAGATACAGAAATCGAAGCAGGCTCCAGGTTGTAATAAGCCAGCAGCACAGAGCCTGATGTGGGGCTCAGACTCACAGACCATGAGATCGTGACCTGAGCTGAAGTCGGCCGCTTAACCAACTGAGCCACCCAGGCACTCCTATGTGTCTAGATTGTATACATGGTTTCCTTCTTTGTGGAAAGCTTTTCTGATCTTTCTCATTTTGGCATATTTTTATTTGTTCATTCTTTCATTCATTCAAACATTAATTTATTATACTTAGATTGAATGTGTGCTTACTATTTGAATTTGAGTGCCAGGGACCAAGAGGCCATGGGCCTGAGAGCAATGCCCAGGATGAAGAAGTAAGGCCTAAGACCCAGGTGGCCTGGAACCTGGACCCAGGCAGGCGGGCAGAGGTGTCTTAAGGCAAGTATTAGGCCTAAGGCCATAAAAATTATGGCTTTTGATCTCCTCACTTTGTTTGGCCTTAAGAGGATGACTGGTTAGCCAGTGATAGGTAAGATCCCTGGGGGGGGGCAACCTAAGACAAGCACAGACGCAAAAAGGCCATCAGGAGATAAATTCATGCCAGGCCTATGATAAGAACATTGGGTCTGTAAGAATCCCTGCACTCCAGGTGATGATAATGTTGAAGAAAAGTCCCTGCCAGCAACAGCTGCAGGGTGAAGTAAGAGAGTCTTATGGCATCTCTTCCACTAGCCAATTAATGCTGTTGGTTTTATTCCTCTTAATAGGTTTAGAATATAGAGAGATATAATGTTGATCAGCATGAAAATAATAAGAAAATCATTTAGGAGGCTTTAGTTTGCCTCAGGTAATATGGAAATAATTCAAGAATAAAATAAATCTCTAATTGTTCTATTAAAACTAAGAGTGCAGCCTGACCCTCAGAAATGTGGTAATTGCTGTAGTTTTTGAGTTAAGACTGTTAATGGTCAGTAGATAATAAATAATCTTAGAGCGTAGCTTTAGAGAAAAACATGTTTTTCACACAATCCTATAATTGTAGTTAGAACCTTTCATTGATATCTGTATACTTTGTTCTTCTCCTTCCAACCCATAACATTCACCAGAATGTATCCATTAGTTATCCTTTGACTGCAGGTGTGCTGTTTTTTACCCTCGTATACTAATTGTCTAAACAATCTATGTAACCTTGAGAAACTAGGGTTCTTTGAAGTAAAGTTTGTTTTAATTAGTTTCTTTTATTTTACTAAGAACCTTGAGAAATTGGAGTGTTTTCACCCTGCCAATCTTTGCAGGATGTGTGCTCGTTGTGTTTAGAAAAAAATGCATAAAAACCCTAAAGAAAAAATAAACTTTGAGCAGTCTGAATCAAAGGCTGAGTCCATGTCGTTTGTCTTGTCTTTGTCTTGTCTTTATGTTTTGTGTCTCAGCCCTTACACAGGTAACCCTGGACCAGTCCTGATATGAGGCTGACTCCAAGAGACTGACCTCGCATCATCTCTCTCGCACCTAGACCAACCCTCAGTCAGGTGAAACCCTGGACCAGCCGGAAGCCCTGAAGTAGGCGCTGGCCTCCGCTCAGGGCAGACCCCGGCACTTGAGTAGTTAAGTGTTTTGTATTCCATGGCATACTCAGTAATTTGTATACTAATGAATCTTATAATCTACTCAGAGTAACCAACATTACTTAATGAAGCACCAAATAATTCATAAGTTTCAAATTCATCATGAAGCAAAACACAGGAGACTTTATCCAAAGAAAATGTGTAAATCTATTGTAAAAGAAAGGCTTCATTGGCTGGAGATATTGAGTCTCAGATTTCAAAAGATGCAAGTTGGGAGAAGTAAAGATAGTAGGCAGAATGTCTGAAAATGAGAGATGTCATAACATGGCCAAGACACATGCCATAAAGGAAAAACAAAAACTGAACACTATAAAACCAAGGCACATTATTCAAATACAGTGAAAGATGTTGAAAAGTGCTTCCTGGTAATGAGGACAATCTGGGATCTAAAGGATACATAGGAATTAGCTGAGAGATGCAGGTAGAAGAGAAAATACTGTATGCAGATCAATCAGCAACTAGAGGGTCCCCAGGGAATCAAGACCATATCATTTCGGTGGAATTTAAAGAAAACCAGTACGGCTGGGTTAGAGCACCACCATTCACAACTCAGTCACTTCCTCCAGGGGCTTTCCTTCCCTCCAGCCCTTGCTAAGCTTGGTTCCCACACCACCCCAAGCCTGGGAACTTTGTTGAATCCATGACTCTGTTTCCCAAATCATTAGCTTCAGTGTGGGGTAATGAAAAACTGAGAGTTTAAGGACTGTGTATTTTTAGCTCTACTCAAGCACCACTATAGCATGTGGGTAAAGAAAGAATGAAAAAGATCCAAAAAAGTTAATTTTTATTGAACATTTATTCATGGGAGGCAAAGGAAAAAAAATCACTGAGGTCAAGTATTGCCTTCAATACATTTTTGTATCACATATGTAAGCACATAAAGTAGTTGTGGATGCTAAATGTAAAGGAAGCTTAAAGGCATATAAGTTACTTGGAAAATAATTAAACCAAAGAACTCTCACCTGGGTGTTTACAGGGTATTTGACGACTTAATCCCTTAAGGATGGATAAGAGTGGGTCAGCCGATTAAGAATCAGACTTCAGCTCAGGTCATGATTTCACAGCTGTGAATCTGAGCCCTGCATTGGGCTCTCCGCTGTCACTGCATAGCTCCCTTCAGATCCTCTATGTCCCTCTATCTCTGTCCCTCCCTTGAGTGTACGCTCTCAAAAATAAAATAAACATTAAAAAAAAGAAAGAAATGTTAGGTCTATTAAATGAGGCATCATAAGACCAATAAAAGAGTGTCTAAAAATGGAATCGACTGATCTATAAAATTTGCAAACTCTCTGTGCCTAAATTTGTAAGAGTGAGAGATGAGTAACAGCTTCATGGAAACTGGGGAATTCAAGACTGAACTAGCGGTGTGCGCTAATGACCTCCAAAAGATTTCTGTCTTGATTTTCCTCAGAAATTCAGAGGAAGTTGGTATCAAAATACTTTATGTTAACTTGCGTAACCCAATCCTAACCATTCTTTACCATCTTTATCTGTAACTCATATGCTTCTCATAGTACAGCCGCCACCTGTTGGCAGCAAATGTAACTGTCCCAATTAGACATTATCAATATCTCCGTGTGATAAGTCGATAGCACACGTCCATTCCTTTAGCTTAGTTCCTTATTTCTGCACAGACGCTTGACATCTTTAAGCATAAGCAGATTGAATTGTATGTATAATGCCACAAGCAATTATTTCCATAGTGTGAAAAGCTTGGCAAAATTTGCTCACATAGTATTAATTCTCACTACTTCTCTAAGTACCTTTAGAGGTAGCAAATTTAACCTAGTTTGATATCCTCCCTAGAAAAATACTATGAACTGGAGAAGCAGCAACAAAGTTGGGTCTGAATCAATCCCTATCTCACTATAATTGTGACCTTTGACAAATCCTTTTTCCTCTTTGGGTCGCAGCCTCACCCTGTCAAAAGAAGAGTTTCAATTTTATAATCTTTATTGTATGTTCCCGGCACCACATTCTCCATCTATACTGATTTGAGTCTGTTAACGAATAATGCACAAGCCTACTTCTATCTGTGGGAATATTAAAAAAAGAGTAACAGATGGGTGGGGATATATTCACACCAAAGGACTCTGTTACATCGCTAGGCCAATTTGATCCAAAATAATGGTGGTAATGAGGACAGAGAGCCCGAGTTACAGAAACCCCAACACCACTAAGCTGGACTCATTTAACTTTCTTTCTGTTCTGGCATTTTGACTTTAAAAGACACTTAATAATAGCAGATACCCAACTTTATTAGTCATCAGGAGACCACATATTCTACATAATGGCTAAAATTGAAAAGACAGACAGCTTTAAGTGTTGGCAAGGTCGGGGAACAGCCAGAGACTGTGGAAATAGTGGAAATATGGATTGGCATCCTTCTTTGGAAAACGGTATCATGATATTTATTAAATCTAAATTTCATGCAGGCAGGTGTGTGCACACATTACCAAATCCTGGTTCTTATATGCTTGGTCTTATATATGTCCCAAAGGGAGTACAAAAATGTTGAAATTGCATTGTGTGTATTGGAAAAAAGAGAACTCAATTGTCTATCAACATTAAAGTAGAAAATAATAGTATTTTTGTACAAAGAATATTATTCAAAATGAGAATAAATGTACTGAAACTGAGAAAATATCATGAATGGATTGCCCAAGTGTGTTGTCGGATGAAGCAGCACATATTGTAAACATCCAGGTAATAGTGATTCAAAAATATACTAACCTGATCTATCATGATAAAAGTCAAGAAAATATTTACTCCTTGGACTAAGTGATTAAAAACTTAGGAGGGAGCATGTAGGAGTCTTTGCTGATTCTGGTAATGTCCCCATTCTTGGTCTGGGGCATGGTTATATGGGTGTTTGTTGTTGTTGTTGTTGTTGTTTTAATTTATCTAAGAGTATATTTATCATTTAAGCATTCTCCATGTGTATATTGCACATCAAAAAGGCTTTCCAAAAGCAAGGCCTGTTCACCTTCACATTATAAGAAATTTCAAAGTGTTACTATAAAATATCCCCCTAGAAATGCTTTATACACAACAAATCCAACCTATTTTTATAAAATAAATGGAAAAACTCTCATAAGACATTTCAGTGAATAATTATATCTTTTGTTGTTGAAAAAAAGCAAAGAGATCTTACTGAATCCATAAGCACTGTGAATCCTGTTTAAACAACAAGGGGACTTAGTGAGTCTGGTTTTCCTTGCTGCCATTATCATGCACTAAACGTTCTCATAGTGGCCCACGACTCAGGGCCACTCAACTATTTTCTTTTTTATTTGAATTTATCTTATGTTGTTTATTATATTTCATTTTAAGATTATTTATTTTGAGAGAGAGAGAGTGCAATGACAGAGGGGCAGAGAGAGACAAGGGGAGAGAAAGAGAGAATCCCAAGCAGGCTCCAGACTGCCAATGCAGAGCCCAAAACAGGGCTCGAGCCCACTAACTGTGAGATCATGACCTGAGCCAAAGTCAGACACTTAACTGACTGAGTCACCCAGGTGCCCAGAGCCATACACCTATTTTCTAAAGACAGGACTTTATAAGTAGACAGCTGCTTTTAAAGGATTCTGTATAGAAGTTCAGTGGCATCAGGGAAGTGACGTAGACACCGATTTTTTTTCCCACTTGCTTGTCGCTCGTGTCTTAAATTCCAACTGACAATTTTTCATATTGTGAGAACGCCAACTTCAATTAATACAAATCCCTTTAGGATGGTAATCACCCAATTTGTAATAATAATGCAATCACTAAGGCTTAGATTGTAATAGAAAACTTTGAAGGGAAGTTAGACTAACTGGTCCACAGGGGCAGTGAAGTCTAAGAAAGGAAATTTAGGTTCCATCTACACTGAGTGCAACCTGAAGAAATTGGTCTTCCCTGGAGACAGAGAAGCATCTGATGAGAAAATGAGTTTGGAAAAGAAAGTTCTTGGGTAACACAAATTATTCATTGAACACACAGTTTTGGCATCACTTGATTCTTTTAAAGAAATAAATGAACTGCAATAGGGGAAGAATACATTATTTACATTATAATCAAAAGTAAACATTAACCACACACAAACATCTGTGCCTGTCAGAATCTTGAAATAATCCATCTATTATAAAATGTCCCTCAGGACATGGCCAATACAGAGTGTCCCCCAAGATTTCCTGTTTAGACAACCTCAGTGGCATCATTTCACTTCTCTTCTTGGCTCCTTAGTTTTGTGAAATGCAGTGTTTATTTGATACATTTATATATTGAAATGATTACCACCATAGAATTACTAACACCCGCATCCCTTCATGTAATTGTTATTTTTTTTTTGTAGTGAGAACATTTAAAATCTATTCTCCTAGCAACTTTAAAGTATCTAATACAATATTTTAACTATAATCACAATGCTGTGTGTTAGATTTTCAGAATGCATTCATCTTATAACTGCAAGTCTGTACCCTTCGACCAATGTCTTCCAATCCCACACCCCCATTGCCCCTGGTAAACACCATTCTACACTCTAGAAGTTTCTGTGAGTTTGGCTTTTTTAGATTAGACTCACAAGTCATACCATACAGTATCTCTCTTTTTCTGCCTGGCTCATCTCACTTAGCATAATGCCCTGAAGCTCATTACACTGGAGTCAAAAAACTATTAAGGTGAGTTCCTTGAGTCTTAAAATTATAATGTTTATGAAATCCAGAAGGTTACGGATTACTTGTGGATCCCACTTTCGGTATTGGTATAACGAGTTTGTTAAAGACAGCTCAGGAAACAGAAGATGAGATTAGAAATATATGATGATAAATACGGATAAGTTAAATAATAAATGAAAACCACAAATAGTTTGGTAAGATATCCATACATTTTCCATCACAAATCAAGTGCTGAAAAAGCACATTTTTAGAAGAGAGAGTAGAGGCATTTTACAGGGCAGAATAATGGGAACATAGGTTTTAACTCTCTGTCCCAGTGAAGAAGTCCAAATAACAGTCAGGGACCAACAGGTCTGACCAAGATATAGGAAGGTAGAACACTACATTTGTCTCCATATGGGTGGGATTTGAGTAGGCACAAAATTCACATCTCAGTTTCTCTCAATTCTCAAAGTTCTGCCACGAATAATAGCACAATAAACAGAAGTTTGCTATTTTTCAAAAGCATTATCCCAACACATTTTTTTTAACTTTTTTTTAATGTTTATTTTATTTTTGAGACAGAAAGAGACAGAGCATGAGCGGGGCGGGGGGGGGGGCAGAGAGAGAGGGAGACACAGAATCTGAAGCAGGCACTAGGCTCTGAACCTTCAGCCCAGAGCCCGACACGGGGCTCGAACTCACAGACCGCGAGATCATGACCTGAGCCGAAGTCGGACGCTCAACCGACTGAGCCACCCAGGCGCCCCCCAACACATTTTCAAATAAAAGGTCATCCTGGTACATGTGAGCTATTTAAGTCGAAAGGCTGCTTATTTCTCCTCTTTGCTGACCATCTGTCAGCCTAACAGCAGGAAAATATTCAACACCACACAATTACTGACTCATTACTCATGCATACTGTATGCTAAGGATTGTAGGAATGTGAACAGACATATATATAAATAGATAAAACACATAATTTGACAAAGAAAGAACGAGGTTTAGTAGATGTTATGCAGTTGAAAGAGGGTAGAATATGCCTCTGAAGGCAGGAAGGTAATCCACCACATGAAAAGTGCACTCCCTATACAGGAGGTAAGGTGGCATCCTTATCATCAGAGAGAGGGAATTTAGGGCCAAGAAGGCCGTATAAAAAAAACCTTGTTAATTCCACACTAATTTACTCCCCCGAGATCAAACTTCTCTGTCTGATCATTTCTTCACAAATTTATCATTTTCTTGTCTAAAAGATATAAAAGCTGCCTGTTTTGGTCACTTCTTTGGATCTCATATTTTTTATGGGGCTCCTATATGTAAGAAATTAAATTTTTTTCTCCTGTTAATCTGTCATATGTCAATCTAGTTATTAGGCCACTGAAAGAACTGAAAAGGGAAACGTTTCCCGCCCCTATACGGTCAAAAAATCCCTGAAATGTGGGGTGTTGGCATGTACTTAGAAAGTACATGAAAGGAACTAGAAAGGAACCAAGAATGAAAAAGAAAAGCAATATGTAAGACTATTGTGCTTTTAAGTGGAAGGTAGGGAATGTTTCAGAAATGGAAGAAACAAAAGTGAACTGGAACAGAAAAGGAACTGAAAATAACATTAAGTAGAAAATCTATTTGAATTTAATTAGACATCAGTTTCACCGGGAGAGGGTGTAGATTCATAGTAACCATAAGCATAGCCTTAGGATAAACTCTGGTGACCTTCTGACATTGATCAACTTGTTAAGGAGGGAAGAATTCAAAGTTCAGCCTTTGATGCAGCATTTATGGGAGTGGGGGGAAATACAGAAACAGAAGCCTAATTAATCATGCTCACATAACCCAGAAGAGCAAAGGCAGAGTCTTTAGAGATTAAGGTCCCAACAGTCACAAGGTAGAAATAAAATGCCATCTACTTATTGTTCATGTATCAGAAATAAGAACAGAAAGATGCTCATTTCAGGTAGGTTTCTAAATAACTAATTTTAAAAACATATATAGAGACTGGAAAACACCTTACTTTTGTTTGGAAAAATGAGGAACCAAGTATTAAGGAATTCATAAATGATTCATTTTATATCTGCTTAACTCAGTTAAACAAATTCCATAATCTATCATGTAAACAATGATATTTCTTTATTAGACCTATGTGGATTTGACCTCATCTGTCATTTCTATAAGGATAGTAGAGCTTTTACCTCGTAATATTTTAATCAGGTCGATAAATATTCCACCACTTTCTATCAGTGTGTCAGTTATATTGTACATTTAAATTGTACGTTGCCTCTAGTTTTATCAAAATAATAGAGATAACACATTACGAATACTAATATATACAAATTCAAGTCCATATAGACCACATGACATAGCATTGAAGTCTAGAAAAATAAAAATGAGACCACCACTCAGATTACTATTTTTGTTATCAGCAGATACACACATATGTAATGTGTGTATATAAATACGAGACAGAAGACTGTATATCTCAGAAACATTTATTTTTCTTCAGGTTTTTATTTTAATGGAAAAGACAACTTAAAATTCAAAGATACGGAAATTTACCCATGATAGTCTGTTCTTTCCATTTCTTTTTATCACTTCTCTGTCTTTCAAGGTATTTGTCCTATAGCAAAGGTCAATCATACAAATGGATTCTAGGTGCTGTGGCAAACCAGTGAGGAAGAGTGATAGAATAGTTGTATAAAACATGTTCATACTTCAGTAAACACTGAAGTCAGCATACACTAAAATCTAAATCATACTAATTGTCACTTGTTATATGCAGTATCACTGTCAATGATAAAATTATCTTTCTTTAATAAAGCAAACTGGATTTTTTTTACTAACTCATATTAACTAGTATCTTCTGGCACTTTCTAAACCTTACTAGTTTCTTTTGTTATTTTGGCTCCAGAGTAAACTTTCAGTTTATTAGGGTCTACTATTGACACTGGACAACAGAAGCCAAAGAAAGTAGCAAATCTCAGGATTGATGTGTATTTAGAATTCAAGTTTGTCAACTTTCTATCCCAAACATTTTTAGTTTTCATAAGACAGAGATGCTTCTTTAACAGTGACACTCACTGGGCTCTTTGCTGAGGGTAAAGAAGACAATATAATATCATGTTTTGTCTTTTAGTGCTTTGGGTACCCGGAAAAGCCAAATCCTGCTCTATCATTCACTTGATCATTTATGACAGCAGTTTAGAACAAGCACAAAGAAGAATGAATCAAGAAAACTGCTCCTCCCTGCCTGAATTCTTTCTCTTGGGAATCACGGATAACTCAGAGATCAAAGTGGCCCTATTCCCCACTATTTTGCTTGTTTATCTCACTAATCTCCTGGCAAATCTCGGAATGATTATTCTAATTAGAATGAATTCTCAGCTGAACACGCCCATGTACTTTTTCCTCAGCCATCTCTCTTTCTGTGACCTCTGTTATTCCACAGCAATTGGGCCCAAAATGTTGGTAGACCTTTTAGCCAAAAACAAATCAATCCCCTTCGTGGGCTGTGCTCTGCAGTTCTTGACCTTCTGTATGTTTGCCGATTCTGAGTGTCTACTGCTGGCGGTGATGGCCTTTGATCGGTACAAGGCCATTAGCAACCCCTTGCTCTACACGGTCAACATGTCCAGCCGAGTGTGCTCTCTGCTCATGGCTGGGGTTTACGTGCTGGGAATGGCAGATGCCTTGATACACACGACACTAACATTCTGGTTATGTTTCTGTGGATCAAAGGAGATTAATCATTTCTTCTGTGATGAACCCCCTCTCCTATTGCTCTCTTGCTCAGATACACAGATCAATGAATTAGCAATATTCACCATTTTTGGCTTCATTGAACTGAGCACCATTTCAGTAGTCCTTGTCTCTTATTGTTATATAATCCTATCAGTCCTGAAGATCCGCTCTGCTGAGGGGAGGTTCAAAGCCTTCTCCACCTGCACCTCCCACTTAACTGCTGTTGCGATTTTCCAGGGAACCATGCTCTTCATGTATTTCCGGCCAAGTTCTTCCTACTCTCTTGATCAAGACAAAATGACTTCATTGTTTTACACCCTTGTGATTCCCATGTTAAACCCACTGATTTATAGCCTACGGAACAAGGATGTAAAAGGGGCCCTAGAAAAAGTGAAAAACAAAATACGGTTTTAAATATTTATATTTTGCATATGCGTACACACCCACACACATATAGTGATTGTTGTTCTCATAAAATTATGTAGGACGTTTTTTGAAAACTGTGATTTTCTCAAACAAATAAATGAGTATCTGCATTAAAACTCAACCGTTAGAAGATGCTGCATTTCCTCAAATCTGTCATGCTTCCCTATGGTCTTCAATTAATTTATGAAACTGTTTTGTGCAAAACATCCTGACTCTTCTAATTTTGCCATGTATTCATTTGTTTTTCATTGAAGCTTAATTACGAGAATACTTGGATTTATTATTGAGTGTTCACTAAGTACTTTTTATACTTTTTGATACTTTTCATTTCATGATAAATACAGTAGTTTCCAAACGAATGAATCCTCTAATATAGAGGAATAAACAAACATTAGTTAACTGAGCACCCAAATAAGTCTTAAGCATTCATGAAGTAAAAAGGCTGGCAGTTAAAAACCAAAAAAAAAAAAAAAAAAAAAAGGCAAAAGCTGGTGTGCAGAAGAAAGGGTTCCTTCTATGATGATGTTCAGTCTTGGATCTAATTTAAAAAAAAAAGCAAGGTGAGGAAAATAAAAGATTCTTGGTAGAGGGTCTAACAGTTACAGAGGTCTTGAGGTTCTATGCATTCAGGTAGTCCAATATGTTCAGGTTATAAAGAGAAGTGTAAAGTGCCTTGGTAAATTGCATCGTTGTGTTGAAATTGTCCACAAGTCTTCCATAACTTCCTCAAGGAAGGTTACCTTCCTTTCTTCCCCCTTCTTGGCTCTGATTAAATGTCCCCTTTTATAATTCATAGAGAATGACCTCCTTTAAGCATTATTTTAATATTGCTTGGCTTATTGTCTCCAAAATAAGTAGTGAGCATTCTTTATTCAAGAATCGAACATCCTATTCCTGTTATCCAAAGTGTCTTCATGGGGCCAGAGACAAGAAATGGCAAAACAAACACATACCGAATGAAATATTAGATAACATTTTTAAGAGCTTGTTAGACATCGATAACACAATTAACCGAAGGTATGGTATATGACTTGAATATGTATAGCTTATAACTCTTCAGAGTGTATATAAAATGGTTGTGGAGACTAAGGTAATAGGTTTATAAAGAGCTACATACTAATTACACTAGAAGTACAAAGCATTTTTTCATGTGTATGCTTGATATTTGTCAGTTTCCTCTGTCTGATGATTAAAGCAATGAGTGAGTTTGTTGAGACAATATGGGCAATGGCATATACTTGAAAGACCATTTAAGACTTAAGGACAGGGGCGCCTGTGTGCCTCAGTTGGCTGAGCGTCTGACTCTTGATTTCAGCTCAGGTCATGATCCCAAGAACCTGCATTGGGCTCCTCACTGAGTGTAGATCCTGCTTCAGTGTCTCTCCCTCTCTCCCTCTTCCCCTTTCCCTGACTAGCACTCTCTGTCTCTCTCTCTTTCTAAAAAAAGTAAGAAAATTCAAAAAATTGAATTAAAAAAACTTTATAAAGACTCAAGGATACTCATCAATTACAATTATAGAAATTAAAAGTCACCAAATGTCTTAGATTTTCTGGTTGCTATTTTGAAATGCCCTGGTGTGAAAAAATTTCAGAAAAGATGTAAACCTAAGAAGATTTTCTTGTTTTCAAAGGGGCATTTGTGGGACGCCTACCTGTCACACAGTATCACATTGGAAAAAAATATATGGAGCATCCCCTGTTTTTAATAAAAGACTTTAAGTGTTCCTACCTGAATGATATTTTCTCAGTGAGTGCATACTCGGTTGATATTGTTACTGATAAGCAACATCATAGTAGAAAACACTGTCTGAAATACATTGTCAAAAAAATGGGTTATAAGTAGATTTTCTGGTATTTCAGGGAATGTAAATATGTCATCTAGTTAACCAACCTCTCTCCCTTTCGACAGCTGTATATTACATCTAAAGACTGATTCGATCTATGTATGAGTGGTTTTATCAGGTCTAGTTGGAAGTAGAGGGAAGAAAAATTTAAAGAGAAGGAAAATTTGAGCCTATGAATGGGATTCCAAATACAAAATTGACTAATTTAATTAATTGTGGGCTTCTTTTCATTGGCTATAAGGGGTTTAATAACACATTATGGGGAACGTTTTTAGGAGATATGTTGGTAGATGCCCTACCATGTCTCTTCTATCTTGTTATTTTACATGTAAAGGGAATATCACATCAAAATGTTTTATATACTCTAGCTTACTTCAACCCTCATCATTCCTTTCCTCTGTTATCTCTGTTACATCCTTCTCACATAGACCTAATAACTGATGAGAAATGTTATTGTCTGGGGGTGTCTGGGTGGTTCAGTCAAGCATCTGACTCTTGCTTTCGGGGCAGGTCATGATCTCATGGTTCATGACTTCAAGCCCCGCATTGGGCTCCATGTTGACAGTGCAGAGCGTACTTGGGATTCTCTCTCCCTCTGTCTCTGCCCCCTCCTATTCATTCTCTTGGTCTGTCTCGAAATAAAGAAATAAACTTTAAAAATTTTTTTAAAGAAAATATTATTGCCCTAGTGTAGTTTATTCAAGTAAAGGGAAATTAAAGATGATAATACAAGAAGCCTTGAATCTCTCTCCTCCCCATATTAACAGCTACAGATGGTACAATTCCCTTTGAAAGAAATCAAGAAATTATCTGAGCAACTACTATACATTGAGCAAATGAGGAAAATAAACACATTGAATCAGAGAAAAAGCTAAGACACACCTTTGCCATAAACCTTACAATTGGGAAGGAACCCCTGGCTACCAGCTTCTCCATGAGTTGTGAAAGGCTTTGACCCCACATCTAATATCCCAATATTTAATAGTCCCACTGAATGGACAGGCCTCCAAATTCCCTGGCTCCAAAGGTCAATGAGTCTTATATCACAAGATTCCTAAGACTATAGTAAATAGGAGATGCAGCTCTCACACCAGAGCTCAGAGTAGAGATAATAGAAAAGACCATCCCTCAGTCTTTTCCTGAATGGGATCTATTTGAACAGTGTAAAAGCCTGATTTTAGATGTTTCTAGGGGCTGACTGGGATTCTCCCTGTACACCAGGGAGCCTGTGGACATGTCCCCAACTCTCTCTCTCCTGCCAACCCCAAGTCATCAATATCTTCCTAGAAGGAGTTTGTAAGCATGTCTGCACCCCAGTTTTTGTAGCTGCCACCTGAAGATTGTGTTCCTAGATCATCTGACTCCAATAGTCACCAGAGTTTCCATTCAGAAATGCCACAGAATTTTAGGAGCACGTGGGTGGCTCAGTCGGTTAAGTGTTCAGCTTCAGTTCAAGTCATGATCTTGTGGTCTGTGAGTTTGAGCCCCACATCAGGCTCTGTGCCAACAGCTCAGAGCCTGGACCCTGCTTTAGATTCTGTCTCCCTCTCTCTCTGTCCCTCCCCCACTCGCACTCTGTCTCTCTCTCTCTCTCAAATATAGACATTAATTTTTTTAAAAAGAAATGCCACAGAATTTTAAAATCATTTCAAGCATCTTTTCCAACCATAGTGGTATGAAACTATGTTTCATATGTTGATTTCGGTAGAAATTGAACAGAAGACAAGTGCTAGAAAATTCACATATATGTAGAGATTAAACAAAATGTTCTTGAAAAAAAACAACAATAGGTTAGAGAGGAAACCAAGAGAGACTTCAAAAAAATCTCTTGAAACAAAAATGAAAACACAACATATCAAAAGTTAGAGAAAGCACCAAAAACAATTCTAAGTGGAAAGTTATAGTGATAATGCTATCATTAAGAAAAACAAAGATCTTGAGGTGCCTGGGTGGCTCAGTCGGTTCAGCACCGACTTCAGCTCAGAACATGATCTCACGGTTTGTGAGTTTGAGACTCCCGTCAGGCTCTGTGCTGACAGCTCAGGGCCTGGAGCCTGTTTCAGATTCTGTTTCTCCCTCTTTCTCTGCCCCTCCCCTGTTCACACTCTGTGTCTCTGTCAAAAGTAAATAAACGTTAATTTTTTTTAATTAAAAAAAAAGGAAAGGACACAAAATTGCACTTTAATACTTCTTAAATCATAAAAATTGCAATGAATAAAAGCAAACTAAATTTCTTAAAAAACAAATCTATCACCCACTGATCTAATCACTTAAAATGCCAACTAATATTAAATTAGACATTACTTGTGAAAGTCCTGGTACTAGGGCTGCAGGGTATGCAAAAATTAGCTAATTGCACCTATTACTTCTAAGAAGCTTACAATGCACTAAAGTCTGAATGAAATAAAAATAAGTTGAGAAAAAGTGTACTAACACTAGGGTGGATGTTACAGTCATAAAATAATTGAAATCCTGTTAGATAACATGGGGTTGAAAGAATGTCATCAACCATGATAATGAAAAATATAAACATTGAAGATTTTTTTACTTTCTTTTTTTATTTTTTAATGATTATTTATTTTCGAGAGACTGAGTGAGAAGGGGAGGAGCAGAGAGAGAGGGAGACAGGGGATCTGCAGCAGGTTCTGCACTGTCGATGTAAAGCCTGACATGGGCTTGACCCTGGAACCATAAAATTATGGCCTGAGCTGAAGTCAGACGTTCAACCATCCAGGAGCCCCAATTTTTATACTTTCTAAGTGGGCATGGGAAAGAGACTGTTTCGAAAGTCAAAGAACCAGAACAATCATAATTAATGATAAATAATAAACAAATAAAATAATCATTGTATTTAATAAGTTAAGCAAAATGAATAATAATTGAAATAAAAATGATTAAATTTGAATTTCATTAGAAGTCTGAAAGAAGATGGTATAAACTCAAGATACCAATAAATCACAGTACAAAATCATTTCACCTTCATAACAAGGGTCCATTTGGTTCAAGTACAAAGAATTGGCCTCTGCTGAAGTTGTTGGCTATGTTCACAAGGGAAAACAGCAGAATTAGAAATCAAATTAACCACATTTGTATAAGTGTGAGGGCAGAGGCTTGAGAGATTTCAGTCCCAAGTGACACCAAGTAAAAATAAAATGCAATCTCTAGTGTTCGGCTACCAGGGGCAAACACAAAAAGACTTGCTCATCACAGGTAGGTTTCTGAGTCACCAAATTTAAAGAATGAAGAATAAAAATCTTACATTTGAAAAAAGGATAAATCAAATATTTAGAAAATTGTAAATGAATTTTTTTTTTACTTACTTCCTTTGGGCAATAACTTGTAATCTAATGGCAAAAATATGTATTTCTTATAAAGGAGGGTATGTGGGAGTCATTTTATTTTTTTAAGTTTATTTATTTATCTTGAGAGAGAGAAAGAGAGAGAGAGAATCCAATCAGGGGAGGGGCAGACAGACAGGGAGAGAGAGAATCCCAAGCAGGCTCTGCACTGTCAGCATAGAGCCAAACAAAGAGCTTGATCTCACAACCATGAAATCATGACATGAGCTGAAATCAAGAGTCAGACACTTGACAAACTGAACCACCCAAGTTCCCCTTGGAGTAACTTTCATTACTAGATGTATAGTTTCACCTAAACCAAAACAAAGAAGAAAAACATTTTTATATTCATCTGAAAGGGTACATGAAAATCTAAGATACTCTTCTAGTTTTTAAACCCATAATAATTGAAATATCACAACACAAATACTAACTTATATAAATTGAACCCCATATAAACCACATACCATATTTACTCCAATGCAAAGCAAAATAAGACCATCACTTAGATTCCAATTCTCCCATATCAACAGAAAGACAGGTGCATGCATGCACATACATATATAAACAAACAGAAGCTCATATATGAAAAATATAATTTCTTATCTGTCTCTATTTTTTATGAAAAAATTAGGTTTAAATCCAAAGAGATGTAACTGTATATGTTTAATTCTGTTTTCATTTGTTTTTAGCATTTTTCCTCTGCTGGCCCAGGGACATGAGCTTTGGCCCCAGACCACCACTCCTGAGTGTAAGTAAAAATAATGTGGCAAAGCGGTAACAATGTGGTATTGTTCATTATTTTTATTTTTAAAATATTTTAAAGTTTATTTATTTATTTTAAGAAAGGGTAGGGGCAGTGAAAGGCGGGAGAGAGAAAACCCCAAGAAGGTCTCGTGCTGTCAGCGCAGAGCCCGATGACGGACTCAAACTCACTGTTGAGATCACGACCTGAGCCAAAATCAACAGTCAGACGCTTAACCAATGAGTCACATAGGCATCCATGTTCATTATGTTTAAAGCAGAGATCTGCTCATGATTTCCAATTTTAATACACAGGCTTAAACGAATCATGATTCTAGAAGAACTCAGTAAGTGTAATCACCTTTATGCTCAATTGTATATTTGTTTTCCAGATATAAAGCTGTAAATTCAGCTTCATCTTTAGGTGTTACTTATATATCATATTTGACTTGTGATGAGCTTTCGTTCATGATGGACTGTTGAGATAAAGCAGTGAAGGGGCACACAAGTCATATATTTGGTGGGTGATATGCAAATTGATCATCAAATTTTAAATTCCATCCCAAACACGTTAATTTTGTCAACAATATAACAATGAAATATGTCTGGGCTATTTTCTGAGGATAAAGAATATAATGTCTGAAATAAAACCTTTTTGATATATAGATTATATTTTTGTGACTTTCAAGAGGAATTAAAACCTTGATATACCATTTCTTGATTATTTCAGTTGCATTTTAGAAGAATAAAGAAGAATGGATGCAAACAATTGCTCTTCTGTGAATGAATTCCTTCTCCTGGGAATTAGCAATAACCCTGGAATGAAAGTGACCCTATTTATCACATTTCTAATTGTTCATCTCATCATTCTTGTTGCAAACCTCGGGATGATCATTTTAATCAGAATGGATTCCCAGCTTCACACGCCAATGTATTTCTTCCTCAGCCACCTCTCCTTCAGCGACCTCTGTTATTCTACAGCAGTTGGACCCCGGATGCTGGTAGGCTTCATTGCCAAGAACAAGTCAATTCCCTTCTATGGCTGTGCTTTGCAATTCTTGATCTTGTGTACTTTTGCAGATTCTGAGTGTCTACTGTTGGCAGTGATGGCCTTTGATCGGTACAAGGCCATTAGCAACCCCTTGCTCTACACGGTCAACATGTCCACCCGAGTGTGCTTCCTGCTCATGGCTGGCGTCTACATGGTAGGAATCGTAGATGCTTCAGTGAATACAATATTAACGTTCCGATTGTGTTTCTGTGGCTCAAATGTGATCAACCACTTCTTCTGTGATGTCCCACCTCTCCTCTTGTTATCTTGCTCAGATACACAAGTTAATGAGTTAGTGATATTCACCATTTTTGGCTTCATTGAACTGATTACCCTTTCAGGGCTTTTTGTGTCTTACTGTTATATCATCCTAGCAGTGATAAAGATCCGCTCTGCTGAGGGGAGGTTCAAAGCCTTCTCCACCTGCACCTCCCACTTAACTGCTGTTGCGATTTTCCAGGGAACCCTGCTCTTTATGTATTTCCGGCCGAGTTCTTCCTACTCTCTTGATCAAGACAAAATCATCTCATTGTTTTACACCCTTGTGATTCCCATGTTAAACCCTCTGATTTACAGCCTACGGAACAAAGATGTGAAAGAGGCTCTGAAAAAACTTAAAAATAGAAAGTGGTTTGAATGAAAATTTATATGTACCTATTTTTCTCCCAATATTACACTATAATTTGTGAAATTCAAAATTTTTTTGACTGAAGTGGTGTGATCCAAGCAGTATTTATACCATGTTCCTGTCATAACCAAATGTGGCATTCCCTTAGTACTCCAGCGTTCATTTTATGTCTTGAGTTTATACTGGGTACTCCTTATTTTTGGAAAATCTCCTGGTTTGCAAATCTGTGTTTCTTCAATCTCATATATGTGCATGAATCTAATTTTCTAAATACTATTGAGAGTTTTCTAAGTACCTAGCATACTTCTATGTTTTGTATTTTATGGTGAATCTAACAGTTTTATGTTAATGAATCTTGTCATCTAATGGAAACTGATGTAGTTTTTGGGTGATGATAGGGAGTCCAGAGCCAAAGGCCAAGAAAGGGTTCTCAAAGATGCCTTTGGGGAAAAAAGGTGATTTTATTAAAGCACTGGACAGGACCCTTGGGCAGTCAGAGTTGCCTGGGACCCTGTGGAAAGACTGGTTATACACTAGGGAGGTAGGGGAGGTAAAGTCAAGGGGAAGTTTTCAAAGAGATTTGCATATGCTAAAGAAGACTCACAGGATACAGGAGGCCAAGCTATTGTCAACCTAAGGTTGTTTTTCCCTCTAGCAAAGCATTAACTTTAAGACAGTGGGGAGTTCCTGGGGAAACTTTTTACTCTGCCAGCCTCTAGTAGTTGTCAATGGGCCACAGGTTATAAGGAAATTTAATTTTACCTGCCATTTCCTTCTTGCCTTTGTTCCTCATATCACTATGGAGGGGTGATGTTGGGGTTCCAGGAAAGGAATCTACAGGTTTCTGGAGATTAAGCTATTGATAAGATTCTCTTTTTCTTGTAATTTACCAGGACAAGGAGACTCAGGTCCTGCATCACTGCGCTCTCCATCAGTTAACCATTTCTTTTCCTTCCTTTTCCTTGTTCTTGAGTACCCAGGAGTGCCTGAGGAATATCACATATATCCCACCTGAGGGGGGTGGGGAGCGGGGTGTTAGCTCTATTTTGCCCTCAGCCTGCTTATGTTCTCTCATCAGAAGTGATGAATATTAATCAAAAGATCATTCAAATTATTTATAATAAACTGTAATTATGACATAAAGTAAAAACAAAAACAAAAGCAAAAACTGAACCCTATAAAACCAAAGCACATTATTCAATTACAGTGAAGGATGTTGAAAAGTGCTTCCTGGTAATGAGGACAATCTGGGATCTAAAGATACATAGGAATTAGCTGAGAGGTATAGGTAGAAAAGAAAGTACTCTATGCAGATCAATCAGCAACTAGAGGGTCCCCAGGGGATCAAGACCATATCATTTCTGTGGAATTTAAAGAAAACCAGTATGGCTGGATTAGAGTGCCACCATTCGCAACTCAGTCACTTCCTCCAGGGGCTTTCCTTCCCTCCAGCCCTTGCTAAGCTTGGTTCCCACACCACCCTGAGCCTGGGAACTTTGTTGAATCCATGACTCTGTTTCCTAAATCATTAGCTTCAGTGTGGGGTAATGAATACTCAGAGTTTACAAACTGTGTATTTTTATCTCTTTATGCAAGCACGACTATAGCTTCTGGGTTAAGAAAGAAAGAAAGAGATCCAAAAAATGTTAAATTTTATTAATTGTTTATTCATGGGAGGCAAAAGAAAAAAATCACTGAGGTCAAGTATGTGTCTTAAATATGTTTTTGAATCATATACGTAAGCGCCTAAAGTAGCTGTGGATGCTGAACTTAAAGGAAGGATAAAGACATACAAATTACTTGGAAAATAATTAAACCAAAAAGCTCTTGTCGGGGCGTTGCAAGATATTTGCAACTTAACTTGGCTCTGCTTTAGTTTGCTGATGATCAAATCACTGAAGTGATTTCTTCAGTAAGCCTGGATAAGGACATGCACTTACAGGACCAAAGAAGAATCAGGGACACTCTTAAATGTTTGGTATAATTACACAAGCTAGGAGTCTCTCAATGTCTAGGTCTACTTAGGTGCCATTGTAAAGGGCTTCTGTGAAAACATTTCAGATTGCCATTAAGGCCCAGGTAGGACAATGAGACTCTTCTGTTGTCTAGGGTGATATTTTTTTCTGGGATTCTGAGACATGGTAGTGATAGGGAAAAATCTGTTAGAAGATGGTGGACGGGACCGATAGGGAAATTCCAGTCCACACTGGAGGACTCCTCTTCCAGGTTCTTTTTCTACCCTGCTTTCTGTGCGCCAAATTACTAATGCGGAAGTAACAGACTATAAATTGTTCCCTCTGCTTATGCTCGGGACTCAGACCTCTGGAGAGTGATCTCCACTGAGCCCACCAGTGTGAAATAAACCTTCTGCCTTCCATCACCTCCGAGTGCCGCTTGGTTCATCCACCAGGTGATCCAGGTCAGGTTCTGGAACAGGAGGGGAATAAAGGTAAATCAAAGAAGAAACAAACAAAAGGAACTGGGGATGCTTCTTTTAGTTACGATCTCTCCTCAATTTTCTTATATTTTATTCAAAATTTTACCTTTGAATTAGGCATTGTCCTGAAAAGCAGCATGGAAGAAATACTTTTCAATCAGAGTAAAGCCCAAACACAGATGGGGGTCGATCTCAGAAGCATAAAGATGCCATCTCCTAGTATACCACTTTCCCATAAGATAACTGTAATGTACTTGACCTACAGCTTGGCTCCTACAAGCAAATCTAATCTAATGTGTGAACTAGAGAAGAAAATGACAAATCTATTACATGAGGTATTTTAAGTTCAATAAAAGGGTGTCTAAAAATGGAATAGACTGATTTGTAAAATCTGTGAGATCCTTATGCCTAAATTTGTGACAGCAGAGGGTGGATAATCACTTAGTGCTAACATAAGGAGTTAATGATGGAGGTAGGGACCTGGACTAACCACCTGAAGGAGATTCATATCTTTGCTTTCTTTAGAAACAGAATTCTTAGTCAGAGAGTGCTAGTATCAAATATTTTAATCTAATTCATTGTATCTAATTCAATACTAACCAATTTCTTTACTCTCTCCATAATTCATATGCTTTTCATATTATAACCACCTTCAATTGGTGGCAATTATAGTTCAAGTAAGACATTATCAATGTCTATAGGTATTCAGTCAATAATATAGGTCTATTTCTTAAGAGTTCCTTGTTGTGACCGTGAACAGACATCCCTAAACATAAATGTTACCAGTGATGAAATATTAGAAAATATGTATAATGATACAGGCAATCAACTCCATACTGAGTTGGAAAAGCTGGTTAGGAAAATTTATTAAATCGAAAGAGTAATAATTCTCACAAATTGGTAATTGCATACCTCTTTCTTAAGAGGAAGCAAATTCAACCTAGCTTGAACTCTGCAAACATACTGGGAACTGGAAAAGCAATTGCAGCAAAATTGGGTCTGAATCTCTACTCTCAAGTCACATTAATTGTGGCCTTCAGCAAATCATCTTCTTTGGGCCTCAGATTCCACTCTCTCAAAAGAAAAGGGGGGGCGCTTTAAATTGAATGATCTTTATTGTGTATTCCAGATACCACATTCCATACTCATACTGATATGATTCTATAAATGCATAATGTATAAACTCGCTTCTATCTTTGGGGAGATTCTAAAGATAACAGATGGATGGGACTACAGTACAATCCCAGGCTAATTTGACCTGAAGTTGAACTGGCATTGATGGCAGAGAAACAGCACTGATGGCAAGAGCTCCCACCCCGTTAAGGTGGACTCATTCAGCTGATTTTCTATTCTTCATATTCTTCATTTTGACTTTAAGAGACATCCCATATAAAAGTGATATCCAACTTATTTTTTTAAATGTTTATTTATTTTTGAGAAAGAGAGACAGAGCTCCAGCAGGGGAGGGGCAGAGAGAGGAGACAGAATCTGAAGCAGGCTCCGGGCTCTGAGCTGTCAGCACAGACAGGGCTCAAACTCATGAACCATGAAATCATGGCCTGAGCCAAATTTGGACACTTAACCGACTGAGCCACCCAGGCATCTCTTGAATATCCAACTTTATTAGTCATCAGGGAAATCATGTACTCTACATAATAGCTAAAATGAAAATGGCCGACAACATTACCCATTAGTGAGGATGTGGAAACATACACAGGATTCACTCACTAATAATGCGTTAATCTAGATTGACATACTGCTTTGGCAAATTGTATGCTAATATTAGGTAAATAAAAAATTTTACACACACACACACACACACACACACACATTTCTTATTCGTGGTTTTATACACAAGATACATAAGCATATCTCCATCAGAAGACACGTGTAAGAATGTTCACATTAATATTATTAGAAATAGAGGGATCTGGTTGGCTCAGTTGTTTGAGCATCTGACTTCGGCTCAGATCATCATCTCACATATCTTGTGAGTTCAAGCCCCACAGTGGGCTCACTGTGGTCAGTGCAGGACCTGCTTCTGAACCTCTGTCCTCTCTTTCCTCTCTTTCTGCCCCTCCCCCACTCATGCTCGCTCTCTCTCTCTCTCAAAAATAAATTTAAATAAATAAACAAACAAACAAATAAGTAAAATTACTGTCACTTTAGTTGCGCCTGGGTGTCTTAACTGGTTCAGCATCCAACTCTTTATTTTGCCTCAGATCATGATCTCACTGTTCATGAGCTAGAGCCCCACATCAGGCTCTGCCCTGACAGCACGGAACCTGCTTGGGATTCTTTCTCTCCCCTTCCTTCTCCACTCCTCCCTTACTCTTTTTCTCTCTAAATAAATAAATGAATAATTTTTTTTTAAATTACTGTCTTTTTAATAAAGGAAATGTGTCTTTTTAACCTGTAACCCCTTCTAATATTGTTTTCAGCAGCAACGAGACTTAATAAACCTGGTTTCCCTTGGTATCATTATCATGCACTGAACTTAGATTATAGTGGGACCAGGGAAGTCATTGAGATACGATTTTTTTCCTCACATGCTTGACTCTTGTGTCTTGCATTGCAACTGAGTCATTTTTTCCCATTATTTATGAAAGTCATCTTCATTTAAATGCAAGGTCTTTGAGATGTTAATTATCTAATTTTTAATAATCATATGGTCACTAAGTCTCAGATTTTAATGGAACTATTTGAAGAGAATTTAGACTAAATGGCTTATGGGCAGTCAAGTTAGAAAGGTAAATTTAGGTTGTATCTAAACAGAACGTAACCTGAAGAGGTTTGTCATCCCTGGAGACAGAGAAATATCTGATGAGAAAATGACTTTGGGAAGGAATCATATAAAATGACCAAGTTATGTCAGATGTTGGGGTCTGGTAGCAAAAAGTCAAGATGGAATTCTTGAGATATCTACGGTGCAAAAATAGTGGTTTTATTAAAGCATGGAGACAGGACCCGGGGGCAGAAAGACCTGCACTGGGGTTGTGGCCAGTGACTCATTATATACTTTCAAATTGAGACAGGGATAGGGATAACAAAAATCTCTAAGAAATTTGGAGCAATGTTTCCTCGACCTTGAAGGGTTAGCTATTGTTAGAAAAAGGTCATTTACTACTATCTAGTAGAATCTTAGTTATGAGACCCTTCAGATGTATATCAGTGGGCCATGTGCTTGGAGGATGCTTGCTAACAAAGATCTTGGAAGATAGAGATAAAGGAAGATTCCAAAGGAATTTCTATATGCTAAAGACTTACAGGATCCTAGAGGTTGAGCTAATGTCCGGCTAAGACTGACTTTTGCCTCTAGCAAAGTATGAACATTGAGACAGCTGAGCTCTTGGAGGAAGGTCACTCTGCCTATCTCAAGTACTTGTCAGCCCACTGCAAGCTGTAAAGAAAATTTAGTTTTTTCTACATTTTTTTGCCTTTGTTCTCCACATCACAAGGACAAATCCCATTCCTTCAATATGAATCAAAGAAGTAAATATGGTAGTAAAATTCAAGGGTAATACAATTGAATCTGAAGTCTTCACTTGAATTGGTGACAAATTATTACAATTACTTAGTTTGAACCTGGCTTCCAATAATATCTCCTAAGTTCATAAATTATTTTTTGAACACACAGATCTGGCATTTACTAGATTTTTTTCAATAAATAACATAACTGCAACAGAGCAACACGTAGGGCAGGAAAAGATTACTGAAAATTTTTTTTTCTCGAAAAAATCATGAAGTTTTATTATGTACTCACAGAGGCCGAATGATGAAATTGAGATCTAAAGGAATTACCAAGGCAGGAAGTTTTTATATTATTTTTATGAAGAGACAATACATCTTTAAGGAATTGGCACGATAAAGAGAATTGAATTTGTAGTTGTCAAGTAGAAAGACATTCCAAACAGAATTTGGTGTGTGGTAGTAGACTGATAAGATGTAATAAGAGTTTTTTATATGGACTTCTAGGCTCTGAATTTCCTATACCTGGTGATAAGGATGTGTCTTTACCTCCTGGTACAGGGAGGGTAATTTTCACAGGGGAGATTTATTTCCTGTTTTCAGGAGGACAAAAGAAAATCAGAGTCTCCTTCTTGCACAGGCCTTCTCTTAAATAAATTTTATTTTAAATAATGACTATGCCAAAGCGGCACATTTTGGGTGGCCTGCCATGACACTCGCATTAGTGTCCTGCAATGAATCACATATTATAAAGTATCACATGGAACATGGCCACTACAGTGAGCACTCTCCAAGATTGTCACATGGTTCGACTTTAGGGCCACTGCATTACTTATATATTTGGGTTATAGTTGACTTGAGGTGTTACATTAGTTTCAGGTATACAATATAGTGATTCAATAAGTCTATACTTCATGCTATGCTCACCATTAAGTGTAGCTACCACCTGTCACCATACAATGCTATTGTAATTAATACCATTGACTGTATTCCCTACGTTGTGTCTTTCATCCCTGTGACTTCTTAATCCTACTATTGGGATCCTGAGTTTCCCACTCTCCTTCATGCATTTTGCCCATCCTCTTCTCTGGCAGCCATTAGTTAAATGTGAAATCTTAAAAACAAAACAAACAAACAAAAATCAGAATTGGACTCGTAAAGGCAGACAACAAACTGATTGTTATGTTACTTATTTCCTATGTGTTCCCTGGATTTGTGCAATATAGCAACCCATTGAGCAACAATATAAGTGAAGTGTCTGGCTAAGAGAAATAAAGCAGATTCTTTCCTCAGTCTGCAAGCCCTTCCTATTGTTCCCATCTGCCCTCCATCACCTGCGGCATCTTCCCTTGGTTTAGAAGTAGGACTTGAATGGTCTCTCAGTTTTTTAGAACTCTAAGAATCTGTGGGTTGCTGTTTTTTGTAAATTTAAAGTAAACACACTAAAATATTTCATGACAGTAGCTCAGAGAGTTACTTCTTAAAAGAGATTTTATTTTATTTTATTTTTTTATTACTACACTGTAGTTGGGAACCCATAAAGAGGAAGTGCTTTGGGTCAGACAACATAACGCTTAGGGAACGCTTAGTTAGAATTACTAACTAATTCTATATCATATTTTCAGTATCTGTATAATGAGGTTGTTAGAGACAGCCTAGGAAACACAATATTAAAAATGTATGATGATATATATGGAGATCAGTTAAATTAAATACTATATGAAAAACACAAACGTTTTGTTAAGACTCCACAATGAACTATATATATATATATATATATATATATATATATATATATATATATATATTATTTAATGTTTATTTTTTGAGAGAGAGAGAGGCAAAGCGTGAGTGGGTGAAGGGCAGAGAGAGAGGGAAACACAGAACTCAAAGCAGGCTCCAGGCTCTGAGCTGCGAGCACAGCCCTGATGTGGGGCTTGAACTCAGAAACCATGAGATTATGACCTAAGCCAAACTCAGACCCTTAATCAACTGAGCCACCAAGGTGCCCTCAATAAGAAAATATTTAAAACACATTTACTGAGTTGTTATTAATGCAAATATTTGTGCCCAGGATTATGAGAATGTAGAAAGACACACGTATGAATAGATAAAAATCATATTCAATAATGAGTACATTAGGAGTAATGGATGTTACACAGTCATAAAGTCATTGAAATGAGGGTGAACAACATGCAGTTGAGGGGAAAGAACCGGACAATGACTAATGAAAAAACGGTATGCCAGACTGCCAGATTTCTAACTGGGAAGTGAAGGAGATATTTCAGAAATAGAAGAAACAGGATGCATGATGAAACAGATGAAAATTATTAAATAGATCTATCTGAAATTCATTAGAATCTGTTTTCACTAAAGGAGGGTGTAAGATTCATGGTGGCCATGAACATAGCATTGAAATAAATTCTGTTAATTTCTGTCATTGATCAATTTGGTGATAAGAATAAAAAGTTCAGGATTTGCTAAATTTGGTGCACCGTTCATCAGGGAAAATACAAGATGTTGGTGGATCTATTTGCCAACATCACTGGCGTGCTCTGCAATTCTTCATCTTCTGTATCTGCAGATTCTGAGTGTCTACTGCTGTCGATAAACATCTTCGATTGGTATAAAATTGTTGGCAACCCCTTGTGCCCCCTGCCCGTGGCTAGGATTTACATGGTGGGAATGTCAGCTGCTTTGATACCCCTGACACGAACATTCCACTTATGTTTTCCGTAGGTCATATGATTAATCATTTCTTCTGTAATATCTCTACTCTCCTATTGCTGTCTTGTTCAGATGCATAGGTCAATGATTTCATTATTTTTAGCATTTCTGTCTTCATTGAATGGAGCACCCTTTTAGGAGTTCTTGTTCCTTATTGTTCTATCAGTCCTGAAGATCCGCTCTACTGAGAGGAAGTTCAAAGCATTCTCCACCTGCACTGCCCACTTAATGGCTATTGCAATCTTCTGAGGAACTATGCTTTTTATATATTCCTGGCCAAATTCTTCCTCCTCCCTGGATTACCCCAAAATGAACTCCTGGTTTTACACTTGTGTGATTTCTCTGTTAAATTCTCTGATTTATAGCCTATGGGACAAGGAGTGAAAGAGATAGTGGAAAATGGAAAAATAAAATTTGATTTTAAGTAAATAGTCACTAGTATAAATAAATATCTATTTATATAATATGCATGCAAAAATATTCTTCTGTTTTCAAATCCCCTTTATACTTCCATGTTATACTATATTATTAAATTGTCTCGAATACCTTAACTAATATAGTATTTTGCTATGCTACTATGATGCCAATATTTAGAGTTACCTATTTTTATTGTATGTCTGTCTCCCTTTTAAGTCAACCATGCTTAATATTTGGTAAACCTATCAGTCTTCATCTTAGTGTGCCAATTTTGTTAGTTGTTAATTTTATACACTAATTTAATTATTCTAAGAGCTACTAGTGCTTAGTATACACCTATTGCACTATCGGTATCTTGCACTTCATGGTGATTCCAGTAGTCTGTATACTAATAAATTCAATAGTGTAATAAAAAGAAATAACATTAATTCATTAATCTTACAAATTATTCATGATAAACTCTAAATTTCCCTGAAGTGAAAAGGCCAGATATTCTCAGTTCAAGCAAAATGTCTACCTCTGGAGTGTAAAGAAGAAGGTTCTTTGAAATTCCGTTTCAGATCAGTAGTGACGGGATGAAGAAAAGAATCCAGATGGAGACGTTTCAATTACGTATCTCGAGGTGGGCAGGACAATGCCGTCTCAGAGATTATGTAGTTGTAGGTGAGCAAAACTTTTCCTTTCTTCCCTTCCTGGTTCTTTGGCTGGTCTAATAATGAAGGGCACATGCACCCTAATGTTTCTAGCAGCACTATCAACAATAGCCAAATTATGGAAAGGGCCCAAATATCCATTCACTGAGGAACGGATAAATAAAATGTGGTTTATATATACAATGGAATAGTACTCAGCAATCGAAAAGAAAGAAATCTTGCTATTTGCAACCACATGGATGGAACCAGAGCGTATCATGTAAAGTGAAATAAGTCAATCAGACAAAGACAGATATCATATGATTTTACCCACATGAAATTAAGAAACACAACAGATGAACATAAGGGAAGGCAAGGAAAAATAAGGTAAAAATAGAGAAGGAGGCAAGCCATAAGAGATTCAAATAAAGAGAACAAACTGAGTGTTGCTGGAGGGGGGGGTTGGGGAGGTGAGCTAAATGGGTGATGGGCATTAAGGAGGGCATTTGTTGGGGTGAGCACGGGGTGTTATATGGAAGTGATGAATCACTGGGTTCTACTCCTGAAACCAATACTACACTGTATGTTGAATAACTTGAATTTAAATAAATAAATTTTAAAAAGAAAAAAAACTGATATTAGATAAACAGGAGGAAAACAAATTTAATTTCAATGTATAGGATCTCATAAAAATATAAAACTCAAAGAAGTGATCAGAGCAGGTAGCTGGTATATTTTTTTAGACAAAGAAACAATATATTTGTTTTTTTTTTTTAAGTTTAATTTTTTTTTGTTTTTTGAGAGAGAGAGCGAGCATGCCTGGGGAAGGGACAGAGAGAGGGGAACAGATGATTCAAAGCAGGCTCTGTGCTGGCAGCAGCTAGCCCAATGTGGGCCTCAAACTCACAGAAGCAAGATCATGGCCTGAGCTACAGTCAGACCGGCGGGCGTTCAACCAACTGAGCCACCCAGGAGATTGAAATAATATATTTGTGGAGAACTGGCATGACAAAGAAGTGTGGGCTTGGGTTAGTAAATGAGTAAAGAAGTAACAAACAGAGTTTGCTTACACAGCTTCCTCAGCCCTCAATTCCCTCTCTGGAGATGAGTTTGTCTCTTTCTCTACTGCTACACAAAGGGTACCTTTCACATAGGAAATTTATTTCCTGCTTTCATAAGGACAGAGGAAAGTCAGAGTGTCCTTCTTGCACCTGCTGTTTCTTAAGTAATTTTAATTTAAAATAACCAATAGCCGAAGTGGTATATTTTGGGGGGGCATATTCTGTCCCCCCTCCAAGTCCAGCATGAGAAGGATAAAAGTGCAAAGTAGAGGGTCCTGGTAAAGTACATCCTTGTGTTGAAATTCTCAACACAGTCACTTCCACTTGGCTCTTCTTCCCCTCTTCTGCCTTTCCAGTCTTAGTTAAATGATCTTCTTAAATTATAAATAACGTACTCTCCCCAAGGCATCCTTGTACCTATGGCTCAGTGATTTGACCATTGTTTCCAATATAAGACTGTGAACGTTCTTTGCTGGAGGTTGTGTATCATCCTTATCAATCCAGTGCCTTTATCATGTCTGAGACACAAAGTGGAAAAACAAATAAATAATAAAAACTACATACCTGGGGCAGCTGGGTGGCTCAGTCGGTTGAGCATCCGATTTTGACTCAGGTCATAATCTCGCAGTTTATGAGTTTGAGCCCCTCATTGGACTCTGTGCTGACAGCTCAGAGCCTGGAGTTAGCTTCAGATTTTGTGTCTCCTCTTCTCTTTGCCCTCTTTGCCTCATGCTCTCTCTCAAAACTAAACACACATAAAAAAAAACTACACACCTGATAACATTTTTGTTGGGGTTTTCGTGTATTTATTTTGTTTTTCTCACACTAATTTTGAATGTTCTTTAGAAAATTTTAAGATAAAATTAAGCAAAAGTGTAACATATGCTTTGTATATGTATCTAATAGCTTTTAATAAAATATATATGTAAATGGTTGTAGATGCTAAATTAATACCTACATAGATAACATATTAATTACATGTGAAGTAAAAAACATTCATCTGTGTACTTCCTGGATGTATTCTTCTTTATCTGGCTCTGTTCAAGTCTTCCGATGATAACCACTAGAAGAATCTTACTGAGAAAACACGGATATGGTTATGTGTTTGTAGGACCATGAAGACTCAATGTCATTCTTAATTACTATTAGAATTGTGCCCCTAACTAATTATAATTGTCCTTAGTGAAAGAATTCAGAATGGGAGCAAACCTCAAAAAGGGCTCTCTGCTTTTGAAGGTCGCGTTTATGGGAAACTGATAAGTTTGGGGAAAAAATAGTTGTGGGAAAAAAATAAATGAGAAGGCTTCTTTTGGAAAAAAAAGTTTTAAGTATTTCCACTTGTACCATATTTTCTCAATCTGTCAATACACTTTTGTTAATCTTTCTTAAGAACAGCAACATGACAAAAAACACTTTTTTAAATGCATTAAAGTCTAAACAAGTCAGAAGCTCATTGGATCAATCATAGGCTTCTCATTCAGAAATTATAAATAGGGCATCACCCTTCCATACGGCATATGACAGTAATATCATGTAAAAATTGATTTGATCTGCACGCTGGCTTCTTTAATCACATCTAATGAATATGAACTGACAAGTAGAAAATCATAAGCCAATTAAATGAGATATTTTAAGCTTATCTAAAAATGGAAGAAACCAACTTGATTAATTGTAGGCTTCATCTCCTTGAACTTATGTAATTAGAGAGTGAAGAATCACTCACTCGGAATATAGAGTAGTAACTTCATGACTTAAATAGGAACTTAAGACAGATGACTGAATTAACCTTTCCATGTGGAATTTGACGGAAATAGGGACAACATCAAAAGGCTTTGTGGTCTATTCTGGTTCATTTACTTCCTTCCTCTCCAATTTCCTTCCACTCTCTACATTGCAATGTCCCCACACATCCACCAGGGACTGATGAAAGAATTCTTACCCAGTATTATAATACAAATGACTACTGATATAATAGACCCATTGCCATATCTGGACTCCTTTCCTTCAGCCCTGCACTGAAATCCCTAAGGATAAAAACTACATAGTGATGGTACATTTGGGCATTTGTATAGCACAGTGAGTAGCTGGATGCATACAAGTGGTAGGTTGTTATAACATCATTTGTTAAAATACAACGGTGGGTAAATTTAACTCAATAACCAAGTAAATGGAAGCTCCTGTGTAAAAGCCAGAGGCGACAACTTTAAACCTCTTTGGACATTCCTCTCCAGAAATATGCTATGAACCTGGCATCGAATGCAACTCTAAATCACTGTGGAGTTCAACAACTCACTAGACCTCATCCCCCCCACCCCCTGTAAAAGAGGCTCTCAAACTAGATTATCTCTAGGGCCCTTTCCAGTTGCTGTAACCCATCTCCATAATCTACAGCTCCATGATCTTCTGATTCTACAGCTGTGGAAGCCTATCCCCACTACTGGAAATATTAAAAAAAGACAAACCAATAAAACGAGGGGTTTCATCTTCATACAAAAGAATCGCTTAGCCTGATTTGACCTAAATGACAATAATATCAGATTGAGAGTTTGAGTGGTGGGAGGCCAAATACTTGTAAGCACAGCTTCTTTACACCTTCTTTGCCTCCTTTTCTGCATTCAGAATTTAATAGACACGTCTCAGAAATGGTTATACGACTTTATTAGGACTCAGGTAAATAAAATTTAAGATTTCATGACTGTACTTTGGCTCACCTAAACAGTGGTCAAAATGAAAATGATTCACAATATTAGCATCAGGTACTTGTGTGAAGCTGGAACAACTGTAACTCTTACACATCGACAGCAGAGATCAGAATCGATGCACAACTTTGGAAAACTGTGTGGCAGTATCTACCACACTGGGTCCCAAAATTCTATTCCTACTGCTATATCCAACTCAAATAGGTGACTATGTACATCCAAAGCTTGTACAAAAATGATCAAAGTAGCGTTATTTGGAAATTGACAACATCAGGTATGCTTGTTCATTGAGATACCACACAACGAACACAATGAATAAACTATCACCAGAGGCAACAGCTTAAGGGAATCTTATATATGTAACATTGAGTGTAAGAATCCGGACATACAAGGTTACAAACTGAATGATTTTAGTTCAGCATACTTTTTAAAAAACATACTAAACTGTCATATTGGACATCAATTTGTGTTTTGTTTCATAGTCTCTGAAATGCTGTTATATTCATGTTTTGGTCTAGATTATGTGTGCAGGATGTTTTTATTTCTCAAAAGTCACTAGTTGTTTTTTAAATAATAAATACATGTATTCTAAAAATACAGTTTTACAATCAGATTGTAGAAAACTGCAAAATTTCGTATTAATTTTTAAAAACTCTAGCAGTTTATTTTATACAGTGTTTTCAAGATACTTCTGTAAAATTAATAAGGCCTGCAATTTTTAGAAAATATTTCACTAAATAATTATCCCATGTGTTACTAAAAATGAGTTGCTTGCTTATAGAATAGAGATTCTAGCAAGCCACAGCTCCTGATTTTCTTGTTTCCTACAACAGGAAGACTTAGTTTTCCTTTGTACCAGTATCATGCACAGAAATTATTCAAAATGGCCCAAGACTCAGGGTCAGAAAACTATTATCTGAAGGAAGGAGTTTATAAGTAGACAGTTCCTATGTAGTGTGGTGTTTAGGGGTATCTGTGGCATCAAGGGAATTGTTTCGTTGCAGATTATTTTCTCTCTTGTCTTTCTATGACATCCTAAATTTTACCTTCAGTCTTTCCCTTCATAATTATAGAAAGCTATTCTCTATTAACAAACATTCCTTCGGGAATTAATTTAGATTTTCCAATTTTGTGCAATATATTGCCACACGTGTTCCAGATCTAATGGGGACTGGGATTAGACTACATAGTCTGGAGGATGGCCATGTTTATGAAGCTCAAGCTTGGCTCCTATATGAACACCCTGAGGAGATTTGACCTCCTTGCAGACAGGGAAGCACGTGCGGGGAAAATGAGTACGGAGAGGAATCAGGAGAGGTGACTGAGGATGGCTCCACTTCCTCCTCCAAATATGCATAAGAGACACAGAGAACAGGAGTACCGCACTCACATAACACAAATATACCATTTTCTCGAGTTCCTCTGATGGCAAATCATTGGCAATTACTTAGGTGGTTTAAGATTCATCTCAGCAATATCTCCCAAAGGAGTACATTTGCTATTTCAGTATTGGGAATATCACACAAAGAATAGCAATATGTTCAGAAGAAACATTAACAACTATCACTAAAACCACTTTTCAAAAGTTTAAAAACCCACTGATTTTATTGGATTTTGCCTGAAGAGTCATCTGGCTTTATGGAAAACAAGGGGAAACTCCATAGCAACAAATAAAACAAGTAAAAAATAGTAATAAGAGCAAAACCTATGTTTCTGTTTCCTCCAGGTGAGGTTTCAGAGGGAATATGAAACTACCTGAAGCTCTGAGATGTACATTCTGGTAGATGCCATGCACATCTTACTTTTCGATCTGATTACACAAATTTTGCCCTAACATATTTTGTGGCCATTAAATTAGCAACGTTAAGACTCAAGAAATACAGGTGATACATATGATTATTTTACATTTTTTAGAACATCCAATTAGCAGTAGTTGTTTAAAAAACAAACATGGGTTATCTGACCTATGCTTGTACATGTACAACAATGATCCATTCACATGTGATGAAATGTTGTTCAATCACAATACAGAGATCATCCCCCAAGCTACCAGGTTATACAAGTTCCACGTTTCTTTATTTTTTTTTTATTTTCTTCCTGCAATTTTGCAGTGAAGCCATCTGTCACGATAGTTTCTTTTCACATCAATATTAGCAACTATCAAGTACCCAGCTAATATAAATAAAACAGATGACCTCCAAAGTAGTAACCTTCCTGTTCTCAATCATCAGTCTTGGGATCCTACCTTGGTGGAGAATGGGGACTTGAATGGTCTCTCAGCTCTCTCAGAAATCTAGAAGTCTGTGCATCATTAATTTGTACATTTTCAGATATCCATTTAACATAAAGACACTACAGTATTCTATAAGAGTACTTAAGAGAGTTATCCTGCAGAATAGCTTTGTTTCATTGCATTATATTGAGGAACCTATCATGAGCAAACTCTATGGATTCAATGAAAATGTTTATAGGGCTTAGAAGTTTACTTCTTCCCTCTGGGTTTCAATTTCTTTTTATTTTTTATATTTTCTTAAGGTTATTTATTTTTGAGAGACAGAGAGACAGAGCACAAGCAGGATAGGAACAGAAAGAGGGAGACACAGAATTCAAAGAAGTCTCCAGGCTCTGAGCTGTTAGCCAGGAGCCTGAGGTGGTGCTTGAACTCACACGCTGAGAGATCATGACCTGAGCCAAAGTCGACACTTAACTGACTGAGCCAACCAGTTACCCCAATTTCTGTGTCATATTATGGGTTGTTAAAGACAACTGAGGACGAGTGTTAATATATGAAATATATCATACTATGTGTTGATAACTAAACAATATAAATCTGACTATGGTAAAAAGGAAAAAAAATGCCTTTGAATAAATTAATGTACGTGAATAGAAAGAAGTGGATCGCTTCTATTCATAATACTTTGTTATGTATAATGTATCATCTGATGCTATTTTTGTTTAAAAATTAAATATCCAATAATATACACAATAAAATCTACTTTCCCATAGGCAGTGAGATTATGGTAAGATTTTTATTGGTTTGTTTCGGTTTTTTCTTGTGTGTGCGTTTTTGTTTTTGTTGTTTTTGGTTTTGTTTTTGTTTTTTGGGATTTTTTTTTTTTGCTATTTTTACAATAACCCTTATTTTATGAATGTGTTTAATGGGAGAGTTTCAGTGGGCATGTGTCCACATGAATGTATAAATGTGAGTGGTTACTTGTAAATTATGGAATTAAACAAAATGCTTCTATGAAGAGCAGTAAACTTGAAATAAGGAAGACTCATTGGCTGGAGAGTCATTTTACTATTGCTAATTAAGTATAACATCGAGGAGTAAGATAGAGAGGGCAAAAGGAACATTTTTTTTAGAAGTCGATTTTTTCAATCACCCAGCCTATATGGAATATAGGAGGATAAATGAAGTCGTTTTTTTAAGTAACTCATTCCTGAGAGACCAAGTGTTCAACACCCAGGGACCAGACACAGAGATGATTATATAATCCAGTTCATTCAGGAGACAATGCTGAACTTCCTGCAGACAGAACTGTGTACAACAAACAAGTCAGTAATTCTGGGGAAGGTACTGATAGTTGTTGTTGTTGTTTTTTAATTTATACTTTAGATTTGTTTAGTTTTTTCTCCTTTTTCAACTGAAAGGATTTTATAAACCAAAAGGATGATATGAAATGTTTTAAAACTTTTACTTTAATTACTTGGATCAATGTATTTATCTTAAATTTGTATGTACATAGATGGCAAGGACGACAATAAAATGGGAGTATGGATTCTCAAGCTGTTTAGACATTTCTTATTATTTTTAATTTCTTACTTTCACTTTTATATATTTTTAAAAATATATTCAGTTTTCAAGGAAAACCTTTTTAACTGATATACCCATAGGAACAGGTATTTAAATCAGGTCAGGCCAAAGTTTGGAAACATGCACGTTGATCACTAGATCGTTATTCAGATAGCCATTTTCTGTCTTTCATCCCCAATATTCTTGTGTCCTCATGGAACAGAAGAGGTCATTGATGATACTGCATATAACGCCATTAGTTATATGAAAAAAAAAAAAAAACAACTTGGTTGGGTAAAATATGACTGTGGGACACAGATTTTAGTTGGCCTCCCAAGACCATCAACTTTTTTTTATGCTTATTTATTATTATTCAGAGACAGAGCATGAGCAGGGAAGAGAGGCAGAGAGAGAGGGAGACACAGAATCCGAGGCAGGGTCCAGGCTCTAAGCTGTCAGCACAGAGCCCGACGCAGGACTTGAACTCACAGACCCTGAGATCATGACCCAAGCCGAAGTCGGACTCTCAACCGACTGAACCACCCAGGCACCCCTCTACCTCTTATTTGTTGAGGTTGGATAGAACATAGAATTAATGGGGCTGTGGGAGAATGTTATATCTAGGAAACTACCAGAGCTCTGTCCATTCCACCTTCTTGGATGATGAGGGAAAACAAAGGAATATATTTATCACCTGCACCTCCTACTTAACTATGCTTCTCTATCACAGGTTATAACTTGTGTTTGCAAAATTTAACAAAAGTAGCTCTCTTGTCAGAAGACCTGGATTATCTGGACCAATTAATCGTGAGAATTATTGCCTCAAACTATGAGGATATTGTTTCCAATCTATAAGCTAGAAGTAGCAAAAATTATCATACATACTACATAGATGGTGTGGAAATAGCATGATTTAATTTGGATGAAAGTGTGCTACAGAGTCCGTACAGTGCTGTTGGGCAATATTATTATCACTGTCATGTTATCAATTTATGTTGATATGGATATATTTCCAGGATAGTCTGTTTGTCCTAAACGGTCCCAGAATTGCTTGTCTCTTTTCCTAAATACAGAAAAATAGAAAGGACCAGCAGTTTAACCACTAATATAAAAAAATGATGTTAATCGTGGTCCCATTTCCTTCTTTCACAACCAGGGAGCCCCAGATCTCAGTGATGGCTGTTGAGAACTGCTCTGTGATTACTGACTTCGCACTCCTAGGACTTTCTGGCAGAAAAGATGTGCAGAAGGTGCTCTTTGTGTTCTTTCTGCTGGTTTATGCCATAACCTTGCTTGCCAATCTAGGGATGACCGTGCTGATCAAGTTGGACTCCAGACTCCACACTCCCATGTACTATTTCCTGAGCAATCTGTCTTTCTGTGATGTCTGCTACTCCTCCACTGTCTCTCCCAAGATGCTAGCTGACTTCTTATCTGAGCAAAAGAAGATTCCATACAACTTGTGTGCAATTCAGTTGTATTTTTTCGGGGCCTTTGCAGATGTGGAATGTCTCATGTTGGCTGTCATGGCTTACGACCGGTATGTAGCCATCTGTAACCCACTTCTTTATACCGTTGCCATGTCCAGAAGAATCTGCATCCAACTTGTGGCCCTTGCCTACACCGTGGGCTTTGTGGATTCGGCAATCCACACCTGCTGCACATTTCGATTGTCGTTCTGTAATTCCAATATCATCAATCACTTTTTCTGTGACATCCCACCCTTGCTGTCCCTCTCGTCTTCGGATACGTCTATAAACGAGATAGTGATGTTCACTTTCATTGGTTGTGTGGTGGGGTGCAGCGTCATCACCGTCCTCCTCTCCTACACCTACATCATAACTACCATTCTTAGAATGAACTCAGCGGAAGGGAGACGCAAAGCCTTCTCTACATGCGCCTCCCACTTGACCGCAGTGGCTATATTTCACGGCACACTCTTGTTCATGTATTTCCGACCCAGCTCCAGTTACTCTATGGACACGGACAAAATGGCCTCTGTGTTCTACACGGTGGCCATCCCCATGTTAAACCCACTGATTTATAGCTTAAGGAATAAGGATGTGAAAGGTGCCCTGAAAAAAATAATCAGTACTTAAAGTTGGATTTTTCACCCAAAAGGATTTTTTAAGAGATTCTGAGAGCTAAAGTGTAGTTCCTTTAACGTAGATGCTTGTAGTCTTACCAATACAACGTTCTAGATGTTTTATATTGTTTATCACTGTACCTAAATTGAGTGTGGGGAGTCATTATTGATCTTAGTCGTTAGCTCAAAATAAGAAAGACTAGTACTATGTTCAATTGTTGGTTTGCCAAAAGGATCTTTTTATACCTGCTTTCTCTGTTCATGTGTATGCCCCAGTGAGATCCCCTCGAAATAGCAACTACTCTCCTTATGTAAGTTAAATGTAACTCCTTAAGGTCATAATATTTTTTAAGCAATGAGTTCAATAAACATGCTCAGCCAGAGGGAAATGTCAGTGAGTTAAGTCGGGTTTGTTTGCATCCTTCCTGTGGACTGGTGTCACCCTATAAACGTTGCATCAGAGCACCTCGAACTATATCAGTAGTAAGCAAATAAATAAGACTAAATTAAAAATATTCTGCCCCAATTCAAAGTTCTGTGAATGCAATACGTCTTCCAGGATTGTTCACCACTCGTTCTACTCAGCTCCAGATGCCATTTAAAACATTTATTAAATTAATGAATGTGCATTCTCTGCAAAGCTGATGTAAGGAGCCTTTGCAAATTCATGCAAACACACACACACACACACACACACACACACACACACTTGTTTTTCTAGTATTATTCTAGTATGGTCATCTTACATTAAATCTTCCTGCACTTCTTTTCTTTTGGCCTAGGCTGAAATATCCATCAGGGATAGGGATCACGTGATGTAAAAATCTTTGTGGACCATCTGTTGCAGAATACCATTCTGGCCCAGGTATTTCAGCAGACATCCCCAGGATCAGGTGCTCTATGTATACACTGCACCTCCCAGCGCACATCAGCTTACGGGTTCCCCTTCCTGCCCTCACTCTGGAGAACATAGATGGTGCTGCTGACAACTTTACAGAAACAGCACGATTGAGAGTTTGGGGTAAAGGACCTGCACCTTGTCCAAAGGCCACTGGAAAGAGGATGCCATCTTTATTAATGTGTTCATAGCATTATGCTAATAAAACTTTTTAAAAACTAAAATGCCTAATCGATACAGTCTAAGCTGAAAGTAAGATTTATTAACCTAATAATGTGTTCAATGAAAAAAAAACAGGTCTACATAGAATTCTATTCATAATAACTGATGATTTTGGCTGTCTATCTGTGAAATAAATAAACACAATTTTAACAATGGTCATTGCTGAGAAGCTGGATGTCAGGTAATCTTATATCCTGTGGCAAAAACCTAATGATTTGCATGTGTTGTTTACATTGCCATCAGTTAGTAATTAATCCACCTATGAAAAACACTACAAGAGGTTCTCAATATTCATTTCATTTTAGGTTATTGTCAAGAAGGAAATATAGAGGCACCTTTTTCTTCTTCCAGGAGGAGAAGGCCATGGTGGTACAAGCTTTTTCATTTAAATCTTCTTCCCTATTTTAAATATTCCTTTAGTGTATAAAATGGGTTGAGTGTACCTCAAAATATCATTAGAATTAAATAACACATTTAGAGGCGCCTGGGTGGCTCAGTTGGTTGGGCATCCCACTTCAGCTCAGGTCATGATCTCGTGGTTCACAATTTTGGGCCCTGTGTTGGGCTCTGTGCTGACAGCTCAGAGCCTGGAGCCTGTTTCTGATTCTATGTCTCCCTCTCTCTCTGCCCCTCCCTTTCTCATTCTCTTTCTTTCTCTCAAAGGTAAATAAAACAGTAAAAAATTTAAAAAAACACATTTAAAAGATGAAATTTTCATCAGGTTATTAGTCTTGCATTACTGACTGAACACAGTTTTAAGACAAATCAAAGTATTTCATTATCTATTGAATATTTTACTTTACAATCTGAAATAATTTATTTGTTCTTCATAGAATATGTCATATATCAGGGCCTCTCCATCACTGTCCAAATTCCTTCCCATCACAATGTACTTTAGTGAAAACATATTAAGTAATCCCTACCTATAAAAATTAAACTTATTCATGTTACAAAAAACTGGATTTGCTGACCAGCTTTCACATATGTGTGTAGGATTAAAAGATATTTCTTTTTTCTTCTTTATCTTTTCATTTAAAGATGACTTTAATTTAATACCCTTTACACATGGGCAGGAAACCAGGATTTTGTTTTTGTTTTTGTTTATGTTTTATTTTCACTTTTTAAAAAATGGTAAAGATGAGAGAGGTTTTAAGATAAGAACTGGAATTCAGAGTGAGACAGATCTGGTTCACATCTAAACACTATCATTTACTTGTTAGCTGTGCGACCACAGATTACTTGTCCTGTTGACACTCAGTTTCCTCATCTCCTTAACATGGGTTTTACATATCTATCTATATATCTATATCTATCTATATCTATATCTATAGCTATAGATATTTTTACAATCAGGTACATATCTATTTATCTGAGGATGATAGGGAGTTTCTAAGATCATTCAGAGTCAACCAACTCCCTGTCAGGAACTAAAGCTCAGTGCTGAAAGAATAGATCGTATCATTCATGGCATCCTATCATGAAATGGTGTCTGCAGGATCCACCTCTTTTCACTTTAGAGCCTGGTCACCCAGTCATTCAGATTCCAGTTGCCCATCAGAGCCACAGATCGTGTTTGGAGCTCTCTACCCAGCCACCTTGGGACTTATTTTTCCTAATGCTGCCTTCACTCCTGGTTGGAGTTGAGAAAAGAGTTCTCCATGAATACCCACGCTGTCCACACCATTCCCACGTCCAGACCAGAAGTCTGAATCTATCAGAATATATATGTATATATGTATATATATGTATATACACACTTCAATTTTTAACGATTTTATTCATTTTTGAGGGACAGAGAGACAGAGCCCAAGCAGGGGAGGGGCAGAGAGAGAGGGAGACACAGAATCCGAAGCAGGCTCCAGGCTCTGAGCTGTCACCACAGAGCCCGGTGCTGGGCTCAAACCCATGAACCATGAGATCATGACATGAGCCAAAGTCATATGCTTAACCAACTGAGTCACCCAGGCGCCTCTATATTTTTTTTATCTAAGACTCAAACAGTGCCAAGAAATGAGTTTAGATAATTAGTCCCAGAATATCACATTTTATGTTATCCTGTGTGGACCTATCCCAAGGGCCATGGATGAAATGGGACGTTGTTGGAGGAGGTCATGGAGGGAATATGATCTCTGGTTGACCTGTGAGCTGGGATCAGAGGCTCCTCCCCCTTCCCCTGCCCTTGGAATATACATTCTGCCCACTATTCCCACAGTTTGAACAGTTTCAAGGACATAGACTTGAAGATCAATGTGGTGTTGAGGTCCCCATAGATGGTTGACATGCTGAACCTAGTTAAGACCTCCGTATAAACTTTTAAGATTCTGGAGCACAAGAGTGGAGATCTATTTATCTTGGAGCTGCCCAAGACAGGCCTTGTAAGTAAGTTCATTAAACCTGCTGCCTACCAATCTGGAGTGGTCTGCCTCTCTCTTCAGTCTCTCCCTACCCTTTGTGTGTGGGGAGACCAGTTTATGAGCCAACATACACTTAATGACAAAAGAACCAATATCCATTCACTGTGATGAACCCAAACAACCGTGTTGAACATTTGCTGCTCAGTGTTTAGGATGAAACACTTGTTTCTCATTGTGATCAAGCCGCCATTCCATTCTTCCCTATTGACAGCCCACATTGACCAGAGTCCTATCTCATCACTGAGCTGTATGGACAAAAACCCTCTTGTAAAGATAGTTTCCATTGTAGTATATGGAATCATGATCCTTGTATGTAACCCAGCCTGCATTTTCACCGTCAGAAGCTTTCCTGTCTAATTGAGCCTCTTTCCCACTGCTCAACCTCATCTTTTGACTTAACACTTTTTTTAAAGATATTTTTAATGTTTATTTTATTTTTGAGAGACAGAGACAGGGCATGAGCAGGGGAGGGGCAGAGAGAGGGAGACACAGAATCCGAAGCAGGCTCCAGTCTCCAAGCTGTCAGCACCGAGCCCGACGCGGGGCTCGAACCCACGAACTGGGAGATCATGACCTGAGCTGAAGTCAGACGTTTAACCGACTGAACCACTCATGCGCCCCTTAACACTTTTTTTTTACACTTTCTGCCACACCTTGTCTATGATTCAAGTCCCAGCAGCCCACCTAACTATGATCTCCCCATTTGTTGGCTTCTGATCCCATCTCTGGCTCTCAGAGGATACCAGAAACGTGAGCTCTTTGCTTACCAGTTAAGGGATTTCAGACAATATATTCTCAAGGAGACAGTTTATGAGCCAGATATTAACTTTGTTGATATTTGCAAATTGTTTTTTATTTATTTATTTTTTATTTTTTAACGTTTATTTATTTTTGACAGACAGAGAGACAGAGTATGTAGGGGAAGGGCAGAGAGAGAGGCAGACACAGAATCCGAAGCAGGCTCCAGGCTCTGAGCCATTAACACAGAGCCCGATGCAGAGCTGGAACTCACAGACCATAGATCATGACCTGAGCTGAAGTCGGCCACTTAACCGACTGAACCACCCAGGTGCCCTGCAAATTGTTTTTTAGTAAGCCACCATACTTGACAATATCTTGAGATAGTCATAGTCACACATATACATAGTGTGTATATAGTACCCCATCTAGAGAAGGAAACAAATATACTGCGAGAGAAATAGTTTCTGCCTATCCATAGGTGTATAATCTGAATCAAAAATAATCAGTAGCAAATGTACTCATGGTTATTTCATGAACATTTACTCAGTATCGATATTGGGGGAAATGCTGTGATAAAGAGACAAGGCATCAAATAATGAACAATAATAAATGAATAAGTCTAGTAGAGTAATAAAACACTCAGAGACAGCTACAGTGTTAGATGGAAAATTCTGAGGTCTTAAAAGAAGCACACTTAAGATGATAGTGAGGTTTAGGATGTGACTTATCATCTGTAATTGAAAGGGATATCAGAAAAAATCATATAGGAGTTAAAATTTGGGGAAGACTTCTTTAGAGTGAAGCAATAAGACAGCAATGCACACATTTGCATGGAAAAAATTAATTGAAAAATAGTGTCAATAAATTGCATTTAGCTTCTTTCAGAAAAAGGGGATTGTGATTTTTAATAGCTTATCCAATATTGAGAATAATTGTTATACAATTTAGAGTTGGGGAAAAAAGAAGTAAGAATATGGAATATAGGATATTACGTGAAGGATAAATTTACTCCTGAAATACATATTAAAAATTTCAACTTTAAAATAATAAAGAGATAGACATAATACAAGTGATGTGACTGGGCCTGGCTCTGATGTTAGGTTCTGTCCCTATTTTGTACTTGAGGCCTCATTACCCGCAGATTTGGGGAACATTCATATTAAACTGACTTTCCCAAGTGAGAACCAAAGGTCAAAAAACAGACATTGTTGAAAAGTTGCCAGGCTCAGTTTCTTTCTTTCTTAAGAAAGCAATTTTTGGCTGATCACTTTCCTAAAGGCATTTTTGACATCTTTGTTCCTTAGACTGTAAATTAGCGGATTCAACATAGGTATAATCAATGTATAGAACACAGAGGTCACTTTGTCAATATCCAGTGAATGACCAGTGCTGGGACGCAAATAAATAAAAATGAGGGTACCATGGTAAATAGTGACCACAGTCAGATGAGAGGCACAAGTGGAGAACCCTTTTCTTCTTCCTTTGGCAGAACCTGTTTTAAGGATAGCTGCTATGATGCAGACATAAGAGAGAAGAACTGCTAGAAGACAGATAGCTTCCACCAAACCAGCAAAAACTACCAGAACAATGTCATGAATGTAAGTATCAGTGCAGGACACAGAGAAGAGTGGGGAGATATCGCAGAAGAAATGGTTAATTTCTTTGGAGCAGAAAGACAGATGGAAGGTATTAGTCGTGTGAATAATTGAGCTCACGGTACCCCCCAAAAATGCTCCAATCGCAAGCTGGCAGCAAATCTTCTTGGACATAATGACAGTATAATGCAGTGGGTTGCAGATTGCTATATACCGGTCATAAGCCATGGCAGCCAAGAGAAAAGATTCTGTGTCAACCAAAGAGCAGAAAAAATATAACTGTGTAGCGCATCCCTTGTACGAAATGGTCTTCTTCTCGGAAACCAAGTCCACAAGTAATTTGGGCGCAATGACAGAGGAGTAGCATACATCTATGAAGGACAATATCCGGAGGAAAAAGTACATAGGGGTGTGCAAATGGGAGCTGGCCGTGATTAATAAGATCATCCCTAGGTTCCCCGTTAAGGTAACAGAGTAGATAAAAAGGAACACAGCAAAAAGCACCCTCCAAAGTTCTGGATGATCACTAAATCCCACGAGAAAGAACTCAGTCTTCACAGTGAGGTTCTCTAGCTCCATTCTCTGTAGTGCCCAGGACCTCTGAAGTTGTGACACAGTAATAATGACAGCGATATTAATAACCACCTCAACATTCACTAAAAAATAACGAAGAAAACAGTTAAAATAAATAGAAGAGTAATTCTAAATCCACTTGGGCTTCCTGATAACACTGAGGCATGTCTACAGCTAGTGTAGTATTATACATTTCAAATATTCAGATTTTCAATTTTTAATTAAATCGACAATGTACCACTTCTATCATGTAAAGCTATTATTTTCCATATTTAAGGGCACCGCCATAAAATCGGTTGTTGAGCCCTACTTTCTTCAACTCCCTCATCTTCTACCAATTTCAGGTAATAGCGGGTGACTATTAGTTATGCAGCAAATTGAATAAATAGCCTTTCTTCTCATTTGCGTTGTTTTTATTTTCACAAAGGATAGCATTGCTATTCCAGCTGCAGCCCTCCATAGGAAGAGGAGCAGAAGCTCTATGTTTCTCACCTTGAGATGTGGTTCCCCTTCTAAGGAACAAAAGGACTCCTAAGAGTCCTTTGAAATCCACTGATAAAATAGAAAGAAGTTGGGGCACCTGGATGGCTCAGTCAGTTAAGCGGCCGACTTCAGCTCAGGTCATGATCTCACGGTCTGTGATTTTGAGTCCAGCGTTGGGCTCTGTGCTGATGACTCAGAGCCTGGAGCCTGCTTCAGATTCTGTATCTCCCTCTCTCTCTGCCCTTCCCTTGCTCACGCTCTGTCTCTTTGTCTCTCAAAAATAAAATAAAAACGCTAAAAAAAAAGTTTAAAGAAAAAGAAAGAAGAAAAGTTCTGCATTAATTATGCAAATGACTGAATCCCAGCTCTGTCGTTCAGATATTGTGAGACCTTGGTCAGGCTGATTAACCACAGAGTTTTGGTTCACCACCTATGACATGACAGTGATAGTACCTTAAAATCAAATTATAATTATTAAATGAATTTCCTTCTCCATTCTCCATCTCCTCACCATCTCGTTCCTTCATGGTCCTAAACTTGGCAGCATGGAAATTTTGAGTCATTCCAGATGTCTGTTTCATCTGGAATTCAAACTACGGCTTGAGTAATTCTCATTACATTCAAGCTACAGTAATTCGAGCTACAGCCAGAGAAATTCTCATGCCTACAGATTTAGTAAATTCAATTCAGGGAATATGATAATGATGTCCAGGAATGCTCCCATGCCCTCTGCCATGAATAATTGTAAAAGATGCTGAAAACAGGCTCACTCTCCTACCTCTCTATCTTTCTGCCTTTGATTGTCATGACTCTGGTTTAGAAATCTGTAAGTCAGAGAGGACTGATAGCAACACAATACTTGTCTACAGACACGCACATTTTGTTGAGTGTAGAGATAGTGGATTTCCCTCCCTTCTATGGAAGTAGGCAGTTTTTAACCAATTTGTATATTTATTTGTTAATTTTATTTATTTTCAAGTTTTAATTTAAGTTCTAGTTAGTTAATATAGATGGTAAAATGTTCAGGTGTAGAATTTAGTGATCCGTCACTTACATATAACAGCCAGTGCTCATCATAAGTGCCCTCCTTAATAATGAATTCTTGATTTGTAATTTTTTGCATTATCTTTTATACCAATTAGAACAGCTTAATGAATGAATAATGTAGTAAAATCAGTTTCATTTTAGATTGGTATAAAAGTCACAATTTTTTATATAATTTATTGTCAAGTTAGCTAACATATAGTATATACCATGTGCTCTTGGTTTCGGGAGTAGATTCCCATGATTCATTGATTACATACAACATCTGGTGCTCATCCCAGAAAGTGCCCTCCTCAATACCCATCACTCATTTTTCCCCTCTTCTCCATCCTCCTAGCAACCCTAAGTTTGTCCTCTGTATTTAAGAGTCTCTTGTGGTTTGCCTCCCTCTCTGTTTGAAACTATTTTTCCCCTTCCCTTCCCCTATGGTCTCTCTGTTAAGTTTCTCAAGTTCCACATATGACTGAAAACATATAATATCTGTCTTTCTCTGGTTTAAAAAACAAATAATCTAGTGAAGAAATGGGCAGGAGACATGACTAGACACTTTTCCAAAGAAGACATCCACATGGCCAACAGACACATGAAAAGATGCTTGGTCACTCATCATCAGGGAAATACAAATCTAAACCACACCGAGATACCACCTCAGTCCAGTCAGAGTGGCTAAAATTAACAACCCAGGAAGCAACAGATGTTGGTGAGGATGTGGAGAAACAGGAACCTTCTTGCACTTTTGTTGGGAATGCAAACTGCTGCAGTCACTCTGGAAAACAGTGTAGAGGATCCTCAAAAAATTAAAAATAGAACTATCCTACAACCCAAAAACAGCACGACCAGGAATTTATCCAAAGCATACAGGAGTTTTGATTCATAGGGGCATATGCACCCCAATGTTTATAGCAACACTTTTGATAATAGCCAAATAATGAAAAGAAAAGAGCCTCAAAGTCCATTAACTGATGAATGGATAAAGAAGATGTGGTATATATACTTATACTATTATTTCAAATCTATCCTTCATAAACTTGCAGCACATAACATTGACATTAATTTCACCTTTAAAAATATTACTCTGTATCTACTTCCATTTATTTTCTTTCATTTTCTTTCAATGTTTTCTTACAAGCATCTACACTGGTTTCTACTTCCTCACTTCAGCCTACTGAGATAGGATTTTTATCCCAACTCCTTAAAACCCCTTTTGTTTCAATTCCAAACTCATCCTATTTGTCGAATTCAAAGATTTTTCAGTAGGTGATGAACTTTATTTCTCTATTTTATGTAATTGCTTTGACATCTCCTTTCTTCTTTTTTTAAATAATGTTTTCTCATTTTTGATAGAGTGTGAGTGGGGGAGGGGCGAAGAGAGAGGAGGACAGAGGATCTGAAGCGGGAGCTCCTCTGACAGCAGAAAGCCTGATGTGGGGCTCAAACTCACGAAATGTGATATCATGATCTGAGCTGATGTTGGACAGTCAACCTGCTGAACCACCGGGTACCCCAACCTCTCCTTTCTTCTTAAAATATCTTCCTTTCTTGGCTTTTATACACCTATCTTGATATCACTCCTAATCTCAATTTACCCCTATTCAGCTTCTTTCATGCACAGTGGCACTTTCCTAGGGCTTTATTCTCAACCTACTTCTCTCCTCACTATGTACACTCTCCCTACATAATTCTATGCCTTTCCTTACAGCACCAAGTGTACAGTGATAATTTTCACATAAGCATCTGTCCAACTCAAAGTGAGCTAACAAATAGTCATGTGTATATTTCAGTATGCCTAAAACTATATTTAATTATTATTGCTTCCTATGGCATATGCCTATTCTATGATCCCTATCTTGTATGTGTATATACATATATACCTCCACTGCCAGATAAGAAACCTCCTCTTACCAAAAACCAAACAAGAACCATTGATTTGAACTGAGAAACATGGCAAATATCCAATGTTTTTCTTTTTTTTTAAATAAAATTTAATGTTTATCTATTTTTGAGAGAGAAGGGGAGACACAGAATCCAAAGCAGGCTCCAGACTCTGAGTTGTCAACACAGAGCCCGACGCAGGGCTCAAACTAACAGACCATGAGATCATGACCTGAGCTGAAGTCAGAGCTCACCTGACCGAGCCACCCAGGTGCCCCACCATTACCTTCTCATCATGAAAGCACTCCATTATTTAATGCCACCCCTCCTTTTTCTCAGTCGAACTTCTTAGTTGGCTTCATTTTCTCCATTCAATTCCCACCTTACTTTCAAATATGTTGCAAATAAAATCCATAAACCGCTGTAAGAATTACCTGCATAATACACACTTTGTAGTAGGTTGCCTTCTTCCTAAACCCTTCAAGTATTCCCTGTCCCTTACAAGCTCAGCATTGAAATGCCTTCAGTTTTCACATATATTCCCATTTTTATCTCATATACTCTATCTCACTCCAAACACTTTGCTTTAAAAAATAAAGTGTTAATTGGAAAAAGAGCTATCTCTGAACTGCTAGTCAACTCTTCGGAGATCTCCCTTCCTTGAATACATATGGCATCCTCCTTAGAAAATATCAACTCTCATAGAGTGACAGCTCATCTGTTCTTGTCTACAGATATGAGAGATAAGACGGTCAGTTGACCTAAAAGTGGAACAATGGCCACTACTGTTAAGGCAGAAGGGATAAAATTAGAGCCAGTAGCTAAAAAGGCAAGGGTGGATGAAATACTTCTTCGGTGTGCCATTCACTCTTTTGGTAACTATGAAGAATGACTATCAAAAAGTAGGCAAGAAAAAAAGAAGGCTCATCTTTGACTCAGCTTGGAGTCCGAGCCATGGAGAACAACCCCTTTTTCGCTAGACTTATTTTCTACCAAATCCCTTATTTCTAATCACAGAATCAAAGGTAATGAAGAAATCGATTTTTATAGAGAATATTTTCTTATAATGATCTTTCAAGAATGTTATATACTTTAAGGTTAAAAAGGACTTTCAGGATAAAAAAAATGAAATATAAATGTCAAATGGAACCACAGAAGGGGGAAGGAATCCAAGATATCAAAAATTAAGAAGAGTCCAAAAAGGAGTCAAATAATTTGCTCTTCTATGCAATTGGCACGTGAGGATGAAAACAGGGGCTTCTAGAAGAGTTTAGTAAAATTATATATTCCAACAGTCAGAACTCTATATTTAACCCTAGTCACTAACTTTGTAAACCATCTTTCTGTTCCCTCAAAGCCACTTGCCTAACCCTGTCCCAGTCTCTTACCTGTGTATTGATAATTGTTCATATCAACCCATGTCTACAGGAGAGAATAAATAATATGACATACAAATGGGTTCGCCTCAATCTATGCCTAAGTCTGGTCAATTAAAAAAAAAAGCAATGAGAACTCTGTTTATAGTTAGATTTCTAATCTAAAGATTGTCTTAAGAACATCATCTATTAAATGTGCTTTATTTGTTGGTGGCAGTAATGTTGCTTTTGTTGGAAATACCTTGAGAATTAAAACCTGTGTTATTCTAAGTATACTTCTCCTCTTGGAGCCTGGGTGGCTCTGTCAGTTAAGCATCTGACTTCAGCTCAGGTCGTAATCTCACAGTTCGTGGGTTTGAGCCCTGCATCAGGCTCTGTGCTGACAGCTCGGAGCCTGTAGCCTGCTTCAGATTCTGTATCTCCCTGTCTCTCTTCCCCTTCCCCGCTCATGTTCTGTCTCTCTCTGTCTCAAAAATAAATAAAACATCAAAAAAATTATAAGCATGTGTCTTCTCAAAACGTCAGTTTCCTGTGTGGGATATAAATGACTTTATGAAGATGAGCACTAAAATCCTCTCCAACTCTGATGTCCTAGAATTACGTGAAGAGAACTTACCAGATCACTATCTTTCTTTCATTTACCTTACTACTCTGTTGTCAGCATCAGTTCACTTTTCACTGGAAAAATCAGTTTTGACGGTTAAATATTTTAAAAAATGATCCATTGCAAGATTTTCCATAATGCGCTTGGGCAGGCCTTTTGTGTTCATAAAAGAAATCTGTGCCTCCCTTAGGAAGGCAGTGGTTTCGTAGGATAATGCAAGACCTTTTATATTTTGCCTTGACACTTCTGAGATTACCTTTCAGTCCCAGAAACACACACTCTGATATCCAAATCCCGGTGGGAAAAGATATGTGAGCAATTAAACCATTCTACTGAGGAATTGCTTAAACACAAAACACAAAATGAAATGATGCAATGCGTTTTTCTATATCTTGATGATGTCTCAAAGAAAACTGTTTTTTAACTTTGAAATGGTAGATTATTATGTATAAAATTAGATTAGGTTGTTTGTTGTCTGATTTAACCAGCTCAGAACAATTCATCGAACAGCTATCAGAATATTATTCTATGTGATAGGATGGTAGAATAAACTGGAAAGAAGCAAAGAATGTCTACCTAGCTGTTGAGAATTGGAAGACCTTGAAAGTCAAATGTCAGTGGAAAACCAATTATAAATGAAGCTAGTAACTCTGATATGTGGTAGGTGTGCATCTATGTGCAAGTGGAATTATGGCCATCCAAGGCCAGAATAGATCAGAGAATCCTTATTTAATAAATACATCCACTCTGTGAGTATGTGTACCAGGCAGTGTTTTGGGTACAAGGCAGAACGAAGAAAGATAACTTGAACTGCACATTTAAGAATTTTGTCAATTACAGAATAGTGAATGAGAGATGATAAAAGAAACAACAATAGCAATTACACAAAGATTGGAAAGTGTGTGGCATAACTGTAGACCTGAAAATGAGATTTAGAGAGAGTGTGTTGCCTCACGAAGAAAGATAAGGCTACATCTGTATATATCTTGGCATCTTTGCAAAGAGAACTCTAAGCAGCTTTGAACTCCTGTATGCCCAGAGGATTTATACCAATAAAAAGAAGCTTATTTTCTAATAATTCCAGCAGAACCTTGGTGAAGTCACTAGCTCATTAACCCCTCACGAACCAATCCACTCAGAAACCAGCCACTGCCTTTCTTGATTATTGGCCATCAACACTTCCCCAAATCCCATTGGTTGAATGCTGGGGAACATGATCAAAAAGACGTGACTGCTGAATGACGCATGAACTGGACTCGGGTACTCAGAGGCTCCTCACTCCCTCCCCTGTCCTTGAAATGTATGTTTCGCCTGCATTTTCCACTCTCAGAGGCTGCTCCAAGAACTTAGCCTTGAGACTCTGATATGATGTTAAGAACACCTGCATGGCATATGTGGCTGAACCCAGTATAGGGTCTTTTTATAAACTTTTAAGATTTGGTGGATGGGTGCTGAGATCCATTGTATCTCGCCATAGCCCCAGACAAGCCTCACATGTAAGTTCCCCTTGTTTATAAAACTGGCACCTATCAACTTGAGTGGCCTGCCTCTTCCTTCCAGTATCTCCCAACCCTCCAAATAATGGGGGGGGGCTTCAAATTACACCCAAGAAGCTCCCAAGAGAGTTGCAAATCAACAGTGCAAAGGCCAACTAAGAATAGGGGAGGTTAGGTCCCTACCAGAAAATTGAGATGCAAATTGTAAGAAAATTACATATCAACCCCCAGAGTTTGCAAGTAAGAGAGTGATCAGATTATATAAATAAAATAAAACCACTTAAAGAAATGGAAAAGAAACCTTTATTTAGTTGCTTTTTCAGATATGTTTGAGGAGTACTCAGTGTTCCTCAATTACTCCCAGACAACTGTGGATGTTATCTCTGAAGGAATCTTGGGAGGGAAAAAGAAACCTGATATGTTTTTGTGTGCGTGTGTGAAGCTGAATGTAAACGAGACTTTCTTTTTTATTCCTCAGTAAAATAAAATGATCAGTCTTTCCATGTGAAAAGTGTGCCTGTGTCTTAGTAGCACATGGAGACCAGTAATTACCCAAGCCCAGATGAAAGCTGCTCTGTGTCCCTGAGACCCGAAAACCCAAGGTCTCTGAAAGGAACATTGCAGATTCTGAAGAGAGATCAGATCAGTAACTGGCTAAAATGTGAGCTCCTGGGTAACTAAAAAGGCTTTTTAAGCACATGAAACTCAATACTGAGGGTCCCTCTGAAGAGACTGCAATTCTTGCATATCGATGCCTGCTAGTCTAGTGACTCCTGGCTCAGGTGGTTGTCTTTCAAGATGAAATTTGGCCATGTCGGGAGACTTTTTGCCTATCACAAAGGTAAGCAGAGGCGGTAAAGGTATCTAATGAGTAGAAGCCAGGGATGCTGCTAAATATCCCATAATGTACATGTCAGAACCCTATAGCACACATTATCTAGAGAAAAATGCCAATAGCGCCAAGGTGGAGAAACCCTGTTCTAGTTGGAAGATCAAAGGTGAAAGATGTTTTTCTCTTACCTTCATCTTAGTATCCAAAGTCTCATAGATGATGTGGGAAATTTCACTCCATTTACAACATTAAATAGCAATACAGAGCCATATTTTCATCATACACACAATATATAACTCCATTCTTAATCATTATTCATACATTTGTTAAAAAAGAAACTATGAATAGCTGTCTTTGCCAAGAATACTGAATTATTTCTAAATAACTCTTACCTTCAAAGATGTCTTCTAAGTAGCAGTAGTAAGAGTGCATTTTATGGGCCAGGTCTTCATAGTTTTGTTATTATGTTTAAGTTCAGTGATAACCCTGTGGCCAGTAGCTTGTCTTCAGTTTATTTTTAAGAGACTCAAGGTTAAGCAAGACTGAGCATCTTCCTCAAAATCACTCTTCAGGATCTGAAACCGGCCCCCTCCTACTTCATGTAAGCAACAAGGACTTCTATTATGTTTAAATTAGCAAGTCCAATAAAAATATAGACAATAACAAATATAAAATGAAATCTTAAGAAAGTAAGAGTTAACATTGTTGGAACACAGGAAAAGTAAATTATACTTTTGCCTTTAAGAGGTGGACATGTTAAATATGAAAATTGACCTTTTTTTCTGTATCAAGCTCTAATCCCTAGAACCTGCAAACGCCACCTTGTTCGAGAGAAGGCTGCTTGCAGGATTTCGAGATGAGAAGATCATCCCTGATTATCTGAGTGGGCTGTAAATGCCTTCACAGGTGACCTCACAAGAGAGAGGTAGTGTCTTTCTCACACACTCAAACACACACACACGCACACATACATGCACATACGCGCGGACACACACACACACACACACACACACACACAAGTAATAAAGACGGAGAGTAGAGTTGATTGAAGATGCCACCCTTGAAGGTTGAAGTAATACAACCCCAAGTCAAAGAATGCTTTTGGCCACCAGAAAATGCAAGAGATGAGGAAAGCACTGTCCCCAAGAACCTCTTGAAGGTCTATGGGTTTCCTGGCACCTTGACTTTGGCCCACTGACAGCAAATTCAAATTTCTGCCCTCCAGAACTGTAGGAAAATAAAGTCTATTGTTTGAAGCCACCGAATTTATAGTCATCTTTTTTTTTTTCCCAGTAGCCATGGGAAAACCAACACAATCAATAGGTTCAGTATATAGCAGATTTGAAAATAGAGTAAATGCCTAAAATAGTGTCAAACAAAAGAAAAAAAATAAGAACTTAAGAAAAGGAAGGCATAAAATACATAATCTACTTATTTAATCAAGAATTAAAATATAGAATACAGAACAAAAGGTAAAACTAAAAATAACCACAGTAATATAAGCAAATATTTTATTAATCACTTATATCATATATAATGCTAAGAATTTAAGAGACCTAATTTAATTTTCATGAAAATTTTATTTTGTAAATTAGATAGTTTTTTAAACTTATTTATTACTTTATTGAAGTATACTTAACATACAATGTCATATTATTTTCAGGGTACAGTATAGTGACTCAGCAATTCTATTCATTACGCAAGGCTCACCATGGTAAATTTTGTTATCATCTGTTACCACACAACATTATTACAAATTATTGACTGTAGTTCCTATGCAGTACTTTTCATCCCAGGATTTATTTATTATATAACTGGAAGTTTGTGCTTGTTAATACCCTTAAAAGAATTTTTAAAGTCTAAAATTATAATATGGCAATGGGAAAAATAATTAAAACAAGAAAAATGACTAAAAATAACACACAGAAATTTACTCCAAATTTTCACTAAAATACATAGGCTATAAGATGCACGTGCATTCCATAGAAAAAACTGAAGTCAGTTTAATGAAAAAGGTTGCATGTTTTAACGATGATGAAAAGACTTGCCTTTCTATGTGCACTTTATTAGAAATATATTGATCTATTCTCAAGCCAAGAAATAGAGTCTAACAATACCTCCCAGCTCCACTCAAAACAATTAGAGATTGAGGAGAGCAGCAACGTTACCAGGTGTCTTTGAATTATCCATAAAAGAGATAATATGCCGCCTACTAAAACAAGGAAGTAGAAAACAGAAAAGCATACATAGTCACCCAGCTCATAAAATTCTTCCCTACTTTGCTTTTCATTCACATCCACCCAAAACCAATCCCTTATTGAACATCTTATGTCTAGTTAAGAAAATAGTTTTTCAAAAGGTAATCTTGATCTCAACACTTTCCTGAGAGCTTCTTTCACATCTTTGTTCCTCAGGCTATAGATGAGGGGGTTCAGCATGGGGATCACTACAGTGTAGAACACTGTGGCCACCTTGTCAGTATCCATACCATTGCCAGAACTGGGGTGGCAGTAAGTGAAAAGGATTGTTCCATGGAAGATAAGGATGGCCGTGAGGTGGGAGGCACAGGTGGAGAAGGCTTTGTGCCTACCCTCTGCAGAGCGCATCCTCAGGATGGTGATGAGAATTAGCAGGTAGGATGTGAGGATGACCACTAGGGTGATGATCTCATTGAGAGTGGCCACAATGAACACCACGAGTTCATTCATAGTGACATCTGAGCAAGCAAGGGATAAGAGAGGGGGGAGATCACAAAAGAAGTGGTCAATCACATTTGATCTGTAGGATGGGATCTCAAGAGCTAAACACAAGTGGATCAGAGAACACACCGTCCCACAGAGGTAGCAGCAAGACACCAGCTCCATGCAGAGATTCTGGGACATGGTGACCGTGTATAGCAGTGGGTTCCAGATGGCCACTAAACGGTCATAGGCCATCACAGCCAAGAGGAAGACTTCAGTGATTGCATAGGAACAAAATAAGTAGAATTGCACCATGCATCCCACGAAGGAGATGGCTTTGTCCTTGCTTAAGATACTGGACAACACCTTTGGCACGATAACTGTGGAGTAGCAAAAGTCCACAAAGGACAAGTGGCTGAGGAAAAAGTACATAGGAGTGTGAAGGCGAGAGCTGACCTGAATCACTGCAATCAGGCCCAGGTTGCCCAGCACCGTGATGCCATAGATGAGAAGGAACAGCAGGAAGAGGAAGACTCTCAGCTCAGGGGCTTCTGCTAATCCGAGGAGAATGAACTCTGTCACCCTGGAGCAGTTTCCTGGGTCCATTCTTCCAGGTGTCAGGATTAGGAAAACAAATGATAAATATTGTGTTTCTTCTAAAAAGGAAGGAGAAAAAAACAGGTTAATATTAACTTCAGAAAATTATAACATTGATTCAAACATTGTATTTACAAGATACAACAAAAATACAGCGGTCAAATAATTCAAAATGTTAAATGTCTAGTGGATCCCATTGATCAAAATTGACTTAAGCCTCAGCAGAGACCTCGAATGATTCCAAACTTTATCTATCACAATACATTGAGATGATCAGGTTTAGTTGCTTGATGGAATTTAAAATAGATTCTATGATGTATTTCAGAGCAGTATAGAAATTAAAAATCTGTTCTCTGAAGAAACTTAATAAACTCTGTCCAGCAGAGTAACACCTACTCTGATTCTCTAAAACATTGTTTTATTGTTGAGTCTATGAGGAACAAATTTGAAACAAAGTTTTCTCATATTTATTTTGGAGAAGTGTGACAAATTTTTTGAGGTTTGTGGCTCACGAAAACCCTTTAAATTTTGATTATGAAACAAGAGACTTGGGCGCCTGAATGGCGCACTTGGTTAAGCATCAGACTCTTGATTTGGGCTTAGGTCATGATCTCAAAGTTCATGAGTTTGAGCGCTTGCATAGGGTTCCACACTGACAGTGTGGAACCTGCTTGGGATTCTCTCTCTCTCCTTTTCTCTGCCCCTCACCCACACTCGCTCTTGCTTTCTCAAAATAAATAAATAAACATAAAAAAAGAAAGAATAGACTTAAAATATACATTAAAAGTAGGAATTTTACCTATCAAATTCACTAAGTGGTTTAATCAATTATAATAGTAATGATCTACACTAATACTCAGAAAGATAGAATTCTTGAATACATTTTTCTGGAAAGTAATGAGGCAGCATGAATCCAAAGTCTTGACCCTGACAACAATAAAAGCTATCTAATATTTTTTTATGACAGATTTTATTCTTAATACTCTGTTGGAAGATATATTTTGTTACATTGATAAAATCATGAAAAACTATATTCAAAACTATATCGTGGTACTGTTAGTAATATTAACAAAAAATTAATTCTCAGAAATAGAGCACGTGTTAAACTGTGGTGCATCATATCTAGGACAGGAAATTATCATACTATTTAAAATTACATTTTAGAGGTGTGATTTTTTTTTTAAAGGATACTGAATAGTACCCTGGGTGTACATATATAGACATAAATGAGGATGTACAAGTAGAGGTATGAGTGCAATAATAGAGATTTATCTACAACTAATAGGATTAAGCTTTTTTGAAGTTTATTTATTTTCAGAGAGTGTGTGTGAATGGAGGAGAGACAGAAAGAAAGGGAGGGAGAGAATCCCAAGCAGATTCCATGCGTTCAGCACAGGCCCCAACATGGGGCTTGATTTCATGAGCCATGCGATCATGACCTAAGCCAAAATCAAGAATTGGAGGCTTAACCAAGTGATCCACCCAGGTTCCCCTGAAAGATTCATCCTTTACCCACATGAAAACAGAGGTAAGGGAAAACTCTCCCACATTCTGTAAGTAGTTGTTTGCGAGAAATGGTTACATTGTGTATTCTGCATAAGGGGGACCTACCACTGAGACCTTTCCTTGAAGAAAAGACAACAAGAAGTTGGGGAATTCTATCTATGTTCTCTCTTCTAGACAGCGGGACGAGTACACTCATGACTTCTACACATATGTGTAATAAAAATTGAGTGACTAAGTTCTAGAATGGAAGCATAACTTAGTATCTTACCCATATCAAGAACTTTCTTTAAACATGAGGAAACATATCACTTGCCTAAAATCCTTTTTTTTTTTTTTCATTACATGACCAAGAACAAAAATCAAACAAAACAAAATACCTGATTTATTTGCCTACATCTCATTTAAAGAGGATAATCAGCTTGGTAAATTTTCTTCCTAATATTTTAGGCTGAAAATAAGAAACTATTTCATAGCAAATCCAGAACAAATACAAAAGAATTCACCTGCTTTTCTGAGCAAAGAGAGTTCCCAGGTCCTGACTCTATGACCATCTCTCAGGCACGTTAATGCAACCCTTGGCATTAGTATGACGATTAAGAAGCCATGCATTCTTATGCATTTTTCTGCATTCTTTCATACACATCCATGCTTGATGTTATAGAGAAAATTATTCTAAATACACTACTAACTGTGTCTGAATAGTAAAACACAAAATCACTTCAAGTAGTAACTGCAAAGGAATATGGGTCCTGTTAAAGCATTCTCTAATTAGAAGAGAGTTGAGTTCAGTATATCTTTAAAATAATTGTTTATAGGCAAAATATTTTCATTTATATTTTCAAGTAACCAAAACCTAGTTCTAGCTAACAAACCTGAGAGACTGACATTTCGTCCCTGGTGCTGAAGATATAAGATGTGTATAATAGGCACCCACTTACTTATTCAGTAATTTAAGCTCCTGGGGCATAGGCCCATTAAGCTCCAAAACAATTACTAATCTCTATGGTATAACAAAATATATAAAAATTAAACCAAGATGACATGTGATATAACACAACTAATAGTTAATCTCTGTGGAATATCATCAGGAAATTTATTTTTTAAATTATTCCAATTTGGGAAATAACAGCTTAAGACCACAGAATTCATAGTGCTACGTGATAGATATTATATTAAGTGTCATACATGTGGGGCACAGCTCATATTGACATAATGACACACGAATATTTCTTAGAAATTCTTATAACATTACAGCATCCCCCAGATTCCTGCAGGGTACAGTGGCTAAAGTCACATCACAATTCCTTTAAATACCATAAAAGTAATGATTCTACTGGCAATAAAAACTATATAATAGTTCACACTTATCGAGCCCTTGTCGTGTGTTAGAATCTATCCTAAATATTGTACAAGTAGTAACTCATTTTAGCTTCCTAGTAACCAGTCAGGAAAACAATTCCAGTTTCCATGCCTATCTTACAAAGGAGATGAGGAGACACAGGCGGTTGCAGCTTGGATAAACTCAAAATAAATTGCCAACAAAGGAAATCGAGGCCCATCTGGTCTTCCACCCATATGAGTGTATGGGAAAAAAATAAACCCAGAGAGATTTTTGAGACTGCATTTTTTTCTAATGCATGTGAAATACTGAAAGCCATCAAATGGGACCACTCAGATGTCTCTTCTTGGTGTGTTCTTCTGACTTGATATGATCGATTTAGACCACAGTACTCTATTTATGTCTGTGTATCACTGGCTGTGCACATACATTTTTAAAGGTATATGTGGCCAAAATGGAATTTCAAGTAAATAAATTGGTACCCTCTCAACTATCATACATGTTCCTAAAATTGTTGTGCCAAAGACTGTACCCAAGGCTGAGAGACTTTCCATATGGTTCTCCATCTCCATCATTCTATGTGAGTGATATATTACATTGTTTTTCATATGTTAAACCAACCTTGCATTTCTGAGATAAATCTCCCTTGATTGTGGCTCATAATATTGTATATGTCTTATTATATCTATTTTATTTTATTATTGAATATAATATTTTGTTGAGAATTCTTGTGTTTATATCCATGAGGGTTTTGGTTTTTGTTTTCTTCTGTGTGTTGTCTTTGGCTTTGCTATTAGTGTAACAGCATAATGAATAATCATGCATAATCATATGAATTGGAAAGAGCATCTTGTCCTCTGTCTTCTAAATTAAGTAATTAAGAGTTGGTACCACCAACTTATATAGTTTATTTAATAAAATAAACTTTTATAGTTGTTCATATAGTTTATATGTATATATATATAGCTTATATAGTTATTTAATAGAAGTAACTGTTGAAGCCAACTGTGAAAAAATCAGTATTGTTTCCTATATAGATATTTAGTAAAAGTAACCGTCTGGATATTGGTTGAAGGAAGGTGGGAATATTTTCTCTACAAATTGAATTTGTTGTTACATATCCATTCAGATTTTATATTTCTTTGCCAGTTTTTATATGATTTATCTTCTTCCACTTTGTATCATCTAAGTTGACTAAATTGTTGGCATAAAATTGTCTATACTGTTCACTATACTCATTTTAATTTCTGCAGATTTACTATCCTTACTAATTATATTAATTTGTCTCTGATTCCTTTTTTTTGGTAATTCTAGCTAAAATTTTGTCACTTTTATTACTCTTCTCACATTGCAAATTCAGTAATCTATGCTTTTCACCTTCCTATTTTATTGACTGATGCCGTAGTCCTTATTATAACTTTCCTTTGTTCTTTTCTTCTTTTTTCTGTTTTTTTTTTTTTTTTGTTTGTTTTTGTTTTTATTCCTTAATGTGGAAGCTAAGGTTCTAATTTGGAGAGTTTTCTTCTTTTCTAATAGTGTTACTTAAACACCTATATTTCCCTCTCAACAATTAGAATTACAATTTCATGGGTTAGTTTTCATTTTCATCATTGACTCCAATCAAGAGCAATATAACATTTCTGCTACCTTTCTACAGGCGTCTCAGGTAAGTTCAAATCAAATAAGTGACAATATGTAAAGGAAAGCAATTTCATATGTGTGACTATATGTGAATATATAAAACAATGTGGGTTATAATTATATATCCAAATTTCTGAAATAAGTTTAATTCATTACTGTAATTTTAAGATCATAGAACCATTCCAAACTGTTTCATGAACCAATACAAGGTTATTGCCTAGTGTTTATTTTACCCTCAACAAAAACAACTAGTATTTTTTCTCTCAACAATTTTCTGAACTAATTTGGAATTTACCAAAAACAGAGTACAAAACAAAGGATATATAAGTCATTCAAGCAAAATTAATGACAGAAGAAAGATACATATGATGTCATAAGGTTTTTGAAAATGAGACACCTCTATCTATGAGGTCATCTTATAATAAATATTACTACTACCAGAGAAAAGCTAATCCTTCATAATAGACACAATAACCTAGGTTTGATTAATTGTTTAATTATAATTAAATAATTGTAATTTAATTATAATTAAATTATTATTATTTATTAAATTTAATTTAATAATTTTAAATTGATTTCAATTAAATTTAATAATTTAAATGTTAAATGCTATTTAAATACTTAATTTAAATATTAAATAGCCATTAAGAAACATTAAAACACCATTTAAGGACAGCAAATGGCTCTGAATATTTACAAGAAATCTATTCAAAACTTTTATGTAGCCTGCCTAAGAAACTCTGATGAAGAGAATTGAGATATGTCTTCAGTCAGTGTCCATATAAATTAATAATATACTTATGTAGATTGATAGGTGATACAAAGGGAGCATAAAACAAGGAACATGAATACATATTTTCTTTGTTTTTGTTTTCATTATCCAAGAAACAAGCTAATATATCTAAACTTCTTGTAAATATTTGTATCCTCCACACTGGAACTCTTTTTGAAGAAATTTAGAACAGTTACGTTTATCTTACGCAAACTTTCATTCCTTCCGGCACCTACCAAGATACCTTGTGTGCATATGACATAAAATAGTAGCTCAAAAATATTGCTGAATGATTGGCTTAATTCTACATGCTCACTTCTTGAACATTGTTCATGTTCTTTACACCTGAATAAACCTTGTGTTTTTCTCTTTTGTTTTTTTTTTTCCTTCAAGGTCAAGCAAAAGACGCATGTAGTTAGGAAACAATGTCTCTGATATCCACAAATGATCTTTTTTTTTTTTAATTTAAAATAGTTTATTTTCAAATTGGTTTACATAAAACACCCAGTGTTCATCCCAACATGTGCCCTTTTTTAATTAAAAAAACTTGAACTGTGTCTCCAAACCACCACTATAAAGATACTTACTAATCCCACTGGCTTTGAGGTTCTTGAAAAGGAGACTATGTATTTCTTCCCTTGTCATCTATTTCACTAAATTAAAAAAAAAAAAAAAGTTGTTTACTTAACAGCTACAACCTATCAGTTAGCAGCAAAGAAAAGAGAATATAACTAGCATTTATTGCACATATACAATATGCCAGATATGTTGTCTACATTTTATTTCCTCCACATGCCACTCTGTGAAATACATTGCATTATATCATTTTTGTAGATAAAGACTGGTTCAGATAAACCAACTGGCCTGTCTTATATTATCAGAACTGGGAATAATTCCTCCGACTTAAAATTCATATTCTTCCCATTGTAAATATTCTGTCTTTTTGAAAATCTAAAGTGATTTTTTTAATGAGCTTGATTCACAGATCATTCAACAATCATAGAAACGTGTTCTATAATAACAGAAGTAAATGTTTATCAATGCAGGCAGTCAGTATGAAAAAAAATGTGTTATTTTCTGACTGTCTTTGACATCCTTATTTCTCAGTCTATAGATGAGGGAATTCAACACGAGGATCACCAGTGTGTATAACAGATGTCACTTTGTGCGCCTGGTGGTTTAGGAGTTACGGCACAGACTAGAAGAAGAGAACGGTGCCATGGAAAATGGTGATCCAGTCAGGTGTGAAGCTGACAGTTGGAGAAGAGTTTGTGATTCCCATCTACTGAATGCTTCTGGAGGCTGGTGACAACAAAAACACGTAAGATGGGAGAATGGAGAGCAGCATGCTCACGTCATTAATCATCATGGCAGTGAGAAGAAGCAACGGGTTGACATAAGATTCAGAGTAAGAAAAAGATGTTAGCAAGGAAAACTCAGAGAAGAAATGATTGATTGTGTTGAACCACAAAAAGATATCACAAAAAGATAATTTGAAAGCAGAACATGTGAGTGTCGAAAAACATGAAACTCTCCATACATATGATACAACCACTTGTAGGGCAGTGGGTTTCTGGGACCCAGCAAGTGAAGTGCAATGGGTTATACATGGCCACGAGCTGTCACACACCATCATAACAGATAGAAGTAATTCGGTTACCACGGAAATGAAAAAAATAAGTGCACTATGCACCCGAAAATGAATTGATTTTTACCATTTTCTTCTTTTTCACATTTTAATTTAAAATCCACATAGTTATCATACAATGTAATATTCATTTCAGGTGTAGAATTCAGTGATTCATTACTTACGTGAAATACCCAGTGCTCATCATAAGTGCCCTCTTATTACCCATCACCCAATTTAATCCATCCTCATACCACCTCCCAGCTGACAACATTCGGTTTCTTCTCTATAGTTAAGACTCTGTTCTATGGTTTACTTCTCTTTTTTGTTCCCACTATGTTCATCTGTTTTGTTCCTTAAATTCCACATATGCATGTAATCATATGGCATTTTTCTTTCTTATACTGACCTCTTTCACTTGGCATAGCACTCTCTAGTTCCAATCAGATTTTTGAAAGCATCAAGATTTCATTCTTTTTGATGGCTGAGTTATATTCCGTTATATATATCACTTCTTCTTTATTCATTCATCAGTCAATGGACATTTAGGCTCTTTCCATAATTTGGCTTGAAAATGAAATATTTGTTTTCTACAAGTAGCTTAGAATGCCAATTATAAGTGACAATGTTTTATCCAAATGGAGAGTTAGAATGGAGACAAAAAGTGAAGAAACAAACAACAAAAGTGTGACAAGTGACCTAAGTCAGATATGCAGCTACACATAATGATGATTATTCAATGATGGCATGTGTGTGTGTGTGTGTGTGTGTGCATGTGTGACAGACAGTATATGTGTAATATAGGTACACTATATGAGAAGGAGGGGGAGAGAAATAGAGAACTAACTATGTGCCCAGGATGTTTCTAGACTTTTTGAACATGACATGTAATTTAATTTTCCTAACTTCCATGTAAGTAATTATGATTAACTCATTATCTCGATAACTCATTATCTTATTTTTCAGATGACATAGTATCTGAAGTTCAAAAAACAGTGGACATTGCAACAACAACAACAAAATTTATAAAGAGAACAGGAAATAAGCAATAAACCTAAAGAAAAGAATAAAAAGTTTAATGACACATGTGCATGTGGAAATCTCACTCTGTATATAAATTGTTGGACAAAGATATGTTCTTCCTTGTAAAATCTCAGGAAATCAATTGTGGAAAGGATCAAATTTCCATAATAGAGAATGAAACAAATCAAGATTCTCAAGAGTTCTTCATTAAGCTTTTGAAAGTTATAGAGCAAACCAAACATGTCTTAAGAATTCAATAACCTATCTATTTAAAACATTATAGATTGATGAAAAAAAGTAGGCTTCGAATGTGAAATATACAGCTGAGGCAAATGGAAGAAGCACAAAGGTAAGTGAATCAAAAAGAATAACTCATAACTGCCTACCTCCTGGCTCTAACCTCCACTCAAACACTACAACCCACCCATTCATCCCTCCACCAGCCTGCACTTTGGGAACCTGAGTCCTGCTAAGAAAATATTTTCTATTTTGGAACTCACCATTTCTGAGAGCTTCTTTCACATCCTTGTTCCTCAGGCTATAGATGAGGGGGTTCAGCATGGGGATCACTACAGTGTAGAACACCGTGGCCACCTTGTCAGTATCCATACTGTTGCCAGAACTGAGCCAACAGTAAATGAAAAGGATTGTCCCTTGGAAGACAAAGATAGCCATGAGGTGGGAGGCACAGGTGGAAAAAGCTTTGCGCCTTCCCTCTGCAGAGTGCATCCTCAGGATGGTGATGAGAATTAGCAGGCAGGACATGAGGATGATCACGATGGTGGTGACCTCACTGAAGGTGGCCACGATGTATAGCAGCAGTTGATTCGTAGAGACATACAAGCAAACAAGGGATAAGACAGGGGGTAGATAGCAAAAGAAGTGATCAATCACATTTGATCTGTAGGATGAGATCTCAAGAGCTAAACACAAGTGGATCAGAGAACACACCGTTCCACAGAGGTAGCAAGAAGACACCAGCTCCATGCAGAGATTCTGGGACATGATGACCATGTATAGCAGTGGATTCCAGATGGCCACAAAGCTGTCATAAGCCTTCACAGCCAGCAGGAAGACCTCAGTTGCCACATATGTACAAAATAAATAGAATTACACCATGCATTCCAGGAAGGAGACGGCTTTGTCCTCGCTTAAGATACTGGACAACACCTTTGGCACAATGGTCATGGAGTAGCAAAAGTCCACAAAGGACAAGTGGCTGAGGAAAAAGTACATGGGAGTGTGAAGGCGAGAGCTGACCTGAATCACTGCAATCAGACCCAGGTTGCCCAGCACCGTGATGCCATAGATGAGAAGGAACAGCAGGAAGAGGAAGACTCTCAGCTCAGGGGCTTCTGTGAATCTGAGGAGAATGAACTCTGTCACCCTGGAGCAGTTTCCCGTGCCCATGCTCCTATTTGATTGAGTTTGAAGAAAAATATTAACAGTTATCCTCCATTATGTGATCCCAAATTCATTTTTTGAATGTCTCTTAAAAAGACATAAACACATGTAAGATAGTTAATATTTTCAGCAAAGAGTTAGGACATGGCTCTTGTAAAGTTTAGGAAAAGTGCAGGCATCGTGGAAAGATGCATACGGTCACACTTTAATTCACAGATCACACAAAAACGTCCACATCCATAACAGCATACATGATTCCTTAAATGAGTCCTACATAATTTACAGCTTGAAACCGAATTGTTACGAAGACATCAAATATTTTTTAAGTTGCTATATTGGTTATGAAACTCAAAGCCCTTTTTCTTGGCAGACTGTTTAATGAGTCCTGGAAGTACTGAATTGTCAGAAAATAATGTTTTAAAACACAGTATCCTTCTCTGTTTTCCCTGAAATGATGAGAGCATTGTGTATTGAAAGTCATTATCCCAGAAGTGTTCATTTTTTAATCAATATGTTCAGATAGAGAAGTAGTTTTATATTCCATACTAGCATATTTTTCTGTAACTTAACATAGTGTTTTTGTTAATTATGCTGCTCAATGTAAGTGTATGACTTGGTTTTGGCTCAGGTCATTATCTCACCATTGCGGGACCGGGTCCCACATCCGTCTCTGCTCTGAGCAGGGAACCTGCTTGGGATTCTCTCTCTCCTTCTCTCTGACCCTCCCCTTCTCACACTCCCTCTGTGTTTCTCAAAAATAAATAAACTTAAAGAAAAGTGAGTGATTCCAATGATTCCATGACAAACCACTTCCAAATATATTAGTTAAAAACCTTAATTGCTTATTGAATGGATCTCTGTGGCACGAGTCTGCAAGTTAGTTCTGCTGGTCTTATCCTGACATCATTGATCTTGGCTTGCTTTGATATGAGCTTGGCAATCGAGGTGATGTAGGTGGGGTTCACACCCATGTGGGGTAGTTGGCTATATGCCAGCTTATACATTGGAGGGAAGGGTGCCAGTCTGGGCCTGTTCACATGACAGCTTTCCTGAGAGACTGTGAAAATCCCCAAGATTAGGAAAAAGCCATGTTGCCTCTCGGAGGTTTAAAACTGGCACAATGCCCCTGCAGCTCCTCTCTGTTAGCCAGAGCTGCTCAGAAAAGCACGCTACCTTCCAAGATGGGGAAACTGATTCCACCGTGTGATCGGAAGAGCTGCACAGGGGCATAGACACTGGAGGACTGGAGAATTTCGACCATGTTCGCAATCTACCAAAGTGGACAACAAACCCTTCTGAAAGAATTAGTTTCCAAAATTTTGCCTTTTGACAAAATTGGAGTAACTCAGTATAAATTTTGTTTAATGCATTATTTTTTTTTAATTTCTGAGGAAAAATAATTGTGAGAAATTGGCACATAGCTTGGATAAGTTGAAAGAGTTGAGTGACCTTACTAATATAGCACAGTTTCTGACACAGTTTCTAGTCTCATTTATTCTTAACATGACCAAATATTCTTAGTATTTTTTTAAAGTAGAAATAGAGATGACGCTAAACCTTCTTGCATTCTAGTATTAAGTGATATCTCTTTATGGATACATTTAATTAACTGAAATAAAAAATAAAAAATAAAAATAAAAATATACACACATAATAATATAGCTCATGAAAAGATATTTGCAAACACATTTTTTCAATTTTCAGTTATTGTATTTTATCCAAATTTGTAAATGCAATTATGTTTTTGATTAGTGATGGAATTATTATAGTATTATTACAAGGTTAACTTAATCTAGGAAAAAAACTGTCAATATTGCCAAAAGCAATATGAATCCAAGAGATTAAAAGTATGAATGCAATTAATAAAATTATTCAATGGGGGAGAGTACAATTGAACATGAGTGGAGGTAGAGGAAAGACATGAATTTGCTTTCTTATTTACATACTTTAAATAAATTATGCTGTGGAACAGAAATCACACTTTTTGCTGCTATTTAAATTTATGATGAAATATTTTATATCCAAAATTAAATTATTTTCAAAACTGAGAGGCACACCACTAAAAAATGTGAAGGCTAAAATGTCATGTTCTATATAGAAGCAAAGGAAGCTATCATTAAGCATCTGAAATGTGGCAACTTGAAATGAAAGAAAACACAAGATTGTACACTAGGGTTCAGTGGAAGATATGCTTGTTGATATGTCTGTAGTCTTAACCGATTGCTTTCATTTTTGTCACCAATTGCTTTTACAACCTTGGTCAGGTCACTTCAGTTTTATGGGCTTTGGTTTCTTCAGAGTGAAAGTCAAATGGTTGGTGTTACTTTTACCCCAAAATGATCATCCTTTGTCCAAGCAGGACAGAAGTAAAATAAGAGTCTCTCTCTAAAGAGGGATTATCCATCTTTGATTCAGTGTAAGATTCACATAAATAATTTCCTAAATTTCAAAGAAAATTAGGATTGTAGAAGTGCAGATAAATTGCATTAATTTATTAATTTTATGAGTTAATTTATAGTATAAGTGTATAAGTGAGTAAAAAAGAAAAAGCTTGACTAGAGATTGATCCAGATGGGTTTATGGAAAGAGAGGACAGCCTGATGACAAAATTCCACCCAATGCAAAAACCCATTTTTGAAGTGAAATTAGTGGATATTGACTGAAATAGCAAAGCTTCAGGTATAAAGACATAAGCAACAATAAAACATGGCCTTGAAGAACCTTATGTAACTAATGAGAGCTGGTTATTATTGGAAGGGAAGACTCAACTGGAAAATTCAAGTACACAGGTATTGTTTACCCGATCCCCAACCTTTAATAAATGTAATCCGTTGTAATGCCCTAAAGTTTGAAGTATTTTACCACAGCTGTGTAAAATTTTGATTAATGACGACTGACTATCCATTTACCTCATGTTGTAAATTAAAAGGCTCACTAAAATGTATTGAGTGTCTTGACAAAAGGAAACAAAGAAGAAAGCAAAGTGAAAGATAAATTTATGGATACACAGAGAAACTGAAGTCAATAGAAGAGAAAAGCATTCCCTCATCGGACATCCAATATCTAAAACATTGATTCTTACCTATTTTATCTTTCCATTTAAAATGATTATTTAATTGAATCTTTATATTATAATGTCTATAAATAGAACATACTAATAATGATCATAAGTTCAAAATACCCACATTTCAAGTAACTTTATTAAGCCCATATAAAATTGTTCTCCCTTCCCAAAACACCAAGATATTAATTTTTTATTATATTAATAATTTGTTTTCGATTTTATCTAACCATAATGAATAGAGCAAAAGAGAAGCATATTAAAGATATTTAAGCAAAATGTGTTATTAATGTTACAGAATCTGATATTTTTAATTGGCCAGATTAAATAGGCTTTGATAATAATTAGTATCTGTATTTTTATTGTATTTTGAATAAAGTTATGTAAGCAATTGGTTTTGAGCACTTTTTTTTAAGGCGGAAATTCAGTTGATAAGGATTCAGAGATTATATTATGTCCATACTTAGGAAAATAATTAATAAAAGTTTAATAATGTTTTTGACGTCTTCATAGGCAGAATAATAGTATGAAACACAAGTTGGTCAGGAACTTGTTATTCTTAATTTTTGCATATAAATTCTGAAATCCAGGGGTGCCTGGTTGGCTCAGCCAGTTGAGTGTCCGACTCTTGATTTTGACTAAGGCCATGATTACAGGATTGTGGGACCTGGCCCTGCATCAGACTCTGTGATAAGTGTAGAACCTGCTTAAGATTCTCGTTCTCTCTCTCTCTCTCTCTCTCTCTCTCTGCCACTCTCTCCCACTCACACTCTTTCTGTCCTCTAAAAAAATAAATAAATCAGGAGATTTTCTGAAATCCAAGCTAATATCTTTAAGCCTTTGGTAGAGCCTATGATAGCTTATCACACTGCCACAATGGAGCTCCTTTGAAAACACATTCAGGATATAGAGCATGTCTTATCAACTTTCCACTCATGCCCAGTAACCTAGATGCAAAATACAACACACGCGCATGCACGCTCGCACACACACACGCTCTCTCTACAACACACACACACACACACACACACACACACACACACACACACACATAATAATCATTCAATAAAATATTTGTTGGATAACTGACTCAGTATAACATTCTGACCTCCTTGCTATATAATGTTTTGCTCCTCTGAATAAAATTCATATCTTCTTGTCTCCGGAAACCCTGTCCTTCCAGTTATTCAAAGCCAAGTTCAAACAATACATATTTTTAAAGGGATTATTCTAAAGTCCCCAAATGGACTTGAACTTTTTTTTCATTTGAACACTCGATGATTATTTTCATTCCCACCTTATACAATGGCCACAATCTCCACTGCCCTATTGTCAATACTGGATTTTGCATTCCTTGGAGATGAAGACTATGTGTCATTTTAACTGCTATTTTTATTTTTAGGAGATAAATTCATGTGTTCATTGAGAGCCTGGTCTACTCTAGATATGTTACATGAAAGGGAAATGAAATTAATGTTTATTGATATTATACAAAGTATTTCACATGATATTTAGATTACCTTTTAGAACTCAGAATCTGATAAGGAGATAGCTTATGTTGCTTCAGTTTTGTAGACTAAACACCAAAGATGAGAGGGATTGCTGATTTTTTTTCCAGTAAGCAAGAGACAGCATCAAGGTCAGTCTCTTGGATTAAATTCTGCATCATTTCCTTTGTACATCAACTCTTCATTATATTTAAAGGTATCTTTACAGTCTAATTTCTGGGCACACTTGATTTACATTTCAAGAACAAACTCTACTCAAATAAAATGCTCAAAAAGAAAAGACTTTGGTATCCATTAAATGCTCAAAAAGAAAAGACTTTGGTATCCATTAACTTGCTGACTGCATCCTCGACGTCCTTATTTCTCAGACTGTAGATCAGGGGATTCAACATAGGGATCACCACTGCGTAAAACACAGACCCAACTTTGACTGTGTGCCTGGAGTTGTTGGAGTTGGGCACACAGTAGAGGAAGCGGATGGTCCCATGGAAGATGGTGATGGTGGTCAGGTGGGAGGCACAGGTGGAGAAGGCTTTGCGGCGACCACTGGCTGAACGCATCTTGAGGATGGTGACAATGATAAACACATAAGACATGAGAATGATGAGCAGCGTACTAACCTCATTAAAAGTGGTAAAAGTGAAAAGCAGCAACTGACTGATGTAAATATCAGAGCAAGACAGGGAGAGCAATGCAGAGAACTCGCAGAAGAAGTGATTGATTGTGTTGAAACCCTGGAAAGATAATCTGATAGCAGAGCACGTGAGTATCAGGGAACATGCCACTCCCCATGCATATGATCCCGCCACCAGCATGGCGCAGAGCTTCTGGGACATGGCCACTGTGTAGAGCAGAGGCTTACAGATGGCCACGAAGCGGTCATAGGCCATCACAGCTAATAAAAAGGATTCAGTTACCATGAAGGTACAAAAGAAAAAATATTGTATTATACATCCTGGAAATGAAATGGTCCTGTCTTCTACAACCAGGTTTGCCAGTCTTGGGAACAGTGATGGAGGAATAGCAGAAATGCACCAATGAGAGGTGGCTGAGGAAAAAGTACATGGGGGTGTGCAGTCTGGAGTTAATCTTGATTATAGCTATCATCCCAATATTCCCTACAACAGTGACACTGTAGATGGCCAAAAAAATCAAGAAGAGGGGGACTTGCAGTTCTGGGTAATCTGAGAAGCCCAAGAGAGTGAACACAGCCCCACTTTTATTTCTTTCTGATAGTAACATGATTGCTTCTGTTTCTCAGAATCTGAATCAGTCCTGAAAATAAAAGCATTAAAGAGAGTGAGCATCTAAGAAGCTTTGCCTACCTACCCTTAGCAAGACTGGAAGATGAAGCAAAATGTCTTTTCATCATTTCCATAGTTATTTATTATGCAAGATATGCTAAATGTCTAATATTTGAAAACATGAAAACAGTTTTTAAATGCTAAATATAAAAGCAATACCCTTATTGAATTAAAGTTTTTTAAGTTCTTGGGGTGCCTGACTGACTCAGCTGGTAGCGAATGTGATTCATATCTTCACGTTGTAAGTTCGAGCCCCACGTTGGGTTTAGAGATTACATTTAAAAAAATCTTTAAAAAGTTGTTTATGTTCTTGACTATAAATTTTAATATTTACAGATAATAATAAGAGATAAAGGGATTTATGGTTATTTTAAATCATATGTTCCCATAAAGTTTTCAGTTCCCCTTGAACATTATAAGTTCATTAAAAATACATCTAGTATAATATAATGACTGATTATGTCAGACCTATCAGTAATCAGTACAAAAATGAGAAATTTCCAAACAAGTTAATTTTTACATCATAGGTTTACACCATGACATTAAGAATAAACATCCCTAGGGGCGCCTGGGTGGCTCAGTTGGTTGAGCGTCCGACTTCGGCTCAGGTCATGATCTTGCGATCCGTGAGTTCGAGCCCCACGTCAGGCTCTTTGCTGACAGCTCAGAGCCTGGAGCCTGCTTCGGATTCTGTGTCTTCCTCTCTCTCTGCCCCTCCCCCACTCATGCTCTGTCTCTCTCTGTCTCAAAAATAAATAAACATTTAAAAAAAAAGAATAAACACTCCTAACACTTTATGTTTCATTTTTCATAATACATTAATCTTTTTCTTTCTGACTTTCCGTCTACTTCCTTATTCTAGAGGTGATAAAAGTATCCTTGACTTCCGCATGACATGCCAATAAGAACCAATCTACATATATGTGACTACAGCCTTGATCAGAATCCCAACCTTATATCCATTCCTCCACACCAGACTCAGACCCATGTTCTAGGTCTAGATACTAAGGTATTTCTTTTATTAATGATCATACTTGTTATTTGTGACAAACCAGAGTCTCTGGACCTATGGGAAATAGGCTACTGACAGTGTACAGATCACAGAGTTACACTAAAAAGCAGCATCAGGATGAAATGAGAACAGAATTTAGGAAAATATTCTCTCCCAGAAATAACTAAGGTAGTAAAGAGTGACTTAGAATTTTTCCTCACCTAGGATTCTCTCTCTTTCTCTCTCTTCTCACCTATCCTCTCCCTTCAAGACAGCAGGATATTCGTTTGTCCATATAGTATCTATGAAGGAGAAGGATTTTTAAAAAAACTAGAGATAGCAATACTCTATGAAGATATTTTAGGAGAAAACAGTAATACAAAATAGCAATTACAAAATATTAATACATTGTATTTCTCCAGTTGGTGCCCAACACTTCTGAGATCCTACCATAGCAGGAAACTCCTAATCATCTCTCTAGTAAGGTTATCTCTGGTCCCAAAGCCCAAGAAAGAGTTTCAGATGGCCCATCAATAAAGATATCAGATCATATTCAAGACTGAGAGCTTAATGGCCCTCTCTGTCCCTAAACTCGTACATGTGAGTATTAAAGACAAACTCAAAAGGCAATCCATCACGAAGCCAGATATTCTAATTATCACATTTCTTGCTTAATTCAATATTTCACTTCTCTAAGCCATTTCAGATTTTATTTTAAATAAAGTAATATTTAAGTTGATGATTCCTGCATCCCAAATGCTATTATTGAATTGCTGGCAAAAATTTTTCTTTATCATTGAGTCCAAAAAATATAATAGCTGAAATCTTCTTACCTTTGTTTTCCCTATTTTGCTCTAATTTTTCTCAGATGCATGGTTTTCCTGTTTTATAATCTTAATTAAAACTGGTCCCTTTTAATTTTCTCACTAGGGAGTCTGTTCAGTCTCTGCTAGTTTCATTTTCCTTATACCTTCTCTATCGTACCTTGACTATTTCTTCAGTAACTTACAGAAACAAGACAATGCACATTTCTGAAGTTCTCAGACCTCTTCTATCCTCCCACCCATTGTATACCCCTTGATCATCTGAGCCAGGCCACCTAAGACAAAACTGTGTAGCATTAATGCACTTTGCCTTCCTTGCATATTCAGATATGTTACTTTTGCAGTGATTAAATATTTCTCAAGAACTATCTATATCTAAGGATAAGTTTCCCCTTTCTGTGCTGTTTTCCAGATATCCTACATTGAAATTAATATCAATCTGTCTCTAGAATCTGGAAACAAACCTGCTGATGGCAAAGGTAAGGCCTCTCCTGGTTGAGATTGATGAATATATTCTCATATCTATATTACAACCTTGGGACATGAACCCTAGGGATTATGTCTTGCCCCATTCTCTTGAGCTCAGGAAATATACAATTAAAGTTAATCACCTTTCTCTGATGTAATTCTTTAAAACCTGGAACAGCATTAGGATAATTGTATACAAATATTTATATATTTTTTTTTATTTTATTTAGTTTGAAAGAGAGAATGAGTGTGGGATGGGCAGAGAGAGAGGGAGAGAGAGAGAATACCAAACAGGTTCCAAACTATCAGCAAAAAGCCTGATGTGGGGCTTGAACTCATGAACCATGAGATCATGATCTGAGACAAAGCCAAGAGCCAGACACTTAGCCGATTGAACCTCCCAAGTGCCTCCAAAATTTTATATTTAAAATCTCTTCTCCAACCCTTGATTATTCCTGTGCCTATCTACAATTATCAAAATTATGGATTTAAAAAAACATCTTTATCACATGTTGAGTGGCTACCATATAACAGGCAAAACTGTCTTCCTCCCTACCATCCAATCTGACCCTGTTGGAGAAGGATGAAGATCATTCTTTTAGGTCATCATGATTCACTGAGAGTTAAAGCAGAAATATTTAAAAAGATAACTATTGAGTTGGGAAAATGATCTGCTCCCTTTGAAATATTGTCCAATTCTTTCACTCTTTCCTATGCCTGCTTCCTCCAGCTCGTCTGACCTCCTTGCTTTTGTCCCTTGATTTTTGTTTTCCAAAATAATATTATTCACTCTTTCTTTTAGGCTAATTTCTACTCGGCTTTCCTGCAGGCTGGAAAACTTTCCCTTAAATTTTTGTTCAAATGCGCCTTTTTAGTGAAAACTTCCATGATCATACTGTTTTACTTCCAGAGTGACTCTATTACCCAATTAAGTGATTAATGTACTTAACATGGTTCAAATATATTTTTAATACTAATTAATTTCTTTACCGTATATTGCTTGTTTTGTCTTACTGAGATAAAATTTCCATGAAAGCAGAGATCATTCGTTGCTTTGTTCACTAAAATATCCCAAGCTCCTAGATGAATGACTGGCATAAAGTCGGTGGATCATAAATCTTTATTGAACAATAAACATGACCTTCAAAGGAACTGGGAATAGAGCCAAACTACCAGAACTATGAAGAATTTCAGAAAGCAGATAGTTCACAAAGAATGATAAAGATGTTCTAGAAGTGATTCTTGAAACTGCAGTCACAATAAAACAAAATACAAACAAACCAAAAGAAATGCCCATTCCACTAAACTTCCCATGTTCGGTCAGGTTTATTATAACAGAAATGTTGACATTTTCAAGATCAGGAACTGTATGATGTAATTACCAGCAAATGGAAAATATCTCAAGTTTTCTTCTTTAGAAAAATTCACAGTTAGTGCTGCTAAAGTTTTTTTTTTTTTTGTACTGTTTTATAATAGTTTATTTTCAAATTGGTTTACATATAACACCCAGTGTTCATCCCAACACATGCCCTCTTTAATGCCCATCACCCACTATCCCCCCTCCCTCACCTCCCTCACCCTCAGATTGTTCTTAGTCTTTGAGAGTCTCTTATGTTTTATCTCCCTCCCTCCCTCTCTGTGTCTTTTCTTCCTTTCCCCTCTTCCCCTCCCCCTGGTTTTTGCTTACTCTCACAAAGTCCACCTATTCGTGGAAACATATGGTATCTGTTTTTTTCTGACTGACTTATTTCACTTAACATAATACCCTCCAGTTCCATCCATGTTGCTACACATGGCCAGATTTCATTTTTTCTCATTGCCATGTAGTAGTCCATTGTATATATGTGCCACAACTTCTTTATCCATTCGTCAGTTGATGGGCACTTGGTCTCTTTCCATGATTTGGCTATTGTCGAAAGTGCTGCTATGAACATTGGGGTACATGTGGCCCTATGCATCAGCATTCCTGTGTCTCTTGAGTAGATTCCTAGCAGTGCTATTGCTGGGTCATAGGGTAGCTCTATTTTCATTTTTTTTGAGGAACGTCCACACTGTTTTCCAGAGTGGCTGCACCAGTTGGCATTCCCACCAACAGTGTAAGAGGGTGCCTGCTTCTCCACATCCCCGCCGGCATCTGTAGTTTCCTGATTTATTCACTTTAGCCACTCGAACTGGTGTAAGGTGGTATCTCAGTGTGGTTTGGATTTGTATCGTGTTGATACATTCCACAAACATTTTTGTATATTCATTAAATGGAAAACTACACTACCTATACAGGAACAATACAGAAGTGGTCACATGAAAGGTGCATTTGAATGATCCATAAAAGAGATAATATGTGGCTTAATTAGGTAAGCAAATAGAAAACAAAAAGCATGCAGAGTCCCCAGCTTTATTTCCCTACTTTACTTTTCCATTCACACTCAACCGAAACCAGCCCATCACTAAAAGTCTCTGGTGAAACTCTGGTTAAGAAAATAGTTTTTCGAAAGGTAACCTAGATCCCAATACTTTTCTGAGAGCTTCTTTCACGTCCTTGTTCCTCAAGCTATAGATGAGGGGGTTCAGCATGGGAATCACTACAGTGTAGAACACCGTGGCCACCTTGTCAGTATCCATACTGTTGCCAGAACTGGGCCGGCAGTAAGTGAAAAGGATTGTCCCATGGAAGACAAAGATGGCCATGAGGTGGGAGGCACAGGTGGAAAAAGCTTTGCGCCTTCCCTCTGCAGAGTGCATCCTCAGGATGGTGATGAGAATTAGCAGGTAGGATGTGAGGATGATCACGATGGTGGTGACCTCATTGAAGGTGGCCACAGTGTATAGCAGCAGTCCATTCACAGTGACATCAGTGCAAGCAAGGTTTAAGAGAGGGGGTAGATCGCAAAAGAAGTGGTCAATCACATTTGATCTGTAGGATGGGATCTCAAGAGCTAAACACAAGTGGATCAGAGAACACATCATCCCACAGAGGTAGCAACAAGACACCAGCTCCATACAGAGATTCCGGGACATGGTGACCGTGTACAGCAGTGGGTTCCAGATGGCCACGAAGCGGTCATAGGCCATCACAGCCAACAGAAAGACCTCAGTGATTCCACAGGTACAAAATAAGTAGAACTGCACAGTGCATCCCAGGAAGGAGATGGATTTGTCCTTGTTTAAGACAATGGACAGCACTTTCGGCACGATGACCGTGGAGTAGCAAAAATCCACAAAGGACAAGTGGCCTAGGAAAAAGTACATGGGAGTGTGAAGGCGAGGGCTGACCTGAATCACTGCAATCAGGCCCAGGTTGCCCAGCACCGTGATGCCATAGATGAGAAGGAACAGCAGGAAGAGGAAGACTCTCAGCTCAGGAGCTTCTGCAAATCCGAGGAGAATGAACTCTGTCACCCTGGAGCAGTTTCCTGGGTCCATTCCTGCCAGGTGTCAGGATTAGGAAAACAAATGATAAAATTTTGTTTCTTCCAAAAAGGGAGGAAAAACACAGGTTAATATTAATTTCACGAAAATATAACATTGATAGCGAACAATGTATCTATGAGATATTACAGAAACACAGTCATTAAATAATTTAAAATGTTAATTGTTTCAGTGGATGCCACTGATCAAAAGTGACCCAAGTATCAGCAGAAACCTTAAATGATTCCAGCCTTTATCTATCACTATCTATGATTAAGTTCAGTTGCTTGATGTAATTTAAAATAGATTTAATGATATATTTCAAAGCCATAAAGGAATTTTCTTTCATTTTCTGAAGAAATTTATTAATTTCTGTCCAGCAGAGTAACACCTACCTACTCTCATTCTCTAAAGCAGTCTTTTTTTTTTTTTTTCTCACTTGAGACTATCGGGAATGTAAACTTTTTTCATATTTTATTTTGGAAGAGTGTGACAAAATTTTGAATTTACGACTCTCAAAGACCCTTTAAATTGTGAATTATGAAACAAGAGTCTTAAAATACACATTACAAGTGAAAAATTTACCTATCCAATTAACTAAGTGGTCTAATCAATTATAATAAAAAAAATCTATGCTAATAAGGATTCAGAAAGATAGAACTCTTGAATACATTTTTCTGGAAAGTAATGAAGATGCATATATCCGAAGTCTTGACCCTGATAACAATAAAAGTTATATGATATTTTTATAAGAGACTTTATTCCTTACAAGTTATTAAAAGAAATGTTTAGTTACATAGATAAAATTGTGAAAAACTATGTCCAAAACTGTATTGCATTACTGTTTATATATGTACCATGAAAAAAAATATTTTCAGAAATAGAGCAAATGTTAAACTGTGGTGCGTCATCTCTAGTTCAAAAATTATCATGCTATCTAAAATTCCATTTTGGGGGTGTTTTTGGTTTTCTTTTAAAAAAGATACAGAATAGTACACTGAGTGTATATATGTAGACGTAAATGAAGATGTACCCATAGAGATATAGATACACATGATAGAGATCTATCTATAACTGAAAGATTATTCGTTTACCCACATTAAAATAGAAGTGAAAGCTCTCCCAATTTTTTTAAGTAGTTGGTTGGAGAAATAATCACAGAGTGTGTTCTCTATAAGAGAGATCTACCACGGATTTCTTTTTCTAACCTTTTCTAAAAGAAAAGGCAAATAAAACTTGACGGATTCTATTCTCTAACCCCACTTCTAGACAGCATGAGGAGCATGGCTTCTACATATGTGTGTAATGAAAATTGAGTGAAGAGGTTCTGGAATGGAAGCATAACTTGATATCTTCTCCATATCTTGAGCTAATCTTAAAGACGTGGAAACATATCACTTTCCTTAAGTCACCGTTTTTCATTACTGACCAAGAACAAAACAAAGCAAGCAACAACAAAAAAATACCGGACTTATGTGCCTACTTCTTAAAAATGATATCCAACTTGGCAGATTTTCAAATGTTATGAAACCATTTCATAACAAACCCAAACAAATCCAAAAGAACTCGTCTCCTTTTCATAGGTCCTGACTCTCCATGACCATCTGGCAGAACGGAAATGCAATCCTCAGCAATAGTATGAGCATTAGGAGACTCTCCAGGGTCATACATTCTAGATTCCGTGCTACAGACTGGTCTGAAAAATGAGTAGTAAGAGATGAGAGATAAACAGAGACAGAGACAGAGAGAGGGAAGAGGGCTATCATTCATTTATTCTGCATTCTTGTACACACTCCCATGTTTTAGGTTACAGAGAAAATGGTTCTAAACTCACCATTATATTTTAATACTAAAACACAAAAGCATTTTAAACAGTAACTGCACAGGAATATGGGTCCTGTTAAAACATTCTCTAATTAGAGGAGAGTTGAGTTCAGTATATCTTTAAAATAATTATTTTCAGGCAAAATTTTTTCATTTCTTTTTTCAAGTAACCAAAACCTTGTTCTAGCTAACAAACCTGAGTGACCTACATTTTTGTCCCTGGTGCTGAAGATATAAGATGTATATAATAGGCACACACTTACTTATACAGTAATTTAAGCTCCTGGGACATGGGCCCATTAAGCTCCAAGACAATTACTAATCTCTATGGTATAACAAAATATATAAAAATTAAACCAAGATGACATGTGATATAACACAACTAATAGTTAATCTCTGTGGAATATCATCAGGAAATTTATGTTTTAATTATCCCAATTTGGGAAACAATGGTTTAAAACCACACAAGCCCCCTGCCAGAATTCATGGTGCTTTATGGTAGAGATTACATTAAGTGTCATACGTGTGGGACACAGTTCATGTTGCCATAATGACAGAACATGAATATTTCTTTGATATTCTTCCTTTCCTATAACATTATAGCATCCCCTAGATTCCTGTAGGGCACAGTGACTAAAACTGCATCAGAATTGTTTTAAATACCATAAGAGATAATGACCCTATTGGTCAGAAAACTACATAATAGTTCACGCTTATCGAGGCCTTGTATGTGTTGAAACCCATTCTAAACATTATGCTAGTATTAACTTACTTTGGCTTCTGAGTCACCAGTCAGGAGAACAATTCTAGTTTTCATGCCTATCTTACAAAGGAGAGGAGGAGACACAGGAGGTTGCAACTTGAATAAACTCAAAATAAATTGCCAACAAAGGAAATCGAGGCCCACCTGGTTTTTCACCCATATGAATTTTTGGAAAAAAAAAATAAACCCAGAGAGATTTCTGAGACTGAATTTTTTTCCAATGTATGTGCAATCCTAGAAGCCATCAAATGGGACCTTTCAAAAGTCTCTTCTAGGTGTGTTCTTCTGACTCAATTAGATCAATCTAGACCACAGTATTCTGTTTGTCTCTGTGTATCAGAGATGTGGCTGTGCACAGACATTTTTAAAGGTATATGTGGTCAAAATGGAATTTCAAGTCAATAAATTGGTATCCTCTCAACTACCTTAAAATATGATTATATTATATAAAATTGATGTGCCAAAGACTGAGGACCCAAGGCTGATGTGCCAAAGACCCAAGGCTGAGGAGACATTCCACCTGGTTCTCCATCTCCATCATTCTAGGTGAGTGATATATTACGTTGTTTTTCATATGTTATACCAACCTTGCATTTCTGAGATAAATCTCCCTTGATTGTGGTTTATAATATTTTATATGTTTTATTGTATCTATTTTATTTTATTATTGGATATAATATGCTGTTGAGAATTCTTGAGTTTATATCCATGAGGGTTTTGGTTTGTGTTTTCTTCTGTGTGTTGTCTTTGTCTGGCTTTTGGATCAGGGTAATACTGGTATAACGGCATGGGATTGGAAAGAACATCACACCCTCTATCTCCTAAAAGATGTAATTCACAACTGGTACCATTTCTTATGTAGTTATTTAGTAAAAGCAACTGGTGAAGCCATCTGTGTAACAACCAGTATTATTTCCTATATGGATATTTAATAATAGTAATTGTCTGGATCTTGGTGGAAGGAGGGTGAAATATTGTCATTAAAAATTGAATTTATTTTTACATATCTATTCAGATTTTCTATTTCTTTGTCAGCTTGGGTGAACTTATCTTTTAAAATTTGTCTGTCTCATCTAAATTGACTAAACTGTTGGCATAAAATCCTTTATACTACTCATTATACTTATTTAAATTTCTGCAAGGTTACTATCCTTACTAAGTGTACTAATTTGCTTCTGGTTTTCTTTCTTCTAGTAATTCTAGCTAAAATTTCGTCAGTTGTATTAATCTCTACATAGTGTACACTCAATGATCCCTGATTTTTATCTTCCTACTTTATTGACTGATGCTGTAGTCTTTATTATAACCTCCCTTTGTTCTTTTCTTCTCTTTTTTTTTTTTTTTGCTTTTCCTTTTTTTTTTTTAAGTTTCTTAATGTGTAAACTACGATTTTAATTTTGAGAGTGTTCTTCATTTATAATACAGTTATTTAAAGATGTATACTTCCCTCTAAGCACTTTGAGGCATCTATTAAATTCCATGGGTTAGTTTTCATTTACATCATTGCCTCCAATGAAGAGCAACATAATATTTCTGCTACTTTTCTACAAGTGTTCCAGGTAATCAAGTAAGTGACAATATGTAAAGGAAGGCAGTTTCATATATGTGAATAAATGCAAATATATTAAACAGTTTAGGTTATAATTATATATTCATATTTCTGAAACAATTTGATTTTAATTAATTCTTGTAAGATCATGGAACCATTCCAAATTGTTTCATGAACCAATATAAGGTTATTATCCAGTGTTTATTTTGTCATCTACAAACACAGCAGGTATTTTTTCTCTCAATAATTTTCTAAACTAACTTGGGTTTTACCAAAACAAAGAACACAAAACAAAGGATATATAAGTTATTCAAGCAAAATTAATGATAGAAGAAACATAAATAAGATATCATAAAATTTTTGAAAATTAGACGCCTCTATCCATGAGGCCATCTTTTAATAATGTTACTACTACTAGAGAAAAGCTAATCCTTCCCAATAGACACAGTAACCTAGGTTTTATTATTTGTTTAGATTATAATTAAAAATGACAATTTAAAGCACCATTTAAGGAAAGAAATGGCTCTCAATATTACAAGAAATCTATTGAAAAATGTTATAAAGACTGCTTAAGGAATTCTGATGAAGAGCATTGAGATACGCCTTTGGTCCTATAAATTCATGATATACTTATGTTGATTGATAGGTGATACAAAGGGAGCATAAAACATGGAACATGAATATATTTTCTTTGTTTTTGCCATCATGAGTCTAAGAAACAAGCTAACATTTCTAATCTTCTTGTAAATATTTGTATCCTCCACACGAAACTCTTTTAGAGGCACCGAGAATAGTAAGTTTATCTTATGCAAATATTCGTTCCTTCAAGCACCTACCAGGATACCTTGCCTGCATATGACATAAAACAGTAGCTCAAAAATATTGCTGAATCATTGGCTTAATTATATAGGCTCACTGCTTGAACATTGTTCTATAGTAACAGAAGTAAATGTTTACCATTCAATATAAAAAAAAACGGTTAATTATTTTCTGACTGCCTTTGATCTCCTTATTTCTCAGTCTATAGATGAGGGGATTCAACATGAAGATCCCCACTGTGTATAACAGATGTCACTTTGTGTGCCTGAAGGTTTAGGAGTTATGGCACAGACTAAGAGAAGAGAATGGTGCCATGGAAAATGGTGATCCAGTCAGGTGTGAAGCTGACAGTTGGAGAAGATTTTGTGATTCCCACCTGCTGAATGTATCTGTAAGCTGGTGGCAACGAAAAACACATAAGATGGGAGAATGAGGAACAGCGTGCTCACCTCATTAATTGTCATGGCTGTGAGAAGAAGCAACTAGCTGATATAAGACTCAGAGCGCCAAAAAGACATGAGTGAGGAGAACTCACAGAAGTGATTGATTGTGTTGAACCACTCATAGATAATTCAGAAGCAGAACATGTGAGTTTCAGGATACATGCTACTCCCCAGGCATATGACACAACCTCCAGGAGGGCACAGGGTTTCTGGGGCACAGCAACTGTGTTGTGCAAACTTGTAAACGGCCATGAAGCTGTCATACACCCTCATAGCAGAATTACTTCAGTAACCACAGGGTAAAAGATAAAGGGTACTATACATACTGAAAATGATTTTTTTAATTTTCTTTAAATGCCATTTAGTTAATACAACCTAGTATTAAAATCCAGGTGTAGAATTCAGTGATCCATCACTTACATACAATACTCATTGCTCATCACAAGGGCATACCTTACTACCCGTCACACGTTTAATCCATCCCTCTCCACCCCCATCTGTCAAAATTCAGTTTCTTCTCTATAGTTAAGGGGCTGTTCTATGGATTGCCTCTCTTTTTTCCCCGCTTGTTCATCTGCTTTGTTTCTTAAATTGCACATAAGGGGGGCACCTGGGTGGCTCAGTCAGTTAAGCGTCCGACTTCGGCTCAGGTCATGATCTCACAGTCTGTGAGTTCAAGCCCCGTGTCGGTCTCTGTGCTAACAGCTCAGAGCTTGGAGCCTGCTTCAGATTCTGTGTCTCCCTCTCTCTCTCTCTGACCCTCCCCAACTCATGCTTTGTCTCTTGCTCTCAAAAATAGATAAAAACATAAAAAAATTAAAAATAAAATTGCACATAAGGATGAAAATCATATGGTATCTGAATAACTCTGACTGACTTATTTCACTTAGCATAATCCTGTCTAATTCTATCCAGGTTGTTGCAAATGGCAAGATTTCATTCTTTTTGGTGGCTCAGTAATATTCCATTGTATGTGTGTGTGTATATATATATATATATATATATACACATATATAACTTTCCATTGTGTATGTGTACATATATATATATTATATATATATATATATATATAATATATATATATATATGTATGTGTATATACCACGTCTTCCTTATCCATTCATAAGTTGATAGATATTTAGGGTCTTTCTATAATTTGGGTTGCAATGAAATATTTTGTTTTCTGAAACTGTGTTAGTATCCCATTTATAAGTGATAACATTTTTATCCAATGGGAGTTAGGATGGAGACAAAAAGTGAAAAAAACAAACAACAAAATGTGACAACTGACCTAAGTCAAAAATGCAGCTACTCATAAAACGGTTATTCAGTGGTGTCAAGTGTGTGTGTGTGTGTGTGTGTGTGTGTGTGTGTGTGTATGACAGAAAGTATATATGTAATATTATTGCAGGGGGAGAGAAAGAATGAACTAATTATGACCAGGCTCTTTGCACATGACATACAAATTAATTTTACTAACATTCCAGTAAAGTAATTATGATTAACCCCGTTTTTCAGATGAGAGTGTATCTGAAGTTCCAAAAACACTGAACCCTGAGACAATATAATAAAGAAACAAGAAATAAGCAACAAACCTAAAAAAAAGATAAAAATGACACATGTGCATGTAGAAGTCTCACTCTGTATATAAACTGTTGGACAATGATGTGTTCTTCATTGTAAAATAGCAGGAATTTAATTTTTAAAAGGAGCAAAGTTTCCATAACACATACTAAAAGAAAGTATGATTCTCAAGAGTTTTTCATTAAGTTTATGAAGGTTATAGAGCAAACCAAACGTGTCTTAAAAACCCATTTACCCTATCCATTTAAAAGATTATAAATTGAAGAAAAGAAAAGAAGTAGGCCTTCAAACTTGATTTATACTCAGTCCTAACTTTGAGACAAATTGAAGAGGCACGAAGGCAGGTGAATCAATAGGAATCACTCTGGCTCTACCTCTACCTACCTCCTGGCTCTAACCTCTACTTTAAAACTAAAACCGACCCATTCACCCACCCACCAGCCTGCACGTTGGGACCCCGAGTCTTACAAAGAAAATATTACTAGGAAAATATGTTGGAGCTCATAATTTTTCTGACAGCATCTTTCACATCCTTGTTCCTCAGGCTATAGATGAGGGGGTTCAGCATGGGGATTACTACAGTGTAGAACACCGTGGCCACCTTGTCAGTATCTATACCGTTGCCAGAAGTGGGTCGGCAGTAAGTGAAAAGGATTGTCCCATGGAAGACAAGGATGGCCGTGAGGTGGGAGGCACAGGTGGAGAAGGCTTTCTGCCTACCCTCTGCAGAGCGCATCCTCAGGATGGTGATGAGAATTAGCAGGTAGGAAGTGAGGATGAACATGATGGTGGTGACCTCATTGAAGGTGGCCACAGTGTAGAGCAGCAGTTCATTCACAGTGACATCCGAGCAAGCAAGGGATAAGAGAGGGAGTAGGTCACAAAAGAAGTGATCAATCACATTTGATCTGTAGGATGGGATGTCAAGAACTAAACACAAGTGGATCAGAGAACACACCATCCCACAGAGGTAGCAGCAAGACACCAGCTCCATACAGAGATTCCGGGACATGGTGACCGTGTACAGCAGTGGGTTCCAGATGGCCACGAAGCGGTCATAGGCCATCACAGCCAGCAGGAAGACCTCAGTTACCAAACATGTGCAAAACAAGTAGAATTGCACAGTGCATCCCAGGAAGGAGATGGCTTTGTCCTCATTTAAGGTATTAGTTAGAATCTTTGGCACGATGACCGTGGAGTAGCAAAAATCCACAAAGGACAAGTGGCTGAGGAAAAAGTACATGGGAGTGTGAAGGTGAGAGCTGACCTGAATGACTGCAATCATGCCCAGGTTGCCCAGCACCGTGACGCCATAGATGAGAAGGAACAGCAGGAAGAGGAAGACTCTCAGCTCAGGGGCAACTGCGAATCCGAGGAGAATGAACTCTGTCACCCTGGAGCAGTTTCCTGTGCCCATTATCCCATTTGATCCAGGTTGGAGAGAATATTAATAGTTATCCTCCATTATATGATTCCAATTCCATATTTTGGATGTCTCATAAAAAAGACATAAAAACACATTAGTTAGTGTTTTCAGCAAAGAATTAGGACGTGGAAAGTTGAGGAAAAGCGCATGTGGAGAGATGTCTAAGGTCACACTTTAATTCACAGATCACACAAAAACGGCCACATCCATCACAGCATACATGATTCCTTAAACGAGTCCTACAGAATTTACAGCTTGAAACCAAATCAAAAGAAAGACACACAACATTACTTAATTAGCCATATTGTTTTATGAAACCCAAAGCCATTTTTCCTGGCAGAATGTTTAATGAGTCCTGGAAGTATGGAGATCTCAGAAAATAATGTTTTACAATACACAATACGCTTCTCTGAGCACCACTGTAATGACGAGAAGCTTGTCTATTGAAGATTGTTAACCCACAAGTGTTCATTTTTATCAGTATGTGTTAGATGGAGAAGAAGGTTTATACACTTTACCAGCATTTTTTCTATAAATTAACATAATGGGTTTATTAATTATGCTGTTCAATGCCAGTCTTTGTACAGGGAGTTTGTACTGGCTTCAAACTTCCTGTAACTCTGACCCTGAAGACCTAGAACAACAATACAACAAATAAATTCACTGCCTTAAACCTATTTGAGGAATGAATCAAAGCTGTGCCTGTGAAAGTATTATGAAACATTTTTGTTGCTGCATTATAGCATTATTTATGATAGTAAATTTCAACAATAAAATGTCAAACAATGGGGAAATGGCCAGAGGAAACTGGTGGCTCAGCTGGTTAAACATCTAACATTGGCTCAGGCTATGATCTCACGGTTCCTGAGTTCAAGCCCTGCATCGGGCTGTCTGCTTTCAGTGCAGGGACTGCATCATATCCTCTGTCTCTCTCTCTCTGCCCCTCCTTTGCTTAGACACGCTGTCTCTCAAAAATAAATAAACATTAAAAAGATTTAAAAAACAAGAGGGAAGTGGTGGAAGCTGTGGTACATGTATATTACAGAAACCTATGCAGGTGTTAAGAGGATATTTTTGAAGGCCATTTAATGACTTGAGAAATGACTGATAAACTGGTAAGTTTAAAAAAATGGTAATCAGAAGACTAGATAGAATATTATATATGCATACAAAATTTCCTTGTCTTATTTAACCCTCACAAAATCCATGAAACGTAAATTGTTCTTCTAATCATCTAAAAAAGAAATGTAGAAACTTGCCTGATGATGCGGAGGCACGAGTTGGTTATTCCTGAAGGAAAGAGAGTCTTCACCAAAATTCAACACAGCCAGGTATGTCCCCCTTTTTTCAAATAATTCCAAAGAGGTAAAAGATATGTGCACTAAGAAATCCCAGTTTAGAAAGAAACACTTACTCTGATAATACGGTTTTTCTCTCTTCAATGGTCAGTAAAAGAAAGTCATCTTTTTCTGAGTCAATGTCGTATAATTTTGAAAACTTGCGTGTTTTCAAGTCTGAAGGGGAAAAATCAGGCGGTGGATTATTTATAGAGAAATGGTTCTTACCCAAGAGGGAATTTTGTTGCCTCTGGGACCTGGGACTATGTCTGAAGACATGCTGGGTTTTCCCAGTAGGAAGGGGTGCTGGTGACATCTAGTGGGTAGAGCCCAGGGCTGCTGCTGAACAGTCCATGATGCACATGGCCACCTCACCCCCCTCCCGTATCGCTCCTCCCCATACCAGCAGCACAGACAAATGCCAAAATATAAATTGGTCCAAAAGGTCAGTGGTACCCAGGCTGAGAAACCTGCTATGGAAAGACATTTCTCAGTGTTGTCACAAGACCAAATAATTCTTCTCCTTTCTGCCTCATGGGTTGTCCCCATGTCTGTGTCCCTCCAGGAATAGTCCTGAGGGCCCCTTCCTGCCACTCTCAGCATCTGAGACACTGCCAGGAGAACCTCCATGTGGTCTTTTCCAGGTTCCATTGATGGAGTCAGGTGTGAGAGAGGAGGAAGGGAAGAAGAAGAGACCAAGCATTCTCCCCAATTTGCACCCTTTTCCTTCTTACACCATTAGCTGTTACCAAGTGGTTGGGCCAGCAGATTAAACTGTTTCTATTCCCCGTTGAGACTGTTTCTCAGTACACACAGGAAAAATGTTTTCATAAGGAAGTGATCCAAATATGACATTTTTTAAAACACTCCTAATCAAGAAAGAACAAAATACAGATCTTTAAAAATACTTTTGATACTACTGCCCTTCCTACATTTCGTCTTTTTCATATAAACGGCTGTAATAAATTATACTTATGAGGAAAAAAAGAGAAAAAGCATCCGGCATCCAGAAAATATCATTTATGTCCATCCCCAGGAAAAGACAGTGAAGTCCAACTACCTGTGGGAGAAGTGTCGTTTCCCCTAGTTCTGGAGATGTTACCATGGAAATGCTTTAGGGTTTGTGTGTCTGTGTCTCTGGGACCCACACTCCCTAAGCTTCCCCAAACAGTTATTGGTCTCTCTGAGACATCAATGAGATATCAAGAAAACACTACTGTCCTGAGATGCCAACAACTTCTATGAGATATAAAGAGATAGAAAATCTCTCCCAGCTGGGCACCTATTATTATAATCCAACAGCATTCCTCCCAGGGTTCATGATACACTGTAGAGCTTTTGATGCTGTACCCCACATTGCTCTGTGACCCAGGGGGCATGTGTTCCTTATGAAATAGATGAATATGTCTTATAAACTTTGCCTGTCTTATATTCAGAAGCTCCTTCTTGGAAGGCACAGGGTCTGAACCCCAACCAGTTTTCTGTCAAATACCAGAAACAGGTGTGAACAACAAACCAGCATCACTAAGAAGAGTAATAAATGCTCACATCTACTGATCACTTTCTATGACTCAGTCACTGTTCTGAGTAAAACTATTAACATATTTATCTTTTCAAATAATATGTTTTTAATTTCTTAATGTGTAATTTATTCTTTGAGAGAGAGAGAGAGAGAGAGAACGAGCAGGAGAGGAACAGAGAGAGGAAGACACGGAATCTCAAGCAGGCTCCAGGCTCCAAGCAGTCAGCACAGAGCCAACGTGGGTCTCAAACCCATAAACTTCGAGATCTGAGCCGCGGTTGACCTGAGCTGAAGTTAGACACTCAACCGACTGAGCCATCCAGGTTCCCTGTTAACACCTTTTTTCTTTATAAAAATACAGTTATGCAGCCTTACCTTAAGGCGACTGAGGCACAGACAGTTGTGATTTGTCTCAAGTTGGAATCACAGATAAAATCAGGTCATGTACTGCTTTTTGATCTATCCCCCCCCCCTCCTTATGAGCATGTGAGGAAGAGCAGAGCTACTGACAATGCTGGGGGGACATCTCCCTGCTGGACACCAGAAGCCTTAAAACAGAGCTGGCTCAAGGATTTCTCCCAGGTCTGCTCCTTTACTGGCTATATAATACCACCTAAACCAATAGAGTTCAAATCACAGAGTGTGGTTTGTACCCTTACATACAGTTGACATTTCAGGAACTTCATGTATGTGGTCAGTTACAAGTAATCAGTTTGCAAAATTTCAGTAACTCTTGTGCATTTTCCTGAGGTTGATTCATCTGATGACTCCCTGAGTTTAAAGCATGTTTCTGGGGCTCTTTCCCACCAACCACTTTCATAATTTATTTTCCCTTTTTCCAAAAGCAAGGATCCCCAATCTTAAAAAGAAAAAAAAAAAAAAGCAGACTTCCAAAACGTAAAACACAAGACCACTTTGAAGTACTGCTTTCCAGGAAGCCTGAGGTTGGCTTAATCAAGACACATCCAACCCGAGTTTCTCGACGGCATATACAGGCTCTTTTCAAGGAAAATATTGGCTTCAGGATGTGTATTTCCACCAATCCGGTGATGTTTTGAGAACAGACATAGAGGAGATCAGTGACCATATTTGTTTCACATCTATGCCTTTCGTTCTTAGTGCACCCTGAAACTATTGTCACAAAAGCATCCCCCTGACGGAGGAGGTGGTCGCATGACAGCATCTCTGAAGAGCATCGTTGGTCGTGATGCTTCATATCATCTGGGCAGCCCACTCACAGGAAAGCTGCTTTGCTTGTCTATTTATATTAGACTTAAAGACATGGTAGATATATTTTAAACTACCTTAAATATAAGAATTGAATTGATGTTGATTGCTTGGTCATCATGCATAAATTTAATATTGTAAAGATGAAACTCTAAGGTTTTGATGAGATGCATTTAAAACATATAACAACATTTTGGCAAAATAATGTAATAGCAAGTTTCAATGAAATCAACAAATGTTAAATATCCTGAAATGTTTAATAACGTTGTTTTGCATCCATGTGGGGTAGTTGGCTAGTGCCAGCTCATGTGCTGGAGGGAAGGGTGCCAGTCTGGGTCTGTTCACGTGGCAGCTTTCCTGAGAGACTGTGAAAATCCCCGAGATTATGAAAAAAGCCACATTGCCTCTCGGAGGCTTAAAACTTGCGTAATGTCACTGCAGCCTCCTCTCGTTAGCCAGAGCTGCTCAGAAAAGCACACTTCCTTCCAAGATGGGGAAACCGATTCCACCGTGTGATTGGAGAGCTGCACAGGGGCATAGACACTGGAGGACTGGAGAATTTCAATGTTGTTTGCAATCTACCAACCTGGGTAACAAACCCTTCTGAAAGAATTAATTTCCAAAATTTTGTCCTTCAATCAAATTGGAGAATCTCAGTATAATTTTGTGTAATGCATTAAAGTTTTAAAATTTTCTGATGAAAAATCATTATGAGAAATTTGCACATCACTTGGATGTAGTTGAAAGAGTGAGTGACCTTACTAATACAGCACAAGTTTCTGACACAGTTTCTGTCTCCTTTACTCTTAACAGGGCCAAATATTCTCAGTATTTTCATCTATTAAAAAGTAGAAATAGGGGCGCCTGGGTGACTCAGCTGGTTAAGCAGCTGACTTCTGCTCAGGTCACTATCTCACTGTTCACAAGTTCGACTCTGCATCAGGCTTTGTGCTGACAGCTCAGAGCCTAGAACCTGCTTTGGATTCTTTGTCTCCCCTTCTCTCTGCCCCTCCCCTGCTCATGCACTCTGTCTCTCTCTCAAAAAAAAAAATAAACACTAAAAAAAACTTTTTTTAAGTAGAAATAGAGATGAAAGTAAACTCTCTTGCTTTCTAGCATTAAGTGATATCTTTCTATGGATACATTTAATTAAATCAAATAAAAATCCAAACATATACTCAATATTTCTCATGAAAATAAACACCTGCAAAGGCATTTTTCCATTTTCAATACTTGTATTTTATCCAGATTTGCAAATGCAATTATAGTTTTCATTAGTGTTACAATTATTATTGTATCATTACAAGGTTAAATTAATCTGGAAAATTACCTTTCATTATTGACAAAAGCATTATGATATAAGAACTTAAAAGTATAAATGTGGTTACTAAATTTATAATATTCAATGGAGGGGAGTAGAGTTGAACATGAGTTTAGGAAGAGGAAGGACACAAATCTACTTTCGGATGTTCTTATTTGTACATTTTGGTTTAATTTTTTAAAGTTTACTTATTTATTTAGAGAGATAGAGACAATCAGTGGAGGAAAGGCAGAGAGACAGATCAGAAGCAGAGTCTGTGCTGTAAGCAGATACCCTGATGTGGAGTTCAAACACAAGAACCCCGAGATCATGACCTAAGCCAAAGGCAGATGCTTAACCAACTGAGGCACCCAAATGCTTCTTTATTTATGTAGTTTAAATGAATTATGCTATGCAACAGAAATCAGACTTTTTGCTGCTATTTAATATTATGATGAAATATTTTATACACAAAATTAAATTCTTTTCAAAGCTGAGACGCACACAACCAAAAAATGTGAAGACTACTAATATAGTAGGTTGTATAGAGAAGCAAAGGGATCTATCATAAAGAGTCTGAAATGTGACAAGAAAATAAAAAAAAGAGAAAAGATTGTACACTAGTGTTCAGTGGAAGATAAGCTTGCTATTGTGTCTGGAGTCAAGCCCATCGGTTTAATTTTTGTCAACAATTGCTTTTACGACCTTGGCCAGGTCACTTCAGTGTTATGGGCTTTGGTTTCTTCAGAGTAAAAGCTAAATGGTTGGCCTTACTTTTACCCCAAAATGATCATCCTTTGTCTAGTCAGGACAGAAGTAAAATAACAGTTTCTCTAAAGAGGGATTACCCATCTTTGATTCAATATAAGGTTCACATAAATAATTTTGTAAGATTCAAGGAAAATTAGAAATTGTATAAGTACAGATAAATTTTATCAATTTATTAATATATTAATTTATTGTATTAATCCATTAATAATAGCTTAATTTATTGTGTAAGTTTATAAGTAAGTAATGAACAAAAGGTATCAACTACAGATCGATCCAGATTGGGCTTATGGAAAGAAAGGACAGTCTGATGCCGAAATTCCACCCAATGGAAAACGCATTTTTGATGTGGAATTAGTGGATATGGACTGAAATAGCAAAGCATCAAGTATAAAGACATCATCAACAACAAAACATGGTCTTGAAGAGCCTTATGTAACTAATGAGAGCTGGTTACTATTGGAAGGGAAGACTCAACTGGAAAATTCAAGTACACCGATACTGTTTACCCGATCCCCAACCTTTAATAAATGTAATCCATTATCATGCCCTAAAGTTTGAAAAATTTTACTACAGCTGTGTAAAATATTAGTTAACCAATATTCTTTTACCTCCTGTTGTAAAGTAAAAGGCTCACTAAAATCCATTGAGTGTCTAGAAAAAAAAAAAAGAGAAAAAGGAAGTAAAGTGAAAGATAAAATTATGGATACACAGAGAAACCAAAGTCAATAGAAGAAAAAAACATTCCCTCATCAGACATCCAATATCTGAAAACTGTGTCTTATATTTTATTTTTCCATGTAAATTGATTATTTAATTGATTGTTTATATTATAATGTATATAGGTAGAATACTTTAATAATGACCATAAGTTCAAAATAATATACACATTCTAAGTAACTTTATTGAGCCCATATAAAATTGTTCTCTTTGCCGGAACACCAGGATATGTATTATTTTTCATTATATTAATAACTTATTTGTAATTTTAACTATTTTAACTATCCATATTGGGTAGAGAGAAAGAGAAGCATATACAAGGGATTCAAGCAATGTGAGTTATTAATATTACAGAGACCTAGTATTTTTAATTTCCCAGATAAAATAAATAGCCCTTGGTGCTAGTCACTATCTGATTCTATTGTATTTTGAATAAAATTATGTAAGAAATTGGTTTTGAGCAATTTTTTAATGTTTATTATATTTTTCAGAGACAGAGAGAGAGAGAGGGAGAGAGAGAGAAAGCATGTCAGGGAGGGGCAGATAGAGAGGGGGACAGAGGATTCAAAGTGGGCTCTGCCCCTGAAACCAGAGAGCCTGATGCAGGGCTCAAACTTATGAACCTTGAGATCAGGACCAGAAGCAAAGTCAGGGGCTTAACCGACTGAGCCACCAGGAGACCCTGAGCACTTTTTCCTAAGGTGGGAATTCAGTTGAGAAGGATTCAGAGACAAGTTCATGTTCAGGAAAAAACATAATAAAGGGTTGATAATGTTTGTGATGTCTTCATAGGCAGAATATTAGTATGAAACACTGGTGGGGCAGGCACTCATTATGCTTACTTTTTGCATAAGATTTTCTGAAATCTAGGGGCCCTTGGGTAGCCCAGTTAGGTGAGACATGCTAATCTTGATTTCAGCTCAGGTCATGATCCCAGAGTTGTATGATTGACTCCACATCGGGCTCCATGCTGAGTGTGGAGCCTGTTTAAGATTGTCTGTCTCTGTCTCTTTCTGCCCCTCTCCTCCACTCATTTCTCTGTCTCTCTGTCAAAAATAAAAATAAAAAAAGAGATTTTCTGAAATCCATCTAACACCTTTTAGCCTTTGGTGGAACCCATCATAGCTTATCACACTGCCACAGTGGAGCTTCTTCGAAACACATTCAGGAGATAGACAATGTCTTATTAAGGTTCGACTCATGCCAAGTGACCTATACACAACACACACACACACACACACACACACACACACACACACATGTTATAGAGTAATTAGTGAATAAAATATTCTTTGGATTACGGACTTAGTATTACATTCTGATCTCCTTGACTTTGTCATGCTTTTCTCTTCTGAATGAAACTCATACCTTGTTGTCTTCTGAAACTCTCATCCTGTTCTCCAAAGTTGATTTCAAGTAATATGTATATTTGAAGTCATTGCTCTAAAGATCCGAAATGGACTTGGACTTTTCTTTCTTTCAAACACTTTATGACACTTTTTACTTCCCACCTTATACAATGGCCACTTTCTTCACCGCCCTATTCTTAACACCAGATTTTGATTTCCTTGGAGATGAAGACTATGTCCTATTTTAACTGCTACTTGTACTTGTAGGGATAAACTCATGTATTTATTGACATCCTAGTCTACTGGAGGCATGTTCTAAGAAGGGAAATAAAATTAATGTTTTCTGAGATTATACAGGTATTCCACATGATATCTATGTTAAATTCTAGTCTTCACAATCAGATTAGGAGTTAGCTGATGTTACCTCAGATTTGGAGATTAGAAGAAAAAGGTGAGAGGGTCTTCTGATTTTTTTTTTTTCCAGTGAGCAAGAGATACCTCTAAGGTCAGTCTCCTGGATCAAAATGCACATCCTTTTCTTTGTACATCAACTCTTCATTGTATTTAAAGTTATCTATACCATCTACATTTCTGGGCACGCTTCATTTACATTTCAAGAACAAACTCTACTCAAATACTATGCTCAAAAGGAAAAGACTTTAGCATCCATTAACCTGCTGACTGCATCCTTGACTTCCTTATTTCTCAGACTGTAGATCAGGGGATTCAGCATAGGGATCACCACTGTGTAAAACACAGACGCCACTTTGACTGTGTGCCTGGAGTTTTTGGAGTTGGGCACACAGTAGAGGAAGAGGATGGTCCCATAGAAGATGGTGATGGCGGTCAGGTGGGAGGCACAGGTGGAGAAGGCTTTGCGGCGACCACTGACTGAATGCATCTTGAGGATGGTGACAATGATAAACACATAAGACGTGAGAATGATGACCAGTGTACTGACCACATTGAAGGTGGAAAAAATGAAAAGCAGCAACTGATTGATATAAATATCAGAGCAAGACACGGAGAGCAGTGCGGAGAACTCGCAGAAGAAGTGATTGATTGTGTTGAAACCCCGGAAAGATAATCTGATAGCAGAGCACGTGAGTGTCAGGGAACATGCCACTCCCCATGCATATGATCCCGCCACCAGCATGGCGCAGAGCTTCTGGGACATGGCCACTGTGTAGAGCAGAGGGTTACAGATGGCCACGAAGCGGTCATAGGCCATCATAGCTAATAAAAAGGACTCAACTACCACAAATATACAAAAGAAAAATAACTGTATTACACATTCTGGAAATGAAATGATCCTGTCTTCTACAACTAGGTTTGCCAAGGCCTTGGGAACAATGATGGAGGAATAGCAGAAATCCACAAAGGAGAGGTGGCTGAGGAAAAAGTACATGGGGGTGTGCAGTCTGGAGTTAATCTTGATTATAGCTATCATCCCAATATTCCCTACAACAGTGACACTGTAGATGGCCAAAAAAATCAAGAAGAGGGGGACTTGGAGTTCTGGGTAATCTGAGAAGCCCAAGAGAGTGAACACAGTCTCACTTTTATTTCTCTCTGACAGTAACATGATAGTTTCTGTTTGTCAGAATCTGAATCGGTCCTGAAAATAAAAGTATTAAAGAGAGTGAGCATCTAAGAAGCTTGCCTACCTACCCTTAGCAAGACTGGAAGATGAAGCAAAACATCTTTCATAATTTCTCTATGTATTTATTATGTAATATATGCTAAATGTCTAATATTTGAAAACAGTTTTTAAGTATTTGTTAAGTTAACAAGCAATATAATTATTGAATAAAAATTTTGAAGTACTTACGGGCCTGTCTGACTCGGGCAGTAGAGCATGTGACTCTTGATCTTGGCATCGATCTTTCCCTTCCTTCCCTATTCACCCACACTGGGTGTAGAGATTATGTAAAATAAAATTTTTTAATCGTTTAAGTTCTCAACTGTAAATTTTAATATTTACATATAAGAATATGAGATAAAGGGATTTTTTTTGCTTTAAATCAAAATGTCCCATAACTTAATCAGTTCTCCTTGAACATTATAAATTCATAGATATATACCACCATATTATGACTCATTATGTCAGTCCTATCTGTAATCAGTACACATATGAGAGCTCCCCAAACAATTTTTTACAACATAGGTTTGCACTATAACGTTAAGAATAAACACTCCTAACACTTTAGGTTACATTTCATACAACACTTTAATCTCTTTCTATCTGACTCAGTAAATCCAATATTAAAATAAACCTTAATTCATTTTTAAGAGTATTCCCCTCAAGTAATGGGCTCCTAATCCTCAATCTTTCCTCATTTATTATTATTATTTCATGAATAATTACAATAGGTGATAAAGATAATCATGTCTACTTCCTAATTCTAGAGGTGACAAAAGAAACCTTGACTTTCTCAATGACATGCAAATAAGGACCAATCTATGTATCTGTGACTAGTGCCCTGATTGGAACTCCAACCACATGTCCATTCCTACACACCAGACTCTGACCCACTTTCTAGGTCTAGATACCAGGAAACCTTTAATCATCTCTCTGGTAAGGTTATCTTTAGTCCCATGACCCAAGAAATAGTTTCAGATAGCCCATCAATAAAGATGTCAAATCATTGTCAAGATTGGAAGCTTAATGGCCCTCTTTGTCCAAAAATTCATACATGTGAGTATTAAAGACAACCTCAAAAGACAATCCGTCATGAAGTGAGACATTCTCATTATCACATTTCTTGCTCAATTCAATATTTCACTGCTCTAAGGCAGTTCAGATTTTATTTTAAATGAATGTTATATTCAGTGATGATCCCTGCATCCCAAAAGCTATTATTAAATTGCTGGTAAATTTTTTTCTTTATCATTGAGTCCAAGAGATATAACAGCTGTTATATTACACTTGTTTTCCCTATTTGCTGTAATTTTTCTCAAACACATGGGTTTCCTGCTTTATAATCTTAATTAAAGTTGGTCCCTTTTAATTTTTTCACTAGAGATCTGTTCAGTCTCTGCTAGTTTCATTTTACTTATACCTTCTCTTTCTTACCGACTCTTTCCTCTGTAACTTATAGAAACAAGACAATGCACATTTGCAAAATTCTCAGACCTCTTCTCTCCTCCCACCCATGGTACCCCTTGTACATCTGAGCCAGGATATCTAAGACAAACTGTGTAGCATAAATGCATTTTCCTTTCTTTGCATATTCAGATATGTTACTTTTTTCAGTAAATATTCTCAGCTGTCTAGATGTAAGGGTAAGTTTCCCCTTCCTGTGCTGTTTTGCAGATATTCTACATTGAAATTAACATCAATCTGTCTCTGGAATCTGAAAACAAACCTGCTGGTGGCAAAGGTAAGGCCTCTCCTGGTTGAGACTGATGGATTATTCTTATATCTATAGCACAAACTTTGGGACATGAACACTAGGGATTCGGTCTTGCCCCATTCTCTTGAGCTCATGAAATAAACAATTAAAATTAATTACTTTTCTCTGATGTAATTCACAAGGCCCAGAGCAGCATTAGAATTACATACAAAAATTCATTTAAATATATTTTTAAGTTTATGTATTTAGTTTGAAAGAAAGAGAGAGAGAGACATAGCATGGAAGGGCAGGGAGAAAGGGAGAGAGAGAATACCAAGCAGGCTCTGCACTGTCAGCATAGAGCCCACTGCAGGGGCTTGAATGCATAAGCCATGAGTTCATGACCTGAGCCAAAACCAAGAGTCAGGCACTTAACTGACTGAGTCACACAGGTGCCCTCAAAAATTTATATTTTAAAATCACTTCTCCAATCTCGGATTACTCCCATAACTTCCTACAAATATCAAAATTGTGGAATTATGAAAATCATCTTTATCAAATATGGAGTGGCTACCATATAGCAGGTATAAATGTCTTCCTCCCTACCATCCACTCCAACCCTGCTGGAGAAGAGTGAAGGTCTGTCTTTTGGGTCATCATGATTCAGTGAGAGTTAGAGAAAGAATACCTAAAGAACTAAATATCAAGTTGCGAAAATGATCTAGTTCCTTTGAAATCTTGTCCTATGCTACTACTCTTACTTGATTCTGCTTCCTCCAGCTAGTCTGAGCCCCTTGCTTTTGTCCCTTGAATTTTGTTTTCCATGAAAAATTACCCACTCTTTCTTTTATGGTCTTTTCTATTCATATTTCCTGCACACTGAAAACCTTGCCCTTAACTGTTTGTTCAAATGCACCTTTTCAGTGAAATCTTCCATGATTGTACAGTTTTACTTCAGGAATTCCTCTACTACCCAACTGAGTGAATAAAGTACTTCATAAGGTTCAGATATGTTTTTAGTACTAGTTGTTTTCATTAATTGTATCTTGCTTGTTTTCTCTTGCTAAGATAAAATTTCCAGGGAAGCGGAGATCATTTACTCCTTTGTTCACTAATATATGCCAAGATCCTAGAAGAATGAGTAGCATAAAGTCAGTGTACCATGACTCTTCATTGAACAATAAACATGGACTTCAAAGGAACTGGGAATAGAGCCAAAGTACCAGAACTATGATGAATTTCAATACAGAGAGGAGATCATTCACAAAGAATGATAAGGATGTTTTAGAAGCAATTCCTGAAATTGCAGTCACATAAAATAAAAAATAAAGAAACCGAAAGAAATGTCCACTCCTCTGAATTTCATCATTCATCAGGTTTATTACAACAGAAATGTTTACATTTTCAACATCAGGAGTAGCGTGGTGAAGTTACCAACACATGGGAAATATCTCCACTCTTCTCCTTTAGAAAACTTTACAGGAAATGTTGCTAAAAGTTTATCACGTTGATACACTCAGCAAACATTTTATTCATATCCATGAAATGGAAAACTACACTACTGATACAGGAACAATACAGAAGTGGTCACATGAAAGGTGCATTTGAATGATTCTTGAAGGAGAAATTTGTGGCTTAATTAGTTAAGCAAATGGGAAACAAAGAAGCATGAAAAGTACCCCAGGTTTATATCCCTACTGTACTTTTCCATTCACACCCAACCAAAACCAGCCAGTCATTAAAAGTCTCTGATGAAATTCTGAGTCTACTTCAGAAAAGAGTTTTTCAACGGTAATCTAGATCCCACTCTTTTCTTGAGAGCTTCTTTCACGTCCTTGTTCCTCAGGCTATAAATGAGGGGGTTCAGCATGGGGATCACTACAGTGTAGAACACCGTGGCCACCTTGTCGGTATCCATACTGTTGCCAGAACTGGGTCGACAGTAAGTGAAAAGGATTGTCCCATGGAAGACAAGGATGGCCGTGAGGTGGGAGGTACAGGTGGAAAAAGCTTTGCGCCTTCCCTCTGCAGAGCGCATGCTCAGGATGGTGATGAGAATTAGCAGGTAGGAAGTGAGGATGATCACGATGGTGGTGACCTCATTGAAGGTGGCCACGATGTATAGCAGCAGTTCATTCACAGTGACATCAGTGCAAGCAAGGTTTAAGAGAGGGGGTAGATCGCAAAAGAAGTGATCAATCACATTTGATCTGTAGGATGAGATCTCAAGAGCTAAACACAAGTGGATCAGAGAACACACCGTCCCACAGAGGTAGCAGCAAGACACCAGCTCCATACAGAGATCCCGGGACATGGTGACCGTGTACAGCAGTGGGTTCCAGATGGCCACGAAGCGGTCATAGGCCATCACAGCCAGCAGGAAGACCTCTGTTACCACACATGTGCAAAACAAGTAGAACTGCCCAGTGCATCCCAGGAAGGAGATGGCTTTGTCCTCATTTAAGGTATTAGTTAGCATCTTTGGCACAATGACCGTGGAGTAGCAAAAATCCACAAAGGACAAGTGGCTGAGGAAAAAGTACATGGGAGTGTGAAGGTGAGAGCTGACCTGAATGACTGCAATCAGGCCCAGGTTGCCCAGCACCGTGACGCCATAGATGAGAAGGAACAGCAGGAAGAGGAAGACTCTCAGCTCAGGGGCAACTGCGAATCCGAGGAGAATGAACTCTGTCACCCTGGAGCAGTTTCCTGTGCCCATTATCCCATTTGATCCAGGTTGGAGAGAATATTAATAGTTATCCTCCATTATATGATCCCAAATTTATTTTTTGGAAGTCTCTTAAAAAAAAAGACATAAACACACATAAGATAGCTGATATTTTTCAGCAAAGAATTAGGACATGGCTTTTGGGAATCTGAGGAAAAGTTCACGTGGAGAGACGTCTAAATCACACTTTAATTCATATCACACAAAAACGTCCACATCCATCACCGTGTGTATGATTCCTTAAACGAGTCCTACAGAATTTACAGCTTGATGCTAAATCATCAGAAAGGCATCCCACGTTACTTAGTTAGCCATATTGTTTTATGAAACTCAAAGCTCCTTTTTCTGGCAGAATGTTTAATGAGTCCTGGAAGTATGGAGATCTCAGAAAGTGTTTTACAATACACAAGACGCTTCTCTGCACGCCACTGTAATGATGAGAAGCTTGTCTATTGAAGATTGTAAACCCACAAGTGTTCGTTTTTTAACAATATATATTAGATAGAGAAGGAGTTTTACACTCTTTAGCAGCATTTTTTCTATAAATTAACATAATTAACATAATTATTTTCTTAATTATACTCTTCAATGTCAGCCTTTGTGGTTTTTTTTTAATGTTTATTTATTTTTGAGACAGAGAGAGAGCATGAGTGGAGGAGGGGCAGAGAGAGAGGGAGATACAGAATATGAAGCAGGCTCCAGGCTCTGAGCTGTCAGCACAGAGCCTGACGCAGGGCTCGAACTCACACACCGCGAGATCATGACCTGAGCCGAAGTTGGACGCTCAACCCACTGAGCCACCCAGGCGCCCCTCAATGTCAGCCTTTGTACAGGGAGTTCATAGACGGGTTCAAACTTCCTGTAACTCCGACTCTGAACCCTTATAACAATATATACAACAAACAAATTCACTGCTTAAAATCTATTTGAAGACGGAATCAAAGCTGTGCATGTGAAAGTATTATGAAACATTTTTGTCGCTGCATTGTAGCATTATTTATGATAGTAAATGTCAACAATAATATGGCAAACGAGAGAAATGGCCAGGGGCACCTGGTGGCTCAGTTGGTTAAGCGTCTGACATTGGCTCACTCTAAGATCTCACGGTTCCTGAGCTCAAGCCCTGCATCCCTGCATCGGACTGTCTGGTTTCAGTGCAGGGTCTGCTTTGGATCCTGTCTCCCTCTCTCTGCCCCTCCCCCAATCATACATGCTGTCTCTCAAAATAAATAAATGGTAAAAAGATTTAAAAAGCAAGAGGGAAATGGTGAAAGCTATATTACATATATATAACGGAAGTCTATGCAGCTGTTAAGAGGATATTTTTGAAGGTCATTTAATGACTTGAGAAATGACTGATGAACTGTCATTCATCAGAATATTAATACTAAGCAGAAGTCATAGATAGAATATTATGTCTACATACATAATTTGCTTGAAATATTCAACCCTCAAAATTTCATAAAAGATAAATATTTTCTTCTAATCGTCTGAAAAAGAAATGTAGATACTTGTCTGATGGTGTGGAGGATGATCTACTTAGTTATTCCAAGAAGAAAGACAGTCTTCACCAAATTTCAACACATTCAGGAATGCCCCCCTTTGTTCAAATGATTTCAAAGAGGTAAAAGAAATGTGCATTAAGAAATCCCAGTCTGGAAATAAACACTTACTCTCATAATATGGTTTTTCTCTCTTCAATGGTCAGTAAAAGAAAGTCATCTTTTTCTGAGTCCAACGTCGTATAATTTTGAAAACCTTGCCTGTTTTCAAGTCTGAAGGGGAAAAATCAGGCTGTGGATTATTTATAGAGAAATGGTTCTTACCCAGGAGGGACTTTGTTGCCTCTGGGACCTGGGACTATGACTGAAGACATGCTAGGTTTTCCCAGTAGGAAGGGGTGCTGGTGACATCTAGTGGGTATAGTCCAGGGCTGCTGCTGAACAGTCCATGATGCACATGGCCGCCCACCCCCCTCCCCTATAGCTCCTCCCCATACCAGCAGCACAGGCAAATGCAGAAAAAAACAAAAACGAAAGATCAATAGTACCAAGATTGAGAAAGCTGCTTTGGAAAAACATTTCTCAGTGTTGTCACAAGACCAAATAATTCTTCCCCTTTCTGCCTCACAGGTTGTCCCCATGTCTGTGTCCCTCCAGGAACAGTCCTGAGGGCCCCTTCCTGCAGCTCTCAGCATCAGAGACACTGTCAGGAGACCCTCCCTGTGGTACTTTACAGGATCCATTTATGGAGTCACTGTGACAGAGGAGGAAGGGGAGAGAGAGAGACCAAGCATTCTCCCCAATTTGTTTGCACCCTTTTCCTTCTTATACCATTAGATCTTACCAGGTGGTTGGGCCAGCAGATTAAACTGTTCCCATTCCCCATTGAGACTGTTTCTCAGTACACACAGGAAAAGTGTTTTCATAAGGAAGTGATTGAAACATGGCATTTCTTATCTCTAATCAAGAAAGAACAAAATACAAAACTCCCCTCCTCTACAGTTCCTCTTTTTCATAGAAATGGACATAATAAATTATGTTTATGAGGGAAAAAAAAAGAGAAAAAGCATCCAGCATCCAGAAAATATCATTTAGGCTCATCCCCAGGAAAAGAGTGCAGTCCAACTACCTGTGGGAGAAGTGTTGCTTCCCCTGGTTCTGGAGATGTTACCATGGAAATGCTTTAGGGTTTTGTGTGTCTGTGTCTCTGGGACCCACGCTCCCTAAGCTTCCCCAAACAGTTATTGATCTCTCTGAGACATCAATGAGATATCAAGAAAACACTACTGTCCTGAGACGCCAACAACTTCTGAGATATAAAGAGATCGAAAATCTCTCCCAGCTGGGCACCTATTATTATAATCCAACAGGATTCCTCTCAGAGTTCATGATACACTGTAGAGCATTTAATGCTGCACCCCGCATTGCTCTGTGACCCAGGGGGCATACGTTCCTTATGAAATAGACAAATATGTCTTATAAACTTTGCCTGTGTTATATTCAGAAGCTCCCTCCTGGAAGGCACAAGGTCTGAAGTCCAACCAGATCTGTCAAATACCAGTAATATGTGTGAATAAGAAACCACTTATATCACGAAGAGTAACAAATGCTCACATCTACCGACCATTTTCTATGATCCAGTTACTGTTCTGAATACAACTATTAACCCATTTTGTCTTTACTTTAAATATAATTTTTTAATATTTTATGTGTATTTATTCTTTGAGTGAGATGGAGAGAGAGAGAAAGAGAGAGAGAGAACGAGCAGGAGAAGGCAGAGAGAGGGACACACAGAATCTCAAGCAGGCTCAGGGCTCAGAGTTGTCAGCACAGAGCTGACGCGGGGCTTGAACCCACAAACCGTGAGATCATGATCTGAGCTGAAGTCAGACACTCAACTGACTGAGTCACCTAGGTGCCCCATTAACACATTTTATCTTTATAAAAATAAATGAGGTCAATAAAGTCATGCGTCCTTACGATAAGTTGACTGAGGTACAGACAGTTGTAACTTGTCCCAAGTTGGAATCACTGATAAAATTAGGCTCTATACTGCTTTTTGATCTGTGCCCCCCCCCCAACCCCATATGAGCTGTTCTGTGAGGAGAACAGAGCTACTGATAGTGCTCGAGGGGCATCTACCTGCTGGACACCAGAGGCCATTAACCAGGATTGGGCCAAGGATTTCTCCCATGTCTGCTCCTTTACTGGCTATATAATGCCCCCTAAACCAATAGGGTTCAAATCACTGCCTGTGGTTTGTGCCCTTCCATACAGTCAACACTTCAAGAACTTCATGGATGAGATTAGTTACAAGTAATCAGTTTGCAAAATTTCAATAACTTATGTGCATTTTCCTGAAGTTGATTCAACTGATGACTCCCTGAGTTTAAAGCATGTTTCTGGGGGTCTTTTCCACCAATAACTTTCATAATTTCTTTTCCCTCTTTTTCCAACCCAATCTTAAAAAGAAAAAAACAAACAAACAAACAAACAAAAACAAACAAAAAAAGCAAACTTCCAAAACCTAAAACACAAGAACACTGAAGTACTGCTTTCCAGGAGCCTGAGGTTGGCTTAATCAAGACACACCCAACCCCAGTTTCTCTCCGGCATATACAGGCTCTTTTCAGGGAAAATAATGGCTTCAGGATGTGTATTTCAACCAATCCGGTGATGTTTTTAAATCAGACATAGAGGAGATCAGTGACCATATTTGTTTCACATCTATGCCTTTCGTTCATAGTGCACCTTGAAACTACTATCATAAAAGCATCCCCCTGACGGAGGAGGTGGTCGCATGACAGCATCTCTGAAGAGTATCTTTGGTCGTGATGCTTCATATCATCTGGGCAGCCCACTCACAGGAAAGCTGCTTTGCTTGTCTATTTATATTAGACTTAAAGACATGGTAGATATATTTTAAACTACCTTAAATATAAGAATTGAATTGATGTTGATTGCTTGGTCATTATGCATAAATTTAATATTGTAAAGCTGAAACTCTAAAGTTTTGATGAGATGCATTTAAAACATATAACAACATTTGGGCAAAATAATGTAATAGCAAGTTTCAATGAAATCAACAATATGTTAAATATCCTGAAATGTTTAATAACGTTGTTTTACACCCATGTGGGGTAGTTGGCTAGTGCCAGCTCATGTGCTGGAGGGAAGGGTGCCAGTCTGGGCCTGTTCACGTGGCAGATTTCCTGAGAGACTGTGAAAATCCCCAACATTGTGAAAAAGACACGTTGCCTCTCGGAGACTTAAAACTTGCGTAATGTCACTGCAGCTCCTCTCCGTTAGCCAGAGCTGCTCAGAAAAGCACGCTACTTTCTGGGATGGGGAAACTGATTCCATCATGTGATAGGAAGAGCTGCACAGGGACATAGACACTGGAAGACTGCAAAATTTCGACCATGTTTGCAATCTACCAACCTGGGTAACAAACCCTTCGGAAAGAACTAATTTCCAAAATTTTGACCTTTGACAAAATTGAGGAAACTCAGTATAATTTTGTGTAATGCCTTAAATGTTTTAAAATTTCTGAAAAAATATCATTATGAGAAATTTGCACATCACTTGGATGTAGTTGAAAGAGTGAGTGACCTTACTAATACAGCACAAGTTTCTGACACAGTTTCTGTCTCCTTTACTCTTAACAGGACCAAACATTCTCAGTATTTTCATCTATTACAAAGTACAAATAGAGGTGCCTGGGTGGCTCAGTCGGTTAAGCAACCAACTTCAGCTCAGGTCATGATCTCCCAGTTTGTGGGTTTGAGACCCACATTGGGCTCTGTGCTGACAGCTGACAGCCTGGAGTCTTCTTTGGATTCTGTGTCTCTCTCTCTCTCTGCTTCTCTTTCTCTTGTACTATGTCTCTCTCTCAAAACTATAAACATAAACGCGGTTTTAAAAAGTAGAAATAGAGATGATAATAAATGTTATTGTTTTGGGGCATAAAGTGATATCTTTCCATGGACACATTTAATTAATTGAAGTAAAAAATCCAAACATATACTTATAATATTTCTCATGAAAATAAATATTTCCAAATACAATTTTTTCATTTTTTTTTCATTTTCAATACTTGTATTTTTTCCAAATTTACAAATGCAATTATAATTTTTGTTAGTGGCACAATTATTTTGTATCATTACAAGGTTAAGTTATTCTAGAAATATACCTTCGATATTGCCAAAAGTATTATGATGACCAGAACTTAAAAGTATAAATGTGATTAATAAAATTGTATATTCAGAGGAGGGGAATAGAAGTGAACATGAGCTGAGGAAGAGGAAAGACACAAATCTACTATTTTACTTATGCATTTAATTTAATTTTTTTAGTTTACTTATTTATTTTGAGAGAGAGAGAGAGAGAGAGACAACCAGGCAGGGGGAGGGAATGTTGAGAGAGGGGGACAGAGGACCATAGGCAGGCTGTGTGCTATAGCAGTTAGCCTGATGCGGGGCTTGAACTCAGGAATCCCGAGATCATGACCGAGCCAAAGGCAGATGCCTAACTGACTGAGACACCCAGTCATCCTTTTTTTTTAATGTATTTTAAATGAATTATACCATGCAACAGAAGTCACACTTTTTGCTGCTATTTAAATTTATGATGAAATATTTTATATGCAGTCTTAAATTATTTTCAGAACTGTGAGGCAACAACCAAATAGTATGAAGACTACTAATATGGCTTGTTGCACTTAGAAGCAACAGAATCTATCATAAAGAGTCTGAAATATGACAACTCGAAAATGAAAAAACAAAAACAACATTGTATGCTAGAGTTTAAGAGAAATGCTTGCTATTATGTCTGGAGTCAAACCAATTGGTTTAATTTTTGTCAACAATTGCTTTTACAACCTTGGTCAATTCACTTCAGTGTTATGGGCTTTGGTTTCTTCAGAGTAAAAGCTAAATGATTGGTGTTACTTTTACCCCAAAATGATCATCCTTTGTCCAGTCAGGACAGAAATAAACTAACGGTCTCTCTAAAGGCAGATTGCCCATCTTTGATTGAATATAAGATTCACAGAAATAATTTCCTAAATTTCAAGGAAAATTAGAAATTGTAGAAGTACAGATAAAGTGTATCAATTTAATAATATATTAATTGGTTGTGTTAATTTATTTATAATGACTTAATTTATAGTGTAAGACTATATGTGAGTAAGAGAAAAGTCTCAACTACAGATTGATCCAGAATGGGCTTATGGAAAGAGAGGACAGACTGATGCCAAAATTCTACCCAATGAGAAACACATTTTTGAAGTGGAATTAGTGGATATGGACTGAAATAGCAAAGTGTCAGGTTTAAAGACATCATCAACAATAAAACATGGTCTTGAAGAAACTTAAGTAAATAATGAGAGCTGGTTACTCTTGGAAGGTGAGATTCACCTGGAAAATTCAAGAACACAGATATTGTTTACCTGATCTGCAACCTTTAATAAATGTAATCCATTATAATACCCTAAAGTTTGAAGTATTTTACTACAGCTGTGTGAAATATTGGTTAACGAGGGCCGACTATCCTTTTACCTCATGTTGAAAAGTAAAAGTCTCACTGAAATCCATGGAGTGTCTTGAAATAAAAAGAAGAAAGTAAATTGAGATAAATTTGTGTATACCCAGAGACACTGAAATCAATAGAAGAGAAAAGCATTCCTTCCTCTGATATCCAATATCTAAAACCCTGTTTTTATAATTTTCTCTTTCCATGTAATATGGATATGTAATTGATTCCTTATTTTATGATGTATATAAATAGAACATTTTAATAATGATCATAAGTTCAAAATAATATGCACATTCTAAGTAACTTTATTGAGCCCATATAAAATTTTCTCCTTTACCAGAACACCAGGACATGTATTATTTTTCATTATATTAATAACTTATTTGTAATTGAACTATCCATATTGAGTAGAGAGAATGAGAAGCATGTACAAGGTATTCAAGCAGCCTGAGTTACTAATATTACGATGACCTAGTATTTTTAATTTGCCAGATGGAAAAATAGCCCTTGGTGCCAGTCACTATCTGATTTTATCGTATTTTGAATAAAATTGTGTAAGCAATTGGTTTTGAGCAATTTTTAACGTTTATTATATTTTTGAGAGAGAGAGAGAAAGCATGTCAGGGAGGAGCAGAGAGAGAGGGGGACAGAGGATTCTAAGTGGGCTCTGCACTGGGACCAGAGAGCTTGGTGCTGGGCTCGAACTTATGAACCCTGAGATCAGGACCCAAGGGAAAGTCAGGAGCTTAACTGACAGAGCCACCAGGAGCCACTGAGCACTTTTTCTTAAAGTGGGAGTTCAGTGGAGAAGGATTCAGAGATTATGTTCCTTTTCAGGAAAAAGAAATAATAAAGGATTGATAGTGTTTGTGATATCTTCATAGGCAGAATATTAGTATGAAACAGCGGTGGGGCAGGCACTCATTATGCTTACTCTTTGCATAAAATTTTCTGAAATCCAGGGGCCCTTGGGTTGCTCAGTTGGATAAGCCATGTTGATCTTGATTTCAGCTAGGGTCATGACCCAGAGTTGTGGGATTGACCCCACATCGGGCTCCATGCTGAGTGTGGAGACTGCTTAAGATCCTCTGTGTCTGTCTCTCTCTGCCCCTCTCCCCACTTGTTTCACTCTCTCTCTCTCTCTGTCAAAAAAAAATAAAAAAATAAACCTTTTACTTAATGAGATTTTCTGAAATCCATTCTAATGTCTTTAAGCCTTCGGTGCAGCTCAGCATAGCTTATCACACTGCCACAGTGGAGCCCTTTGAAACAAATTCAGGATATAGACACTGTCTTATTTCCACTCATACCAAGTGACTATAGACACAATATAACACAATACATACACACACACTCACACACAAACACGAAAGACATATAGTAATAACTCGATAAAATATTATTTGGATTACTGACTCAATATTACATTCTGAACTCCTTGATTTTGTGATGCTTTGTTCTTCTGAATAAACTCATACTTGGTTGTCTCTTGAAACTCTGTCCATCCTGTTCTCCAAAGCTGACTTCAAACAATACCTATTTTTTGAAGGCATTACTCTAAAGTCTCCAAATGGACTTGAACCTTTCTTTCTTTCTTTCAACTCTATGTTGCTTTTTGTATCCCACCTTATACAGTGGCCACTTTCTTCACCGCCCTACTGTCAACACTGGATTTTGCATTCCTTGGAGATAAAGACTGTCTTATTTTAACTGCTACTTTTAGGAGATATCGATGTGTTTGTTTTGAGACTAGTCTCCTTGAGGCATGTTCTAAGAAAGGGGAATAAAATTAATGTTTACCAAGATTATGCAAGGTATTCACATGAGATCTATATTAAGATTTGGTCTTCATAATCAGATTAGGAGCTAGCTAATTAGGAGCTAGCTTCTGTTGCCTCAGTTTTGTAGACTAAAAACCAAAGGCGACTAGGGTTTCTGTTTTTTTTTTTTTTCCAGTAAGCAATAGAGAGCATCAAGGTCAGTAGCTTTGGATTAAAATCCACATCCTTTCCATTGTTGTAGACTCTTGGTCTAAAGTTCTCTCTCTCTACAAGAGAGCAGACTCAGGATGAAAATAGGAGAGAGATGGCTAATGTCCAGGAAAAGACAAGAGCCCTGAATAAGGCTCCTTACCCCATATTTATTAAAATCAGAAGGCTAACAAATGTGATGGGTGTGCACAAAGAGACAAAGAAACTGTGAGCATTAACCTGGGGACTTGACAGAAAAAGATGGGGTGTTGAGGATATACAGTGTTTGGGGTTTGGGTCAATAGAAACCCCTGGCACCCAGCAGTTGGGAAGATGGTCATAAATGACAGATAGCAGGTGCTGTCTGTTTATCTTAGCTAGCCTAGGGGAGAAGACAGATAGGGGAAATAACCTCAGGGTTAACAAGGCATCTTTCCCTATGTTAACCATTTCCCTCTGGCCTGCCTAGCCTGAAGGGCAGCGGACTTTAGTCCACTTTACTTGTTTTGCCTAACTTGGCCCTCTTCTGTGAAAGCAGTTTCTCTGCTATGGTACTAAACTGGGAGGCATTTTTGCCCTGCATGCCTAATCTTGCTTACCTCATATACTTTTGAATTGGGAGCCTTCATGCCCATTCCTATTCATGGGACTTTGCTTGTCCCTCTCTATTTATGGGGTTCAGCACCCCTAATGGTGGGGTGCCTTTGCACTGCCCTATCTCTGGGTCCCCATCATGTTTACAAAGCATGAGCATCCTATGGTTTTTATCTCTACACCTGGTTAACCCATTGGTATAAGCCCAGGGGGTATATTAATCCTCAACACATTATACATCCACTCTTCATTATATGTAAAGGTATATTTACCATCTTCATTTCTGGACACACTTCATTTACATTTCAAGAACAAACTCTACTCAAATACAATCCTCAAAGAGAAAAGACTTTAGCATCCATTAACCTGCTGACTGCATCCTTGACGTCCTTATTTCTCAGACTGTAGATCAGGGGATTCAGCATAGGGATCACCACTGTGTAAAACACAGACGCCACCTTGACTGTGTGCCTGGAGTTTTTGGAGTTGGGCACACAGTAGAGGAAGAGGATGGTCCCATGGAAGATGGTGATGGCGGTCAGGTGGGAGGCACAGGTGGAGAAGGCTTTACGGCGACCACTGGCTGAATGCATCTTGAGGATGGTGACAATGATAAACACGTAAGACGTGAGAATGATGACCAACGTACTAACTTCATTAAAAGTGGCAAAAATGAAAAGCAGCAACTGACTGATGTAAATATCAGAGCAAGACACGGAGAGCAATGCAGAGAACTCACAGAAGAAGTGATTGATTGTGTTGAAACCCTGGAAAGATAATCTGATAGCAGAGCACGTGAGTATCAGGGAACATGCCACTCCCCATGCATATGATCCCGCCACCAGCATGGCACAGAGCTTCTGGGACATGGCCACTGTGTAGAGCAGAGGGTTACAGATGGCCACGAAGCGGTCATAGGCCATCACAGCTAATAAAAAGGACTCAACTATCACAAAGGTACAAAAGAAAAAGAATTGTACTACACATCTGGAAATGAAATGGTCCTGTCTTCTACAAGTAGGTTTGCCAGAGTCTTGGGAACAATGACGGAGGAATAGCAGAAATCCACAAAGGAGAGGTGGCTGAGGAAAAAGTACATGGGGGTGTGCAGTCTAGAGTTAATCTTGATTATAGCTATCATCCCACATTCCCTACAACTGTGACACTGTAGATGGCCAAAAAAATCAAGAAGAGGGGGACTTGCAGTTCTGGGCAATCTGAGAAGCCCAAGAGAGTGAACACAGCCCCACTTTTATTTCTCTCTGACAGTAACATGATGGTTTCTGTTTGTCAGAATCTGAATCGGTCCTGAAAATAAAAGCATTAAAGAGAGTGAGCATCTAAGAAGTTTGCCTACCTACACTTAGCAAGACTGGAAGATGAAGCAAAATGTCTTTTCATAATTTCTCTATGTGTTTATTATGCAAGATATGCTAAATATCTAATGTTTGAAAATACGAGAATGATTTTTTAAATTTCATTGGTATAAAAGCAATACAATTATTAAATTATATTTATTCAAGTTCCTGGAGTGCCTGACTGACTCAGTTGGTAGAGCATGTGGCTCTTGATCTCAGCGTTGTAAGTTTGAGCTCCACACTGGGTGTAGAGATTATGTTAAAAAATTGTTTTTAACTGTTTAAGGTATCATCTGTAAATTTTAATATTTACAAAAAAGAATATGAGGTAAAGGGATGTATTTTTATTTTAAATCAAATTTTCCTATACCTTTTCCAGTTCCCCTTGAACATTATAAGTTCACACACCTTTACCAGCATATTATGACTTATTATATGAGCCCTATCTATAATTAGTACAGAAATAAGAGATAACCAAACAAATTAATTTTTACATCATAGGTTTGCACTATAACATTAAGAATAAACACCCCTAACACTTTAGGTTACATTTCATAAAACAGTTTAATCTCTTTCTATCTGACTCAGTAAATCTGATATTAAAATAAACCTGAATTCATTTTTCAGAGTATTTTCCTCAAGTAATGGGCTCCTAATTGTCAGTCTTTCCATATTGTTTCATGAATAATTACAATAGTTGATAAAGATAATCATGTCTATTTCCCAATTCTAGAGGTGACAAAAGAAACCTTGACTTTCTCAATGACATGCAAATAAGGACCAATCTACATATCTGTGACTAGTGCCCTGATTGGAACTCCAACCACATGCCCATTCCTACACACCAGACTCTGACCCACGTTCTAGGTGTAGATACCAGGAAACCTTTAATCATCTCTCTGGTAAGCTTATTTTGTTCCCACGACCCAAAAAAATAGTTTCAGATAGCCCATCAATAAAGATGTCATATCATTTTCAAGATTGAGAGCTTAATGGACCTCACTGTCCCAAATGAGTATTACCCATGTGAGTATTAAACACGACCCCTAAAGAAAATCCATCACGAAGCCAGACATTCTCATCATATCACATTTCTTGCTCAATACAATATTTCACTTATCTATGGAATTTCAGAATTTTTTTTAAATGAATGTTACATTTAAGATGATGATTCTTGCATCTCAAAAGCTATTATTAAATTGTTGGTAAAACTTTTCTATATCATTGAGCCCAAGAAATATAACAACTGAAATATTCTTACCTTAGTTTTCGTTATTTGCTGTAATTTTCTCAAACACATGGGTTTCTGCTTTATAACCTTAATTAAATCTGATCCCTTTTAATTTTTTCACTAGAGATCTGTTCAGTCTCTGCTAGTTTCATATTATTTAAATCCTCTCTATTCCACTTTGACTATTTCTTCAGTGATTTATAGAAATAAAACAATGCATATTCCCAAAGTTCTCATACCTCTTCTTACTCCCAACCATGGTACCCCTTGTTCATCTGAACCAGGATATCTAAGACAAAACTGTGTAGCATAAATGCATTTTCCTTTCTTTGCATATTCAGATATGTTATTTTTTCAGTAAATATTCTCAGCTGTCTCGATCTACGGGTAAGTTTCCCCTTCCTGTGCTGTTTTGCAGATATTCTACATTGAAACTAACATCAATGTGTCTCTAGAACCTGAAAACAAACCTGCTGATGGCAAAGGTAAGGCCTCTCCTGGTTGAGACTGATGGATTATTCTTAGATCTATAGTACAACCTTTGGGACATGAACTCTAGGGATTCGGTCTTGCCCCATTCTCTTGAGCTCATGAAATAAACAATTAAAATTAATCGCTTTCTCTGATGTAATTCACAAGGCTCAGAGCAGCATGAGAATTACATACAAAAATTCATATAAATATATTTTTAAGTTTATGTATTTAGTTTGAAATAAAGAGAGAGAGACATAGCAAGGAAGGGCAGGGAGAAAGGGAGAGAGAGAATACCAAGCAGGCCCTGCAATGTCAGCACAGAGCCCACTGCAGGAGCTCGAACACATAAACTATGAGTTCATGACCTGAGCCAAAACCAAGAGTCAGACACTTAACCGACTGAGTCACACAGGTGCCCTCAAAAATTTATATTTTAAAATCACTTCTCCAATCTCGGATTACTCCCATAACTTCCTACAAATATCGAAATTGTGGAATTATGAAAATCATCCTTAGCAAATATGGAGTGACTACCATATAGCAGGTATAAATGTCTTCCTCCTACCATCCACTCCAACCCTGCTGGAGAAGAGTGAAGGTCCATCTATTGTGTCATCATGATTCAATGAGAGTTAGAGCAAGAATACCTAAAGAACTAAATATCAAGTTGCAAAAATGATCTAGTTCCTTTGCAATCTTGTCCTATTCTACTACTCTTACTTGATTCTGCTTCCTCCAGCTAGTCTGACTCTTTTGCTTTTGTCCCTTGATTTTTGTTTTCTAAGAAAAATTACCCACTCTTTCTTTTATGGTCTTTTCTACTCGTCTTTCCTGCACACTGAAAACCTTGCCCTTAACTGTTTGTTCAAATGCACCTTTTCAGTGAAGCCTTCCACGATCGTACTGTTTTACTTCAGGAATTCCTCTACTACCCAACTGAGTGAATAAAGTACTTCATAAGGTTCAGATATATTTTTAGTACTAGTTATTTTCTTTAAATGTATCTTGCTTGTTTTCTCTTGCTAAGATAAAATTTCCAGGGAAGCGGAGATCATTTACTCCTTTGTTCACTAATATATGCCAAGATCCTAGAAGAATGAGTAGCATAAAGTCAGTGTACCATGAATCTTTATTGAGCAATAAACATGGCCTTCAAAGGAACTGGGAATAGAGCCAAACTACCAGAACTATGATGAATTTCCATGCAGAGAGGAGATAGTTCACCAGGAATGGGTAAGGATGTTTTAGAAGCAAAACATAAGGATGTTTCAGTTTCCTGAAACTGCATTCACATAAAAGAAAAAATAAACTGAAAAAAAAAATGTCAGCTCCTCTGAATTTCATCATTCATCAGGTTTATTACAACAGAAATGTTTACATTTTCAACATCAGGAGTAGCGTGGTGAAGTTACCAACACATGGAAAATATCTCCACTATTCTTCTTTAGAAAACTTTACAGGAAGTGTTGCTAAAATGTTATCATGTTGATACATTCAGCAAATATTTTTTCATATCCGTTAAACGGAAAACTACGCTACTGATTAGGGATAATACAAAAGTGGTCACTCTAAAGGTGCGTTTGAATGATACATAAAAGAGATAATATGTGGCTTAATTAGATAAGCAAATGGAAAACTAAAAGGCATGAAGAGTCCACCATGCTTACTTCACTACTTTACACTTCCATTCACACCAACCTCAAACCAGCCCATCATTAAAAGTCTCTGAAGAAATTCTGAGTCTACTTCAGAAAATAGTTTTTCAACGGTAATCTAGATCCTAATATTTTCTTGAGAGCTTGCTTCACGTCCTTGTTCCTCAGGCTATAGATGAGGGGGTTCAGCATGGGGATCACTACAGTGTAGAACACCGTGGCCACCTTGTCAGTATCCATTTCATTCCCAGAAGTGGGTCGGCAGTAAGTGAAAAGGATTGTTCCATGGAAGACAAGGATGGCCGTGAGGTGGGAGGCACAGGTGGAAAAAGCTTTGCGCCTTCCCTCTGCAGAGCGCATCCTCAGGATGGTGATGAGAATTAGCAGGTAGGAAGTGAGGATGATCACGATGGTGGTGACCTCATTGAAGGTGGCCATGATGTATACCAGCAGTTCATTCATAGTAACATCTGAGCAAGCAAGGGATATGAGAGGGAGTAGGTCACAAAAGAAGTGGTCAATCACATTTGATCTGTAGGATGGGATCTCAAGAGCTAAACACAAGTGGATCAGAGAACACACCATCCCACAGAGGTAGCAGCAAGACACCAGCTCCATACAGAGATTCCGGGACATGGTGACCGTGTACAGCAGTGGGTTCCAGATGGCCACGAAGCGGTCATAGGCCATCACAGCCAACAGAAAGATCTCAGTTACCACAAATGTGCAAAACAAGTAGAACTGCACCGTGCATCCCAGAAAGGAGATGGCTTTGTCCTCACTTAAGGTATTAGTTAGCATCTTTGGCACGATGACTGTGGAGTAGCAAAAATCCACAAAGGACAAGTGACTGAGGAAAAAGTACATGGGAGTGTGAAGGCGAGAGCTGACCTGAATCACAGCAATCAGGCCCAGGTTGCCCAGCACCGTGACGCCATAGATGAGAAGGAACAGCAGGAAGAGGAAGACTCTCAGCTCAGGGGCAACTGCGAATCCGAGGAGAATGAACTCTGTCACCCTGGAGCAGTTTCCCATGTCCATGTTCTCATTTGATTGAGGTTGGAGAGAATATTACTAGTTATCCTCCATTATATGATCCCACTTTCAATTTTTGGAAGTCTCTAAAAAAAAGACATAAACACACTAAGATACTTGATTTTTTTTCAGCAAAGAATTAGGACATGCCTTTTGTGAAGTTGAGGAAAGTGCTGGCATCTAGGAAAGATGCATAAGGTCACACTATAATTCACAGATCACACAAAAACGTCCACATCCATCACAGCATACGTGATTCCTTAAACGAGTCCTACAGAATTTACAGCTTGTCGCTAAATCATCACAAAGACATCCCACGTTAGTTAGTTAGCCATATTGTTTTATGAAACTCAAAGCTCCTCTCCTGACAGAATGTTTAATGAGTCCTGGAGGTATGGAGATCTCAGAAAATAATGGTTTATGATACACAATACGCTTCTCTGCACGTCACTGTAATGATGAGAAGCTTGTCTGCTGAGATTGTTAACCCACAAGTGTTCGTTTTTTATCAATATGGTTTACATGGATAAGGAGGTTTATACCCTTTACCAGCATTTTTCTATAAATTAACATAATTATTTTCTTAATTATGCTCTTCAATATCAGTCTTTCTACAGGGAGTTCATAGTTGGAATCAAACTTTCTGTAACTCTGACTCTGAAGCCTTAGAAAAACGTATAGAACAATTAAATTCACTGCTTAAAATCTATTTGAAGAAAGATCAAATATGATGTGTGAAAGTATTATGAAAATTTTTTGTTGCTGCATTGTAGCATTATTTATGATTCTAAATTTCGATAATAATATGTTGAACAAGAGGGAACTGGCCAGGGGCACCTAGTGACTCAGTTGGTTAAGCGTCTGACATTGGCTCAGGCTATGATCTCCTGGTCAATGAGTTCAAGCCCTGCATCCGGCTCTCTGCTTTCAGTCAAGGTTGCTTTGGATCCTCTGTCTCCCTCTCTTTGCCCCTCCCCAAATCGTGTGTGCTGTCTCTCAAAAATAAATAAATATTAAAAAGATATTTAAAAAAACGGAAGTGGTGAAAGCTGTGGTACATGCATATTACTGAAATCTGTGCAGCTGTTAAGAGAATAATTTTGAAGACCATTTAATGACCTGAAAAATGACTGATAAACTGATAAACTGGGAAGTTAAAAAATAGTAGGCAGAAGGCATAGATGGAATGTTATATCAGCACACATAATTTGCTTCACGTATTCAGCTCTCAAAAAATCCATAAAACACAAATAGTTTCTTCGAATCATCTGAAAAAGAAATGTAGACACTTGCCTGACGGTGTGGTGGACCCACTTGGTTATTCCAGGAAGAAAGGCAGTCTTCACCAAAATTCTACACAGTCGGGTATGTCCCCCTTTGTTCAAATGATTTCGAAGAGGCAAAAGATATTTGCATTAGAAATCCCAGTCTGGAAATAAATAGTTATTCTGAAACTACGATTTCCTCTCCTCAGTGGTCAGTGACAGAGAGTCATCTTTTTCTGAGTTCAATGAAGTACATAATTTTGTAAACCTTGCCTGTTTTCAAGACTGAAGGGGAAAAATTAGGCTGTGGATTATTTATGGAGAAATGGTTCTTACCCAGGAGGGACTTTCTTGCCTCTGGGACCTGGGACTATGACTGAAGACATGCTGAGTTGTCCCAGTAGGCAGGGGTGCTGGTGACATCTAGTGGGTATAGTCCAGGGCTGCTGCTGAACAGTCCATGATGCACATGGCCTCCCACCCCTCTCCCCTATAGCTCCTCCCCATACCAGCAGCACAGGCAAACACCAAACTATAAACTAGCCCAAAAGGTCATTAGTACCAAGGTTGAGAAACCTGCTATGGAAAGACATTTCTCAGGGCTGTCACAAGACCAAATAATTCCTTTCCTTTCTGCCTCACTAGTTGTCCCCATGTCTGTGTCCCTCCAAGAATAGTCCTGAGGGCCCCTTCCTGCAGCTCTCAGCATCAGAGACACTGTCAGGAGAACCTCCATGTGGTCTTTTCCAGGTTCCGTTTATGGAGTCAGTGTGAGAGAGGAGGAAGGGGAGAGGGAGAGATCAAGCATTCTCCCCAGTTTGCTTGCACCCTTTTCCTTCTTACACCATTAGATCTTACCAGGTGGTTGGGCCAGCAGATTAAACTGTTTCCATTCCGCACTAAGACTGTTTCTCAGTACACACAGGAAAAGTGTTTTCATAAGGAAGTGATTGAAACATGGCATTTCTTATCTCTAATCAAGAAAGAACAAAATACATAACTCCCCTCCTCAACAGTTCCTCTTTTGCATAGAAATGGCCATAATAAATTACACTTATGAGGGGAAAAAAGAGAGAAAAATCATCTAGCTCCCAGAAAATATCATTTAGGCCCATCCCCAGGAAAAGAGAGTGCAGTCCAACTACCTGTGGGAGAAGTGTTGCTTCCCCTGGTTCTGGAGTTGTTACCATGGAAATGCTTTAGGGTTTTGTGTGTCTGTGTCTCTGGGACCCACGCTCCCTAAGCTTCCCCAAACAGTTACTGGTCTCTCTGAGACATCGATGAGATATCAAGAAAACACTACTGTCCTGAGACAACAACTTCTATGAGATATAAAGAGATCGAAAATCTCTCCCAGCTGGGCACCTATTATTATAATCCAACAGGATTCCTGCCAGAGTTCATGATACACTGTAGAGCTTTTGATGCTGCACCCCGCATAGCTCTGTGACCCAAGGAACTTATTTTCCTATGAAGTAGACAAGTATGTCTTATAAACTTTGCCTGTGTTATATTCAGAAGCTCCTTCCTGGAAGGCACAGGGTCTGGAGACCAACCAGATTTCTGTCCAATACCAGAAACAGGTGTGAATAAGAAACCACCTTTAAGTTACTGTTCTGAATACAACTATTAAGACATTTTACCTTTATTTTAAATATATTTTTTTAATTTTTAATGTATATTTATTCTTTGAGAGAGACAGAGAGAGAGAGAGAGAAAGGGAGAGAGAGAACTAGCAGGAGAAGGGCAGAGAGAGAGACACACAGAATCTTAAGCAGTCTCCAGGTCTGAGCAATCAGCATAGAGCTGATGCTGGGCTCGCACCCACAAACTGTGAGATCATGACCTGAGCTGAAGTCCTACTCTCAGCTGACCGAGTCCCCCCGGTACCACAATTAACACATTTTATCTTTATAAAAATAAATACAATCAGTAAGTTATGCATCCTTATAAGTTGACTGAGGCACAGACACTTGTAACTTGCCCCAAGTTGGAATCACTGATAAAATTAGGCTCCGTACTGCTTGTTGATCTGAGACCCCCCAACCCTATATGAACTATGAAGAAGAAGAGAGACACTGTAGTCTTGGGGAGGTATCTCCTTGCTGGACACCAGAGGACATATAATACCAGAAGCTATATAATACCTCCTAAACCAACAGGGTTGAAATCACTGCCTGTGGTTTGTGCCCTTACACACAGTTAACTTTTAAAGAATTTCATGAATGTGATCAGTTACAAGTAATCAGTTTGCAAAATTTCAATAATTTATGTGCATTTTCTAGAGGTTGATTCATCTGAGGATTCCCTGAGTTTGAAGCATTTTTCTGGGGGTCTTTTTCACCGACCACTTTCATAATTTCTTTTCCCTCTTTTTCCAAAAGCAAGGATCCCCAATCTAAAACAAACAAACAAACAAACAAAAACAAAAGCAATCCTCCAAAACCTAAAACACAAGAACACTGAAGTACTGCTTTCCAGGGAGCCTGAGGTTGGCTTAATCAAGACACGCCCAACCCCAGTTTCTCTCCGGCATATACAGGCTCTTTTCAAGGAAAATAATGGCTTCAGGATGTGTATTTCAACCAATCCGGTGATGTTTTGAGAACAGACATAGAGGAGATCAGTGACCATACTTATTTCACATCTATGCCTTTCGTTCTTAGTGCACCCTGAAACTACAGTCACAAAAGCATCCCCCTGACGGAGGAGGTGGTCGCATGACAGCATCTCTGAAGAGCATCTTTGGTCATGATGCTTCATATCATCTGGGCAGCCCACTCACAGGAAAGCTGCTTTGCTTGTCTATTTATATTAGACTTAAAGACATGACAGATATATTTTAAACTACCTTAAATATAAGAATTGAATTGATATTGATTTCTTGGTCATTATGCATAAATTTAAAATTGCAAAGTTGAAACTCTAAGTTTTTGATGAGATGTATTTAAAACATATAAGAACATTTGGGTAAAATAATGTAATAGCAAGTTTCAATGAAATCAACAGTATGTTAAATTTCTCAAACTTTTTAATAACGTTGTTTTAATCAAGGTGTATCTCAATGGAAAGTGGAAGAATAATGGACATGCTTAATGGTTATATCATAAGTTTTAGGGAGGTCTTTGTGGTAACCTCAGAAATTAAGAAACCGAGTGGTTCCAGGGCACACGCGTGGCTCACTAATAGGTGTATGACTAGATTTGAGCTCAGGTCATTATCTCATGGTTGTGAGATTGGGTCCCACATCCAGCTCTGCTCTGAGCAGGGAGTGTGCTTGGGATTCTCTCTCTCCCTCTCTCTGCCCCTCCCCTACTCACACTATCTCTGTCTCTCTCAAAATAAATAAACTCAAAGAAACCTGAGTGGCTCCAATGATTGCAAGACAAATCACTTCAAACATATTAGTTAAAAACAACTGTTTATCAAATGGATCTCTGTGGTATGATCTGTAAGTTAGTTCTGCTGATCTGCTCCTGACATGACTGATCTTGGCTTGGTTTGCTTATGTGTATGATATGAACTTGGCAGTTGAGGTGATGTAGGAGGGGTTCACACCCATGTGGGGTAGTTGGCTACATACCAGCTCACGTGCTGGAGGGAAGGGTGCCAGTCTGGGCCTGTTCACGTGGCAGCTTTCTTGAGAGACTGAAAATCCCTGAGATTAGGAAAAAGCCACCTTGCCTCTCAGATGCTTAAAACTTTCACAATGTCACTGCAGCTCCTCTCCGTTAGCCAGAGCTACTCGGAAAAGCACGCTACCTTCCAGGATGGGGAAACGGATTCCACCATGGGATTGGAAGAGCTGCACAGGGGTATAGACACTGGAGGTCTGCAAAATTTAGACCATGTTTGCAGTCTACCAACCTGGGTAACAAACCCTTTGGAAAGACTTAATTTCCAAAATTTTGACCTTTGACAAAATTGAAGAAACTCAGTATAATTTTGTGTAATGCTTTCAATGTTTTAAGATTTCTGAAAAAAAATCATTATGAGAAATTTGCACATCACTTGGATGTAGTTGAAAGAGTGAGTGTCCATACTAATTCAGCACAAGTTTCTGACACAGTTTCTAGTCCCATTTACTCTTAACATGACCAAACATTCTCAGTATTTTCATCTCTTAAAAAGTCAAATAGGGGCACCTGGGTGGCTCAGTAAATTAATCAGCCAACCTCAGCTCAGGTCATGATCTCGCAGTTTGTGGGTTTCAGCCCCATGACGGGCTGTGTGCTGACAGCTGACAGCCTGGAGACTTCTTTGGATTCTGTGTCTCCCTCTCTCTCTGCTTCTCTTCTGCTAGCACTCTGTCTCTCTCTCAAAACAATAAACATTAATTTAAAAAAAGTGGTAATAGAGATGATAATAAATATTCTTGTTTTCAGTCATAAAGTAATATCTTTCCATGGATAAATTTAATTAATTGAAATAAAAAAATCCAAACATATACTCATAATATTTCTCATGAAAATAAATATTTCCAATTGCATTTTTTTTCATTTTAAGTAATTGTATTTTATCCAAATTTGCAAATGTAATTGTAATTTCATTACTGGCACCATTATTATTGTATCATTACAAGGTTAAGTTATTCTAGAAAAATTCCTTCAATATTGCCAAAAGTATTATGATTACCATACCTCAAAAGTATAAATGTGATTAATAAAATTATATATTCAGGGAAGGGGAATAGAAGGAACATGAGCTGAGGAAGAGGAAAGACCCAAATCTACTTTCTTATTTATGTATTTCATTTTATTTATTTATTAAATTATACTTATTTTTTTTTTGAGAGAGAAAGACAACCAGGCAGGGGGAGGGAATGTTGAAAGAGGGGCACAGAGGACGATAGGCAGGCTGTGTGCTACAGCAGTTAGCCTGATGCGGGGCTTGAACTCAGGAACCCCGAGACCATTTCCTGAGCCAAAGGCAGATGCTTAACTGACTAAGACACCCAGGCATCCCTTTTTTATGTATTTTAAATGAATTATACTATGCAACAGAAGTCACACTTTTTGCTGCTATTTAAATTTATGATGAAATATTTTATATGCAATATGAAATTATTTTCAGAACTGTGAGGCAACAACCAAATAGTGTGAAGACTACTAATATGGCTTGTTGCATTTAGAAGCAACAGAATCTATCATAAAGAGTCTGAAATGTGACAACTTGAAAATGAAAAAACAAAAACAACATTGTATGCTAGAGTTTAAGAGAAGATATGCTTGGTATTGTGTCTGAAGTCAACCGATCAGTTTAATTTTGTCAACAATTGCTTTTACAACCTTGGCCAGGTCACTTCAGTGTTATGGGCTTTGGTTTCTTCAGAGTAAAAGCTAAATGATTGGTGTTACTTTTCCCCCAAAATGATCACCCTTTGTCCAGTCAGGACAGAAGTAAAATAACAGTCTCTCTAAAGTCAGATTACCCATCTTTGATTGAATGTAAGATTCACAGAAATAATTTCCTAAATTTCAAAGAAAATTAGAAATTGTAAAAGTACAGATACATTGTATTAATTTATTAAAGTATTTATTTATTGTATTAATTTCTTAATAATGAGTTGACTTATTGTATAAGTCCATAAGTGAGTAAAGGAGAAAAGGCTTGACTAGAGATTGATCCAGAATGGCCTTATGGAAAGAAAGGACAGCCTGATGCCAAAATTCTACCCAATGAGAAACACATTTTTGAAGTGAAATTAGTGCATATGGACCGAAACAGCAAAGCTTCAGGCATAAAGACATCAGCAACAATAAAACATGACCTTGAAGAAATATGTAACTACTGAGAGCTGGTTACTATTGGAAGGGAAGTCTCAACTGGAAAATTCAAGAACATAGTTATTGTTTAACTGAAACCCCAGCCTTTAAAAATTGTAATCTATTATAATGCCCTAAAGTTTGAAAAATATTACTACAGCTGTGTGAAATATTGGTAAATGAGGACTGACTATCCTTTTATCTCATGTTGTAAACAAAAAGGCTCACTAAAATGTATTGAGTGTCTAGAAAAAAAAAAAAAAGAGAGAGAGAGGAAGAAGAAAGTAAAGTGAAAGATAATTTTGTGGATACACAGAGTAACCGAAGTCAATAGAAGAGAAAAGCATTCCTTCATCAGACATCCAATATCTGAAAACTGTGTTGTATTTTATTTTTCCATGTAAAATGATTATTTAATTGATTCTTTATACTATGATGTATGTAAGTAGAACATTTTAATCATGACCATAGTTCAAAATAATATGCACATTCTAAGTACTTTATTAGGACCATATAAAATTGTTCTCTTCTGCCAGAGTGCCAGCAAATGTATTATTTTTGTTATATTAAATGCTTATTTGTAATTTTAACTATCCATATGGAGTAGAGAGAAAGAGAAGCGTTACATGATACTCAAACAATATGAGTTATTAATATTACAGAGACCTAGTATTTTTAATTTGCCAGATAAAGTAAAGAGTCCTGGTGCTAATCACTATCTGATTTTATTGTGTTTTGAATAAACTTATTTAAGTAACTGATTTTAAGCATGTCTTAATTTTTTATTTTATTTTATTTTTGAGAGAGACAGAGAGAAAAAGAGAGAGAGAGAAAGCGTGTGCGGGAGGGGCAGAGAGAGAGGGGGACAGAGCATTCAAAGTGGGCTCTGCACTGAGACCAGAGAGCCTGGTGCGGGGCTCCAGCTTATGAACCTTGAGATCAGGACCCAAGGCAAAGTCAGGGGCTTAACCGACTGAGCCACTAGGAGCCGACTGAGTACTTTTTCTTAAAGTGGGAGTTCAGTTGAGGAGGATTCAGATATTATGTTCATGTTTGTGATGTCTTCATAGGCAGAAATTAGTATGAAACACAGGTGGGGCAGGCACTCACTATGCTTATTTCTGCATAAGATTTTCTGAGATCCAAGGGCCCTTGGGTAGCCCAGTTGGGTGAGACATGCTGATCTTGATCTCAGCCCAGGTCATGATCCCAGGGTTGTGGGACTCACCCCACGTCGGGCTCCATGCTGCCTGTGGAACCTGCTTAAGAATCTCTGTCTCTGTCTCTCTCTGCCCCTCTCCCTCACTCATTTTTTCCCTCAGTCTCTGTAAAAAAAAAAATTTTAAGAGATTTTCTGAAATCCAGCCAAACATCTTTAAGCCTTTGCTGGAGCCCATAAAAGCTTATCACACTGCCACAGTGGAGCTCCTTTGAAACACATTGAGGACACAGACAATGTCTTGTTAAATTTCCACTCATGCCAAGTGACCTATACACATAACACTCACACACACACACACGCTCTATATAGCAATCATTCAATAAAATATTTTTTGGACTACTGACTATTACATCTGACCTCCTTGATATTTGATGCTTTGCTCTTCTGAATGAAGTTCATGCCTTGTATCCAAAAACTCTGTCTGTCCTATTACTCAAAATGAAGTTAAAGTGATACCTATTTTTTGAAGGCATTACTCTAAAGTCCCCAAATGGACTTGAACCTTTCTTCTTTCAAACATTCTATGACACTTTTTATTTCCCACCTCATACAACGGCCACTGTCATCACTGCCCTATTGTCAACACTGGATTTTGCATTCCGTGGAGATAAAGTCTGTTTCATTTTAACTGCTACTTGTACTTTTAGGAGATAAATTCTTGTATTTACTGACATCCTAGTCTATTTGAGGTATGTTCTAAGAAAGGGGAATAAAATTAATGTTTTCTGAGATTATACATGGTATTCCACACGATATCTATGTTAATTTAAGCTCTAGTCTTCACAATCAGATTAAGAGCTAGCTGATGTTACCTCAAATTTGTAGATTAAAGCCAAAGGTGGGAAGGGCTTCTGATTTTTTTTTTTCCAGTGAGCAAGATATAGAGTCAAGGTCAGTCTCTAGGATAAAAATCCAGACCCTTTCCTTTGTACATCAACTCCTCATTGTATTCAAATGTATCTTTATCGTCTGCACATCTGGGAACACCTGATTTATATTTCAAGAACAAACTCTACTCAAATAATATGCTCAAAAGGAAAAGACTTTAGAATCCATTAACCTGCTGACTGCATCCTTGACGTCCTTATTTCTCAGACTGTAGATCAGGGGATTCAGCATAGGGATCACCACTGTGTAAAACACAGACGCCACCTTGACTGTGTGCCTGGAGTTTTTGGAGTTGGGCACACAGTAGAGGAAGAGGATGGTCCCATAGAAGATGGTGATGGCAGTCAGGTGGGAGGCACAGGTGGAGAAGGCTTTGCAGCGACCACTGGCTGAACGCATCTTGAGGATGGTGACAATGATAAACACATAAGACATGAGAATGATGACCAACGTACTGACCACATTGAAGGTGGAAAAAATGAAAAGCAGCAACTGATTGATATAAATATCAGAGCAAGACACAGAGAGCAATGCGGAGAACTCGCAGAAGAAGTGATTGATTGTGTTGAAACCCTGGAAAGATAATCTGATAGCAGAGCACGTGAGTGTCAGGGAACATGCCACTCCCCATGCATATGATCCTGCCACTAGCATGGCGCAGAGCTTCTGGGACATGGCCACTGTGTAGAGCAGAGGGTTACAGATTGCCACGAAGCGGTCATAGGCCATCACACCTAATAAAAGGATTCAGCTACCACGAAGGCACAAAACAAAAAATATTGTTCTATACATCCTGGAAATGAAATGGTCCTGTCTTCTACAAGTAGGTTTGCCAGAGTCTTGGGAACAATGACGGAGGAATAGCAGAAATCCACAAAGGAGAGGTGGCTGAGGAAAAAGTACATGGGGGTGTGCAGTCTGGAGTTAATCTTGATTATAGCTATCATCCCCACATTCCCTACAACAGTGACACTGTAGATGGCCAAAAAAATCAAGAAGAGGGGGACTTGCAGTTCTGGGTACTCTGAGAAGCCCAAGAGAGTGAACACAGCCCCACTTTTATTTCTCTCTGACAGTAACATGATGGTTTCTGTTTGTCAGAATCTGAATCGGTCCTGAAAATAAAAATAATTAAGAGAATGAGCATCTAAGAAGCTTGCCTATCTACTCTTAGCAAGACTGGAAGATGAAGCAAAATGTCTTTTCATAATTTCTCTATGTGTTTATTATGCAAGATATGCTAAATGTCTAATATTTGAAAACCGAGAATGATTTTTAAAATGTTCTTTCAGTATGAAAGCAATACATTATTGAATTAAATTTATTCAAGTTCTCAGGGGTCCTGGTTGACTCAGCCGGGAGAGCATATGGCTCTTGATCTTGTCATTGTAAGTTTGAGCCCCACACTGGGTGTAGAGATTATGTTAAAAAATTGTTTTTAACTGTTTAAGGTATCATCTGTAAATTTTAATACTTACAAATAAGAATATGAGATAAAGGCATGTATTTTTATTTTAAATCAACTTTTCCTGTAACTTTTCCAGTTCCCCTTGAACATTATAAGTTCATAGACCATACCAGCATATTATGACTTACTATATGAGCCCTATCTATAATTAGTACAGAAATAAGAAATCACAAAACAAATTAATTTTTACATCATAGGTTTGCACTATAACATTAAGAATAAATACCCCTAACACTTTAGGTTACATTTCATATAACACTTTAATCTTTTTCTATCTGACTCAGTAAATCTGATATTCAAATAAACCTGAATTCATTTTTCAGAGTATTTTCCTCAAGTAATGGGCTCCTAATTGTCAGTCTTTCCATATTGTTTCATGAATAATTACAATAGGTAATAAAGATAATCATGTCTACTTCCCAATTCTAGAGGTGACAAAAGAAACCTTGACTTTATCCATGACATGCAAATAAGGACCAATCTACATATCTGTGACTAGTTCTCTGATTAGAACCCAACCACATGTCCATCCATGCTTCCACACCTGACTCAGGACCCATGTTCTGAGTCTATATTCCAGGAAACACTTAGCATCTCTGTGGTAAAGTTATCTCTGGTCCCATGACTCAAGAAATAGTTTCGGATAGCTCATCAATAAAGGTGTCAAATCATTTTCAAGATTGAGAGCTTAAAGGCCCTCTCTGTCCCTAAATACATACATGTGAGTATGAAACACAACCCCCAAAAGAAAATCCATCACGAAGCCAGACATTCTCATCATATCACATTTCTTGCTCAATACAATGTTTCACTTATCTATGGAATTTCAGAATTTATTTTAGGGGCGCCTGGGTGGCTCAGTCGGTTAAGCGTCCGACTTCGGCTCAGGTCATGATCTCACAGTTCGTGGATTCGAGCCTGGCGTCAGGCTCTGTGCTGACAGCTCGGAGCCTGGAGCTTGCTTCAGATTCTGTGTCTCCCTCTCTCTCTGCCCTTCTCCCACTAACGGTCTGCTCTGTCTCTCTCTCTCCAAAAAGAATAAACATTAAAAAAAATTTAAAATAAATATTAAAAAATTATTTTATTTTTTATTTTTTTTCATTTATAATAGTTTATTTTCAAATTGGTTTACATAAAACACCCAGTGTTCATCCCAACATGTGCCCTTTTTTAATGCCCATCACCCCCTCTCCCCCCCCATCTCCCTCACCCTCAGTTAGTTCTTAGTCTTTGAGAGTCTCTTATGTTTTATCTCCCTCCCTCTCTGTGTCTTTTTTTTCTTTCCCCTCTTCCCCTCCCCCTGGTTTTTGCTACCCTATGACCCAGCAATAGCACTGCAAGGAATCTACCCAAGAGACACAGGAATGCTGATGCATAGGAGCACGTGTACCCCAATGTTCATAGCAGCACTTTCAACAATAGCCAAATCATGGAAAGAAACCAAGTGCCCATCAACTGACGAGTGGATAAAGAAGATGTGGTACATATATACAATGGACTACTATGTGGCAATGAGAAAAAATGAAATCTGGCCATGTGTAGCAACATGGATGGAACTGGAGGGAATTATGTTAAGTGAAATAAGTCAATCAGAAAAAGACAGATACCAAAAAAAATATTTTAAACATATGTTATATTTAAAATGATGATTCTTGCATCCCAAAAGCTATTACTAAATTGTTGGTAAAACTTTTCATTGGGCTTTCATTGAGCCCAAGAAACATAACTGAAACCTCATTACTTTTGTTTTCCCTATTTGCTGTAATTTTCTCAAACATATGGGTTTCCTGCTTTATAATCTTAATTAAAGCTGGCCCCTTTTAATTTTTTCACTAGAGATCTTTCAGTCTCTGCTAGTTTCATATTATTTTAATCCTCTCTATTCCACTTTGACTATTTCTTCAGTAATTTATAGAAACAAAAAAAAAATACATATTCCCAAAGATCTCAGACCTCTCTATCCTCCCACCCATGGTACCCCTTGTTCATCTGAACCAGGATATCTAAGACAAAACTGTGTAGCATAAATGCACTTTCCTTTCTTTGCATGTTTAGATATGTTACTTTTTTCAGTAAATATTCTCAGCTGTCTAGATCTAAGGGTAAGTTTCCCCTTCCCGTGCTGTTTTGCAGATATTCTACATTGAAATTAACATCAATCTGTCTCTGGAACCTGAAAACAAACCTGCTGATGGCAAAGGTAAGGCCTCTCCTGGTTGAGACTGATGGATTATTCTTAGATCTATAGTACAACCTTTGGGACATGATCCCTAGGGATTCGGTCTTGCCCCATTCTCTTGAGCTCATGAAATAAACAATTAAAATTAATTACTTTACTCTGATGTAATTCGCAAAGCCCAGAGCAGCGTTAGAATTATATACAAAAATTCGTAGAAATATATTTTTAAGTTTATGTATTTAGTTTGAAAGAGAGAGAGACATACCAAGGAAGGGCAGAGAGAAAGGGAGAGAGAGAATACCAAGCAGACTCTAAACTGTCAGCACAGAGCCCATTGCAGGAGCTCGAACACATAAACCATGAGTTCATGACCTGAGCCAAAACCAAGAGTCAGGCACTTAACTGACTGAGTCACACAGATGCCCTCAAAAATTTGTTTTTTAAAATCACTTCTCCAATCTCAGATTACTCCCATAACTTCCTACAAATATCGAAATTGTGGAATTATGAAAATCATCCTTAGCAAATATGGAGTGACTACCATATAGCAGGTGTAAATGTCTTCCTCCCTACCACCCACTCTAACCCTGCTGGAGAAGAGTGAAGGTCCATCTTTTGGGTCATCATTATTCAGTGAGAGTTAGAGCAAGAATACCTAAAGAACTAAATATCGAGTTGCGAAAGTGATCTCGTTCCTTTGAAATCTTGTCCTATTCTACTAATGTTACTTGATTCTGCTTCCTCCAGCTAGTCTGACCCTCTTGGTTTTGTCCCTTGAATTTTGTTTTCCAAGAAAAATTACCCACTCTTTCTTTTACGGTCTTTTCTACTTGTCTTTCCTGCACACTGAAAACCTTGCCCTTAACTGTTTGTTCAAACGCACCTTTTCAGTGAAGCCTTCCATGATCGTACTGTTTTACTTCAGGAATTCCTCTACTACCCAACTGAGTGAATAAAGTACTTCATAAAGTTCAGATATGTTTTTAGTACTAGTTGTTTTCATTAATTGTATCTTGCTTGTTTTCTCTTGCTAAGATAAAATTCCCAGGGAAGCAGAGATCATTTACTCCTTTGTTCACTAATATATGCCAAGATCCTAGAAGAATGAGTAGCATACAGTCAGTGTACCATGAATCTTCATTGAACAATAAACATGGCCTTCAAAGGAACTGGGAATAGAGCCAAACTACGAGAACTTTGATGAATTTCAATACAGGGAGGAGATCATTCACAAAGAATGATAAGGATGTTTTAGAAGCAATTCCTGAAATTGCAGTCACATAAAATAAAAAAGTAAAGAAACCGAAAGAAATGTCCACTCCTCTGAATTTCATCATTCGTCAGGTTTATTACAACAGAAATGTTTACATTTTCAACATCAGGAGTAGCGTGGTGAAGTTACCAACACATGGGAAATATCTCCACTATTCTCCTTTAGAAAACTTTACAGGAAGTGTTGCTAAAATTTTATCACGTTGATATATTCAGCAAATATTTTTTCATATCCATTAAATGGAAAACTACGCTACTGATTAGGGATAATACAAAAGTGGTCACTCTAAAGGTGCGTTTGAATGATCCATAAAAGAGATAATATGTGGCTTAATTAGATAAGCAAATGGAAAACAAAAAAGCGTGAAAAGTCCCCCATGCTTACTTCACTACTTTACACTTCCATTCACACCAACCCCAAACCAGCCCATCATTAAAAGTCTCTGAAGAAATTCTGAGTCTACTTCAGAAAATAGTTTTTCAACGGTAATCTAGATCCTAATATTTTCTTGAGAGCTTGCTTCACGTCCTTGTTCCTCAGGCTATAGATGAGGGGGTTCAGCATGGGGATCACTACAGTGTAGAACACCGTGGCCACCTTGTCAGTATCCATTTCATTCCCAGAAGTGGGTCGGCAGTAAGTGAAAAGGATTGTTCCATGGAAGACAAGGATGGCTGTGAGGTGGGAGGCACAGGTGGAAAAAGCTTTGCGCCTTCCCTCTGCAGAGCGCATCCTCAGGATGGTGATGAGAATTAGCAGGTAGGAAGTGAGGATGATCACGATGGTGGTGACCTCATTGAAGGTGGCCATGATGTATACCAGCAGTTCATTCATAGTAACATCTGAGCAAGCAAGGGATAAGAGAGGGAGTAGGTCACAAAAGAAGTGGTCAATCACATTTGATCTGTAGAATGGGATCTCAAGAGCTAAACACAAGTGGATCAGAGAACACACCATCCCACAGAGGTAGCAGCAAGACACCAGCTCCATGCAGAGATTCCGGGACATGGTGACCGTGTACAGCAGTGGGTTCCAGATGGCCACAAAGCGGTCATAGGCCATCACAGCCAACAGAAAGATCTCAATTCCCACACATGTGCAAAACAAGTAGAACTGCACAGTGCATCCCAGGAAGGAGATGGCTTTGTCCTCATTTAAAGTATTAGTTAGCATCTTTGGCACGATGACCGTGGAGTAGCAAAAGTCCACAAAGGACAAGTGACTGAGGAAAAAGTACATGGGAGTGTGAAGGTGAGAGCTGACCTGAATCACAGCAATCAGGCCCAGGTTGCCCAGCACCGTGATGCCATAGATGAGAAGGAACAGCAGGAAGAGGAAGACTCTCAGCTCAGGGGCAACTGCGAATCCGAGGAGAATGAACTCTGTCACCCTGGAGCAGTTTCCCATGGCCATGTTCTCATTTGATCGAGGTTGGAGAGAATATTAATAATTATCCTCTGTTATATGATTCCAAATTCAATTTTTGGAAGTCTCTAAAAAAAAGACATAAACACACTTAAGATAGTTGATTTTTTTTCAGCAAAGAATTAGGACATGCTTTTTGTGAAGTTGAGGAAAGTGCTGGCATCTGGGAAAGATGCATAAGGTCACACTATATAATTCACAGTTCACAGAAAAACGTCCACATCCATCACCATGTGTATGATTCCTTAAACGAGTCCTACAGAATTTACAGCTTGACGCTAAATCATCACAAAGACATCCCACATTACTTAGTTAGCCATATTGTTTTATGAAACTCAAAGCTCCTTTTCTGACAGAATGTTTAATGAGTCCTGGAGGTATGGAGATCTCAGAAAATAATGGTTTACAATACACAATACGCTTCTCTGCACGTCACTGTAATGATGAGAAGCTTGTCTGCTGAGATTGTTAACCCACAAGTGTTCGTTTTTTATCAATATGGTTTAGATGGAGAAGGAGGTTTATACCCTTTACCAGCATTTTTCTATAAATTAACATAATTATTTTCTTAATTATGCTCTTCAATATCAGTCTTTCTACAGGGAGTTCATAGTTGGAATCAAACTTCCTGTTACTCTGACTCTGAAGCCTTCGAACAACATATACAACAAATAAATTCACTGCTTAAAATCTATTTGAAGACCAAATCAAAGATGATGTGTGAAAGTATTACGAAACATTTCTGTTGCTGCATTATAGCATTATTTATGATACTAAATTTCAATAATAATATGTAGAACAAGAGGGAACTGGCCAGGGGCACCTAGTGGCTCATTTGGTTAAGCGTCTGACATTGGCTCAGGCTATGATCTCCTGGTCAATGAGTTCAAGCCCTGCATCGGACTGTCTGCTTTCAGTTCAGGGTCTGCTTTGATTCCTCTGTCTCCCTCTCTTTGCTTCTCCTCAAATTGTATGTGTTGTCTCTCAAAAATAAGTAAATATTAAAAAGATATGAAAAACAAACGGAAATGGTGAAAGCTGTGGTACATGTATATTACGGAAATCTATGCAACTATTAAGAGGATATTTTTGAAGGCCATCTAATGTCCTGAAAAATGACTGATAAACTGGGAAGTTAAAAAATAGTAGGCAGAAGGCATAGATAAAATATTCGATTTGCACACATAATTTGCTTCACGTATTCAGCCCTCACAAAATCCATAAAACATAAATAGTTTTTTCGAATCATCTGAAAAAGAAATGTAGACACTTGCCTGACAGTGTGGAGGACCCACTTGGTTATTCCAGGAAGAAAAGCAGTCTTCACCAAAATTCTACACAGTCAGGTATGTCCCCCTTTGTTCAAATGATTTCGAAGAGGCAAAAGATATGTGCATTAAGAAATCCCAGTCTGGAAATAAATAGTTATTCTGATACTACGGATTTCCTCTCCTCAGTGGTCAGTGACAGAGAGTCATCTTTTTCTGAGTTCAATGAAGTACATAATTTTGTAAACCTTGCCTGTTTTCAAGACTGAAGGGGAAAAATTAGGCTGTGGATTATTTATGGAGAAATGGTTCTTACCCAGGAGGGATTTTGTTGCCTCTGGGACCTGGGCCTATGACTGAAGACATGCTGAGTTGTCCCAGTAGGAAGGGGTGCTAGTGATATCTAGTGGGTAGAGCCCAGGGTTGCTGCTGAACAGTCCATGATGCACATGGCTGCCCCACCCGCCTCCCCTATCCCTCCTCCCTATACCAGCAGCACAGGCAAATGCCAAAATATAAACTGGTCCAAAAGGTCAGTAGTACCAAGGTTGAGAAACCTGCTATGGAAAGACATTTCTCAGGGTTGTCACAAGACCAAATAATTCTTCCCCTTTTTGCCTCATGGGTTGTCCCCATGTCTGTGTCCCTCCAGGAACAGTCCTGAGGGCCCCTTCCTGCAGCTCTCAGAATCAGAGACACTGTCAGGAGACCCTCCCTGTGGTACTTTACAGGATCCATTTATGGAGTCACTGTGAGAGAGGAGGAAGGGGAGAGAGTGAGACTCAGCATTCTCCCTAATTTGTTTGCACCCTTTTCCTTCTTATACCATTAGCTGTTATCAAGTGGTTGGGCCAGCAGATTAAACTGTTTCCATTCCGCACTGAGACTGTTTCTCAGTACACACAGAAAAAGTGTTTTCATAAGGAAGTGATCGAAACATGGCATTTCTTATCTCTAATCAAGAAAGAACAAAATACAAAACTTCCCTCCTCTACAGTTCCTCTTTTGCATAGAAATGGGCATAATAAATTACGTTTATGAGGGGGAAAAAAAGAGAAAAAGCATCCAGCCCAGAAAATATCATTTACACCCATCCCCAGGAAAAGAGAATGCAGTCCAACTACCTGTGGGAGAAGTGTTGCTTCCCCTGGTTCTGGAGATGTTACCATGGAAATGCTTTAGGGTTTTGTGTGTCTGTGTCTCTGGGACCCACGCTCCCTAAGCTCCCAAAACAGTTATTGGTCTCTCTGAGACATCAATGAGATATCAAGAAAACACTACTGTCCTGAGACAACAACAACTTCTATGAGATATAAAGAGATCGAAAATCTCTCCCAGCTGGGCACCTATTATTATAATCCAACAGGATTCCTGCCAGAGTTCATGATACACTGTAGAGCTTTTGATGCTGCTCCCCGCATTGCTCTGTGACCCAGGGGGCATGTGTTCCTTATGAAGTAGACAAGTATGTCTTATAAACTTTGCCTGTGTTGTATTCAGAAGCTCCTTCCTGGAAGGCACAGGGTCTGAAGACCAACCAGATTTCTGTCCAATACCAGAAACAGGTGTGAATAAGAAACCACCTTTATCAAGAAGAGTAATAATAGCTCACATCTACTACCCACTGTCTGTGACCCAGTTACTCTTCTGAATACAACTATTAACACATTTTATCTTTATTTTAGATATAATTTTTAATTTTTAATGTATATTTATTCTTTGAGAGAGACAGAGAAGGAGAGAGAAAGAGAGAGAGAGAACTAGCAGGAGAGGGCCAGAGAGAGAGACACATAGAATCTTAAGCAGGCTCCAGGCCTGAGCAATCAGCACAGAGCTGATGCTGGGTTCACACCCACAAACTGTGAGATCATGACCTGAGCTGAAGTCCTACGCTCAGCTGACTGATTCCCTCTGGTACCCCCATTAACACATTTTATCTTCATAAAAATAAATGAGATCAGTACATTATGCATCCTTACGATAAGTTGACTGAGGCACAGACAGTTGTAACTTGCCCCAAGTTGAAATCACTGATAAAATTAGGCCCTGTACTGTTTTTTGATCCATGCCACCCAACCCCATATGAGCTGTGAGGAATAACATAGCTACTGACTTTGCTGGGCAGGGGAGGCGTATCCCTGCTGGACACCAGAGGCCATACAATACCAGAGGCTATATAATACCTCCTAAATCAACAGGGTTGAAATCACTGCCTGTGGTTTGTACCCTTACATACAGTCAACCTTTAAAGAATTTAATGAATGTGATGAGTTACAAGTAATCAGTTTGCAAAATTTCAATAATTTATGTGCGTTTTCTTGAGGTTGATTCATCTGAGGATACCTTGAGTTTGAAGCATTTTTCTGGGGGTCTTTTCCACCGACCACTTTCATAATTTCTTTTCCCTCTTTTTCCAAAAGGATCCCCAATCTAAAACAAACAAACAAACAAACAAACAAATAAAAAACAAAAGCAACTTTCCAAAACCTAAAACACAAGACCACTTTAAAGTACTGCTTTCCAGGAAGCCTGAAGTTGGCTTAATCTAGACACATCCAACCCGAGTTTCTCTCCGGCATATACAGGCTCTTTTCAAGGAAAATAATGGCTTCAGGATGTGTATTTCAACCAATCCGGTGATGTTTTTAAATCAGACATAGAGGAGATCAGTGACCATATTTGTTTCACATCTATGCCTTTCGTTCTTAGTTCACCCTGAAACTACTGTCACAAAAGCATCCCCTTGACGGAGGTGGTGGTCGTATGACAGCATCTCTGAAGAGCATCTTTGGTCATGTTGCTTCATATCTGGGCAGCCCACTCACAGGAAATCTGCTTTGCTTGTCTATTTATATTAGACTTAAAGACATGGCGGAAATATTTTAAACTACCTTAAATGTAAGAATTGAATTGATGTTGATTTCTTGGTCATCATGCATAAATTTAAAATTGTAAAGTTGAAACTCTAAGTTTTTGATGAGATGTATTTAAAACATATAAGAACATTTTGGTAAAATAATGTAATAGCAAATTTCAATGAAATCAACAGTATGTTAAATTTCTCAAACTTTTTAATAACGTTGTTTTAATCAAGGTGTATCTCAACGGAAAATGGAAGAATAATGGACATGCTTTATGGTTATACGATAAGTTTTAGGGAGGTCTTTGTGGTAACCTCAGAAATTAAGAAACTGAGTGGTTCCAGGGCACACGTGTGGCTCACTAAATTAGGTGTATGACTCAATTTGAGCTCAGGTCATTATCTCATGGTTGTGAGATTGGGTCCCACATCCAGCTCTGCTCTGAGCAGGGAGTGTGCTTGGGATTCTCTCTCTCCCTCTCTCTGCCCCTCCCCTACTCACACTATCTCTGTCTCTCTCAAAATAAATAAACTCAAAGAAACCTTACTGGCTCCAATGATTGCAAGACAAATCACTTCAAACATATTAGTTAAAAACAACTGTTTATCAAATGGATCTCTGTGGTATGAGTCTATAAGTTAGTTCTGCTGATCTGTGCCTGACATGACTGATCTTGGCTTGGTTTGCTTATGTGTATGATATGAACTTGGCAGTTGAGGTGATGTAGGAGGGATTCACACCCATGTGGGGTAGTTGGCTAGATGCCAGCTCATGTGCTGGAGGGAAAGGTGCCAGTCTGGGCCTGTTCACGTGGTAGATTTCCTGAGAGACTGTGAAAATCCCCGAGATTAGGAAAAAGCCACGTTGTCTCTCGGAGGTTTAAAACTGGCCCAATGTCCCTGCAGCTCCTCTCCGTTAGCCAGAGCTCCTCAGAAAAGCACACTTCCTTCCAAGATGGGGAAAATGATTCCACCATGTGATCGGAAGAGCTGCACAGGGGCATAGACACTGGAGGTCTGCAAAATTTAAACCATGTTTGCAATCTACCTACCTGGGTAACAAACCCTTCGGAAATAATTAATTTCCAAAATTTTGCCCTTTGACAAAATTGAGGAAACTCAGTATAATTTTGTGTAATGCCTTAAATGTTTTAAAATTTCTGACAAAAAATCATTATGAGAAATTTGCACATCACTTGGATGTAGTTGAAAGAGTGAGTGTCCGTACTAATTCAGCACAAGTTTCTGACACAATTTCTAGTTCCATTTACTCTTAACATGACCAAACATTCTCAGTATTTTCATCTCTTAAAAAGTCAAATAGGGGCGCCTGGGTGGCTCAGTAGGTTAAGCAGCCAACTTCAGCTAAGGTCATGATCTCGCAGTTTGTGGGTTTCAGCCCCATAGCGGGCTCTGTGCTGACAGCTGACAGCCTGGAGCCTTCTTTGGATTCTGTGTCTCCCTCTCTCTCTGCTTCTCTTCTGCTCGCACTCTGTCTCTCTCTCAAAACAATAAACATTAATTTAAAAAAAGTAGTAATAGAGATGATAATAAATGTTCTTGTTTTCGGGCATAAAGTAATATCTTTCCATGGATACATTTAATTAATTGAAATAAAAAAATCCAAACATATACTCATAATATTTCTCATGAAAATAAATATTTCCAAATGCATTTTTTTCATTTTAAGTAATTGTATTTTATCCAAATTTGCAAATGCAATTGTAATTTTCATTATTGGCACCATTATTATTGTATCATTACAAGGTTAAGTTATTCTAGAAAGATACCTTCAATATTGCCAAAAGTATTATGATTACCAGAACTTAAAAGTATAAACTTGATTAATAAAATTATGTATTCAGTGAAGGGGAATAGAAGTGAACATGAGCTGAGGAAGAGGAAAGACACAAATCTACTTTCTTATTTATGTATTTTATTTTATTTATTTTTTAAGTATACTTATTTTTTTGAGAGAGAGAGCAACCACCAGGCAAGGGGAGGGAATGTTGAGAGAGCAGCACCGAGGACCATAGGCAGGCTGTGTGCTACAGCAGTTAGCCTGATGCGGGGCTTGAACTCAGGGATCCTGAGACCATGACCTGAGCCAAAGGCAGATGCTTAACTGACTGAGACACCCAGACATCCCTTATGTAATGTATTTTAAATGAATTATACTATGCAACAGAAGTCACACTTTTTGCTGCTATTTAAATTTATGATGAAATATTTTATATGCAATATTAAATTATTTTCAAAACTGTGAGGCAACAACCAAATTGTGTGAAGACTACTAATATGACTTGTTGCATTTAGAAGCAACAGAATCTATCATAAAGAGTCCGAAATGTGACAACTTGAAAATTAAAAAAAAAAAAAAAAAAAAAAAAAAAAAAAAAAAAAAAAAAACATCGTATGCTAGAGTTTAGGAGAAGATATGCTTGCTATTGTGTCTGAAGTCAAACCAATTGGTTTAATTTTGTCAACAATTGCTTTTACAACCTTGGCCAGGTCACTTCAGTGTTATGGGCTTTGGTTTCTTCAGAGTAAAAGCTAAATGGTTGGTGTTACTTTTATCCCAAAATAATCATCCTTTATCCAGTCAGGACAGAAGTAAACTAACAGTCTCTCTAAAGTCAGATACCCATCTTTGATTGAATGTAAGATTCACAGAAATAATTTCCTAAATTTCAAAGAAAATTAGAAATTGTAAAAGTACAGATAAATTGTATTAACTTATTACTTAAAGTATTATTTTTTATATTAATTTCTTAATAATGAGTATTAAGGACTTACTTTTTGTATAAGTCCATAAGTGAGTAAAGGAGAAAAGTCTTGAATAGAGATTGATCCAGAATGGCCTTATGGAAAGAAAGGACAGCCTGATGCCAAAATTCCACCCAATGCAAAACACATTTTTGAAGTGAAATTAGTGGATATGGACTGAAATAGCAAAGCTTCAGGCATAAAGACATCAACAACAATAAAACATTACCTTGAAGAAATATGTAACTACTGAGAGTTGGTTACTATTGGAAGGGAAGTCTCAACTGGAAAATTCAAGAACATAGTTATTGTTTACCCGAAACCCCAGTGTTTAATAAAGATAATCTATTATAATGCCCTAAAGTTTGAAAAATATTACTACAGCTGTGTGAAATATTGGCAAACGAGGACTGACTATCCTTTTACCTCATGTTGTAAACAAAAAGGCTCACTAAAAATGTATCAAGTGTCTAGAAAAAAAAAGGAGAGAAGAAGAAGAAAGTAAAGTGAAAGATAAATTTGTGGATACACAGAGTAACCGAAGTCAATAGAAGAGAAAAGCATTCCTCATTAGACATCCAATATCTGAAAACTGTTGTATTTTATTTTTCCATGTAAAATGATTATTTGATTCTTTATACTATGATGTATGTAAGTAGAACATTTTAATCATGACCATAGTTCAAAATAATATGCACATTCTAAGTAACTTGATTAGGACCATATAAAATTGTTCTCTTCTGCCAGAGTGCCAGCAAATGTATTATTTTTGTTATATTAAATACTTATTTGTAATTTTAACTATCCATATTGAGTAGAGAGAAAGAGAAGCGTTACATGATACTCAAACAATATGAGTTATTAATACTACAGAGACCTAGTATTTTTAATTTGCCAGATAAAGTAAAGAGTCCTGGTGCTTATCACTATCTGATTTTATTGTGTTTTGAAAAAACTTATTTAAGTAATTGATTTTGAGCATTTTTTAATTATTTATTTTATTTTATTTTTGAGAGAGACAGAAAGAGAGAGAGAAACCATGTGCGGGAGGGGCAGAGAGAGAGAGGGACAGAGCATTCAAAGTGAGCTCTGCACTGAGACCAGAGAGCCTGGTGCGGGGCTCCAGCTTATGAACCTTGAGATCAGGACCCAAAGCAAAGTCAGGGGCTTAACCGACTGAGCCACTAGGAGCCGACTGAGTACTTTTTCTTAAAGTGGGAGTTCAGTTGAGGAGGATTCAGATATTATGTTCATGTTTGTGATGTCTTCATAGGCAGAAATTAGTATGAAACACAGGTGGGGCAGGCACTCACTATGCTTATTTCTGCATAAGATTTTCTGAGATCCAAGGGCCCTTGGGTAGCCCAGTTGGGTGAGACATGCTGATCTTGATCTCAGCCCAGGTCATGATCCCAGGGTTGTGGGACTCACCCCACGTCGGGCTCCATGCTGCCTGTGGAACCTGCTTAAGAATCTCTGTCTCTGTCTCTCTCTGTCCCTATCCCTCACTCATTTTCTCCCTCTGTCTCCATAAAAAAAAAAAAATAATAATAATAGATTTTCTGAAATCCAGTCTAACATCTTTAAGCCTTTGGTGGAGCCCATAAAAGCTTATCACACTGCCACAGTGGAGCTCGCTTGAAACACATTGAGGACACAGACAATGCCTTGTTAAATTTCCACTCATGCCAAGTGACCTATACACATAACACTCACTCTCTGTCTCTCTCTCTCTCTTTCTCTCTCTCTTGCTCTCACACACACACACGTTATATAGTAACCATTCAATAAAATATTTTTTGGACTACTGACTCAGTATTACATTCTGACCTCCTTGATTTTGTGATGCTTTGCTCCTCTGAATGAAATTCATGCCTTATATCCAGACACTCTGTCTGTCCTATTACTCAAAATGAAGTTAAAGCGATACCTATTTTTTGAAGGCATTACTCTAAAGTCCCCAAATGGACTTGAACATTTCTTCCTTTCAAACACTCTATGACATTTTTTATTTCCCACCTTATACAATGGCCACTGTCATCACTGCCCTACTGTCAACACTGGATTTTGCATTCCTTGGAGATAATGTCTGTTTAATTTTAACTGCTACTTGCACTTTTAGGAGATAAATTCTTGTATTTACTGACATCCTAGTCTATTTGAGCTATGTTCTAAGAAAGGGGGATAAATTAATGTTTTCTGAGATTATAAAGGTATTCCACATGATATCCATATTAAGGTTTAGTCTTCACAATCACAATAGGAGTCAGCTGATGGTACCTCAAATTTTTAGATTAAAGCCACAGGTGGGAGGGGCTTCTGATTTTTTTTTTTCCAGTAAGCAAGAGATAGCGTCAAGGCCAGTCTCTTGGATCAAAATTCACATCCTTCCCTTTGTACATCAACTCCTCATTGTATTCAAAGGCATCTTTACAGTCTACTTTTCTGGGCACAGCTGATTTATATTTCAAGAACAAACTCTACTCAAATAATATGCTCAAAAGGAAAAAACTTTAGCATCCATTAACCTGCTGACTGCATCCTTGACGTCCTTATTTCTCAGACTGTAGATCAGGGGATTCAGCATAGGAATCACCACTGTGTAAAACACAGACGCCACTTTGACTGTGTGCCTGGAGTTTTTGGAGTTGGGCACACAGTAGAGGAAGAGGATGGTCCCATAGAAGATGGTGATGGCGGTCAGGTGGGAGGCACAGGTGGAGAAGGCTTTGCGGCGACCACTGGCTGAACGCATCTTGAGATGGTGACAATGATAAACACATAAGACATGAGAATGATGACCAGCGTACAGATCACGGTGAAGGTGGTAAAAATGAAAAGCAGCAACTGACTGATGTAAATATCAGAGCAAGACAGGGAGAGCAATGCAGAGAACTCGCAGAAGAAGTGATTGATTGTGTTGAAACCCCGGAAAGATAATCTGATAGCAGAGCACGTGAGTGTCAGGGAACACGCCACTCCCCATGCATATGATCCCGCCACCAGCATGGCGCAGAGCTTCTGGGACATGGCCACTGTGTAGAGCAGAGGGTTGCACATGGCCACGAAGCGGTCATAGGCCATCACAGCTAATAAAAGGGATTCAGCTACCACAAAGGTACAAAACAAAAAATATTGTACTATACATCCTGGAAATGAAATGGTCCTGTCTTCTACAAGTAGGTTTGCCAGAGTCTTGGGAACAATGACGGAGGAATAGCAGAAATCCACAAAGGAGAGGTGGCTGAGGAAAAAGTACATGGGGGTGTGCAGTCTGGAGTTAATCTTGATTATAGCTATCATCCCCACATTCCCTACAACAGTGACACTGTAGATGGCCAAAAAAATCAAGAAGAGGGGGACTTGCAGTTCTGGGTACTCTGAGAAGCCCAAGAGAGTGAACACAGCCCCACTTTTATTTCTCTCTGACAGTAACATGATGGTTTCTGTTTGTCAGAATCTGAATCGGTCCTGAAAATAAAAATAATTAAGAGAGTGAACATCTAAGAAGCTTGCCTACCTACGCTTAGCAAGACTGGAAGATGAAGCAAAATGTCTTTTCATAATTTCTCTATGTGTTTATTATGCAAGATATGCTAAATGTCTAATATTTGAAAACCCGAGAATGATTTGTTAAATGTTCTTTCAGTATGAAAGCAATACATTATTGAATTAAATTTATTCAAGTTCTCAGGGGTCCTGGTTGACTCAGCCAGGAGAGCATATGGCTCTTGATCTTGTCATTGTAAGTTTGAGCCCCACACTGGGTGTAGAGATTATGTTAAAAAAATGTTTTTAATTGTTTAAGATCTCATCTGTAAATTTTAATACTTACAAATAAGAATATGATATAAAGGCATGTATTTTTATTTTAAATCAACTTTTCCTGTAACTTTTCCAGTTCCCCTTGAACATTGTAAGTTCATAGACCATACCAGCATATTATGACTTACTATATGAGCCCTATCTATAATTAGTACAGAAATAAGAAATCACAAAACAAATTAATTTTTACATCATAGGTTTGCACTATAACATTAAGAATAAATACCCCTAACACTTTAGGTTATATTTCATATAACACTTTATCTTTTTCTATCTGACTCAGTAAATCTGATATTCAAATAAACCTGAATTCATTTTTCAGAGTATTTTCCTCAAGTAATGGGCTCCTAATTATCAGTCTTTCCTGTTGGGAGCCGTTTGGGCTCACAGGTTGAGACCCCTCCCTGTGTGGAAAAGGTGTGGAAAAGGTTGAAGCAAAAGCTCGCCAGCCAAACTGGCGCCTAGTCTTACAACTACTCTCTTTGGCCTAAGGAATGTAATGCTCTTTTATTTTACCGCATTTAGATAAAAGGAAGGACCTGGAGCAGGATGCTTTGATGAATTGCATCTGAATGAGAGTAGCCTGACCACCTTAAAGTTGCATCTTGGGGATGGGCTGCATAGATTGATAACAGTTATGAGCTGGCTGAATATTGGTGTGATTTGTGTAAATGTTAGGCTCCTATCATGTAAATTCACGGGCAAAGGACAAGCATTGGAGATTCTGTCCTTGCCAGACGGGTTGGACCTCCCCCATTGTAATTGGAAGAATAGGCAATGACTCCTGGCCTGTTTATAGATAATTAACATAGTCAGGCCCAGGTAACTTCCTGTCCTCTCCCCCAGCCTTAGATTTATATGCTAACTAACTTGAAAACAACTTGCAAGACTCGCTGCTTTACCGATATAACACATTATTGTTCAAACTATGCTTACTGATGGGCTGTCACTCATTGCTGTAATGTAACTCACTACCTTTAAATAAAGACACTGAGGCCAGCAGGGCAGAGATGCCAGAATAGACACCAGAATGGCAGAGACGCCAGAATTTCCAGGGCTGCCTGCTTGGTCATCAGATTCCATCTCACTCGTGGCTCTCTCACCTCATTTCGCCTAACCGTTCGTCCTTCGTGGACCCCTAGATTCGCCGGAACGAGGACCGACTCCGGCACTTTCCATATTGTTTCATGAATAATTACAATAGGTGATAAAGATAATCATGTCTACTTCCCAATTCTAGAGGTGACAAAAGAAACCTTGACTTTCTCCATGACATGCAAATAAGGACCAATCTACATATCTGTGACTAGTTCTCTGATTAGAACCCAACCACATGTCCATCCATTCTTCCACACCTGACTCAGGACCCATGTTCTGAGTCTATATACCAGGAAACACTTAATCATCTCTGTGGTAAAGTTATCTCTGGTCCCATGACCCAAGAAATAGATTCGGATAGCTCATCAATAAAGATGTCAAATCATTTTCAAGATTGAGAGCTTAATGGCCCTCTCTGTCCAAAAATTCATACATGTGAGTATAATACACAACCCCCAAAAGAAAATCCATCACGAAGCCAGACATTCTCATCAGTATCATATGTGTTGCTCAATACAATATTTCACTTATCTATGGAATTTCAGAATTTATTTTAAATGAATGCTATATTTAAGATGATGATTCTTCCATCTCAAAAGCTATTATTAAATAGGTGGTAAAGCATTTCTATATCATTGAGTCCAAGAAATATAACAACTGAAATCTTCTTACCTTTGTTTTCCTTTTTTTACTGTAATTTTTCTCAAACACATGGGTTTCTGCTTTATAATCTTAATTAAAGCTGGTCCCTTTTAATTTTTTCACTAGAGATCTGTTCAGTCTCTGCTAGTTTCATATTATTTAAATCTTCTCTATTCCACTTTGACTATTTCTTCAGTGAATTATAGAAACAAAACAATGCATATTCTAAATGTTCTCAGACCTCTTCTATCCTCCCACCCATTGTACCCCTTGTTCATCTGAGCCAGGCCATCTCAGACAAAACTGTGTAGCATAAATGCACTTTCCTTTCCTTGCATGTTCAGATATGTTACTTTTTCAGTAAATATTCTCAGCTGTCTAGATCTAAGGGTAAGTTTCACTTTCCCATCCTGTTTTCCAGTGATCCTACATTGAAATTAACATCAATGTGTCTCTGGAATCTGAAAACAAACCTGCTGATGGCAAAGGTAAGGCCTCTCCTGGTTGAGACTGATGGATTATTCTTAGATCTATAGCACAACCTTTGGGACATGAACCCTAGGGATTCGATCTTGCCCCATTCTCTTGAGCTCATGAAATAAACAATTAAAATTAATTACTTTTCTCTGATGTAATTCACAAGGCCCGGAGCAGCATTAGAATTACATACAAAAATTCAAAAAATATATTTTTAAGTTTGTTTAATTAGGTTGAAAGAAAGAGAGACAGACATAGCATGTAAGGGCAGGGAGAAAGGGAGAGAGAGAATACCTAGCATTCTCTCGACTGTCAGCACAGAACCCATTGCAGAAGCTCGAACACATAAACCATGAGTTCATGACCTGAGCCAAAACCAAGAGTCAGGCACTTAACCAACTGAGTCACACAGATGCCCTCAAAAATTTATATTTTAAAATCACTTCTCCAATCTCGGATTACTCCCATAACTTCCTACAAATATCAAAATTGTGGAATTATGAAAATCATCTTTAGCAAATATTGAATAGCTACCATATAATAGACATAAATGTCTTCCTCCCTACCATCCGCTCCAACCCTGCTGGAGACTGAAGGTCCATCTTTTAGGTCATCATGATTCAATGAGAGTTAGAGCAAGAACACCTAAAGAACTAAATATCGAGTTGCGAAATGATCTATTCCCTTTGGAATCTTGTCCTATTCTACTACTCTTACTTGATTCTGCTTCCTCCAGCTAGTCTGACCCTCTTGCTTTTGTCCCTTGATTTTTGTTCTCCAAGAAAAATTACCCACTCTTCCTTTTATGGTCTTTTCTACTCGTCTTTCCTGCACACTGAAAACCTTGCCCTTAACTGTTTGTTCAAATGCACCTTTTCAGTGAAACTTTCCATGATCGTACTGTTTTACTTCAGGAATTCCTCTACTACCCAACTGAGTGAATAAAGTACTTCATAAGGTTCAGATATGTTTTTAGTACTAGTTCTTTCTTTAATTCTATCTTGCTTGCTTTCTCTTGCTAAGATAAAATTCCAGGGAAGCAGAGATCATTTACTCCTTTGTTCACTAATATATGCCAAGATCCTAGAAGAATGAGTAGCATAGTCAGTGTACCATGACTCTTCATTGAACAATAAACATGGCCTTCACAGGAACTGGGAATAGAGCCAAACTACCAGAACTATGATGAATCTCTATGCAGAGAGGAGATCGTTCACAGAGAATGATAACGACGTTTTTAGAAGTGATTCCTGAAATTGCAGTCACATAAAACAAAAAATAAACAAACCGAAAGAAATGTCCACTCTGAATTTCATCATTCATCAGGTTTATTACAACAGAAATGTTTACATTTTCAACATCAGGAGCAGCATGGTGAAGTTACCAACGAATGGAAAATATCTCCACTCTTCTCCTTTAGAAAATTTTATAGGAAATGTTGCTAAAAGTTTTATTACGTTGATACATTCAGCAAACATTTTTTCACATCCATTCAACGGAAAACTATGCTACTGATATAGGAATAATACAGAAGTACTCACTTGAAAGGTGCATTTGAATGATCCATAAAAGAGATAATATGTGGCTTAATTAGACAAGCAAACGGAAAACAAAAATGCATGAAGAGTCCCCCGGGTTTACTTCCCTATTTTACTTTTCCATTCACATGTACCCCAAAACAGCCCATCAAAAAAAGTCTCTGACGAAACTCTGAGTCTACTTCAGAATATAGTTTTTCAATGGTAATCTAGATCCCAATATTTTCTTGAGAGCTTCTTTCACATCCTTGTTCCACAGGCTATAGATCAGGGGATTCAGCATAGGGATCACTACAGTGTAGAATACCGTGGCCACCTTGTCAGTATCCATACTATTCCAGAAGTGGGTAGGCAGTAAGTGAAAAGGATTAAAAACCAAAGGTGGGAGGGGCTTCTGATTTTTCTTTTTCCAGTGAGCAAGAGATAGTGTCAAGGTCAGTCTCTAGGATCCAAATCTACATCCTTTGCTTTGTACATTACCTCCTCATTGTATTCAAAGGCATCTTTACAGTCTACATTTCTAGGCACACCTGATTTACATTTCAAGAGCAAACTCTACTCAAATAATGTGCTCAAAAAGAAAAGACTTTAGCATCCATTAACCTGCTGACTGCATCCTTGACGTCCTTATTTCTTAGACTGTAGATCAGGGGATTCAGCATAGGGATCACCACGGTGTAAAACACAGAAGCCACCTTGACTGTGTGCCTGGAGTTTTTGGAGTTGGGCACACAGTAGAGGAAGAGGATGGTCCCATAGAAGATGGTGATGGCGGTCAGGTGGGAGGCACAGGTGGAGAAGGCTTTGTGGCGACCACTGGCTGAACGCATCTTGAGGATGGTGACAATGATAAACACATAAGACATGAGAATGATGACCAACGTACTGACCACGTTGAAGGTGGCAAAAATGAAAAGCAGCAACTGACTGATGTAAATATCAGAGCAAGACAAGGAGAGCAATGCGGAGAACTCACAGAAGAAGTGATTGATTGTGTTGAAACCCTGGAAACATAATCTGATAGCAGAGCACGTGAGTGTCAGGGAACATGCCACTCCCCATGCATATGATCCCACCACTAGCATGGCGCAGAGCTTCTGGGACATGGCCACTGTGTAGAGCAGAGGGTTGCACATGGCCATGAAGCGGTCATAGGCCATCACAGCTAATAAAAAGGACTCAACCACCACAAAGGTACAAAACAAAAAATATTGTACTATACATCCTGGAAATGAAATGGTCCTGTCTTCTACAAGTAGGTTTGCCAGAGTCTTGGGAACAATGACGGAGGAATAGCAGAAATCCACAAAGGAGAGGTGGCTGAGGAAAAAGTACATGGGGGTGTGCAGTCTGGAGTTAATCTTGATTATAGCTATCATCCCCACATTCCCTACAACAGTGACACTGTAGATGGCCAAAAAAATCAAGAAGAGGGGGACTTGCAGTTCTGGGTAATCTGAGAAGCCCAAGAGAGTGAACACAGCCCCACTTTTATTTCTTTCTGACAGTAACATGATGGTTTCTGTTTGTCAGAATCTGAATCGGTCCTGAAAATAAAAATAATTAAGAGAGTGAGCATCTAAGAAGCTTGCCTACCTACGCTTAGCAAGACTGGAAGATGAAGCAAAATGTCTTTTCATAATTTCTCTTTTTATTTGTTATGCAAAATATGCTAAATGTCTAATATTTGAAAACAGGAGAATCATTTTTTAAATGTTCTTTCAGTATGAAAGCAATACAATTATTGAATTAAATTTACTTGGGGGTCTTGGTTGACTCAGCTGGTAGAGCATGTGACTCTTGATCTTGGCATTGTAAGTTCAAGCCCTATGTTGTGTGTAGAGATTACATAAAAATAAAATCTTTAAAATAATTTATTCTCTACTGTTATTTAATATTTACACATAAGAATATGCGATAAAGGGAGTATGTTTATTTTGAATCTAATATTCCCATAACCCTTTCATTATTCTTGAACATTATAAGATCATAAAAGATACACCTAGCATAATATAATGACTGATTATATCAGCAATACAGGCAGTACTGAATGGACAAATTTCAAAATAAATTAATTTTTACATCATAGGTTTGCATTTGACATTAAGCACAAATACCCCTAACTTTTATATCTGTGCCTTTAGTATTTCTTTCATATAACACTTTAATATATTCCTTTGTGACTCAGTGAATCTGATATCAAAATAAACCTTATTTCATTTTTTTCAGAGTATTCTCCTCAACTGATGGTCTCCTAATTGTCAGTCTGACCTCATTGCTTCATAAATAATTAATTTAGGTGCTAAAGATAATCATGTCTACTTCCTTATTCTAGAGGTGACAAAACAGAGACTGGAGAAACCTTGACTTTCCCAAAGACATGCCAATAAGGACCAATCTACGTGTCTGTGCATAGAACCTTGAATAGAATCCCAACCATATGTCCATTCCTCCACACCAGACTCTGACCCATGTTCTAAATACTAAGATATTTCTTTTATTAATGATCATACTTGTAATTTGTGACAAACCAGAGTCTTGGACCTATGGGAAATAGGCTACTATTTGTACAATGTACAAACCACAAAGCTTCACTAGAAAGCAGCATCAGGATGAAACGAGAACAGAATTTAGGGAAATTTTCTCACCCCAAAAAACTAAGGTAGTAAAGAGTGAGTTAGAAACTTTCCTTGCCTAGGAGTCTCTCTCATACTTCTCACCTATCCTATCCCTTCAAGACATGCAGGATATTCATTCTGTCCACATATTATCTATGAAGGAGAAGATTTTTTTTTTAAATCTTGAGGTAGTAATATAATATGAAGACTTTTTAGGAGAAAGTAGTAATACCAAAGTATCATTTTATTTCTCCACTTTGTGCCCAACACCTCTGAGATCTTACCGTAACCAGAAACTTAATCATCTCTCTGGTAAGGTTGTCTCTGGTCCCACAACCCAAGAAAGAGTTTCAGATGGCCCATCAATAGAGATATCAGATCATATTCAAGACTGAGAGCTTAATGGCCCTCTCTGTCTCTAAACTCATACATGTGAGTATTAAAGTCAACCTCAAAAGACAATCCATCACGAAGCCAGACCTTCTCATTATCACATTTCTTGCTTAATTCAATATCTCACTTCTCTAAGACATTTCGGATTTTATTTCAAATTAATGTTATATTTAAGGTGATGATTCCTGCATCCCAAACGCTATTATTAAATTGTTGGTAAAAATTTTTCTTTATCATTGAGTCCAAGAAATATAACAGCTGAAATCTTCTTACCTTTGTTTTCCCTATTTTGCTCTAATTTTTCTCAGATGCATGGTTTTCCTGTTTTGTAATCTTAATTAAAGCTGGTCCCTTTTAATTTTTTCACTAGAGAGTCTCTTCAATCTCTGTTAGTTTCATTTTCCTTATACCTTCTCTATCCTACCTTGACTATTTCTTCAGCAACTTATAGAAACAAAACAATGCACATTTCCGAAGTTCTCAGACCTCTTCTATCCTCCCACCCATGGTACCCCTTGTTCATCTGAGCCAGGCCATCTAAGACAAAACTGTGTAGCATCAATGCACTTTCCCTTCCTTGTATGTTCAGATATGTTACTTTATTCTTATTTCTCAAGAACTATCTAGATCTAAGGGTAAGTTTCTCCCTCCCATCCTGTTTTCCAGATATCCTACCTTGAAATTAATATCAGTCTGTTTCCAGAAATTGAAAACAAACCTGCTGATGGCAAATATAAGGCCTCTCCTGGTTGAGATTGATGTATATATTTTCATATCTATATTACTACCTTTGGAACATGAACCCTAGGGTTTACTTTTGCCCTATTCTCTTGAGCTCATGAAATAAACAATTAAAGTTAATCACCTTTCTCTGATGTAATCTTGAAAACCTGGGGCAGCATTAGAGAATTGCATACAAAAATTCATATAAATATATTTTTGAGTTTATTTATTTAGTTTGAAAGAAAAGGAGAGAGAGAGCATGGGAGGGGCAGAGAGAGAGGAAGAGAGAGAGAATACCAAACAGGTTCCAGACTATCAGCAAAAAGCCTGATGTGGGGCTTGAACTCATGAACCATGAGATCGTGACCTGAGATGAAACCCAGAGTCAGACACTTAGCCCACTGAGCCACCCAGGATCCCCCCAAAATTTTCATTTTAAAATCACTTAAGCAACCCCTGATTACTCCCATACCTACCTACAAAAATTATCAAAATTATGGAATTTAAAAAAAACCATCCTTATCACATATTGAGTGGCTGCCATATAACAGGCATAACTGTCTTCCTCCCTACTATCCACTCCAACCCTGCCGGAGAAGGGTGAAGATCGTTCTTTTAGGTCATCACAATTCACTGAGAGTTAAAGCAAAAATATTTAAAAAATAAATATCAAGTTGGGAAAATGATCTAGTCCCTTTGAAATTTTGTCCTATTCTATTACTCTTAATGCCTCGGCTTCTTCCATCTAGTCTGACCTCTTTGTTTTTGTCTTTTGCTTTTTGTTTTCCAAAAGGTATTACCACCTCCATTATGGTATATTCTACTCCTTTCCTGTGCACTGGAATGCTTTGCCCCAAGTTTTTGTTCAAATGTGGCTTTTCAGTGGGACCTTCCATGAACATACTGTTCTACTACAGGAGCTACTTTACTACCCGATTTAGTGTTGAAAGTACTTCGCATATTTCAGATATATTTATTTCATTTTATTTATTTATTTTGACAGAGAGAGTGTGTGCAAGAGCACGAGTTGAGGGGCAGAAAGAGAGAGAGAAACCCAAGCAGGCTCTGCACTGTCAGCTCAGAGTCCCATGCAGGGTTCAAGCTCACGAATCATGAGATTGTGACCTGAGCTGAAGTCAGGAGTCAGATGCTTACCAACTGAGCCACCCAGGAGCCCTTTAAATATATTTTTAATCCTTACTTCTTTCTTTATTTGTATATTGCATGTTTGCTCCCGCTAAGATACAAGTTCCAGGAAAGCAGAGATCATTCATTGCTTTGTTCACTAGTATATTCCAAGCTCCTAAATGAATGACTCGCCTAAAGTCATGAATTTTCATTGAACAATAAACATGGCCTTCCAAAGGAACGGGGAATAGAGCCAAACTACCAGAACTATGAGGAATTTCAGTGCAGAGAGGAGATGGTTCACAAAGAATGATAAGGCTGTTTCAGAAGTGATTCTTGAAACTACAGTCACAGTTAAAACAAAATATAAACAAACCAAAAGAAATGTGCATTCCACTGAACTTCCTGTCTTCAGTCGGGTTTATTATAACAGAAATCTTTGACGCTTTTAAGATCAGGAGCAGCGTGGTGAAAATATCTCAAGTATTCTCCTTTAGAAAACTTTCCAGGTAACTTTGCTACAGTTTTATCATGTTGATCCATTTGGCATGCATTTTTGGCATATCCATTAAAAGCCAGGTTACACCTTTGAGATAAGAATAATAATGAAGTGGGTCACATTAAAACATTTCTTTCAAAAGACATATAATCTCTCTGTAGTAACAAGCAATACATTGAACAAGGACTAAAGAGTGTATGTTCATGCTCAGAATAAAAGCAGGGACCGTTCTGTGAATTTTGTGTTTCACTACAGAAACCAGGGAAAATTGTTTGGGTACCTGATGAGGGTAAGCAATTACTCATTTATTACGAGCTTCTAATGAGCTAGGTACTATCTTAGGTATTGGGGAAAAAGAGAAAGAATGCCCCTTTGTCAACAAATTTCTATTTCATGGGGAATATAAATAAATAAATCTGTGATCATGTTTTTAGTAATAATAACTGCTAAAAGTATATAATTGAAGATATTTTTTAATTATTTAATGTTTACTTATTTTTGAGAAAGAGACACAGAGTGCAAGGAGGGGAGGGGCAGAGAGAGAGGGATACATAGAATCCGAAGCAGGCTCCAGGCTCTGAGCTGTCAGCACAGAGCCCAATGCAGGGCTCAAACTCATGAACTGTGAGATTATGACCTGAGCCGAAGTCAGATGCTTAATGGACTGAGCCTCCCAGGCGCCCCTGAAGATATCATTTTAAATAGGGAAGTCAGACAAGACCACGGTGAGGTGCTATTTGAGCATGTACCATTAAGAAGTGAGAGAGAAAGCCGTACGAAGATTTGGGGGAAGAGTGAGAGTTTGGGGCAAAGGAAACAGCAAATACAACTTATTTTCAAATTCCTACTCAGCAAATGGCAAGATTGCATTCTTTTTTATGACTAAGATTCCATTGTGTAAGTGTACATACATACTCCTCTGTATCCATTCATAATCGATGGACACTTGGGCTCATTCCATAGTTTGGCTTTTTTAGGTAACGCTGTGATAAACATCGGGCTATGTGTATCCTTCAAATCAGTATTTTTGTATCCTTTGGATAGATATCTCATAGTGCCATTGTTGGGTCATGGGGTAGTTCTATTTTTAACTTTTTGAGGAACCTCCATACAGTTTTCAGAGAGGCTGCACCAGTTTGCATTCTCACCAACAGTGTAAGAGGGTCCCCTTTTGCTACCTCCATGCCAACACCTGTTGTGGATGGAGATGGAGAGTATTATGTGAAGCAAGGTAAATCAGTCAGAGAAAGACACATGCTATATGATTTCATTCATATTTGGAACTTAAGAAACAAAACAGATAAATGTGAGGGGAAAAAAAGAGAGGCAAACCAGGAAACAAACTCTTAACTACAGAGAAGGAACTGAGGGTTGCTGGAGGGAGGTGGGTGGGGGAACGGGTGAAATGGGTGATGGGTACTAAGAAGGGCACATGTGATGAGCACTGGGTGTTGTACGTAGGTGATGGATCACTGAACTCTATACCTGAAACTAGTATGACACTGCATGTTAACTAATTGCAATTTAAGTAAAGCTTCAAAAAAATGTGCACTGTTTTATATGCATCTCAATAATTCATCTGTTCATAGTGATGATCTGGGCTTTCTAAATCTGCCTGCAAAACTATAACTTGGAGATTGCCAAGAGACGTTATTTATGGCAGAAAGGAAAAGAAGGAAGCCTACTTGGGTGTATCTACGGGTGTTCTTTACAGTAACAAATAACGATAACAAAAAATGGGAGGCCGTTAATGGAATACTTTTGTACATTTTCGTTAAGAAATTTTCATTGAATAATTTTAGGTCTGCAGAAATAATTTGAGATGATAAATCTTAAGAAAAAAAAGGTTTATCAATGTGATTTTGGAAAGTTTCATGGAGGGGCCGCCTGGGTGGTTCAGTCAGTTAAGTGTCCGACTTTGGTTTCTGCTCAGGTCCCGATCTGTGGCTTCGAGCCCCACATCTATGCTGCCAGCGTAGATCCTGCTTGGGATTCTCTCTCTCTCTCTCTCTCTCTGCCCTCCCCAACTTGCACTGTCTCTGTCTTTCTCAAAATAAAAATATACAATGTTGTTTTTTTTTTTAAGTAAGAAAAAAAATGTCTTTTGAAATATTCAAGGAGACAAAAAAAAACAAAAGCAAACAAACAAACAAGCCTTGAGCCAGTGTTACAAGCCTGAAAACAAGATCTATAAGAACTGCTTGCCACACTACGCTGGTGTTTTTTCTGTCCCAGATCTTGGCCACGAGTCCCATGCACAGCCTTAAAAACAAAACTGTGTGGCTTGCTCTTTGTCCTGAAGGGTCAGAACATTTGATTGACAGTGAGTCTCTGACTTACATGAGTCATTTAAAATATAATAATATTGATAGAATATTCTAATTCTCTCTCAATCCATTTGCTAAGAGAACTAAGTCATTAACAGAACTTATAAAAAGCGTAACAGTTGGTAAAATGAAGATTCAATTAAATACCCAGGCCAAAATTGCACCTCACAAAAAATATATCCTTACAAAATTCCACACACTGTTGTTATAACTCAGTTTCCTTTATTACGTAAGTATTCACTGGATCCTGTAATATTAAGCTCCCTGTATTATGTAACAGTTCCGTGGGGGTGGGGCGCATGGGCACGCGCACACACCTGTGCACAGGTATGTCCATGTGTTCAGGTAATTTTGCGGAAAAATTGGACCATTGGCAGAAGGCTGCCCACTCTGCGTTTGGCTTACTGCTTTATTTGGTGTCATTTGACTTGTTCCTGTTCCAGCTTTTTTAAACTGATACATCAAGAAGCTTTCTTCCTTGCGATTCATTCTTTTAGCTTCTTTTAGGTAAGAATTCTTAGACTTGGTTGGGACTCCTCCCCTGACATCGGATTGAAAAGCACTGATCGTCTGTCTTCTAGGCATCCTCAGTCTCATCTGTGAATGCAGGTAGCGTCGGCTAGATTGCCTCATTTTAGCACTTCCCACCCATGTTTTGCTTAATGGTTTTAACACTGACTGAAACCATTGCCTTAGTGCATTTTTTATTAGGAGTTCTGAAATAGTGATTTTCTAATTCCATCCTTTTATCTGCTTTTATTCTTCCTGACTTTCCCCTTGTAACTGTTAGGTAACTCTGAAATGCAATTCATAAAGGAAAGACAAAATAAATATTTATTTCCCTTACTTATCAGTTTTCAGAGGAATGCCTTGATACCTCCCAGCAACCTTTAATAATAGTAACCAATGATTTACCATCTTTTTTCTTTTTTAGTATCTAAATTAAATTTTTAGACAAACATATTTGATATCTTTTTAAAAATTATGTTTAATGTTTATTTTTGAGAGAGAGAGAGAGAGAGAGAGAGAGAGAGACCATGCAGTAATGGGGGAGGGGCGAGAGAGAGAAAGACACGGAATCTGAAGCAGGCTCCAGGCTCTGACTTGTCAGCACAGCCCGACCCGGGGCTCAAATGCACAGACTGGAGGATCATGACCTGAAGCCAAAGTCAAATGCTTAACCATCTGAGCCACCCAGGTGCCCCTTGATAACTTTTTTTTTTTTTATGTTTATATATTTTTGAGAGACAGAGGAGTAGGGACAGAGTGAGAGGGAGACAGAGAATCCAAAGCAGGATCAATGACAACAGAGAGCCCAATGCAGGGCTTGTACTCACAAACTGAGATCGTGACCTGAGCCGTAGTCCAATCTTTGACTGAGCCATCCAGGCACCGCTGAATGTGTTTAAATTAAATCACAGCCAGTATTCAATTGTATGTTAATTATAAGCCAGTTGGAGCCATTTTCAATTGCCTCCTGTGTTTCTTTGAAATGATCCCAATAGCTGTTAATAGTATTCTTGCTTTCTGAAAAATTAAGTTGCTCAAGTTTCATTAAATCTCTACCTCAAACTTCATGGGGTGCCTGGGTGGCTCAGTCGGTTGAGCATCTGACTTCAGTTCAGGTCATGATCCCCCAGTCTGTGGGTTCGAGCTCCGCATGGGACTCTGGGCTGACAGCTCAGAGCTCAGAGCCTGCAGCCTGCTTCGGATTCTGTGTCTCCTTCACTCTCTGCCCCTCCCCAACTCACGCTCTGTCTCTTTCTCTCTCAAAAATATGACAAAAACAAAAACAAAAAAACAACTTTAATATCTCTACCTCAGACTTCAGATCAGTTATTTATCTGAAAAGCTGCAGGTCTGTTTAGAAAGCAGAGATTTCCTCTCAGAGAAAATTTGAGGAATAGGGACGTTCATTGCCGCATTGCTACTGGACTGTCATTATTAGTGGTACTATTTATAGGAACAAAAAAAAAAAAAAAAGGTTTCAAATGAGATTTCCAACTCAACTTAAGATTAAAACGTTTTTCATTTACCTTTTCCTACTTTAGAATTGTAATTTTTCTTTTATGCTGACAACCTCAGTTTCAATGACATTTTGATAGTGGTTTATTTACACTAAAATAAATAGTGCATAATGGAAAGGGACACTCAAAGTGCTGTGGTTAAAGTCCTTTGGAGATCGGGGCACCTGGGTGGCTCGGTTGGATGAGCGTCTGACTTAGGTTCAGGTCATGATCTCATAGTTTGTGAGTTCAAGCCCTGAGTTGGGCTCTGCACTGACAGCTCAGAGCCTGGAGCCTGCTCCAGATTATGTCTCCGTCTCTCTCTGAACCTCCCCTGCTCTCTCTCTCTCTCTCTCTCTCTCTCTCTGTGTCTGTCTCTCAAAAATAAATCTTGAAAAAAATAATAAAAAAGATAAAGTCCTTTGGAGAAAATGTTTTACATCATGTGGCCATGTTGCCAATATGCTAGACAGATTCATTTGCTATTATCTCTTTTCAAGTGTTAAAGATTGTATTTTGTTTGTTTTTTGTTTTTGTTTTTACTTTTTGACATAAATGCATGTTTTTTAAACTATGCCCAATATCATTATTTCCCCCAAATCAAAGCTACATTATAAAGTCCATTCCTAACAGGTTTCTTTCATCTCTTCCTATCCTTATTCTTTTCTTTTCTTTTCCCTCTTCTTTCACACAGGTTCTCACATTATAAAAACTTTTCTACATCTTGTCTTTTTTCCCTTAAGAAAATGTTTGGGTGAACATGGAAAATGTCGATAAATAGAAACCTTCCTCTTTCCATTTTCACTACCGGATACTTTTTTTGTTGTGACCCTTGGGTTATTCACCTTTATATTGGATTGTGTCATCTCTTGTTATTATGAATGATGCTAGCAAGTATGCCATTTATAGTTTCCCTACTACTCTGTCTTTGGGATGGACTCCTAGAACCGCGAATGTCTGAAAGAAGATAAATGTATATGTCATGCTGCTAATAGTTCCTTGCACAAGGAACATGTGACCAGACCCCCATGTATAAAATGTCTATTTCCTTGCAGATTCACTTACAGTGTGTTTCATTCTCATAGGTGAGAAGTGATAGCCCAGGGAGATTTCTCTTATTTTGAATTAGCTTGAAGGAGTCTTCGTATGTTTAAGGGCTATTTTTATTCCTTTTATACAGACTAATTACTTCTTATGTCTATTTTTCTATAGGACTGTCGTGGTCGCCTCTATTACGTGTGATCTAAATAGTTTTGCACTTGTCATTTTAATTTTTTATGTTGTCTTGCCAAGAAGTTTTGTACATTCATGTAATCCAAGTTTGTTTTTATGTTTATTTATCCATCTGTGGGGAGGGGACAGAGAGAGAAAGAGAGAGAGAGAATCCCAAACAAGCCCCACACTATTAGTACAGAGACTGATGTGGGACTTGAACCCACGAACTGTGAGATCATGACTTGAGCCAAAATCAAGAATCGGACACCCAGCCAACTGAGCTGCCCAGGTGCCCCTCATGCAATACAAGTCTTAAGCATGCTTTTAGAACTCTCTTTTGGTGTATGAGATAAGAAAGACATCTCATTTTATCCTTCTCTCCTGTGGCTCTCTGTCCCACCATGACACTGTCTTTAATAATAACGACTTTAAGTCTAAAATAAGGTTAGCCTTTCTATTATAATTTAATTTAACTTTTAGGGTGTTTGTTAACAGAACTTGTGCTTGCTTATTCATTCATATAAACATTAAAATAGAAAAATTGAAATGCGATTCCTCGTTATTCCAGATAGAATATATATTGCCTTCGTCCCAGGCCTAATACACATGAACTACACTAGATACACTTGTAGAGACTTTCGAGACCCGACAACACTGGGAATCCAGCCTTCTGAGTAATCCTATCCAAGCATAATCTAGGAACGCTGACATGGTCTAGAGATTTTCCCAGACAATCTAGGACCAAAGTAACTTCCGTGATCTCTCTCAGACTAATAGCCTCGATACCATCCTGAAAGGACACTAGATTTGCAGTCAGTAGAGTTGAGATCCTTTGATCTTAGGCCAATCATTTCAGTTATTTCTAAACTAGTTTCCTGATACTCTGTGTCGTCACCTACACAAGAATATAATTGTCCCTGCCCTGTGGACTTCTCCACATCTCTGTGAAGTATAAGATGATCCATTCATTAAATACACAAAACTGAAGGAATGAAGGTGTCGAAAAAGAATTGGCATCCTTTCCTTTTATCACACAGCCTATCCATCTGCCTCTCCCAACAAAGACAATGTGTCAGCAACTCTAACACAAATAACTTTAAATGCCAGTCACTCATCTTCACATGCAGGGACAATTCAGAGAGATTTTTAGGGTGAGTTAACATCATCTTTCAGAAACTTTATTCCCCACATTGAGTCATCTATTGGGCTTTGTAATATTTTATATGTTTGTTTTTAGATAATTTGAAAAAAATAAAGGCTTTATGGATCACAATTCTGTGGAATTCCTCCCAGAATTAATTTCTTTTTCATCTTCAAGGGATTTGAGCTTAGCAGTTCACAATATATTGATGTCATAGATGAAAACCTCATGCAAATGTAAGCTAAAGATTTGAGAAGGCTCTGTTCCCATTGTTCATTGGGATGGAACAACTTTTGAGATTCGTTCAGTGAAACGGGACTTTCGTGTCTATTAACTTCCGGAGGGCCTCCTTCACATCTTTGTTCCTCAGGCTGTAGATCAGAGGGTTCAGCATAGGGTTGACCACTGTGTAAAATACAGAGGCCACTTTGACGGTTTGCCTGGAGTTTTTGGAGTTGGGCACGCAGTAGAGGGAAAGGATGGTCCCATGGAAGATGGTGATGGCGGTCAGGTGGGAGGCACAGGTGGAGAAGGCTTTGTGACGCCCACTGGTGGAACGGATGTTCAGGACAGTCACAAAAATAAAGATGTACGAAGTGAGGATGATCAGCAGTGTACTCACCTCATTGAAGGTGGCAAAGCCAAAGAGCAGCAGGTGGGGAATGAGGATGTCGGAGCTCGAGACAGCAATGAGAGCGGTATATTCACAGAAGAAATGGTTGATCGTGTTATGTCCAGAAAAGTTTAGTTGGAGAGCATAGCAGAGGAGCACCAAAGGACCAAACATCCCCCAGAGATAGGACCCAGACACCAGCAGAGCACAGAGCCTCTGGGACATGACCGCTGTATAAAGCAGAGGATTACAGATGGCCACAAAGCGGTCATAGGCCATCACCGCCAGCAGGAAGGACTCCGTCACCACAGCGGTGCAGGACAGGAAGTACTGTAACATGCAGCTAATGTAGAAGATGCTTGTATCTGCCGTGACCAGCGTCTCGAGCAGCTTGGGGGTAACGATGGAAGAGTAACAAAAATCAACAAAAGAAAGGTGGCTAAGGAAAAAGTACATGGGGGTGTGTAGTTTGAGGGTAATCTTGATGATTACTATCATCCCAAGATTTCCCACCACGGTGATAATGTACATGCTCAGAAACAGGAGGAAGAGAGGGATCTGAAGTTCTGGGTAATCTGTGAAACCCAAGAGGGCAAAGGTTGTCTCCACACTCAGATTTCTTGCAGCCATCACTACAGGGCCCTTGAAAGGAGGTGGGGGAGAGGGGAGGAAAAGGTTGTTTCTGTCAGAGAGAAGCTTTACGGAGTTAGTGAAAAGTACACCACACCGTTTTATGGTGAATAAAAATAAATGAGAAACAAGAGTTATCAGTCTTGGTTTCTTCCATACAGAACATGCCTCAGGTCGATAACCACTACGGACATACCAAACCAAGCTGAGTCTCTGAAATGTCTTTGCATTTCCATTGCAATTTGTGTTTCTGTAAGAAATTAATGCCATCTCACAGGTGAATGCCTCCAGCCGTTAGCTAGTAGCATAACATGTGCATCACTGATAGAAAATGTTTACACATAAATGCATAAGCTAGTGAAGGAATCTGAAAATAATGTGAAATGTTTGCTTCGAAGAACAACATATGTCACAACTATACCTGTATACACAAATCAATTAAAATCTTTAAGAGGACATGTTTCTATTCTAAGGTCAGAGCATGTTAGAGAAATCTAGGAAAACAGTATAGCAACCCCATTCTAACACCCCTGTTTGGTAAAGACTACTTCTCTCATCGAATTGATTAACTCCTGAGGGACTCAGGAGAACAGTGCCTCCTTTTGATGGCTGAGGGGAGTATACACGGTATTGGGGTTTGTACCCAAAGGGTTTGCCTCCCTTATAGCCCAGGGATTTTATAAAGAAGTCTTAAGGTTTCCAAGATTTACAGGCAAGAAACCTCTGAGAATTAACTCATTCTCATTTTTGTGAAAGTTTATATGCCAACTTAAGGTGGATATAAAGAGGATATGAATAAATATCTACTTACAGCTGATGAGTAATCTGAAGTACAGCTGAAGAATAATCTATTCTTTCTACGGTGGTTGTCAACTGACTTAAAGCCAAATATTTCCGTGAGTGTTAATCTCTTTCTTTAATTTTCTCGGGCTCAGAATTAGATAGCATTTATACTGACTTAACATAAAAAGTAAGGCAAAAAGAAGACCCTAGTTACACGTCAGGAAAATAATATTCCCAGTGTTTCATAGAAAATCTGAATAAACTTACCTGCCACAGAGAAACAGGCCACCACCTCTTTCTCTGTAAGCCGAGTATGGCTGGGCCACCAAGGAGGTTAAATCTAATGCTGTAACCCTGGGGACTCAAACTCTGGAGAATCACTAGCAAGTCATTCCTCACAAGCATCAAAACAGGTAATTAAGGTAAATACCAGGTCTTGTGGTACCAATTCTGATGACTCAAATTTTCTCAAAATTACGTGGAAAAATTGCAGCTTGAAATTGACTCCCAGACTTTGTTAGTACATAATTAAAATGCCCTCTGGATGAATGAAACTAAAGTAAATTAGTCTTTCTCTAATCCTGCCTCATCTACACCAAATTCAGCAGGCTCCTTGATTCTTCAGGGAGCATATACCAATTTTAGGCAAGTTACTCCAACCCCATATGCAAAGTTATTACCCAAAAGTCTGTCCATTTTGAGTGGGTCCTGAAACAAGAGAAAACTCTAACAAGTCCAATCTTCCAGGCCAGCTGCTGTGCTCTGTGGGCCATATGACCCAGCACAAGTAATTGTGGTTGTGTATTTGCAAATAACACATTAATCAGAATTTTGGATGAGCTCCTATAGTAATCGCAAATCAGCCCTTTAGGATTTCAATTGTTTTAAGGTTTATTGTGTTTTGAGAGAGAAAGAGACACAGAGAGAGACACAGAGAGAGAGAGAGCACGAGCAGGGGAGGGGCAGAGAGAGAGAGGGAGACACAGAATCTGAAGCAGGCTCCAGGCTCTGAGCTGTCAGCAGAGAACCAGATGCAGGGCTCAAACTCATAAACCGAGAGATGATGACCTGAACAGAAGTTGGATGCTTAACCGACTGGGCCACCCAGGCCCCCTAGGCCTTTAGGATTTTAAAGCAAAGTATTAACTTCCTTTACAGGCATCTGTTCACCTTTTGAGAAAGAGCTTATGATTTTATCATGGACCCTAATACAGTCTGAAGGATTTGACAATAGATTACCAAGTTCATGTGCAACCGACACTTGCCATCCTACGCTGAGTGTTGTCTCTCTCACCAATCCATAACATCAGGCATGCCCAGAAGTCAACGGCACACCTGTTCCTGAGGACAGAAGTAAATTGCGCGAGCAAGAGGTCCAGCTACCCGCGGTCCATGTACTTGTCATAGTGCCTTCTGCTTCAAAGCCTAAACTTGTAGCCCCACGAGGTGTCCTGAGGACAACTGAATCCGGAAGACAGCGCTGGAGCCTTATTTGTAGATGATGCCGCACAATCCGCTGGCCCCACACTCAAAAGCAGACAGTTGTAACCCAACAGTCCTGCCCTGGGGCGCTCCTGAAAAACAGGGTGGAAGGACAATCGATCTAGTTTTCGGAAGTTCAAGAACTCAGTCTGGAACACTGGGATAGCTTTAAAACTCGGTTATGGACCGGCTCTGCTGCCAGTACTTTAGAGGGTGTGCTAGGTGCTCTAAATCTGAAACCGGGATACACTATTTCTCCAACAATTTGGGGGGCCCAGAACTTAGGGGTCCAGGGTGGACATGGAAGTTGCTCTTCTACCTTACCTTTTATCCTTGATGACCCGCCTGCTGAATCTCTCCTTCCAGTAAGAACCCATGAGGCTCAGGAGTTCGGAAGAGTAAGGTCCCCACTAGGGAACACAGTAATGGGTCCATGACGCTGGAATTGTAACTTCTTTAACCAGAAAAAAAAAAAAAAAAAAAAAGCAGTGGGAGTGACGTTAAGTAGATCCTGGAGCGAAGGCACAAAGATGTCTTCCAGCTTCTACTGTATAAGCACTGTGCTGAGATCACCACATATGGAAGGTAGTGGATGAGAGACTGTGGGAGAAACTGGGACTCTCCAGCCAAGTCAGCACCAAGTCACCTTACAAAAGTGTGACTTAGTGTAAAGTTTTAAGCCCCCGCAGATCTCCCAAATGATTGCAGTCACCCGATGAACCCAGGAGAGCCTGGCGGGAAAATCCTGCCTTCGGCCCACAGAATGGTGAGAAAGAACACATTGTCTGTGGCCACGAGGTTCTGGGTGTTCTTCCCTCAGCCAAAGGCAAATGAAATATGCTCAGGGTTACACTTTCAACTTGAAAGCACCGAGAGGCTGGACGCCTGGGTGACTCTGTCAGTTAAGCATCTGACTTTGGCTCAGGTCATGATCTCATGGTCTGTGAGGTCGAGCCGTGTGTTGAGCTCTGTGCTGATGGCTCAGAGCCTGGAGCCTGCTTCGGATTCTGTGTCTGCCTCTCTCTCTGCCCCTCTGCTGCTCACGCTCTGTCTCTCTCTCAAGAATAAATAAAAACATTATTTTTTAAAAGAAAAAAGGACCAAGAGGCTGATAAATACATATTTCCTTATTTTCTTTAGAATATTACATAACAGCTTGGATTAAAGACACTTTTTATAACCTCTGCCGTATTAATCCCCTCTCTCTCCTCAGTGATAACCTCCATGTTTCACTTGGTGATTTCCATTCCCATTCTGTACCTATGTGAATACTCATAATGAATATATCTTACTCATTGCACTTTTGAACTACATAAATGATATTGAACAATATTTCTGAGACTTCTAACTCCCTGGTGCATTTTTTCTTTCTTTTCTTTTTTTTTTTTTTTAACGTTTATTTCTTTTTGAGAGACAGAGAGATACAGAGTGTGAGTGGGGGAGGGGCAGAGAGAGAGGGAGACACAGAATCTGAAGCAGGCTCCAGGTTCTGAGCTGTCAGTGCAGAGCCCAACACGGGGCTTGAACCCACGAACCGCGAGATCATGACCTGAGTCAAAGTTGGACGCTTTAAATTCAATTTCAGGCTTTGTCATTTACTCTGTGATCTTCAGTGAATTAAATTTTCTGAGCCTCACTTTTGTCAGTAATAACGACATGCTGATACATGTTTCATGCATGTATAAATATTATTTCAGGAAATGGTGTTAATTGCAGCACTGAGTCTGAAAATTGTGGAATCCAGTAGGTGTGGCTTCCACACCCTCACCGTTTAAGAGAAATTCTTAGTGCCATGGCTAACTAATATTATTTTTAAGCCCCTATATTATTTTTTAAAAAATCTAGGAAACAGGTCAAGGGCTGAAGTGGGCAGCCACGGGCATGTGGGTACAGTCTGGGACGCCCCAGGGAAGCCCGGGTCTCTTTCCTGAATCTCCACTTCACCCTGATCATCTGAATTTGCCAATTAGTGTCCTTCGATAAATTCTCTCTCTTTCCCGTCTGCTTTCTCATTATTATCTGCTTCTTTCTTGTCCTCCCTTCGTAACATCAGGTTGGCACCTGTGGGGACTTGGCAAACGACAATCATTACTCAGGTGGATTATAGTAGCCTAAACACACCCAGCTTCCCTGTGTGCTTCTAGCTTGCACTGGGAGAACATTAAATTCTTCCTCCCTTGACTACCATGGCTGTTAGGACAGTCTTTAGCTCTGACAACTTGGATTTCTTCCTACTAGCTCATTTAGCAAATCGAAATTTCTCTGCTCAGTTTCACCTTGAGCCTGACCCGAGCCATTTCCCAGCATCTAACCTTCTTTAATGCCAGTATCCCTAGCTGATCAAAACATGTGCTCATTTATTCAATGGTTTACATGATTTTTCTTTCCTTTGACCTGAAATATCCTCTATTTCTCCAGTGTGCTGATGCAGCCCTTTCATGAAATGAAAACTACTATCACAAAGAAACTTGCCCTTTTCACTGCAGCAACATCTTCTACATTCTTGCTATACTTCTGGACATTGTTCTCGGGAAATCAAAATTCATGATTTACCGTGTTCACTACTTTTATACATATTATTCTTATCTCCTTTCTATAAGGCTTTGAGATGTTGAGGACAATCTTGGATTTTATAATATCCTTTTAAAATTTTCAGTGTGACTGTGCTATGCCAGCGAGGCACACGGGAGCTCCTCTCAAAGTAAATATTGGGAGCATACCCTATGGAAGGGGGAGGAAATCAAAGCTCACCAATGGGAACTTTTAGAAAGATGGGCTTTAGAGACATTATATTTAAGTTAATAAAATATGTTCCCTATCTCAAAAGCTGCGGGTGTCCCATATGAATGAAATATTACACAAAATAGATACCAACTCACCTGAAGATCCTGCGGTATTATTAACAGCCTCGAAAGAAGTTCCCCCTCAGAATTCAAACATCATTGAAAATATTAAGCAGTTGGTAAATATTGAAGGAATAAGTAATAAATTTGAATTAGTGTGACAGGAACTTATTTCTTAGTATCCAGAGAAACTCAGGAAAGGTGAGAGAGAAAGAGAGAATCTGATCCTAGGAACGAATTGTAGGATTTATGTATGCTCCCGTGACCTCAGGGACTTAGATAGACCCTAGAGAATTTGTCCTAACTACTTCTTTTTACATCACAAACTCAGAAAATGAAATTGAATGCTGGTTTGTGTGGTATTTTACAAGAATGTAATTTCTTCTAAATCACTGGAGACAATGCTTCACCACACCTACAGCACGAATTTCTTCTAAAAATGTAATTGTAGAAAATATATAAATTGACTTGGAAAATATAGTCACTACAGGAAACAGAGATAATGATAAATCAGCTAGTTTGCAACCATTCAGAGATAACTGCTGTTAACCTTCGCTGTATTATTTTTCTCCTTTCCTCTGCAAAACGTGTTTGTCGTGAGATGTATAAACAACATAACTTGGATTCTGGATTTTTCATTTGACATAAAACAATTATTTTTGTCCTTGGAAATACTGATTTACTTCATTGAAACAAATGTGTGTGTGTGTTTTGTTTTCAAATATGGGCAAACTATTCTTCCAAGTTTGTACTAATACAATTGAATATTATAATCTTTTTGTGTCCATACATTTTTAAAAATGACTAAGTATTTTTTAATTTTATTTATTTATTTTGAGAGAGAAAGATCTGGAGCATGAATCAGGGAGGAGCAGAAAGAGCAGGAGAGAGAGAATTCCAAGCAGTCTCCACTGTCAGTAGAGAGCCCGATCCAGGGCTTCATCTCATCATGACAAGATCATGACCTGAGCCGAAATCAAGTCAGATGCTTAACCAACTGAGCCATGTACTCACCTGACAAATGTATTTTGGAATCATATTTAACTCTCTAAAACCAATGGATTTCAACCAATCCATTGGGTCTACTTTACCTGAATACCACCCAATTAGATCCATTCAACACTCTCCCTGGGCCCCTGACAACCTGACTAACTCTTAAGGGTAATAGTTAGTCTTCCAGGATCCCTAATACAACAGAGGCTATTTATCACAAGGACTAGAATTATTTATTGTAGGTGACATGAATCTCAGGTGTCCATATTGTTCTTCTCACAGCGGGGTTGACATCAGTTCTGTGTCACCTCTGCTCTCCACCGCTGACGCCTCTGTACACTGGGAATGTGAATTCTTTCTGATTTCCTTTCACAATTAGAAAGGAAAATAATACATCGGTCAAATCAACGATTGCATGTTATGTGCCTTAAGCCATATTCATCTACCCAATGGCTACTATTTGGTTGAGTTTTCCATGGTCTACAGTTATTCTCCAAGATCCACCTGGTTCTGTCTTGCTTGAAGAACTCTTCTTAGGACTTCTTTTACTGGCAGTCACCAGCTGTCTCCTTCATAGTCACATTTTTGCTGGTTCTGGGAACAGGCTGAGGAGGCTTGGCCCTTGCAGAGGGTCCATACTGAGAAAACAATCTAGTAGTGACTTGTGAAAACAGAGGAAATTTATTCGATAAATTTATTTAAAATTTTAGTGATGGGAGTGCCTAGGTGGCTAGTTGGCTAAGCATCCAACTCTTGATTTCGGCTCAGGTCATGATCTCCTTGTTCGTTAGATCGATCCCCACATTCTGCTCTGCAATGACAGTATGGATCTTGCTTGGCATTCTCTCTCTCTCTCTCTCTCTCTCTCTCTCTCTTTCTCCCCCCTTATATCTCTCTCAAAATAAATAAACATACTTTTAAACGTTTAAAAAAAAGAATTTACTCGTAAACTGAAAAGTAAACAAACCCTAAGCTCACTATTAATTTTCCCTACAGAGCATTTGTTACATTCTAGGGTTCTGAGGGAGGCTGGGTATCTGAACCAGAGAGACAGATTGAAATATCCTATGGAAATGTCATGGTGTTTAAGAAAAAAAAAAAATATCTCACTAGAGAATTGCGACCTTGCACAAAGGCTTGATTGTCTCTCTTGTCTCACAGTATTTGTCTGGCTATTAAGCTGCAGAAGAGAAAACTAAACTCCAACACAAAACGGATGGAGCATGAATACAGCACACTTTCAGCTCTGAGGGAGCTACATACTGGTTAGGTCTCAATCAAAAGCAGTCACGCTCAAACAGGGATGAATCATAGGATGATTTTAGTGGTTTCTTTGCTCTTCTCTGGAAAACCTCTCCCCCCCCTCTTGTATCAGCAAGACTTCTAGGTCTTTTATGACAAATAATCCTTCTAATCTCCTTCTGTTTATAGCCAAGAGTACTTGGTTTCTTGTCCTGGCCAAGCATTTACTCATGGATGCAGTGTCTGTCTTTTCTCAGAATTAATAACAATTTGAAAACCATTCTTTTGTAAACAAACTTCACCCTTACCTCAAATCTCAAAAAGACAATTACATGATGGACAATTAAACCTCATCGGTATAGTTTTCGAAGTCTTGGCAACGTAGATGTTCTGAGAAGATTATCAAAGGCACAATGCAAAAGAAGATTTACGCATATTAACAAGTTCACATAGTAGCATATTTTATTTATTTATGTAAATTTAAGTTTCTCTGTGTTAAACTGACAAAAACTTTCCATATCTTTCCTGCCATCTCTTGTTAATCCTTGATAGGTTTATAGAAAGAGCTCCTCGTGAAAGACAAACTACTCCTTGTAGAAAAATCACTTTTTAAAGGAAAACAGTCAAAAAAGTTCATAAAAGGGCAAAATTATCCCTCGCACACTATTTTCCCGACTCTTTTCCATTTCCTATATCATTGCATGTACCAGAGAGAACAATTTTTTCTTCGCTTAAAATAAATAAGTTGGATTTCATTTCTAATGGATGAATACTTAAAAAGGAAATTGTTGGGGTGCATGGGAAGCATTCACACAACTTCAGAGGACACTGCTAAACTGTTCCCAAAGTCATTTTACATTTTACCCCCATCTGAAATGTGTGAGCACTGTGTTCGGTCCATATTTTCACCAATGTGTTATATTTCAGTTTTATTTATTTTAGCCATTCTCACTGATGTGCAGGGGTATCTCAGTGTTGTTAATAAGAATTTTGCTGATGATTAATAATATTTAGTATCCTTCCATGTCTGTATCGATTAATTTATCTGGTTTTGTCAAGCATCTGCTTAAGTATTTCACCTTTGACTAGATTCTTTGTCTTCCAGTTTTGAGTCTAAAGAGCTTCCTTTATATGTTCTACAAACAAATCTTTTGTCAATCATGTGTACACACGTATATGTGGCAAAGACGTATATAGCAAATATTTACTCACAGTCAGTGGCTTATTTCTTAACAGTGTCTTTTATCTCCAAGAAACTTTTACAACAGATTTTAATGTCGATGAAGTTCTTTTTATCAGTTTTTCGAGGATCTGTCCTATTTGTGTCTTATCTTAAAAAAAAAGTGTGCCCCAAAGGAAAAACGATTTTTTGTGGTTTCGTCTAAAATTTTCTAGGTTTAAATTATATGCTTAGAACTGTGATCCACTTCATTGAATTCAAGTTAATGGTTGTGTGTGGCCTGAGGTAAGAGTTACGGCTCCTTTATCCATATTGATATCCAGTCTCTGAGCACTGTTGGCTGAAAATCACCCTTTCTCTATTGAATTATAATGACATGTGTGCTGAAATTTAAGTGACCAGATATGCTTCGGTCCTGTTAAATTTTCATGAGTAAAAGTCAACTCCTGCCATTCAATACAACAAACAGCAAAAGGTTGGCTTCCGTACAAGGTGCCGTGAGCTGAAACACCCTGCCAAAGCCATCCCTGGAATACGAGCTACCTGACTGCGATTCGAGGGAACCGTTCTCACTCGACCTGCCATATTTGTTGAACTGGTGTTATGGAAACATACATATAAAATCACACTATAGGATAAAATAGTTTAAAATAACTTACAAATATTGCAAAATATTATGATCCAAGAATTTTATTATTTTTTTTAATTTTAGCCTATATGTCTGGAGATATTTTGCTAAAAATTTTGTGTAAAAGTTTGTACACAAAAATAATCATAAAATGCCCTGCCATAAGTATATTAACTAAAATATATTAACTGAAATATATTAATTGAAAAATGATTTGAATCATCAATGGAATTACAAGTATTGAACTATCTCTAGCATAATAAATCAAGTTTGTTTTTTTTTCCAAGAATAAAATAATGAATCTAACAATATTATATTGAGGGACAAAGTAATTTCGCAACAACTAACCTGAATGTGTCTTTCACATCTTTGTTCCTAAGGCTGTAGATTAAGGGGTTCAGCATGGGAATCACTACTGTGTAAAACACAGATGCCACTTTAACTATGAGCCGAGAAGGCTTGGGGTTAGGGATACAGTAGAGGAAAAGGATGGTCCCATGGAAGATGGTGATGGTGGTCAGGTGGGAGGCACAGGTGGAGAAGGTTTTCCGGCGCCCACTTGCAGAAGGCATCCTCATGACAGTGATAAAAATGAGTATATAGGATGTCAGAATAATCACCAAGCTGCTCACCTCATTGAATATGGCAATAATAAAACACAGCATCTGGCTGATATAGGGGTCTGAACAGGAGACAGAAACAATTACTGAGTGGTCACAGATAAAATTATTTATGATGCTAGACTCACAATAGGATAAGGCAAGAAGAAAATATGTGAGGGTCAGGGAACATACTATACCCCATGAGTACGACCCAGCCACCAGCAGAGCACAGAGCTTCGGCGACATGGTAGTAAGATAGAGCAAGGGGTTACAGATCGCCACACAACGGTCATAGGCCATTGCTGCTAACATGAAAGTTTCTGCTACTGCAAATATGCAAGCAAAGCAGAACTGCATAATGCAACCGGGGAAAGAGATGGTTCTGTCCTTCACAATCAGATTCTCCAACAATTTAGGTGTGACTACAGTGGAATAACAGAAATCTACAAAGGACAAGTGACTAAGGAAGAAGTACATGATCGTGTGGAATTTTGGATTGACCTTGATGATTATAATCATGCCCACGTTGCCGACAGCAGTGACCATATAGATAGACAAGAAAATCAGGAAGAGTGGAACCTGGAGGGCGGGGTATTCCGAAAAACCCAGAAGAATAAAAGTGGGTATGATGCTCCGATTTCCTTCAGATAACATCACGATTCCTGTTGAATAAAGAACGAAAAGTTATTTCCGAGAAGTAGACCTGAATGAAATGGAGAGATAAAAGAGGCTTCATCTGCCTCTGTGAAGTTGACACAGAACAGTGACTCTCAACGTGTGGTCCCCAAACCAACAGCGGCCAGAGTCCCTGAGAAGTTGTTATGAATGCAAAGTCTCCAACCCCATCACCAGCTTTCTGAATCAAACATTCTGGGATGGGGTTTGCAATCCCTTTTTTTTAATTTTTTAATGTTTAGTTACTTTTGAGAGAAAGAGACAGAGCATGAGCAGGGGAGGGGCAGAGAGAGACACACACACAGAATATGAAGCAGGCTTCAGGTTCAGAGCTGTCAGCACAGAGTCCAAGATGGAGCCTGAACTCATGTGAACTGTGAGATCATGACTTGAGCCAAAGTCAGATGCTCAACCAACTGAGCCACCCAGGTACCCCAGGCTCTCACAATTCTTGATTTAACCAGCTCTCTAGGTGATTTTGATGTCTGCAAATTATGCATATAATACATATATATATATGTGTGTGTGTGTGTGTGTGTGTGTGTATACATATATATGTATAATTCTATTGTTCAAATTCTATTGTGCGTATATATATACACACATATACAAATATACATATATGTGTGTATATATATAATCTATTGTTCAAATTCTATTGTATAAATTCAACCTTTGTTAGTATTATTACTATTGAACTGAAATATAAACTTAGAGCACAAAAAGAAATTGTACAAAACAAGAGCAAGAGAGGCAGAAAAGAGGCACGAAGCACTTTGTTACTGTTCTAAGAACTATACTAGGGGTCAAGATCACTTGGCATTGCAAATGGGGCCACATAATGCTTTATAGTCATTGTTGTTATATATGCAACATTTTCTAGGCATCATACAGAATTAAATATGCACAGAATTTATGAGTTGGAATAAACCTTAAAATGTATCTAGTCTGTGCCATCCGCCTAATGCTTGAGAGTCCATTACAAACTCTTATTCATGAAACAAACATCTGGCTTCCATCAAAGCCTCCACGAAAGGTGTGCAGCCTACAGGGATAATTTTGTAGGTCCGTCACTGACATTTTGCTTAACATCTATTATTTTAATTAATTAATTAATTAAAATCTATTAAATTAGTTATGTATTATAAAATTATAAATAATTAAATTGTACATACATAAATTTTTTAATGTTTATTTTTGTGGGGAGAGACAAAGAACACGAGCAGGGGAGGAGCCGAGAGAGAGGGAGACACAGAATCTGAAACAGGCTCAAGGCTCTGAGCTGTCAGCACAGAGCCTGATGTGGGCCTTGAACTTGGGAACAGTGAGATCATAACCTGAACTGAAGTCAGACACTTAAGTGACTGAGCCACCTAGGTGCCCCTATGTAATTTTTTGAGAAAAAGAAGTGTTTTATTTCCACCACCAATAGCTCCAAACAAAATATGTTCCATAATATAATGGAAATTACACATTTCCTTAACCAATAGAAGTAAGCCCGCTCCTATGGTGAGGCAAACTTGGGGAAGGTAAGGAAATTAGAACGGTAAGTCCATAAAATGAATGGTCCCAAGATTTAGACATAAGAGGACGACAGAATTAGATGGGTAATGTGTTCCATCTTAAATGTCAAGCTCCAGACTCAGCAACATGAGTGCCTACCTTTCCATGCACCACAAGCAACCGCACACATGTGGCATCCATCAGCAGCATATTTCTGTTTCCAACAGCAAGGGGGACTGCGCGGGTACATTGTGAACATCCATTGCTGTTCAGGCTATTTTAATAAATGAGGTCCCTTTAAGTCTGAAACTATTTGCAAAACCTTGACTCAATAGAGAGATTGCTGCTACTATTGTTCTGGCTTTTTGGCTCACTTTTTAAGTCAATACCAAAAACATATTCGGGAAAAGACTTGATATCCCAACCGTGGCAATTTCAAAGATTTTGGTCAAAACCAGTGGGTTAGGATTAGGTTTGCGTTCACAGAGACGAGAAATAAAGTACAAAATCAACAAATACCCCATAATTTCCTGTGACTTCCCCATTGCTCATCCCTCATGAGTGAAAATTAAAAGGTCTCTGAACACAGAAAGGGGCCGTGTATCATTTTTGGAATAATCTCTATGAGCTGGAGCTCCATGTTTTCCACCTTAAGTGAAAGCTACCGGAAGAGAAATGAACTGACCTGAAAGCAGAAGCCCTGGATTCTTTTACTGAGAGTTTCTTTTCTTATGATTAGTGAATCTCAGGCATTTTTCTTCTTCATAATAAAACACTCTTTACAATAGCAACAGGCTTGAGGTTTGGAATAAAGTGGTAGTGTATTTCAATAAGTATACTAGTCAAATGGCATTTTATTCCCAGGACATAAGAAATCTTGGGAATACAAAGACAAAACCCGAAGGCTGAATCACAGTCTAAACTCGGCCAAACTCTGGGTCTTATATCTGCCTCCATAACTATGAAGACATAGATTACAGAGAATTATAATTGGAGTGTTCCCCAGTCTTACAAATCTTACAATTAGTTGAAACACCATCCCTTGTGTCATTGTGGTCTATGCATTTTCCTTTAAATCATTAGGGATAATTACGTCATCACATCTATTCCATTAACTGCCTTTAAATACTGAATTATTGAAATAATACGTATTAACTAAGGAAAACATGAACTGTTGAGTTTGAAATAACTAAGGAAATGAAAAAGGACAATCTACAAACAGCTGTTACTAACTCAACTACCTTTTAAATCCCACATTAAGTTTGGAGCAGGAGCAATTTCAAAGATTTTGGTGAAAACCAATGGGATAGGATTAGGTTTGCTTTCAGAGACGAGGCCTAAAGTACAAGATCCACAAATACCCCAGCCTAAGGACATATCCCATCAGAGCAACTATCTTCAGGTTGTACTTTGATGTGATTGCTTTCTTTGTGTATCTCCCTACCCACATTCTCAACACCCACTGTATTTTATTTACTTAGTGTTTATCTCAGTTATGTATGCAATGTTTATGTAATGAAAAGAAGAAAATCAAGATTTTATAATATTGATTTACCCATTTATATTTGTGAATTCCAACTACAATTTAAAAAGAAACTCCACATACTATCTTTTTTGTTTATTGAAATAAAAATGGAATTATTATGAGATTCTAATATCTACCTTGTCATAGGATGTGACTCTCATAAAGGTAATTGCATTCTGGATATTAACGATCTGGGAGTTATCGTAAGTACTCCAATCATGTGTTGCTAATTAGAAGTAGAAATTGGGCCATTCCCCAAATCATTAAGTCTCTGTGGTATTTGAAACCCCCTATACTCAATACATCACAATGGAGAATTCCTGGAAATCTAAGCTAATTATAAGTAACAGAATAATCAAAATCTGAAAATAGATTGAAAGTATATAATTTCATGAAACAAGCTAAGAGTATAAAATATGAACATTACCAGAAGTGGTTAAAGTAATTATTGAAGCAGAAGTGATGTATCATAGTTCAAAGAAGGCAATAGCAGTTTCTCTAAAATTATGGAATAAAAGAGGGCAGATGAATCTCAATGAAATTTTAGTTCACTTTTTACAGGTTCAGTATAATCTTGCTTTCAAGGTGACATAGTGAGATTTGTAATATATATTTACAATCCAAAATACATAGATCATACATGTAAATATTGGGCAAAATACAAATATGTTAACATATATTTGTAGCTATATGTAATCTGTATATATGGGTATTTATATCTGTGTATATAGGCACCTATCAATCAGTCTACAAAAAGAGAAAGATATTTTATTTACTTAGTGTTTATCTCAGTTATGTATGCAATGTTTATGAAATGAAAAGAAGAAAATCAAGATTTTATAATATTGGTTTACCCATTTATATTTGCAAATTACAACTACAATTTACAAAGCAACGCCACATATTATCTTTTCTGTTTATTGAAATAAAAATGGAATTATTATGAGATTCTAATATCTACCTTGTCATAGAATGTGACTCTCATAAAGGTAATTGCATTCTGGATATTAACGATCTGGGAGTTATTGTAAGTACTCCAAGCATGTGTTGCTAATTAGAAGTAGAAATTAGGGGCACCTTGGTGGCTTAGTCGGTTAAGTGTCCAACCTCAGCTCAGGTCATGATTTCACAGTCTATGAGTTTGAGCCCCGCATCAGACCCTGGAGCCTGCTTCAGATTCTGTGTCTCCCTCTGTCTCTGCCTCTCCCCTGCTCGTCTCTCTCTCACTCTCAAAAATAAATAAAGATTAAAAAATAAAAATAAAATAAGTAGAAATTATACCATTCCCCAAATTATTAAATCTCTGTAGTATTTGAAACTCCCTGTACACAATACAACTCAGTGAAAAATTTCTGGAAGTCTAAGCTAATTACAAGTAACAGAATAACCAAAATCTGAAAATAGATTGAAAATTTATAATTTCATGAAACAAGCTAAGAGTATAAAATATGAACAGTGTCAGAAATGGTTAAAGTAATTATTGAAGCAGAAGTGATGTATCATATTACAGTTCAAAAAAGGCAATAGCAATTTCTCTAAAATTAAGGAATTAAAGAGGGGAGACAAATCAATGAAATTTTAGTTCACTTTTTATAGGTTCAATATAATCTTGTTTTCAAGGTGGCATAGTGAGATTTGTAATCTATATTTACAACCTGAAATACATAGATCATATATGTAAATATTGGACAAAATACAAATATATTAATATATATTATATATGTAATCTGTATATATGGGTATTTGTATCTGTCTATATAGGCACTTATGAATCAATCTACAATATGAGAAAGATAGAAACAGATACCTTGGTGATTATAAAATTGAGAGACAATGCTAACATTTTTTAATCATCAATTTCTGTATTAAAGTTATTTATGATAAATTAAATGAAATGTTCTTCATTTACTCAATGCATTTCCCTCACGTGATTCCAAAGATAAGTTAAAAAAAAATCTCCCACATGCTTCTGCCTGTCAACCCATTAGTTTTTCCACCTGAGGTAACCACTGCTACCTGTTTTTGTTTGTTTATTTGTTTGTTTGGAATCATCAAGAAACCATAGTTCATTTATATGTTCATATATACAGAGACATGCAAATAAATTCCTAACATAAATGATGCTGAATTAGGACTACTGTGTGGTTCTTACTCAATTTTTCTGGAACATATTATTTTGGTGATGTACATATATATAAAAATGAACTAGCATTTTTATTGGCTGCATGGTATGTTCTTTTTAAAAAAAAGATAAGAAGTGGTATATATATACAGTGGTGTATTACTCAGCAATGAAAAAGATACATGGATGGAACTAAAGGGTATTATGCTAACAATATTAGTCAGTCAGAGAAAGACAAATATCATATGACTTCACCCATATAAGGAATTTAAGATACAAAACAGATGAACATAAAGAAAGGGAAGAAAAAATAATTTAAAAATAGAGAGTAGAACAAAACTTAAGAGAGTCTTAAATATAGAGAATAAACAGATGGTTTCTGGATGGGTTGTGAGGGGGGGATGGGCTAAATGGGTAAGGGGAATTAAGAAGTCTGCTCTCTAAATCATTGTTGCACTATATGCTAACTAACTTGGATATAAATTTTTAAAAAAGTTAATTAATAAGAAAGAATAAAAAAAGAAATGCAAAAAAAATTGTTTGAGGTAATGAGCTTAAATACAGAAAAAAAAAAAACACTATCCTTTTAGCGGGGTGTCTGGGTGGCTCAGAAGGTTGAGCCTCTGACGTCAGCTGAGGTCATAATCTCATGCTTTGTGATTTCGGGCCCAGCATCCGGCTTGCTGCTGTCAGCTCAGAGCCTGCTTCAGATCTTCTGTCTACCTTTCTCTCTGCCCTCCCCACTCGAACTTTCTCTGGAAAATAAATATTTAATAAACATTAAAATGAAATAAACATTAAGAAAATAAACCTTAAAAAATACTATCATTTATAAGCCAAACACATATTAATGGGCATTTCAGATTCTTTAGCCTTTTGCTGTTCTAAATAATACTTTAAAAATATCTAAAAGTTTACCTCGACTTTGTTTTCCAAAGTATCTCTAGTATAAATTCTCAGAAGCAGTATGGCTGTGTATATTTTCTTAGGAGAGTTATTACCAAATTCCTCTCTAATTCTACCAGTGTTCGCGCCCACCAGCAATCTGAGAGTCCTTGATTCCCCACACCTTGTTGTGGTGGGACACAGATGCGCTGCACAGACAGATCCCTCTTGGAGGAAGGATTCGTTCTCCCAGCTGTGAACTCCAAGACTGACCTCAGCTCATATGGGCCATCGTGCCAGTATGACAGATTAGGCACGGGTATAGGATCTGGCCAAGGGATCAACTCTGATCTGTGTGTCAAAACTCCCCACAGGGTATGGCAGGACTTTGGTGGGTGTATCACAATCTAAATTGTCCTGAATTCCATTCTGCATCCTTCTTTTTCCTCCTATAGCTGTGTATCTCATGAAAATTGTATGCCAAATTCTGTCTCGACATCTATGTCCAGAGAATTCAGCGACAACATTGCCAAATCTACATTTTTTTCCAAATTCTTTCAGAATATTTTTATTGAAGTAGGATTGCTGCAGGTGGGTGGGAGAGACACTGGTCCTTTATCTCATGGAGTTGAGGAATGAATCTCATGGAAGCGGATAGTGAGCAAAGCGATAGGATTTATTGAACTACAGTACAAAGCTCTCAAGAGTGAGAAGAGTCCCTACTGGGTTTTTGACAAGAATGCTTGTCTCTGATTTTTTATCAGGTCCTTATCAGGAACAGTTTGTGAGACTCCTTCATGACACTTAGCCTCTGGCAGGTCTAGAATGCATTTGTCCTTTTTTTAAATATATAATTAAATTTATTTATTCAAATTCAAGTTAGTTAACATTCAGTGCAATATTGGTTTCAGGTGTAGAACCCAGTGATTCATCACTTGCATATAACACTCAGTGTTCATCCCAAGTGACTTCCTTAATTCCCATCACCAGTTTAACCATCCCCCCAACCACCTCCCCACCAGCAACCCCCAGTTTGTTCTCTACATTTAAGAGACTCTTATGTTTTGCCTCCCTCTGTTTGTATCCCATTTTTCCTTCCCTTCCCTTAAGTTCATCTGTTGTGTTTCTTAAATTCCCCATGTGAGTGAAATCGTATAATATTTGTCTTTCTCTGCCTGATTTATTTCACTTAGCATAATACACTCTAGTTCCATCCACGTTGTTGTAAATGGCAAGACATCCTTTTTGTTTTTTTCACCAAACCCCACTGCAATTACAGACAGTCTCCCTGAGGGTCCCTTATCTATCCCTGCCTGTTGTTAACCCTTTCCCTTCTCAGAACTTAAATCCAGTGAAGTGAAAAATTAAGAGATCAACTCAATGAACTGTTTAAATTTAAAAAAAGTGCACACCTACCAACAAGATCATGATATCAATTATTATCAAAATGTCACTTAGAAGCATCTATTATGCCTTTCCAGTGAGTACCCAAGAGAGGAGCAACTATTCTGACACATTATTGTAAACTAATTTTGCCTCTTCATGATTTTATGTTAATAAAATAATATGATTTATACTCTCTAATGTTTGCCTTCTTCTTGCTTAACATCATAGCTGTGAAATTCCATAATGTTGTACTGAATCTCCGTAGTTAATTCTTTTTCATTTCTATACAGTATCCAATTGAATAAATGAAACTAAAAATTATTTTTTATGGATATTTAAGTCATTTTCAGTTGGGGGCACTTGGAAATAGTGTAGTTGTGAACATTCTTGCCGCTGTCTTTGGTGCAAATATAAATGCATTTCTTTTGGTTATATACCAAGGACTGGAATTATGGGTTCATACTTCCAAAGAGTTTTCAAACTCTGATCAACTTTGCAGTTATACTCAGTATGTATGTAATTTTTGTTTAATCCATATTCTTGCTATTTAATTTGTTTTTAATATGTGTTTATTAGATCGTTTGCAAATGTTTATCAGGGTTTTTGTACTTTACTGTAAGTAGGAGCTCTTTCTATAAAGTTATTACATAAATCTCTTATAGATTTTCCAAAGATGTTTTCCATTCTATCCAAGGTTGAGTTCCTCAGTAGCAGACCTTGCAACAAGGATTTGGATGCACTTAGTTTGTTTGGAAGATGATCTTAGGAAGCACCAGTAACTAAGTAAGGAAGAGAGACAACCCATAAATGAACAGGGTATTTGCGTGGATAACTGAGTCTCAGTCCCACTGAGGGCCCCTGGAAGACTATGCAAAACCTAATTTAGACTTGCCCCCTGCCCTCAAGGAATAAAGTAGTTGGGATCTTTATGTTCCCACTACCATATACTACCCCTGGTTGTAGATGTTAACTGCTTGGCACTTTCACACTGGCCTATGCATGGCTTGAGGGCCCTCCCACAAACAGGGGGAAATAGAGCCTTCAGATGGAGTCACAGGTATTTTCAGTAGGACAGCATCTGAAGAAAGGAAAAAAAAAAAAAAGAATAAAGGCAAAAACAGAAGAACTTAATCAATAGCAAATATAAAATAGAAACAATCAACAAATCTAAAATTAGAGAAACCTGATAATACTAAACTTTTATACATCTAAACAAGCAAAAGAGAGAGACAGAGAAGGCACCAACAACTAATAACTAATGTCAGCAATGAAAACTCATAACTATAGATCATTCCAACTTTCTAAAACACTTTTAGGAAAAAAGTTGTGCCACCAACTTTGAAAACTTGGCAAAAATGAAAGGGTGAACTCCAAGAAAAATGAAACAATGTACAGTGTAAGAGAGTGGTCCAGGTTCATTCTTCTGTATGTCGCTGTCCAGTTTTCCCCGAACTGGTTGCCAAAGAGACTGTCTTTCTCCCATCGGATATTTTTTCCTGCTTTGTCGAACATTAGTTGGCCATATATTTGTAGGTCAATTTCTGGGTCCTCTATTCTGTTCCATTGATCTATGCATATGATTTTGTGCCAGTACCATACATACTGTCTTGATAATTACAGCTTAAAGTCCAGAATTGTGATGCCTCCAGCTTTGGTTTTCTGTTTCGACATTACTTTGGCTATTTGGGATCTTCTCTGGTTCCATACAAATTTTAGGATTATTTGTTCTAGCTCTGTGAAGAATGCTGGTGTTACTCAGATAGGGATTGAATATGTAGATTACTTTGGGTAGTATCGTCATTTTAACAATATTTCTTCTTCCAATCTATGAGCATGGCATGTTTTTTTTTTTTTTCATTTTTGTGTCTTCTTCAATTTCTTTCATAGCTTTCTAGACTTTTTGGGATACAGATCTTCTACCTATTTGGTTAGGTTTATCCCTATGTATCTCATGGGCACTCGTTGGGATGAGCACTCGGTATAAAAGTGATGAATGAAACACTGGGTTCTTCTCTTGATACCAATTCTACACTGTATGTCAACCAAATGAATTTAATTTAAAAAATTTAGAAAAAAGAAAAAGAAACCAATGAAACTGACTTAAGAAGTAATTGAGATTATAATTTTATTACCACTGTTTTTAAAAGTGCATTAATAATTGAAAACTTTCCTATGAAGTTAAAAATCCTCTTATTTTTCAGTGAATTCTATTAAGGAATATTTTTCACTGAATTAAATAAGAAGACATTCTTACCATTTCATCTGGAGAGGCTAATACAACTGCGATGTACAAAACTAACAAGGACATTACAATAAAATATTACATAACAATTATGAACATACAATTTTAAAATACAGATAAATATTGACAAAAACTAAACTAATAGAAAAAATACTCTATTCTATAACATGTAAATTCATGTTCTCAGGAAAAGATCACTTGATTTGATATTAGAAAACTCAAAAAATGTAAGTTTCCATATGAAAATATTAAAGGAACTCAGATGAAGAAAAAATAGCTTAATAAAGTTTCACATCTACTCATCGAAACCCAAAATACCCCCCCCCAAAAAAAAAAAAAAACAGACAAATTAACCAGATAGCTTTCTTAATCTGGAAACAGGAGGAAAAAAAAACTAAAAAAAACGGATTTCAGAGAAGCCTGGGTGGCTCAGTTGGTTGAGTGTTTGCCTCTTGATTTCAACTCAGGTCATGATCCCAGGACCTAACCCTGCATTGGGTGCTGTGAAGTGTGTGGAGCCTGCTTAAGATTCTCTCCTTCTCTCTCTCTACCTCTCTTTCCTGTGACCCTCCCTCAAATAAATAAATAAATAAATAAACAAACAAACAAACATATCTCAATTAACCTGTAAGAAAAAAAAAAACTAACTTTTCAGGAACGGCTTTACTGGATACCATTAGTCTTATTAGTTATGAATGGTTTTAACTGCAAAACATAGAAGCATGTAGAAAATTTGTCTACTATACATATAGGGACATTTACTTTACGAAAAGCCTGGCACTATAGATCAGTGCTAATGGAGTGACTTTTCAATAAATATTGCTGAGAAAATATGTATCCATAAGTTAAAATACAAAATCAGCTGATTCTCATAGCACAACAAAATTTAATTCCAGTTTGATCTTAGGAATACATTAAAAGGTCAGTGTAAAAGAAAAATTAAAGTCTAAATCCAGGAGAAAATAGAATACAATATAAAAGACGTAATAATGTATGAAATTTAGGACAACTTAACACATAAAATATGGGATTATCTTCATTATTTTAGAGGAATAAACATATCATGAATAGGACCTTAGGAGCACAGTTTGATAAATCCTGTTTCTTTAAACATAAGAAAATCAGTGCACCTCAATACATCATCGAGAAAGTGGATAGAGAGACAAAGTTTAGGAGAAAATAATCATGGTACTTTAATCAAAGGACTTTTATTTAAAATGCATAATAACTACATATTTTTAATAAAGGACAACCTAATAGGAAAATGGGCCAAAAAACAAAATAGACCTGTCACAAAGAAAAAAGAGCCAAAGGACTCCAAATAACCATTTTAAAAGAAATTCAACCGCATTGAAACTATGAGGAATTTAAAATATAAGCAAAATGAGATCCCAATACTCACCTATGAACTTTGAAGATATTAACACGTCTAGTGTGACAATATTAAATGTTGGTAAGAATGGGCAATAATCAGAATCACACACACTGTAGGAGGAATGTAAATTAGTACATTAACTTTGGGAAATTGTTTGATGGGTCTAATAAAAGAGAAGAAACCAGCTCGCTGTGATCCAGAGCTCTCACACATGGGGCACACCCCGCAGAGTAAGTGCTCACTTATGTGCAGATGCTTGTGCAAGAACAGACTTAGTAACGTTTCCATGAAAGCCAAGAAGGGAAAATAACCAAAGTCCATTAATTGCATAAATAAACCAATGATGGCATATTTATTTTATGGAAGAATTCTTCAACAATAATAAATGAACTATGGCTACAGCTAATACATTGAAACATTCACTTAAAACAAATGTTGAGCCAAAGAAGCCAGACATAATGGAATATATACTCCAAGGGTTCATTTCTGTGAACTTCAAAAGGAGGTAAAGCTACATTTCTACTCTCAGACTTACTCTTAGGAGTGGTAAGTAAAAAGGAAAACTCCGAATACAACAAATTCCACAAAGGAGTTTCCTCCTAGTGGTGCTGGAGAGGCAGTGATTAGAAAGTGCTTATGGAAATTTTGAAAAATGCTGATAACGTTCCGCCTTTACTTTCTTTGAGAAAGTAACACAAGGGCTCATTATTCAGAATTACTTCGCTGTGTGTTTGTCATATTTCATGATTCAGGAGAGAGGAAGAGAAGGGAAGAATAGGTGAGAAGGAAGAAAGGGAACGTGGAAGGGCAACATCCTTGCAGGTTCTGAGAGTTACGATGAAGACCTCTTTGGAGGACCATTATTTAGCCTCCTACTCTCTTGGATTGGAACTTGAGCAGAATTTTTATTCTTTCTTCTAGCCTGCAAACAATTTTTTAAACCACAGTGAGATTTAATGATCACATATATATATGAATGATATAATTATCTGAATACATTTTCTCCAGTTATTTGAAAAAAAAATAAATAACCCTCAGTGCAATGTATAAAAGGTGTTTAAAAGTAATCGTGTATGTGTGTGTGTCTAAAAATCAAAATTAGGGACGCTTGGGGGGGGGTGGCTCAGTCGGTTGAGTGTCCAACTTATGGTTTCGGCTCAGGTCATGCTCCCAGGGTTGTGGGATCGAGTCCCACTTAGGCTCCATGCTAAGCATGCTAAGCATGGAGCCTGCTTAATATTCTCTCTCTGTCCCTCTACACCTCTCTCCAACTCTCTCTTTCTCTAAAATAAAAAAAAATGAAAAAATTAATCAAAATTACATTGAGTGAGAAAGCAGTTTGGTATGAATTAATTTTCTGGCTGTGTCTTTCACATCTTTGTTCCTAAGGCTGTAAATAAGAGGGTTCAACATGGGGATCATGACAGTAAAAAACACAGTGGCCACTTTGACCAGGAGCCATGAGCTTCTGGAGTTGGGCACACAGTAGAGAAGAAGAATGATCCCATGGAAGATGGTGATGGCGGTCACGTGGGAGGCACAGGTGGAGAAGGCTTTCCGGAGTCCACCAGTAGACGGCATCCTGATTATGGTGACAACTATAAAAATATAGGAGGCGAGGATAATCAGGAGGCTACAAGCCTCATTGAAAGTGGAAATGACTAAACACATCCTCTGACTAAAGGAGGGGTCAGAGCAGGATAAAGACAGGATGGCAGAGTACTCACAGCCAAAGTGATGTATAATGTTGGGACCACAGAAGGATAGTTCCAAAAGAGAGTATGTGAGTGTCAAGGAACATACTCCACCCCACGCATAGGTTCCAGCTACCAAAAGGGCACAGAGTTTCCGCGACATAGCCACTGTGTAGAGCAGGGGGTTGCAAACAGCTACAAACCGGTCATAGGCCATAACCGCTAACATGAACATTTCTGTGATCACAAATGCGCAAACAAAGAAAAATTGTGCCATGCATGCTTTGAAGGAGATCGTTCTGTCTTCTTTGAGCAAGATTTCTAACAGTTTAGGTGTAAATACACTGGAATAACAAATATCCAAAAAGGATAGATGGCTGAGGAAAAAGTACATGGGCGTGTGGAGTTTGGGGTTGATCCTTATGACCACAATTATGGCCAGGTTTCCCACCAGAGTGACTGTGTAGATGGTCAAGAACATGAGGAATAGAGGTGCCTGGAGGTGTGGGTACTCCGAGAAACCCAGGAGGATGAATGTGGTCACAGAGCTCTGATTTCCCTCATCCAGGGCCATGGTTCTTGATTTTAAAAAATAAAGGAGAAGAGAGAATTGAGCTGTGGAACTAGAGAAGGGAGAATAAAAGGAAATCAAGACAGGTCAATGCAATCCAGTGAAGGCAATGCGGTCAGTGGGTACACACGAGAGCTCTGCTTTCCTTCGGAGTCTTACTTGACAATTTACTGACTTTTCCATTAGGTGCAATATACTGTATCCTTCATACTTTAGTTTTCTCAACTGGAAAATGAAAAAATAAAAAGGGATTTATAAGTAGTATTATGTTGTATAAATGATTTGTAAATGTATATGGTCCTTACAGCATTGAATACCCCAGGATAAAATATAATTATATGAGCACAAAGGAGACATAGAGCAAGATCAGAAAATCTTTGAGCACGTCATAGTACTTATATGATCATGGCAGAAGCCACCTTGGGAAGGTTAAACACTTTTAATACACAAAGAAAAACATAATTGTAAATATCTTTGGAGGAAAAGGTATCATCAGACATTCACAATTTTGTATTTCTATATTGAATATTTACCTATTCTAGGTATATCCCATTATCAAGGACTCATAAGACATCTTTAATAGGCTTGTTAAATGCTCTAGTCAAAAATTCCATGGATGACTATGTTCTGTCAATTACATGCCCACCATGTGGTCACTTTGAAGGCTCAAGATACTCAATGATTTATAACAGTGTTCTAAGGGAGTATTTGCCATGTAGTCTTGAAATTTTTCACATCAACTGTCTTCTGTTGGTTATCCAGTTTGTAGTTCAAATTGTATTAAAATGAGAAAAGTTTGCTTATTTATCAGTGATTATAACACACACACACATACAAACACAACACACACACACACAAACACACACACACATACACACACACACACACAACATGGTACTAAGAAATATCTCTTACAACAACGAAAACCTTCTTTCTGATGTGGCAAGTCTGCATGTGGTCATCAATGAAGAAAGAAAAAATGTGTTAGATTACAAAATATAAACATTTTGTTTTTATAAAACAACAGGCATCTAAATATTACAAATTCCACACAGTCAAATCTTAAAGAACGATTCTAGAAATGGACGTGGAGACATACCGAATATGATCATGCCATCTTGGACACATCTGTGAACAGGCACAACTTTAGCTTTGTCTGTAATGCACAACAGCATATTATTAAATCTGCTACTAATCCAGGAACAGAGCATTAGTTATGTAATCACCTTTTCCATTATATAGAAGGATCCTACTACATGTTGTGAACTTCATGTATTTAGTTACATGTATTGATTTAAACAAAAGACCTCTCTAAATTCAGGAACTTAGATTGCCTTTATTGGGTCGCATTCATGCAGGTTAAGAATTCTGAGATACAATCCGCTATTATTGCCAGAAGGCTAGATAAACCCATTATATCACGGTTTAGTTGTAGAATTGGGGCTACTTCAAGAGAAAGACCCTCTAAATTGTTAGATCGTATTCTACCTAATGAAGACTAAGTGATCTTTGTGAGGACTGTAAACCAAGATAAGACAAGACTTAGTACAATGGAAGGCAAAGAATTTCTGATTATTTTCACGTGTCTTGTGTTCAGTCTTCTTTAGTAATACTTCCACTGCCCCTTCCTTACATTGAAGCTCCTGTCTTCATATCTAATGATCTCTCTTCAAACTCGTCAGTGAAACTTATCAAAGCAGTAACCATCATAGTCAATTCTATATTTATCCTAAGTAGTATTCTTCTGTTGTGTTTTCTAGTGCTTTCCAAGTCTAAATAGATCTTTCTCTCTCTCTCTCTCTCTCACTCTCTGGAGTTCATAGAACTTAAAGCTAATCCTCTCTATAAAGAGACTTTCAACTGTTTGAAGACATTAAGATAGATCTCTCTCTCTTTTATTGTCTAGGTAAACAATTTTAGTATTGTTTTTCTGTTTGATTGTGCTTTGTTTTTCCATTTTGTTCCTCACATGGGTTTCTAACTATTTCAGATGACCTACTCAATATTCTGGGTGTAGCATTGACCCCTTCGAGCAGATACTGACACTAAGAACTAAACTAACCTTTTCAGACATATCATTCCATGCCAAAAGTCAATGAACTCTGCAATCTGCTTTCACTTGCTATGTATGTAAACAGCATATATGTGTGTGTATGTGTGTGTGTATATATATATATACATATATATATATATACTATTTATATATACAGTATATATATATACAGTATATATATAAACACATATACATATACTGCCTGAGTATTTGTACTCGTATATTTGGATGGAGTTAGGCCAATTTACTGCCATCCCAAGCTTTGTACAGGATTTACCAGGAAGCAACAAACCTCAGACATATGTACTTGAAACATTCGACCCAAGTTGAAGATTGTGCATTTATTGAATTTCATGCGCAGTTGACTCCTTACTTCTCTCTTCATCCCTTGCATGGCCTTTTAGTCTCACTGAATTGCTGCTGATTGCACTACTTCTTGCCTTTACTCCGGCCACTCTGTCCAGCCAGAATGTCTTCAGGTTCCATTCATATCACCAATCACCAGTGCCCACTCCATTCTTGTTACCATCTGGGTTCTTTGTTAAATTTTTGGTACATATGCTTTCACCTCCATTTCTCAAGAGTGTACATGTTGTGTTCATAACGTGCCCCACATAAAGTTTAAGTGAAAGAATTCCAGGATACCTTAACAACATAGAGGAATTCAAGGTCAGGAAAGAATTCCAGGAGTTCGAGAATTAAGAGTTCCAGGTTATGCATAAAGAATGTGAGGTTTCTTCACCTATTTCACACCCCTTGTGAAGGCCATGCTCCCATTGTCTATTTATTAGGTCACCAATTCTACAGGCACAAAAAACGCATAAAGACAATAATTGTTAAGACAGTGTTATGGTGATGGTCTTATCAAAGTAATAGGGTATTGTTTTTAACTAACTTAGCTTGGCACTGGGAGTTTGATTGGGATTGAATAAAGAAGCTATATCTTTGTCCACAGCACAGAAAAATGAAAATAAAATATTTCACTTACCTTTTCTTTTTGTTTAAATTTTTTAATGTTTATTTATTTTTGAGAGACAGAGAGACAGAGCTTGAGCGGGGGAAGGGAAGAGAGAGAGGGAGGTACAGAATCCGAACAGGCTCCAGGCTCTGAAGCATCAACACAGAGCCCGATGCGGGGCTCAAACTCACAGACCGTGAGATCATGACCTGAGCTGAAGTTGGACGCTTAACTGACTGAGCCACCCAGGCGCCCCTCACTTACCTTTTCGTATCAGAAATTTTTCTTATAAAACTCAACCATTATTATTTTTTTTTGGTTCTCCTCAGAGAGGGGCTAATTTAAATGGATGGAGAAAAGATAGCCTTACATCATATTATTTTGTACAGAATGTGTGTTTAGAAAACAGATGTCCTTGGTTCAGATTCAGCCCATGTAGTATATTACATAAGCAGCTTTAACAAATTGTTTGATTACATGAGCCTCAATCTTATCATCTACAAAATGTGGATAGTAATAACATGCTAGCTCATTTAATGTCATGTGAACGTATTAAATGAATTATGACTTTAAAACTTCCAACAAATCCTGCACTTGGTTAAGACCTCCACAGACACCAGCTTCCTTCCGTCTTAATTTTCTACTGCTGTTAATCTCTAGGAAAATAGTAAGAGTTCCTAGTTTTTAAATGTCTTTGCAGTGCATCTTTGGAAAGCTATTTTAAAAGTAATTGTATCTCCTGGACTCTTTTTAATTTGTGATGTTTCACTGAATCTGGGAATCACAATTGTGTCTATTTCTAATCCAGCCACACAGAATCTTAATTTTCACTTGCTTTCCTAACCCTTCCTGGTTCTTTCTGTCTCTTCTGCCATGTCGTATGTATGACTGTGGGAAAGGCAATCAGGGAAAGATGAAAAGAAGGAAACAGTCTGAGTGTACCTCCCTCTTCATTTTTACTATTACCAACTATCCTTTCATTTGCATATAAGATTTCCAACTGTGCTGTCAAACTACAGTCCATTCTGTAAGATTAACTTTTGCCAACTCATACTTCGCCCGAATGCAATAATGTAAGCATTTTTGAAGGCATTTTATACTAAGTGAATCGGATCGAAACTTCTGCCCAGATGTCTTTAGTATCTCCAGGCACTATGTAACTACATCCTCTGCCATCACCATACTGCTTCATTCACAGTAGTATTTTAAATCCTTATCGTACAAAAACAAGCATTCATAACTCCTAATCTTCCACCATTCGTCCCTCTGAAATGGCACCTGTCTCCTTGTCATTTTACATTGGGCCACCACTTCAGGAGGTACCACATAGCCCCTCCAAAAAAACCTGCTGGTTAATTGAAATGTCTTTTCTCTTCCTCTATGTTCTTTCCATGTCTATTACTGCAATGTGTGTGTAGTGCCTGGTACTTTTGTTACATTTATGGGCATGTGTGTATGTGCCTGTGTGTATACATGCATATGTGTGTGCCATAGCTTTTCCCCTGAAGAATATCACTTCTTTAGGAGAAGACTTGCATTTCACATTTCTTTACATGACCTAATGTGTTTAGCTTAGCAACTGGAGATGTACTTTCAAGTTCAGGACAACGGTCCTGGGATAGTGCAAGTAAAATGTAGCCAGCTGAATATAAATATAAACCAAGTAGGTATTGCTGATGCTCATCTCACACAGATGGCTCCTGCCAACAATGGGCTGGGTTCCAATGTCCCTCACATCAGAATTGAAAACATAATCCTAGGTCGAATCAACTCACCAAAAGTCAGATTTCCCCGATGCATTTTTATTGAAGGCTTCCTTGCTAGTATTAATAAGCTGCATAGACTTTCTGTCACAAAATTGAAAGTTTCGTTTAAATGTTTTAGTGTTTTGGTCAAAGAGTTGCCGATTCTTGCAAAATATCATTCAGTAGAGATACCGAGAAATGCCATTTTTGCAATTGTCAAGAAATTTTGGAAAGAGCATAGAGATGCCCCTCAGAAGTAGACAGACCTGGAAACTATACTCCATGATGTTGTTTGTTTCATTCTAAGTACTTAACCTTGGGGACACAGACCTCAGGGAAGCCTGACAGCATATGCTATGATGAGCTACAAAGAAAGTTAATTAGAGGGTACTTCCTTTTCTGCAGCTTAGACTATAATTTCTTTTAAATCATTAACGTGTTGATCTTTGCATCTTAAAAAATAATTTGCTTCTCTATGGAGGTTATACTTATTAAAATTATGAAAATATTATAGTCATATCAATCCCAAAGACCCCAGCATACTTATAGCTGCTATGACATGCCTTTTTAGTCTCTTAATTTTGCTTATGTGCTCCTACTTGATTTATATAGAGACACACTTAACATTATATATATATATATACCGGATCCCCGGTTGACAAACAATTAAAAATTAAAGTAAATTCTTTGTTACTGTTAAGATATACTATGAGTGTTGATAATGTTGTTATACACCCCTAATTTACATAAGATACGTGATTCATGTAAAGCATTTTGGTAAAGACCACTTAATTTCCATAAAGCTATGTGGCATTGTCAGAGAAGAATGTGTTCAATGAGGCAAATGTTGTTGTCAATCTTTGGCAGATTCTGAGCCAGATTCTTTACTTCTCCCTATGCCCTGTTGACTTACAACTTAACAGTTCCGTAAGATGCAGATACTTTTCACACAACTTGACTTTGGGCTTAGCCATGTGATTTGCTTTAACTCCTAGCATGTTAACAGGTGAGACCCAAACAGGCACTATCCTTTGCTTTTTGCATCCTTTATTGTGACTCAGCTTACAACACAGATCTTTAACCCAATAGACCAATAAAGATGACCTACATACAGGCCTGTAAACTGAGGTTAGCTGATTTGGTTAACTCAGTACTGATGTTCAAGTGAACCTCCACCTGCTATTAGCGGAGGTACCTTAGTCAGCTCACTGGTTCTAAAGGATTGCTATTGTTGCATCCCTCTGGAATTTATGATTATTTTTCATCAATAAATAATTGATGCCTGAGAAAGATGTGTACATTGTATCATTATTAATATCCTGATTGTTGTAGTATATGATCATAGGGGAAAATGGGTTAAAAAAAAACTTGGGATTTCAATATATTATTTCTTACAACTTAAAATGTCCCCAATGCTATTCTAATAAAATTTTTGAATAAATGAATAATGTATGACACAAAGAGAAACAAAACTAGAGTGATGGGCATGTATTTCCAAAATGCATATTATTTCTTGTGCTACAACATGGTCTCATACTACCAATTATAATTTACATTGTGTTATGGACCTTTTAAGGGAGATATACTTTTATTTATTTTTATTTTTCTGGGAATCTTCCAGTACCGAGATGGTTCTTGTGGAATTAAACATGATTTTTTGTTTTTAGAACTTTAGAGTTTTATGTCAAAAAGATTGTTAAATGTTTATTTATTTAATTTGAGAGATATAGGGTGAGCATGAGCAAAGGAGAGACAGAGAGAGATGGGGAGAGAGAGAAGCCCAAGCAGGCTCCGTGCTGTAAGCACAGAGCCCAACACGGGGCTTGATTCCAGGAATCATGAGATCATGACCTGAACTGAAATCAAGAGTCAGATGTAGGGCTCCTGGGTGGCTCAGTTGGTTAAGTGTATGAGAATGCCTCAGATCATGGTCTCACGGTTCGTGAGTTCGAGCCCTGCATCAGGTTCTGCGCTGACAGCTCGGAGCCTGGAGCCTGCTTTGGATTCCGTGTCTTCCTCTCTCTCTGCCCCTCCCCTGCTCATGCTCTGTCTCTCTCTCTTTCTCAAAAGTAAATAGTTTAGAAAAAAAATTAAAAAAAGAGAAAGATGCTTAACCAACTGAGTCACCCAGGAGCCTCTATCTTGAACAGCTTTTAAGATACTCATTTTATATTAAGAAGTAAATTACTGTGTAATAAGCCATATCTCTTCATATCATCGCAAAAAATCCCACACTTCACATGACTTAAACTGAACTGAAATTTGCCTGGACAATTACATGGTCATGTATACTGACACAGACACCTTTGTATTTCAATTTATGAGTCAAACACTAGGTTTAATCTTTTATTCCTAATACCACATGTAATTTTGAAGTTATTTTACTAAACATTAGAGTGAATAGATTATGGACTCCACCATACCCTTATGTACTGGTTTTCTATTGAACAACTCTTACCAGTACTCTCAAAAAGAATTAATTAATATTTCTGGCTTTACATTTTAGCAAAGAACATTTTAACATTGATTAACTTCTTGACTGTCTCTTTCACATCTTTGTTCCTGAGGCTGTAGATCAGTGGGTTCAGCATGGGGATGACCACAGTATAAAACACAGAAGCCACCTTGACCATGAGCCATGAACTTTTGGAGTTAGGAACACAATAGAGGAAGAGGATGGTCCCATGGAAGATTGCGATAGCAGTCAGGTGGGAAGCACACGTGGAGAAGGCCTTCTGGCGCCCCCCAGTGGAAGGCATCTTCATGACGGTGATAAAAATGAAAACATAGGAGGTAAGAATGATCATCAAGCTGCTAATTTCATTGAATGTGGCAGAGACTAAAATGATCTTCTGGCTAATGTAGGGGTCAGAGCAGGACACAGAGACGATGGCAGCATGCTCACAGACAAAGTTATTTATGAAATTAGTCCCACAAAAGGATAAGGTCAACAAAAAGTATGTGTATGTTAAGGAACAGGCAACACTCCAAGAGTATGATGCGCCCACCAACAAGGAACAAAGCTTCTGAGACATGACAACTGTGTACAAAAGAGGGCTACAAACTGCCACAAATCGGTCATAGGCCATCACCGCCAACATGAATGTTTCTGTCACCACGAATATGCACGCAAAGAAGAACTGCAGGATGCATCCTGTGAAGGAGATGGTTCTGTCTTCCACAACCAAGTTTTCTAATAGTTTGGGTGTGACTACTGTAGAGTAACAGAAGTCAATCAAGGATAAATGGCTGAGAAAAAAGTACATGGGAGTGTGGAGTCTGGGATTTATCTTGATGATCACGATCATGCCCAGATTCCCCAGCACAGTGACTGTGTAGATGGTTAAGAATACCAGAAACAGGGGCACCTGGAGTTCTGGATATTCTGAGAAGCCCAGCAGAATGAAGGTGACTCCGCTACTCTGGTTTTCTTGATTCCTGTGGACAAAATATGAAAGTTTTCCCAAAGAAGTAAGTTCTAGAATCTGAAATAGGTAAGAGAAGAAAAGAAATGCTTCGAGGCTCAATGGGTCTCTTTAAGAGTGTTGCTGAAACTACTAGACTTCCTTCCCCTGTTACCTTTCAAAAGTGAATATTCACTGATGTAACAATTACACAGCAAATAAAATTTTTTGTGGCTAGAATAACCAAAAGCAAAGTTAAAACAGGAGCAACAAAACACAAAGTAGACTTTGCTCTATTTCAAACCATAAAATCAGTATTATCATAGGCAGCCAACTTCATGAGCCACTCACTCTCTTTACATGAATGTGAGCTTAATAAAAATACAGTTGGTCTTTGAACAACAAGGGTTTGAACTGTGCAGGTCCACTTATGTGCTATTTTTTCCAATAAATGTAGTATAGTACTGTAAACATACTTTCTCTTTCTTATAATTTTTCTTAATAACTCTTTTCTCTAGCTGACTGTATTGAAAGAAAACAATATTTAGTACATAGCACACCTACATACATATACAAGCATATAACAGAAAACACAAAATACATGTTAATCAACTGTATATGTTATCAGGAAGGTTTCCAGTCAACACTAGGCTATTAGTAGTTAAGTTCTGGGTTAGTAGTTAAGTTCTGCGGAGTCAAAATTTATATGTGGGTTTTTGACCGCATGGGGGTTTGGTGTCCCTAAACCCCATCTCATTCAATGGTCAACAGCCGTAGCAAGGGATTACATGAGTTTCTTTACTTTCTTACGTGCCTCTCCTCTTAAACTGTGAGAGAATTAACTTATAACTGTTTTTAAAAAGTTTAAATGCTAGCATTCCTCCAAGATGGTCAATTTAACATTCTTTGGTTGTCTCTTCTCCTCTTCAATGTCCTTGTTACTCCTGGCAATCCAATACTCTCAAAACAGTTTGGAGCTGTGCTGTAATGTAATGTTTATGCTGAACTAGTTTTGAAAAAAAAATTAATATTATCCCTCATGTCATATTATATTATTCATCAGGATATGTTCACAGCAAAATATGTGCTGTGTTTATAATGATGATAGTTAAAACGATATTGAACAAAAATCTCTTCTTATTCCAGTGTGGTAAATTTTGGAACTTGGGTAGGTGATACACAGTAAAGATTGTCAACATACTGGACAATGCACGTAAATCTCAGGCCAAGCAAAAAATACACTCTATCATTTTGAACTAAGTTGAAAGCTTTTCTGAGGACAAGTGTCAGGATAAAGACCCATCTCAAACAATACACTATATTTATTGAAAATTACTTGCTGCCTCTAGGCATTTTCTCAACAGCAAAATGAGAATATTAATAATATAACATTTAAATGACTACAGCAGATGTAGATACTTTGGTAATGAATTCAAGGCTATAAGACATGGTGCAATGCATAGTTGACATTCAGCTTCCTTATTTAATGAAATTTTGAGTAATGGGTACATTCCAAAAATTTTATATTTTTATGAAAATCAGGCCCAAGTACGGACATCTATCAACAGGTAGCACAAAAAATATAGAAGTTCTTTCCTCCTGAACCCGTACAATAGAAACACTGTAGAATTTCAGTAGGGCACTTAGTCTAAAATGCACAATCATATTTTCCCCATTCTGTTATAAGTTTTCTTAACACACTGTTGCTTTCTCTGCTTCCCACATGTTCCTTCCTGTAGGAAAGATGTATCTAAAAGACCGATCCCACAACAGAGCCACTGAGACACTTCCCTTAGAAAGTCCGAGCGCGGCAAAGCTAGATCATGGACGTATTCCCCGGGAGCCTTCCTTCAATTTAAAATATTCCATGCAACACTGTGAGAATAATTTTCCATGATTACTTTAACCTGTCAGCCAGGGACTTCTAAGATTCCAAATACTTTTTTCAAGTGAATGCAGGCAATTTACAATGTTCAGCTGGCCTTTCTAAAACTTCTTGGATCTAGAAATTCACTCCCATTACCCCCTGACATGTTTTTCTTCAGTCATGGTGGATTAATCAAGATCTGTTACATAATTACATGATCCTTTGCACATAGGTTATTTTCCCAGTTTATTCCCACCCATTGTCATATTTTATTTTACCACCTACTATTAGGGATATTGCTCATTATTTCTTACCTTTTAATAAACATTAAAGTTTATAACTAACAAGTACCACATGCTGTATCAGTATCACTTACAAATATGGTTGTTATTATTACTTTCTTCTTTGCAGGTTATAGGAAGTGTGAAAGACAAAGCCATTTTTTTATTACTGTTATTCTGTATTAGCCAAATGTTTGTTGCCTCGCTAGCTGTAGAGTGACTACCAAATGAGAAAACCCAGGATGAATATCATTTGGTAGAAAGAAAGAATCAGAATACAATACCACAAGATCTTTCCGCACAGAACTAAGTGATTTGTGGGCACATCGGCCTACACATGTGCTTCTCTCTGGCAAAGATTACTGGAATTCAACATTTTCCTTCTAAAGCAAAACAAAATCCACTCACCTAAATACAGAAGGACTTGCATGAGTCATTTAGGGAAGAATTATTTGCTCAGATTAATGAACTCTAGGAATGTTCCTTCTTAGTATTTAATTAACAGAAACAGACCTGAAAGCAATAGTAGCAGTCCACAGTATATTTCATTAAATGTTTCAGATAGTTACTAGTTTTTCCCAACTTATTAAGACAACTCAGAAATAACAGAGGTAAGATCACACCTGAAAACTAAATCCTGGCACCAAACTGTGCCACTAATATATGTCAGTAAGACCTCAGAGATGCAGAGACTAGAGAATATCACTGAAGTACTGCCTTGCAGACTGCAATTCAAGTAATTAGTTGTAATGCGTCCCATGGGATATCTTGGTTGTGTATTATTTTCCTGAAGCCCCGAGGTATTTGCATTATTAACATTAATCTTAAGGAAAATAAACAAGATTCTATATATCTTTACATTGATGTAAAATACAGAAATGTGTGAGAAAAGGGGGCACCTAAGTAGCTCAGTTGGTTGAGTATCCCACCTGGGCTCAGGTCATGATCTCGCGGTTCATGGGTTCTAACCCCACATCAGGCTCTCTGCCTACAGCCTGCTTCAGAATCTGTGTCTCCTTCTCTCTGCCCCTCACCTGCTCACGCTCTGTTTCTATCTCTCTCTCAAATATAAATAATCTTAAATGAATTTAAAAAAAAATGTGTGAGTGAGAAAAAATAACCTGTAAGACAGTAGTCTAGATGGTGGTTCAGTCAGTTGAGCACCGACTCTTGATTTAGCCCCTGGTCATCACCCCAAGGTCATGGGATCACCCTACATTGGGTTCCGTGCTGAGCATGGCACCTGCTTAAGACTCTCTCTCTCCCCCTGCCCTCTCCCCCACTTAAACTCTATCTCTCTTTTACTCTTTCTCTCTCTCAAATAAAAAAGAAAGATAATAGTCTAGAACTAGTTATTGTAATTCGTGTTGAATTTCTATTTTCTATTTTCCTATGAAAGTATACTTATGTTCCTGTATATGGAAATATAGAGCTCTCTAAGCAATAAGTTACATTGTCTATTTTTAACTAATTAGCAATATACTGTAAACTTCGTTTTCTATTCACACTATTGGTTTTATTAATAGAAGAAAATTTGCTTTGGCCTGTCAAATACAGGTACAGTGTCCTGAAACAATTTTGGATTGTAGGTTCCTAAAATACCAATTAATGGAAAGGATGATATATTCATTAATTTGTAATTCTATCTAACATGCATGAAAGACACAAATTAAAAATACCAGTAGTTGAATGCAATAAGAGCTTATTTCTTTCTCACTAATGGAGGAACCGAATTGCATTCCTGAATGTTAGGCAGTTATGCTCCATATAGTAACTTTGGGCTCGGGTTTCCTCCAACCACTGGCTCACCATCCACATGGTGCTTCTGAGGATATGATTCTCTTTCGTGTGTGTAGAAGAGGCAGTTATAAAACAACTCTGTAAATACATCCTTCAGAAGCTCAATTTTTATTGAGCCCAACTTATATAATGAATAAGAAAATCAAGGACAAGAGAGAGTCACCAATCTCTAAAACAAGATATCTGAGGATATATACATTAAAAAAAAAACGATATAGATCGGGGCACCTGGGTGGCTCATTTGGTTAAGCATCCAACTTTGGCTCAGGTCATGATCTCGTGGTTCATGGATTTGAACCCCTCATTAGGGTCTGTGCTGACAGCTCGGACCCCAGAGCCTGCTTCGGATTCTGTGTCTCCCTCTCTTTCTGCTCCTCCCCAGCTTGTACTCTCTCTCTATTGGGTATTGGGGTAATAAAGCTGGACTAATAAAATTACTTTGGAAGATTTTCTTCTATTTTTTGGAAGAGTTCAAAAAGGATTGGTGTTAATGCTTTTTAAAATGTTTGGTAGACTCCTCAATAAAAAAGTAGTCAATTGAATCCAACAGCATACTAATGGGGTTATATCACATGACTTAGTGATATTTCTTCAGAAACACAAGTGCGGTTCCACATAAGAAAACCAACTAACATACGTACCACATTAAGAACAAAAATCAATGATGCTTCTGAGTATCTTTACCAAACGTCTTGCCACAGCCCTTCAGAAATACATAGCCCATTTCTATCACTTTATAGAACCTACAATGAAATAATTTACATTAGCAATCATACACTCATCACTTAAAATGTGCACATTCAGATTAAAATTATAATTTTTAAATTCTTGAAGAATTTCTGTATTACATTTGTGTAAATAAGTATCATTTCAAAAGCATTTTCCATAATAAACTAATAACCTATTTTAAAGGATTTTGCAGTTATTCAGAGATCTTTCTATTCAGTTTGCTTTTGTCCTTCAAAGCTGAAATCCAATTAGTTTCAAAATGTAATTTTACCAAATAGCTATGATATGTTTTAAAGGTTAACATCTTAAATCCAAAGATCAATAGCATATGCCAAATATACTTACTTCTATACTGTTTTCACACTCCCTAAATACATTTTTCTATCCTTAAAATATCTTTATTAACATACATACACCGCCTATTAAGGTATTTGATTGGAACATTTAGTTGAGTGCTTTTGATATCTGGTTGATAGAGAAAGGTTAAATAAATCACAAAATCCCATAGTTACATATCATGATTTGTTGGTTTTTGTTATGTATTGCTAAACAATCAGATGAATAGGTTTATAAAGAGCAAAGCTTTATATAAATTAAATTGGAATATTTTATTTGAAATAAAACCTCATGATTTGGGTGAAGCTGGTAATATAGTCTGCAGTTGGATTGGAACTATGCTACTCAGAAATTCACCAAGATGTTACCTATCCTTTGAGACATCAATCACAATCAACAAGAAGCACCCAAAAAGTCATTTAGTTAAGCCAATCAAATGGTGCATCAATTTATTTAAAAGTTCTGTCAAACTATGACAGTTATACCCTATTTATCTGGAATACAGGGGAAAGGTATTTTCCATGAAGTAAGATTTATCATAAACATCAGTTTTTCATTACTCTTTGTATGTATGCTCTTTGCCATGTAACATTTCAGTTTTGCAGGAGGCAGATATACCTTGACAACCATTGACTTTGTGCTCAGCTATGTGACTTACACTGGCTGATAGAATATTAACAGACATGATACAAAAGGGAACTTGAAGCATCTTTTTATTATATCACATTGTTTTTTCTGATTCAGTCATGAACACTGCAAGAAAATACTCTAGCTAGCCCAATGGTTCAAAGGGGATCATAGATACACAGAGCAAAGCTACCCAACCACCATGCAGATCTATCAACCAGAGGGAAGTTTTCCAGTTAGACAAGACTATACCAGATTAACCAAGATGATTTTGCTAATATTAGCAGGGCTATCCAATCAATCCACCAATAAATAATTACCTAATGTGACATAGGGCTAAAATCTTATGTCATTTTGTTATTACACATCAATAGCTAGCTCACAACTCAAGATCAGCATGAATGACAAATTTAGATTTATCAAAATCTATCTCTGAATGATACATTTATTAATTTTTATTTTCCTACTTGTATACAAAAAGAGAAAATAAAAAATTTATATTAAATACGATTTTACTAAACAGAGTTCTGGTCTTTGTGGGGCAGAGACTTGCCTTCATTGTATTTGTAATATATCGATGTTCCTTGTGTAAAATTGAAGAAATGTTACTTTTAAAATTAGTATGTGTGTTTATCAGCTCTTAGTTTACTATACTGTATTTGATGCATCCTCCCTCGTGATAAGCTATGAAGTTTCAAGGTAACTCTATAAACACAATCCTCAATGACTAAAAAAAGGAATAGAGATGTATCTGGGCAGCCAAATGGTAATGTGTACTAACTCAAAAATCTTTACATGACAAGCCACTTTACATTATATGTCATAATATTTTGGTATTGATTAACTTCTTCACTGTCTCCTTCACATCTTTGTTCCTGAGGCTGTAGATCAGTGGGTTCAGCATGGGGATGACCACAGTATAAAACACAGAAGCCACCTTGACCATAAGCCATGAACTTTTGGAGTTAGGAACACAATAGAGGAAGAGGATGGTCCCATGGAAGATTGTGATAGCAGTCAGGTGGGAAGCACACGTGGAGAAGGCCTTCTGGCGCCCCCCAGTGGAAGGCATCTTCATGACGGTAATAAAAATGAAAACATAGGAGGTAAGAATGATCATCAAGCTGCTAATTTCATTGAATGTGGCAGAGACTAAAATGATCTTCTGGCTAATGTAGGGGTCAGAGCAGGACACAGAGACGATGGCGGCATGCTCACAGACAAAGTTATTTATGATACTTTTTCCTTTGAAGGATAATTTCAGTAGAAAGTAAGTGAGAGTCAGGGAACAGACTATACCCCAAGAGTATGATGTGCCCACCAACAAGGAACGAAGCTTCTGAGACATGACAACTGTGTACAGAAGAGGGCTACAAACTGCCACAAATCGGTCATAGGCCATCACCGCCAACATGAATGTTTCTGTCACCACGAATATGCATGCAAAGAAGAACTGCAGGATGCATCCTGTGAAGGAGATGGTTCTGTCTTCCACAACCAAATTTTCTAATAGTTTGGGTGTGACTACTGTGGAGTAACAAAAGTCAATCAAGGATAAATGGCTGAGAAAAAAGTACATGGGGGTGTGCAGTTTGGGATTTATCTTGATGATCATGATCATGCCCAGATTCCCCAGCACAGTGACTGTGTAGATGGTTAAGAATACCAGAAACAGGGGCTTCTGGAGTTCTGGATATTCTGAAAAGCCCAAGAGAATGAAGGTGACTTCAGCACTCTGGTTTTCTTGGTTCCTGTGGACAAACCGAGAAAGTTGATTCAGAAAAGTGAGAAGCAAAATCTGGATAAGGCAGGTGAAAATGAGGAAATTAGGAGAAACTTAGCGATTATCCATAGTCCTGTAGAAAATACTTGATGTCAACCTTTATTTTTAAAGTGAGGATTTACTAAAATAAAATTAGGAAATAAATAAATATGAAGTTAGAATTTACTAATATCACAATTACAGATTAAATATGAAATTTATACAAATAGAATAATAAAAGAAGACAGTAGAGAGAGACAGAACAAAAATAGAATTGCCCCTGATAGATTTCAAATGATCAGACCAGAATCTTTAGAGGCAGGTGACTTCATGAGAAAAACCAGCCTAATTTATTTCATGAATCAGAGTTTAGTTAAAATGCTTGAACATTTGACTTCGGCTTAGGTCGTGATCTCGCAATTCGTGAGTTCAAGCCCCACGCTGGGCTCTGTACTGACAGCTCAGAGCCTGAAGCCTGCTTCAGATTCTGTGTCTCCCCCCCTCACCATTTGAGCTCTCTCGCTCTCTCAAAAATAAATATATAAACTTTAAAAATATTTTAAATAACAAAAAATGTGCTTCTCTTGATATAAATACGTATCATAAGTTTCTACAATCTGTTTCCTGCCTAACCTGTTTATGAGAACTGAGAACTCAAAAGAAAATTAGTGACCTATAGAAATGACCAGATTACATTTTTTTTTTACTCTCGTTGCTATAGTTCGTTCTGAATTCCCTTTCCAGTAAACTTCTTACACTCAGTCACACATTTCTCTCCTCGCGTTTCAGTATGACCAGCAGAAGAGCGGCACACTTGGCCAGCCACAATTCCCTAATTATGGAAAACTGTAAAACTCTATTACCTTTTTTCTTGGTGTATTGTAATATCAGATATGTCATGACATGTGGGGTAGAAATAAACTTATTTATAGCATGTGGAGACTATTTTTTATGCTGGAAATCTTTCTACCACAGTATCATCAAACTTAGTTAACCTCAAAACCTCCAAAGATTGCCACCTGCTTCCTGAAGTTTACAGTGTGGCTATTATTTGGCTAGGGATTTTTTTTTTTTTTTTTTTTTTTTTTGCATCGAGTTGATTTCCTAGAGATAAAGATAAGCCTTCCAATGCCCTTTTCTCTTATTTTCTTTATCTCTTACAATAATTTTGACTCCATTTGACCCTTTTTTCATGGCCATGGTCATACTCTCCGGGTCATTATAAAAAGTATAAGCCCTCGAAAATACAAATTTCATCCACTTTTGTAACATAATTGCATTTTACTTATTTAAAAAAAATTAACATTCATCATTGTCTGTTCCACAGCACAATAAAATTTATGAAAGCAATTTTGGGACATCAGAACCAGAGTGGATACTCAATAACATTTACTGAATAAATAAATATAGAAGCATGTGAAAGAGTAAACTCTAGGCATATAATACACATGTATTGAGATAACAGTCGATAATAATAGTAAAGAAGTTAGGCATGCCTATTAAATCAGCGCCACACACCATGCACTGAGACAACGCATCTTGGGTCCTACAAAACAAATATAAATAGTGAAAATCCATGGGACCTGAACTTCCTGAATCAGCATAAAATGAAGACATTTGAGGGAAGAAAGGAAGCAATGAATTCTTTTCTTAAATTGTCCTGTATTCCTCCAAAATGCCTAAACTGCCTTTTTCTGCCAATGTCATTAGTTATTCTAATTTTTTTTAATGTTTATTTATTTTTGAGACAGAGAGAGACAGAGCATGAGCAGGGGAGGGGCAGAGAGAGAGGGAGACACAGAATGTGAAGCAGGCTCCAGGCCCTGAGCCGTCTGCCGTCAGCCCAGAGCCCGACGCGGGGCTCGAACTCACAGACCGCGAAATCATGACCTGAGCCGAAGTCAGATGCTCAACCGACTGAGCCACCCAGGCGCCCCTCCCGCATTCTTTATATTTATACCAACAGACTTGGGGTCAAAGTTCACTGTCCCCACTTAGCTCCAGGAAGTGGCCGGCATGTTCAGCTGAATGAGAGCATAAGGTGCTATACATGCCCTCTCCTCTCTAGTGATACCTATCATGATTTCTCATGGTCTCTCCACCGTGTACTCGGCACTATAATAGGCATTTTAGAAACTATAAAATTGGGGCACCTGGGTGGTTCAGTCGGTTAGGGGGCCGACTTTGGCTCAGCTCATGATCTCACGGTCTGTGAGTTCGAGCCCCAGGTTGGGCTGTGTGCTGACGGCTCAGAGCCGGGAGCCTGCTTCAGATTCTGTATCTCCCTCTCTCTCTGCCCTTCCCTTGCTCACACTCTGTCTCTATGTCTCTCAAAAATAAAATTAAAAAAAACTTAAAAAAATAATGAAATAAAAAAAGAAACTATATTATAAAATATAGGCCCATCCTCAAAGTTGTTTTTCTTCTGAGAATTATTTTGAGGAATATCACATATTACAAATGATATATTACAATGTATAATTCTTATTGTTATTAAAATTCAATTTGTGTTTATAAAGAGAAAAATAAGAATACTGCAATGCGGAAAAACTGAAAATACTTCCTCGTGATGCAGGTCAGCAAATAATAATAAATGTGGTTAAAGATAGAGAATTGAGTTACTTACCTGAACTAAGTATCAGGATGCTTAGATTTACAATTGTGTTTTTCTCCTACAAAGATTATTGGAACACGTTATCTTCTTTCTAAACTAAAATATCATAAAAATGGAATCAACTCACCTGAGTGCAGAATAATTTGGCTTATTCATTTACTGAAGCTTCTTTGCTGTGATTAACGGACTCCAGAAAACTTCCTGCTGAGAATTCAAAAATTAAAAAAAAAGTAACAAACCTGAAAAAAATAATGAAAGAAGTCTATAGTATATTGTAATGAGTATTTCAGAGAAATGATTTTTCCTCTAATTCATTAAAAATAAATTCAGAGATGTATAGAGGAAAGTATAGAGAGAAAGGGAGAGAGAAAGGGAGACCAGAAAGCTGAATCCTAACACCAAATTTATCTTGCATGTATGCCACCAAGACCTTAGGGATGTTAACCCTCGAGAATATGATTGAAGTATTGCCTTAGTGGCCACAAAGCAATTGAGTAATGTCCCCTGTGATATTTTAGTTATGTATGATTTCTTCTGAAGACCGGGGAATCGTTTCATCATGAACATTAATCCAGTGGTCTTTTAAAAATATTGAACCAAACAAATATTTTGTCTTTAAATTCCTGTAAAATGCAGAATGTAAAAAAGAAAAATCAGCTGCCATGCAACGATCCAAAGATAACTCCTCCTTTTTTTTTTTTTTTTTTTTTTTTTTTACTGTTTTATTTATTTTTGAGAGCAGGAGAGACAAAGCATGAGCAGAGGAGGGGCAGAGAGAGAGGGAGACACAGAATTCGAAGCAGGCTCCAGGCTGCGAGCTATCAGCACAGAACCCGACGCGGGGCTTGAACTCACAGACCGTGAGATCGCGACCTGAGCCGAAGTCGGACACTTAAAAACGACTGAGCCACCCAGGCGCCCCCAGAGATAACTACTCTTAATCTTTGTTGTATTTGTGAATTTCTCTCTATAAGGCTATGTATTTATCAGTGTATATCGGGATATAAAATTTATGCAATTAAGAATTGCATTAAAGTTATATTGTTTATTATTCTTTTAAAAATTTAATGTATCACAAGCTTCATTTTCTATGAAAACTATTGATTTTCTTAAGCTAATAGAGTTTGCATTACTCTTCCAAATGTGACCACAATACTGTTCATTATTTACATTTATCATTGAACTTGAGGGGCACCTGGGTGGTTCAGTCGGTTGAGCATCCGACTTCGGCTCAGGTCATGATCTCGCGGTCCGTGAGTTCGAGCCCCGCGTCAGGCTCTGTCCTGACAGCTCAGAGCCTGGAGTCTCCTTCAGATTCTGTGTCTCCCTCTCTCTCTGCCCCTCTCCCCCTCATTCTCTGTCTCTCTCTGTCTCAAAAATAAATAAACATTAAAAAATTTACATTTATCTTTGAAATTGAAAAAAAATACTATTACTCTATTTTTCACTTTATAATCTGGGTTTATGGAAAGAATAATATATTTATTATTTAAGAAGCTATCATATCTTAACATATAAACATCTCAACCTCAGTAACTTGATGTGAGAGAACAGACGTCAGCAAACTTTTTTCATAAAGAGCCACAGAGTTAAGAATTTGGGCTTTTCGAGTCATATAGTCCCAAGCCCCACTATTCAGTGTTGTGGCATGAGTTCAGCCATGGGCAATACATAACTCAATAGGCATGCCTCTGTTTTAATAAAATTTTATTTACAAAAAGCAAAACAAACAAACAAACAAACAAAACACAGTAAATCAAATTTGGTTTGCAGACATAGTTTATCAAGCCATGCAATAGAAATTAATTACTTAATTGTGTAAGTTCCAAAATTATTTCCAGATCAGTAGGCAGATGTTCTCTGAGTAGTGATAGAGAGACCTAGGCTGCTTCCAAATTGTGGCTTATAATAATGTGATTATTGTAATGTAATTACAGTCTAGCGAGAGAAACGAGAACTTGCTTGAAAAGATACTGTGCTTTTCTACATAGTTACCACGCATAAGGTTTTTCTGTTTTGTTTCGATTTGGTTTGATTTTTACTTTAAGCTTTTGTTGACTACATTATGGATACTCTTCAGAAGTTGAGATAATTAAAGTCCAAGATTTTTCTTGATTGGCAAAATTATAATAGGAATTTTAACTTTGAGATGAACTGTAATGTTAGGATAGAATTATAGGGACCAGGTGTACCTGGGTGGCTCAGTGTGTTAAGCTCTTGCTCTTGGCTCAGGTCATGATCTCACGGTTGGTGAGACTGAGCCCCTCATCAGGCTCTGCTTTGACAGCACAGAGCCTGCTTGGAATTCTCTCTCCTTCTTTCTCTGCCCCTCCTTGGTTCACTCTTTTTCTCTCTCTCTCTCCCAAAATAAATAAGCTTAAAAAAAACCAAAAAAACAAAAAAAACAAAAGAATTACAGGGACAAGAGAGAAAACCAAAGCTTTCCAATCAGAGGAGGCAGTACGAGACAAGGTAGGAATTTGGATGCTCGCGTTTCTATCGATTAGAAATAGAGTTTATGCAGGTAGCATAGCAGATAAAATTGGAGAATCAGGGGAGTCAAATTGTATAAAGAATGCAGTTGGGATCACTGTAGGTTGTTGAACCTCGTAATAGGGTTCCGTGCTGATAGGACAAGAATGGAATAATGAAGAGCTTGGTTGTAGAAAGGTACAAGAATTGCAAATGAAACCGATGTAGTTCTGACATTATAATCACAGCATTCAATCTGGCTGCATTCATAGATCGTAGACAGACAGAGGGAACCCCTGTGTTTGTTCTAGTTCTGAAGGGAGCATTTTGCTCTTGACAGCATCTCACTGCAAGTAGGCCATCATGTCTCTATAATTATTGGTATCTGTATAGGTTTCTGCAGTGTCAAGTAATTAACAGTGATATAAATATCATATATATATGATATACATCATATAGGTCACATGATATATATATATGTATATCGTATAGGTCATATGATATCATATATCATATGTACATATTTATATAGGAATTTGGGACATCTCATAAACCAGTCAAGGGCTTGAAGACAATGAAATACAGAAGAAAAATAAAAGGTGACTCTGACCAATGATCTTTAAATATTTCAAGGTTAAAAGGTAAAAAAAAAATAAAAATAAAAGACTGGTCTTGTTTCCTTTCAAATTAATTCCATTAATTTGAAAAACACAGGAAAAACAATTTTAGAACCAAAAATATAAGAACTTTCTCTCCATACTTTCCAAAAACAGAATAGTATGAATGATTTTTGGAGTCCCTGGGTTGCTCAATTTCACTAAAAGGGTGTTAGTAAGAACTATAAATATATAAACTTTAAAGTAAGTAGAATGAAGGGTGCGATTCAAGTGGAAGAAATGCAGATAAAACTCCATAATGTACTTCTGTATTTTTTCTATTCTGCGACTAATCCTTGTTTTGGTGTAGCTCTCACTAAAATCACTTCATTTTTGGTGTTCTCAAAATACTCTATTGCTTTTAAATTGTCTTTATGTTTCTCAAAACCCATAACCTATACATATCTCACAGGTTGGTTTAACTGCTCTTCCAATAAAAGTTAACTATCATAATAATTAAATAGACATTTTCTAATCTTGCTGCCATAAGGATTTGGTTCAATTCAATCTCTATTACTTATCATCTGTAAATGAGGAGACTATTCAAGCAAGCACATGTAAGTATATAAATATGGCATATTATAAGAAGTAAGAAATTCAGTTCAAAATAACCTCTGAAATCCATCTATGATATACAGGTATATAAATGATATGGATATGTATATAGATGTGGACATAAACTGATACATAGATATAGATTATGTAGATAACTTTGGGAACAGAAAGTATCAATCATATACCCATGACTTCTACTCTGTATCTAGTAAAACTCTTAATGTAATTACAGGCAATTTTCTTCATCTTTCTGTGAGTTAATCTGAGTCTCCAATATGACCTATATTTCAGAAACGATGAAAGAATTAAGATAGACTTGATAATCAATCTCTTAAATCCCCATCCTGTATTATTTCTTATTACATGAGAATCATTTTTTTTAAAGTTTATTCCAGTTTGACGTAATGAGAAAGAAATGTTAATATCAATTTCCCCCAACATCGCAGATTTGATTCTCATCTATTTGTGTTTGTACAACAAAATTACATCGTAATTGGTAGATTTTTTTCATATGGTCAAAGTAGAGTAGGAGTTGCTCTTTTTCTTATAAGTGAGGCAAATAGAATATCCACTAGATGGCAGGGTGATACCAAAATTTAAATCAAGACACTAAAATCCCTGTGTATTATTTGCTTTAAAGAGAATAACAGAAACAAATAGAAAACATATTCATAGCTTGAATATACCTGAAAGACTGTTCATTCCACATACCTTAATTTCAAGGTAAGACAAGGGAACAAATATTCAAAGATGGTAAATCATAAAGCGATTGGGGAAAGTTAAAATTGAAGAATTAATTAATAGTGTGCTCTCCCTCTCTCTCTCAAAATAAATAAATAAGCTTAAAAATGTAAATAGCAGGGTGCCTGGATGGCTCAGTCGGTTAAGCATCTGACTTCTGCTCAGATCATGGATCTCTCAGTTTGTGTGTTCAAGGCCCATGTTGGGCTCTGTGGTGACAGATCAGAACCCGGAGCCTGCTTCAGATTCTGTGTCTCCTTCTCCCTCTGCCCCTCCCCACACTCATGCTCTCTCTCTCTCTCTTTCTGTCTCTCTCAAAAATAAAAATAATAAAAACATTTTTAAAAATTAATGAGGGGATAATCAAGCTGCAAAAATATGGGATGAAGTATACTTAAGGCAGTTATATAAAGTTAGATGGCATTACATATCAATATCAATAAAATGAAAATAAATAAAATATTCCACTCAAGAGGTACCTGAGTGGCTCAGCTGGTTAAGCATCCAACATTGGCTCAAGTCATGATCTCACAGTTTGTGAGATCCAGCCCCACATCAGGCTCTGTGCTGACAGCTCAGAGCCTGGAGCCTGCTTCAGATTCTGTGTCTCCCTCTCTCTCTGCCCTCCCTTGTTTGCACTCTCTCTCTCTCAAAAAGAATTTAAAAAACTTTAAAAATTAAAAAAAAAATACTCCACTCAACAGGCCTTAGAAAAAGGCCTTTAAGATAATGACAACACCTAAAATCTAACCTTACAATTCATTGTCCCCTAAACCTTTCAGATCAGGGAAAGCAAATAAATAACCCACACTTTTTACATCACTGTGAGAATATAATCCTATGAAGTGGGACATTTATCAAAAGTGAAAAGAACTGTCTTTGGACTTCACATTACCATAATTACATGTGTGTACTGTGGAGAAGTCTGAAGGAACAACTTAGAAAAGAAGATAAGGAAGTGGAGGTTCTACTAGTAGGCTAAAGTAAACAGAATCAACAATAAACTCCCACTTACATAATTGAAAATTAGAAACAAGTTTAAAGCCTGATAAGAAACAGCATTGGCTACAGAAGAAAGACTAACAATTGTACAGGATTTAAGGTGCACAATTTGGGGGAAATCCTTTCTAAAGGAAAAGAGGGAAAGAAAAAGAGGGCAGCGCCCTTAGAGTTGTAATCGTTAAGAGAAAGAAGGAGTAAGATAAGTAAATTAAAGTAAGAATTCCCTAAAGACATGACAGAAAAAATGTGAGTGTGCCCGTGCACACACACACACACACACACATTAAGAAAATTGACAAACATTAGGTAGACTGATGAACAAAGTATAGACAAAATTAACTAGAATCAGAAATTTAAGAAGGGCAGTCTACAGCAATAAAAAGGATTATAAGAGAATATAATTAACAAATGCACATCAACTGCCACATAGCCTAGATGAAATTGACGGATTTCTATAAACACACCGGTTGCCTACCTAGAAAAGCTGAAGACCTATCATAAGTGAAGAGATTGAATCAGTAACCAAACCTCTCAACAAAGAACAGTCCGTAAGCAGATAGTTTCAACTACTGTGAATTCTACCAAACATTTAAGGAATGAATACCAATCTTTCTCAAATTCTTCTGAAATAAGGAAGAGAAGCGAACATTCTTTCTCATCCTAAGAAACCAACATTATTATGATACCAAAGAAAAAGATTAAAAACATCAGGAGAAAATTACAGACCAATATCCCTTACGATACATTGCAAAAATGCTCAAAGAGATACTAGCAACTAAATTAAACAGCATATTAAAAAGCCGACAGCAAGCCTGAGGGCGATACATCCCAGGAATTCAAGGGCAGTTCAACATTAGAAAGTTAACCAATGATATGTACCACACTCATAAAACGAAGGAAAGAGCCCGTGACCATTTCAATTGACACAAAAATGACATTTGCCAAAATCCAACTCCATTTCATGATTTTAAAAAAGCAAACAGTCTTAGAAAGCTAGATACAGAAAAGAACTTATGCAGTATAATAAAGGGCACTTATGGAAAGCTCTCCCATGATGCCCCACAGTTGACATCATCGTCACTGGCGAATGCCCGAAAGCTCTCTACTTAGGATCAGGAAGAAGACAAGGATGCCCACACTAATGACTGCTATTCAATATTGTACTGGAGGTCCTACCTAGAACAATTCAATAAGAAAAAGGGAGAAAAGGGGCCCTGGGTAGCTTAGTAGGTTACGTGTCTGACTTAGGCTCAAGTCATGATCTCGTGGTCTGTGGGTTCAAGGCCTGTACAGGCTGTGTACTGACATCCCAGAGCCCGGAGACTGCTTCAGATTCTGTGTGTGTCTCTCTCTGCCTCTCTTCCCCTCTCAAAAATAAACATTAAATTTTTGTTAAAAAAAAAAAAAAAAGGAAAAGGGAGAAAAAAAGGCACTCAAATTAGAAAGGAAGTAGTTAAGCTTTTCTATTCACTGGTAACATGATCCTATACATAGCAAATCTCAAAGTATTCACAAATATTCACCAAACCTAAAAAACACATTGAGCAAAGTTGTGAGATCAACACACAAAAATCAGTTGTGTTTTCTCTATACCAGCAGAGAACAGTCAAAAAAGTGTAAGAAAGCAAATACATTAAAGTGGCATCGAAAATAAATAAATAAATAAATAAAATTTATAGGGATAAATTTAAACAAGGAAGTGAAAGACTCTTACTTTGAAAAGTAAAACCCATTGCTAGAAGAATTTAAGAAATGTTTTTCAATAAATAGAAAGACAGCCACCGTTCAAGAACTGGAAAACTTAATATTGCTAAAACGGCAATATTATCCAAAATGGGCTATAGACACAGTACAATCACTATCAAAATTGCAACTGTTTTTTTTTTATTAACAGAAATTGACAAAACGATTCTCAACTGCAACTAAAATTGCCCAAATGACTACAGCAATCTTAAAAAAGAAACTTTGATGACTCACTCTCTTCAAATTGAAAAGATACTACAAAGCTACAGTAATCAAAACATTATGATACGGCCTCAGGTTAGACACATGGACCAATGAAGTAGAAATTTGAACGCAGAAATAAATCCATTAATCTGTGACTTATTAATTTTTAACAAGGATGGCAACTCTATTCAATGACGGAAGACTCATCTCTTCCGACAAATGTTGCTTGGAAAATTGCATTTGCATAGGCAACAAATGAGGTTAGACCCTTGTGTCACATCGTATACAATAAAGAACACAAAATGAATTAATGACCTCAATACAAAAGCTAAAATGTAAAAGTCTTAGAAGAAAACACGGGTAAATCTTCATGGCCTTGAATTTGACAACAGACTTTTAGATTAAAAGAAGAAAAGCATGAGCAGCAAAAGAAAAAAAAATAGATAAATTTAACTCCATTAAAATTAAAACTGTTGTATGTGAAAGGATCATATCAAGAAAGTGAAAAGAAGAATTCATGAAAATATTTGTGAATCATGTATCTAATAGACAGGTAATATGTAGAATATATAAAGAAACTCCTGTAACTCAACAATAAAAAATGAAAGACCCAATTAATAAAAGGGCAAATGTCTTGAATAATTTTCCAAAGAAAAGATATAAATGGAAAATAAGTGCATGAGGTGGTATTTACCGTCATTATTCAGTAAAAGAATGCAGATCAAAACCACAATGGGAAACCACTTAACATTCACTAAGATGCGGTGTGGACCAAGGTGTGGACAGGTGTGGACAGGTGTGGACAGGTGTGGACAGGTGTTCCGCTAGCATTCCACTAGAATTTGGAAGCCCTAACTAGTGCTGGTGGGAATGTAACTGGTGCAGCCACTATAGAATAGGATTTGGTGGTTTCTCAAAGTTCTGTTTGTAAACTTACCATGTTACTGTACTAATTATATACCTAAAATGATTAAAATTAGGGACTCACGTAGATATCTGTATATCAGTGTTCATGGCAGCATTATTCACAATAAGCCAAAGGCGGGGACAACCCAAGTGTCCATCAACAGACAGCGGTGACAAAATGTGCTCTATGCATGTGATGGATTACTATTCATCCATTAAAACAAAGAATGAAATGACCACATGCTGCAACATGGATAAACGTTGAAAATATCATGGTAAGTGAAATGAGCCATTTGCAAAAGGATAAATATTATATGACTCCACTTACATGAAATATCTAGATGAGGAAAATTCATAGAAACAAGTGGATTAGAGGTTACGAGGGGCAGAAGGAAGGGTGGTGGGTACATAGTTTGGATTTGGGATGATGGAAAAGTTTTGGAAATATAATGTGGGGATCAGTGCACAGCACTGTAAATGTAATTAATGCCACTGCTTATGCAGGGAAAGTGATTTTGATTGCCAAATTTCATAGTAAACAAACCTGAGGTATATATATGGTCTATGGATCTTGAGGAAAATTGTGCCAGAGAAGATAAGGTTACTGAGAAATCAATTATAAGGCAAAAATAAATTGCAAAAAAAATACTTGGGGATATCTTGGCTCCAGGGATGAGATGTATAAGGGGATTGCTTGGATGAATTTTTGACGGGAAAATCCACAGCCAAGGGCGCCTGGAGAAGGAAAGGACAAGAGATCGTGGTAACTTTTAAAACAATTTTTCTTAGACAATAGGAGATACATGCCGGATAATTTAGCAACCTCTACAAACCGTAGATTGAAGCAACATTCATGTTTTCCTTCTCTCCACAACTCAGAGTTTTCTTCTCTTCCTAATTTTTATCCGAAGTATTATCCGAGTATTATGGTCTTTCTTTAACTATTTCTATATTAAAATGGAATCTGACCTGATCTTAGTTTCCATATGCACATAGGAAAAATTTGACTTGATGGATAGAATTATTTTCAGGTCTTGGAATAAAGTTAAGTATTTTTTTATAGTTAAAGAAAAGTTCAACTTCACCTTGGGCAAATTATCCCAATGGGAATTTCTAAACTCACAGATAAACTGCAATAAATTTCTGCAAGTTACATATCTCCCAGGTAGTGCTGTTTGGGAATCAGACAAGAACTATGTATTGATTTGGTTTTCATTTCTCCCAGAGAATGTAGTGTGTGCTACTTGAGGACAGATAAAGAATAGTTGCAAAAAAAAATGCTGAAGATATCAATTACTTATTTTATTGAATGTTAAAATATACCTGGGAAGGTTCTTGAATTTGCTTTAGGAAAACACTGGACACCTTACCGCTGAGAGCAGGTAAATTCTATCTTCGGGATTCTTCTGAATGGTTTGCAAAGTGAAATTTATTAATACACATTCATTGATTGAATTTATTGCTTGATTCTGAGTGTGTTAGTTTTGAAACATTGTGTATACCCTGTATATAAGCCAGATATCTGGCAAGTTGCACATATGCTAAGTTTTATTTAGCCAACTCGCAATTAGTGACTGTCCTTTGGTCGATAAGAAATTATTTTAGAATTTGTTATTAAAATATCAATGTAATGAATATTTATGCCTTGATTAATGCTTATTGGAAAACTTTAGCCATAATTTACACATGATAAACTGCTGAAACTATTCCTTCATCGATCAGGTACTATAGAATATCTCCTGTGATTACGTGTTTTTTATACAATCCCTATATGATAATTTATTCTATCTGTGTCAATTGCATAAAGGAAATCAAAACGTGATAATGCTAAGTGGTGTTTTTTTTTTTTTTTCATGATGTCAGGAAAGTTCAGGGGAAATAAATAAAACAGAAAATTAGTGATTTACATTTCAGCAAAGGATATAGAGAAAATCTGAAAAAGAAAACCCAAGAACTATAGAGTGTATCGAATAACTATTCCTGCTTCTTGTTAATTGTCTGACTATGTCATATCTTTAGTTTTTGCTGCTGACTTATGTATTTAAACACCATCTATTCTGATTCTGCCAAACCCGGGCTGTCTGCTAAAACAGGAAATGAATAAGGAAGAGCTGAATATTCCTTCAGGACGGATGAAAGAGTGGAGAATAAAACACAGCCAGGTTTATGTCTGTGCATTTTGGGGATCACAAAGGGTGAAGACCACTGGTTTTAGGAAAAGTGACCTGTGTCATCTCCACAGGAAGCCAAGGGACTCAGCAAGTTAGGAGGGAATACTACAGGGATACATTTATGTGATTACCAAATAATATTTGCTAACAAACATGGTACTGCTAGAAATCAGAAGAATGTTTCTAGGGGCGCCTGGGTGGCTCACTCAATTAAGCAGCTGACTCTTGACTTGAGCTTGGGTCATAATCTCACAGTTCCTGAGTCGAGCTCCATGTCAGGCTCTGTTCTGAGAGCCTGGGGGGCCTGCTTGGGATTCGCTTCTCTATCTCTCTCTGCCCTGCTTCCATCAAAATAATAAATAAACTTAAAATTTAAAAAAAAAAGAACTTAAGTGAAGTGTAGGTGACTTCAGGCTTTTGTCCATCAAGCATGGTACATGGCGCAATAGCACAAACTCATTCATTGATTCATTCATTCGTTTATTCATTCATTCAACTTTTTCCAAATCAACAGGAGATGGAATTTATTTTACTTGATAGATTAAAAAGCGAGGTTCAGAAAGTTCACATAATTTATCCAAAATTCAGACACCCAAGATTCAACACAGATCTCAAAGGCATAAAATGTTATTTTGTTTTGTTTTGTTTTGTTTTTCCATTGTGTCCATTTAGGCACGGGCACTAACACCAAGATTCCCTTAGAGAGACAAGCCAAAGCATTTAACAATCAGACAAAAATAAACAAAATGAAGCAACATAGTTAGTTCTAAGTAGGAAATATTTGGACTATTTGAGTGTGTGTTCAATGGTGGGCTGCTGTGAAATCTCCCTGGAAATAAGAGGACTTGAACTGACCGGAAGGATTGAACAATTTTTAAAGTCTGGTTTATTCTCCTGATATTTCCTAATCATTGCATTCATTTTCCACTTTCGGTCTGAAAACACACTCTTAACAAAATGACACTGACATCATATTTTTCAAATGTGATTTTATCTGTTCTCCAATAAAGTCCTCTGCAGATTAGATCGAACAAAATTTTCAACTGTCGGTAGGGGAAAAAAAAAATCAAGGATTCTTAATTGATCAGCTCATACACCGAGTTAAACATGAAGTAAAGACTAGAGAGTAATTAAAAATTTAACTTGCAGGTCATTTCTCTAAATCATTTGAATAGAACTTTTGCGAGAAGTTATACTAGAGCACTAAATTCTTTTAAGCCATTGGGAATAATTTTAAATCCTAAAATGTAATTGTTAATTGAATGAGATAGCTTATTTGACCACTATGAATATTCCCTCTTCAGCTTTTGGCATAAAGGATACCAATTGCCGATTGATGTTAACTCTCATGCACTGGAGAGATTTACTTGTTTTTCTTTTCAAAACCTTACTTTCAGAGCTTTATGTGCTTAAATTCGAAGGGTAACTAACTCCACCGAAAGGCAAAAGAGGGAGGGAAGTGTTATAGTTTTGGAAAGAAATTGTAAATATATTGATGCTGAAATTTATGAATAATTTACATTAAATATCTTAAATACTAAGATTTGGTGTTTTATATAGTCAAAGTAGAGAATTGATGGTATAATTTAGTGGAAAGTTGAAAGCTTGTCTCTCAATAATTCTTCCTTAGCCTATCAATGACCCTTGAAAGTCTTTCAGCAGAAAAGTATTTCTCGTCCTGAGGTTTAATGATTATTACCAAAGAGACATTAATAGACCTGGTTGTTGGGGCACTTGGGTGTTTCAGTCGGTTAAGCCTCTGACTTCAGCTCAGGTCATGATCTCATGGTCGTGAGTTCTGGCTCTGTGCTGAGAGCTCAGAACCTGGAGCCTGCTTCAGATTCTGTGTCTTCCTCTCTCTCTCTGCCCCTCCCCCATTCATGCTCTCTCTCTCTCCCCCTCTCAAAAGTAAATAAACATTAAAAAAAGTTTTTTCTTTAAATAGAGCCGGTCGTACTTTACTTTATTTCCGTGAGAGAGTAGTAAACTCCATGGGAGTGAAAGAGAGAAAAGAAGGAAAGGCCTGGAAATGTACTAAGCGAAGGGAGCACACACCTTCAGGTTGGGTGATTAGGAAGAGGCGAAGATTTGTGTACATCAATTCAAAAGAAGCCAATTTATGCAAATGAGTAAGACATTATGGGAGACTCTAAAATCCAAGCTATTTCTACTACCCTTATCCTCAAATGCCCTGACGAATATCAAAGACATTTCAGAGATAATGTTTTGAAAAATAGAGATAATTATACTTATCTCGTTATCTGTATATATTGCGTATGAAATTTGACAAATCTTTCATTTGTAAATTAAGCATATTTACAAATTAAGCACAAGAGAAAGAGAACTGATTATACCCGTTTAAATACTTCACAGTTCTAAATATATGGGCTGATTTTTCTATTTATTCCCTTTCCACATGGGACATATGGCAAGAAATTTTTCACATATAACATTATCCACTTATTATGCCATATATATTTGCATTTTTTGGTTTTCACTCAATGTTTCATTTGCATGTATATTTTCTCAATAATGAAGAATGAGAACGGCCAAGAGATATCTTTTTTCTTTCTCTAAAAATACCATTTTTGTAATTCTATTAAGGCATAATATCCAGTTTGCTTTATAATGCATGTTAATAGAGTGGTTACATAAACACACTGAATTTTACAATGTTAGTCTTCATTTCAGGCACCTAAGATGTTTAACACTAATTAAGTTTTCCAGGAAGGAACAAAAAGACCTACAGAAAAATCTTCACTGCTAAAAATTAAATTTCTATATTCATCGACCTTTGAACACTCTCCATTACAATCTGCCCCTTCCCAAAGAATGACATGCATCATCATAGTTAAATATCTATTATAAGAATTAATAATTTATCTAATTGCAGGTAGCTACAAACTGGTCTGGATCATGGAAAAGAGGAGTAACATCACAGAATTTATTCTTTTAGGACTTTCTCAGAAAAAGGAAATAGAAGCCTTCTGCTTTTTACTGTTCTTGCTTTGTTACATCGCCATTTTGATTGGCAACCTGCTTGTCATGATTTCTATCACCTGCAGTCAACTTATTGACTATCCGATGTATTTCTTCCTGAGTTTCCTGTCCCTCACAGACCTTCTCTACACCTCCACGGTGACCCCCAAGTTAATCATCGACTTGCTGACGGAAAAGAAGCTCATTTCCTACAGCGGTTGCATGACGCAGCTCTTCACCATGCACTTCTTCGGGGGAATCGAGGTCTTCGTCCTCACCGGGATGGCCTATGACCGCTACGTGGCCATCTGCAGGCCCCTGCACTACGCGGTCATCATGAGCAGGTGGAAGTGCAACGCCATGATCGCGGCTTCCTGTGTGGGCGGATTCCTACACTCCTTTGGTCAGTTTCTCCTTGCCATCGCTTTACCCTACTGTGGCCCCAGGGAAATAGATCACTTCTTCTGCGACGTGTACCCTTTGCTGAAGCTGGCCTGCGTGGACACAAGCAGAATAGGTCTCCTCGTGGTTGCCAACTCGGGACTGATGGGTCTGGTGATTTTCGTGGTCTTGCTGGTATCCTACGCTATGATCCTGCATACCCTCAGGTCCTACTCCGCAGAGAAGCGTCACAAAGCCCTTTCCACATGCAGTTCCCACATCACCGTGGTGGTTCTCTTTTTCGCTCCCTTACTCTTTATTTATATTCGACCAGCAACCATCTTACCAGAAGACAAAGTGTTTGCTCTTTTTTATACTGTCATTGCTCCCATGCTCAACCCTCTCATATACACACTAAGAAACATGGAGATGAAGAATGCTATCAAGAAACTCTGGGGCCGCATCATGGGAAGTGAGGACATGAACTGAAAAGCATCCCTGATTTTTACCACGGAACGTGTTGAATACATGACTTCTCTACTCGGAAACCTTTCAAATGTATAATGCTTGCCTAGGTGTCTTGTGTGTAGCGACGCGTGGAGCCCCAAATATGAGCGGAATATTAGGATTCCCTGGATTTATCGAGGCTCCTTGCTGCTATGCTTTCTTTTCTAGTTGTCTTATTTACATCTCTTCAGCCCCTGTTGATACTTTGTGCAACTAACTTAGATAGTTATTAGCAAACCACCCAAGGCAGTGTGCCACACAAATTAACACTGCAAGCCCATGTAGCTCATTTTTGGGTGTGGCTATATTCAATGAAGCCAATTCTAGCCACCAAACAAGGCTTTAAAAAGAGTCTGATCGTTTACTTGTGATGAGGAAGCAAAGGGCAAAGCACAAGTTAACACCTGGGCAATCTTCCCATCCCCCACCCCTCAATCCTATGAGATTCCTCAGGCACTCCTGGCTGGCCAAAGGAAGAGAAAACAAGTGGTTAACTGACAGATCACAGTCATGCTGGACATGAGTCTCCATCGGTTTACAACTGTCTTAATGATTTATGAGAAAAAGCAATCTTATCAATAACTGGATAACTAGACCCCTAGAAATCTATAGATTTAATTTTCTGAAGCCCTAACATCACCCTCCCTCCATAGGATAGAAAATCCTACATAATCAGTCACCCCTCCAAATCCCAGGATACCTCTTTCTGCCCATGGGCCCTGTCCCCATGCTTTAATAAAACACCTTTTTGTACCAAAAATGTGTGAAGAATCCTTTCTTGACCCTTGGCTCCGCACACCGCTACCTCAAACCACATCATTTGCATCTATTAAAGAATACCCTAAAAGATCTCATTTATGTGCCATGACAGTATTTCTAAAAAAAAAAAAAAAAAAAGCTTCTACTCTGATCTGTTTTGTAGCCAGTGGCATTCTGGACCATCTTATGTCCGCACGCCAGCACTCCATCTCAAGCTCCACATCAAAACCATTTTGTTTGTTCTAAAGCACTTCCTCTCCAGGTCTGTTCATACATAAACTAACCGCACCTCCCCAGCTACTTCCAGCCTCTTACAGTGCATTGGTTAAGACGTGAGGTCTAGACCCAGGATTGGTATCAACTGTGAGGACTGAAATGTATGCTCAAGAAATCACCTGTAACGTGGAAACAATAACAATAGTACACCGCTCACGGTCTTCTGAGGGTTTTAAGTGAAGGGTTGAAACACTGTCTGACAGGCCGTCACTGCTCAAAAAGACGAGCTTTTTAATTTTCCCCCATAGCCCCTGTTTTGTACCAGAAAAGTAACCATTCTGTTAAATGCCTTTTCTCTGGAGAAGTGGAGTATGAGGATGGGAAAAGTTAGGGGACATTCACATTAATGTCACATTCCTGTTACTGGCAAAATTACATTTTTCTCAGAATGACAAGTGGAAAAATAACTTATACTCTATGGCGAGCTCTTTGGCACTGTAAAAGTTAAAGGCAGGTTTTGGTTTGTTTTAATTTTTGTCTTTAGTGGTAATTGAAAGTCACCCTGGAGAAAATTAAAATTTGCCCCCAATCAGAAAGATCTAGGATTAGGGGTGTTTGGGTGGTTCAGTCTGTTTAGCATCTAACTTCGGCTCAGGTCATGATCTCACTGCTCCTGAGTTCAATCCCTGTGTCGGGCTCTGTGCTGACAGCTCAGAGCCTGGAACCTACTCCAGGTTCTGTGTCTCCCTCTCTCTCTGTCTCTCCCCCACTGCTCAGTCTCTCCCCAAAATAAATAAACTTTAAAAAGTCTTAAAAAAGAGGAATGGCTGGAATTAAAATTGGGCTACCGGATAATTAATTAGAACAGAGGAGAGACTCGAAAGTTCTTTTAGAAACTCTTCTGACATGAAATGCTTTTCAGAAGAATTTGTTTCAGGCTGATATAGGAGACATACTAAATAAAGATGGGTTGTTTTGCTGAGGCTTTCCTAAAACGGGTGAAGAACATAAGAGGAGAATAGCAAATTGTTGTGACTCAGTTTTAAAATACCCAACAACCGGAAGTGAAAATATCAGATACTAAAAATTCTTGGAAAACACGCTAACATACTTTCTTAGTTGTTCTTTGTTTAATTCTTGACAGCAATGCCGGAACTCCAGGGTAGGGCTTGAGCAGGTGTTTAGTCACGTGCCAGAGAACGACAGCAGGGCAGCACTCTGAAAGGTCACTTTCTGGTGTACGGTAAGAAATCTCTAGCAAGACGACCGGCAAGACAGTGAACTCTGATGCTCTTCCAGAAGCTCTGTCCTCCAGCCAGATCTGTATTACTGAAAAATAAAACGGCTCAACTTCTCAAGAACATCTCTTTGTCATCTCTTCATTGACTCCTGCCCTTCTCTCTAAGAGCAATTATTTTCTCTCCAGTAGGATCATTGATATCAGCAGAAAATGTCCTTACTAGCTCTTCCATTGAGGTTATCCATCTTTCACTGTCTTGGGGTAGGGTATTTTGCGACTCTGTAGATACAGAAGTTAACTCATAGAAAATAATAGCAATGCCATATACCTGTCCGTAGAATGCAAATTATCAATTACAGCCCTGTGGATATTGTGCTAGTTTTGCGTGCACTTATAAATTCACTTCAGCACTCCTTACCAGACTATAAATGTGTGGATGGTGACATCTTACTGGTTTCGGCATTCAATGCTGAGTTGAATAAAACTTAATGATGCGTTCATTCATTATATTAAAAACATCGTGATTATCTCACCTTTTAAGATTTATCCATTAACAAAATAAATTGTATTTCACCTAAAATGAAACATACAGGGGTCCTGGCTGGCTCAGTCAGTACAGCATGTGATTCTTGATCTCAGAGTCCTGAGTTCGAGCCACATGTCGGGTATGGAGTCTACATACAATAAAAATAAAAATAAATAAAATAAAACTAACAAACAAAAGGCTCTTTTATTTCCCTTTATTTTCTTCCCAGTTTCCCCAATTCTGATTTTTTTTCATCTTATACTCACTATATGTAATTTCCCTACTCCCAGGTGTATTTAATTTCTCAAATCAGATTATCTCCTCTTATCCTTCTTTAAAGCTGTTCTTTTCTGGATTGTCAATGGTTTTTACATGGATCTATCTGGAATTTCACAGAGCTGATCTCTCTTTTTACCTGGAAACATTTTGACTTGGCTTTGGGGTCACCATAGTGACCTCTTCCTCTCCCTCATAAGTCTTCCTCTTATGCTTGTAAAAACTATGTCTCCGTTTCTTTTCTTTGAACTTGTTCTCACAAACTCTGCGTTGGACCGTCACAGGACTCAGGCTTTAAAGCTCCTTTGTTTTCTATTTTGGTCATTTCACATAATCCAGTGGTTTTAAGTAGTTTAGTTTCTGAAATTCCACATATGAGTAAAATCACATGGTATTTGTCTTTCTATGACTGACTGACTTCACTTAGTATTCTACTCTCTAGCTCCATCCGCGTCATTGTAAATGGTAAGATTTCATTCTTTTTTATGGCTTTTTTATCCATTCATCAGTCTATGGACTGGTCAACCTCTTCAAAATGTCCACACACATTCACACCTCTACCCAGAGTCTTTTTCTCCTCCTCCTTGTTCTGTTTAATCCTTATACTTATTAGTATTTAACCCATTATACATTTTATGCATTTACCTTACTTAGTGACTGTCTCGATTAAATGCAAGCTCAATGAAGCCAGAGTCTCTGTGTAATTTTTTTTTTCACTTTGTTCTTAGAATAATGGCTGGTACATAACAAAGAATCTACACATATTGTGGAATGAATAAATGCTAAATACCTATTTTGAGAAAAATCATTCTGACAGAGAATATAACCTAAAAGAAGGGAGCATATTAATTGAACTATATATTTATCGTGTAATGCATTCTTTATATATATTAAGAAATATTTCTGAGTTCCAAATCCTCTTCCAAAAAGTATTTGTCCTTTCCCAAACCAATTCCTGTTGAACTAATATCTGAGAAAACAAATGCCCTTTCAGGCTTCGTATTGTGCATTCTCTTTCAGATGTTTCCAGAAGCCTACCTAGATTTCTCCTTTAAAAAAAAAAATTACCATTAGAGCTCTGAGATTGTTCATGCTGGTGGTTCCCCAGTCTCCCTTCTAACTAGGTCAACCATGGGACACAGCCGTCCACGAAAACTAAACGGGAGTTTCCTGGGGAATTGTGAGAAAGTTTTACTTCTTGACGCTTTGTTTTCTATCCTTTCCCCTTCTTCCTTCCTGAAACATGAATGTAAGATTATTAGTAGAACAAGTACCTGCTCTCTTATTTACAGTTCTACAGGCCACTGTGCCCTGCTGGGGAAGCGAGAACAGTACACTCAATGCGGTGATAGTTTTGCCAATATCACCATTTAAATGTATATACATTTATGGGAATATTAAGTGGGGTAACTACAAGGATTTTAGAGTATTATCAGTATCTTCATTTCTAATGTTCAGATGTTATGTGACATAAAATACATTTTTTGTCTCTAGATGCACTATACATTTATTCATAGAGAAATCTGTACAATGTATATACATTATTTGGTGTTTGCTATTTATAAATGTTATGCTTTAACTGTTGCTCTTTTATGATTTGTTTTGGGTGGTTTTAATATGTATATCATCATGTTAATTTGTAACAGAAATGCACTTCATAATGTATATTGTTACTGATATTAAAGTACTTTGTTGCATAATGTTGCCTCCAAGCAAAAGCAAGTATTTAATTGCACAACCAAAAAAAGCAAGCTGCAAGTTACTGTTTGCTCCAGATAGGCTAGGCCTCTTTAAAGAAAAAAAATTTTGGGGTGCCTGGGTGGCTCAGTCGGGTAAGCATCCAATCAATTCTTGATTTCAGCTCAGGTCATGATCTCACAGTTTGTGGGATCAAGCCCCATGTTGGGCTCTGCACTGGTACTGCAGAGCCTGCTTGGAATTCTCTCTCTCCCTCTTTCTCTGTCCCTTCCATGCTCATGCTATCTAAATAAATAAATAAACAAACAAAAATAAAAATGTTTTACCCTTATGCATTCCCCCTTCACCGAACACAACCCCCAGGCATGACATGAGATTTTCAAACTGGATTTTAGCCAGCGTATTCATTTAGCCAAATAAAATTTCCATTGCAGCGCATCTGAAAACTTTTTTGTTGTGACTTGACATCACGTTTTCTTACTTTTTAAAAACACAGCCTGGGATGGGATGACCATGGCATTTTTTCAGAGAATATCCTATCTACCAGACAGAAGCCTTCAGAAATATTAGCTAAAACTTTTTGATTTCCAAGAACAATCTCATAAATCCATGAAGAATCTTTTAATAGCCTTGAATTGGCATTTCTATGAAGAGCTGTGTTATATGGATCATATAGATGGTTATGACATAAACTCCCTTCAAGGATGAAGAACAGAATGAAAAATTTTCTGAGTAGTTGAAAATTGCACAAGTCAGTTCCCTTTTCATTTCATTCCTGTTTCACGTGGGCCCGTGAAGGGCTGTGTGTATGTGTACATGTAATATTAGCCCCTAAAATTCTCTTCTCTAGTATCCATTGTGAATATGATGGAGAAACAACATTTGGGGTTTGAGGCTTGTTACAACAAGATGAAAATGTTGTTATCTTGGTAATTATAACCGAACAGTTGTCAAAAGTTAACACAGCTTGGCTTCGGTGCTGGTTTTATTCCCCCACACAGTGGACTTATTTTGTTTTTATGTTTAGAAACAAAATCTATTGATTAATATGTAAATTGCACATTATTTGACATCCTTATTAGGTAAACCGCTATTCCACTCAGTCAGTCTTCCATTCAGGGTCAGCTTCAAATCTATAGGATTTATAACAGATGTATTATATCTTGTAGAGATTAATATTTTTTTAGTAAATTGTAAATAGAGATGGAATCTTCCACATTCAAAAAAAAAAAAAAAAACAAAAAACAAAAAACTGTAGGTAGAGAAGCTGTTTTCCAACCAGAGGGGCAAGTGCTTCATAAAAAACACAGTGGAACAAGAATCTAGAAAGAGGGCGGGTCCCGACTATATCAGCAAATACGTCATTCGATCAACTATATCATGGTTTTATATACTATTTTGGTGCACGTATACTGTTTTTATTGACTTATTATTACATTAAAAAATATTTGCCTAAGTCGCTAACCTGTCTTCTTTTAAGTATAGCTGAGGGAAATTTCAACTAATACAGATCTGGGTTTGGGTATTTTTGGTTTGTTTTTGGTTTTTGCCTCTTCTTGAGCACTTACGCTTTGTCAGAAACCTTAGGAGTATGTTATCGAAAAGGAAAACAGAAATATTCTTAGATTTTAATGGAAAGTGAAATTACATTTATATATTAATTCAGGAAATTGTTTTTATGATATGATCTCCTGATCTAAGTCTTTGTGATATGATTCTGTCAGTGTTTATTTTATGGCTTTAATTAAGGTCATGTGATCTTCTTCCTGCTGATCCAGAGTTTCTTAGTAAAATGTATTTGTAAATAACATTGTTTTCTTATTATTGTAAATAGAATTTATTTATTTTTCTATTTTTTATTCCTGGATTAAATACTATCTATTTGTTTTGTATATACATATCTTAGATTTCCCTACCTTACCAATTTTCTTATTAATTCTATATATGTTTTACCATTTTTTCCATTTTCCATTTTATAGAATTACAATCTATCCCATTTTATAGATGAATAAAGCTGTCTCACAAATTTTTAGTGTCTTTCTCACTAAATTAACAGCAAAAACTTTATCTCTAATTCCCAGTTTGGGGCATGCTTCAGGAAAACATTGTAGCCATTGGTTGATTTAAAGAAAGTTGCAGGGGCATCTGTGGGTCTCAGTCAGTTAAACATCTGACTTCAGCTTAGGTTATGACCTTGCGGTCAGGTTCCTGGGTTCAACCCAGTGTTGGGCTCTGTGATGATAGGTCAGGGCCTAAAGCCTGCTTTGGATTCTATGTCTCCTTCTCTCTCTGCTCCTCCCCTGCTCCTTGCCTGCTTGTGCTCTAGCTCTCTCTCAAAAACTAAAAATAAATAAAGCAAGTTACCTATGAGGTAAACTGTTTCTTGGCTGAAAGCATAATATTGTAATTTTATTAGATGCATTATTTATTTGTGGAGCATATAAACATATTTAAAATGTTCACCAGGAAAATTTCACCTTGAAAGGAAGAGGCTACATGCTAAATTGGGAAACAATGAAGGAGTTTTAACAATGTAACGTCTGGTAAACTTAGAGCAATGAAATTAACTTGAAGAAACTGAGAATGTAATGCTATCATCAAGGAGTCTAGGATAATATAAATGTGGTCTATGTTTACCAGCTTCTGAATCAGGTCTCTCAAATGCTATTTTGAAACAGAAAAATGAAACAAATGTTATTTGAAATGAACAGATTGTACTCACTCACTTTTATCTTCTGAAAAGGAGAGGAGATTGAAATCCAAAGCTTTCCCAGTTGCTTTGTGAAGTAATGAAACTTAATTCAATGAGTAAAATAGACACAGGAGAGTAGGGGGTAAAAGTTCACTGACGGATGGATAAAGAAGTTATGGTACTTATATACAATGGACTACTACGTGGTAATGAGAAAAAATGAAATCTGGCCATGTGTAGCAACATGAATGGAACTGGAGGGTATTATGTTAAGTGAAATAAGTCAGTCAGAAAAAGACAGATACCATATGTTTCCACGAATAGGTGGACTTTGTGAAACTAAGCAAAAACCAGGGGGAGGGGAAGAGGGGAAAGGAAAAAAAGACACAGAGAGGGAGGGAGATAAAACATAAGAGACTCTCAAAGACTAAGAAAAAACTGAGGGTAAGGGGGATGAGGGAGGGGGGAGAGGGGGTGATGGGCATTAAAAAGGGCACATGTTGGGATGAACACTGGGTGTTATATGTAAACCAATTTGAAAATAAACTATTATAATAAAAAAATAAAAAAATAATAAAAAAATAAAATAAAATAAAATGTGAAAATAAAGAAAAATATATAGAAGAGCACAAAAATTATGTGAAATCCGACCACTATCAGATTTTAGTAAATTTTAATTTCACTCTTGTTTTCATGCATTCCTTAAAAAATAAATACAGTTGAGAAAAGGCCAAAAAAAAAAAAAAAAAAAAGTTCACTGACGGAAGTAGATATTGAAGAAATTAGAACAAAATGGTAAAGGCAAGGTACTTGCAAGAAATACCTCAATATTGTAGTTTGTAAATATTTTACAATGATGTCAAATCCATTTATGACTTTAAGCCTATAGTAAAAGTCTCCCAGAACCAGTAGAACATGTGATCTTTAAACCCAGGCAGTCTGAGCAACCTCTGGATCTTGACTTCAGCTAAGGTCATGACCTCCTGGCTTGTGGGTTCAAGCCCTGCGTCAGGCTCCAAGCTGGCAGTGCAAAGCCTGCTTGGGATTTTCTCTCCCTCTCTCTGTCTCTCTCTGTCTCTCTCTTCCCCTCCATTGCTCATGCTCTCTTTCTGTCTCAAAATAAATAAATAAACTTAAAAAACAACAACAACAAGGCAGTCTGAGTTTGGAGCCTCTCGCCTTCCCCCAAACACACATCTGTTGCCTATATAAAGTAGATTATAATTAATATTTCAAATAAAGAAATACAATTCAAATAATAGAATTGTAACTTTTTCTATTACTGTTAGAACACAGAAAGATTAAAGGAATTTCCCAGTAAATATAACTTTCTTAAAATGAGGAATAAAACATGAACATTAAAATTTGGAGCATGCATATGTCTTAAAATATTGCTAAAATTAAAAAAAACTATAAAAATAGATGCGTTCATAGACTTCTGGTGTTGAAAACAATTTTAATAATAATGAGAATTTATATGAAGCTTTCAGGCAGACGATAAAGATGAAATAAAATTTTTAAGTTAATTTAATCATGTCATTGCAGTTTCAGAACAAATATAAAGACAAGATTTTTTTTTAGATGTAAAAAGACGAGAAGATACAATCGTCTTGTAGAATTACTTGAACACAAATTCAAGAGGCAACCAAGTAACAGTAGCTGAATAACAATAAAGAAGTCAAATTTACTATTTAATAAAGTTTTCATATTTTTTTTAAAAAAAAGACCAGCAGTTCCCTGTTCTTTGCTTTTGAATATGTTGTTTGTAAGTATATATTTGTTTGATTCGTTATTATCTGCCTCTTCTTTTAGTCTCCTTGAAGGCAGAGACTGCTTTGTCCACCACCATATGCATTCTCCACACTGAATTTTATCCATCTCACATTTTTTTACATGTAGGTGACAGTAAACACTTATGTTTTTTGTTAATTTTTATAAATATAATTTATTGTCAAAAAGGCTTACGTACAACCCCAGTGCTCATCCCAACAAGTGTCCTCCTCAATGCCCATCACCCATTTTCCCCTCTCCCCCGCCCTCATCCACTCTCAGTTTGTGCTCTGTATTTAAGAGTCTTTTATAGTTTGCCTCCCTCCCTTTCTGTTTATAACTTTCTCTCCCTTCCCTTCTCCTATGGTCATCTGTTAACTTTCTCAAGATTCACATATGAATGAAAACATATGATAATTATCCTTCTCTGACAGACTTATTTCACTCAGCATAATACCCTCCAGTTCCATCCATGTTGCTGCAAATGGAATGATTTCATTCTTTCTCATTGCCAAGTAGTATTCCATTATATATGTAAACCTCATCTTCTTTACCTATTCATCAGTTGATGGACACTTAGGCTCTTTCCATAATATTTTCGAGAGGCTTAAAACAGGGAGGGACAGAGAGAGAGAGGGACAGAGAATCCTAAGCAGGCTCTGTGCTGACAGTAATAAGCCCCACATGGGGCTTGAACTCATGAACCAAGAGATCGGGACCAGAGCCAAAGTTGAACCCTCAACCAGCTGAGCCACCCAAGTGCCCCAGTGACAGTAAATATTTTTTAAATGAAAGAATTGAGGATACCGTTTTATTTCTTGTAGTCTTTTTCTGTGTTTTCAAAAATAGACATTTGTAAAATTTTAATAATATAATAATATAAAACATATAAAATAATATAATTTAAGAAAGGAATTTGCCATACAGAAACAAATTTCCCAGCTACATGCACACCAGGCAAGAGATTCCATGGGAGCAAATGTGCTTCATGAGAGAACAGTTGCAGAGAAAAGAAATCTTTTCCAAGCCCCAGTTAGAAATTCTGACACCCTAATAAACATGACCTTTAACCTTGGTCTACAGTCTGTACTTTTCATCTGGGTCATAGGGTTCTCTGGTGCGTCTCATTTTAGCTCTCCTCAGACTCCCTCAGCCACCTGCTTCTGCCCCGTCTTGACATATGAACATGACACACGACATTTCCCTCTAGTCCTGTGTCCTGCATCTAATCTTGGTGCTTTGCATACTGATCACTAGGGAAGTATAATTATTATTGCTGGCATTGTCGTTAGGCTGAAATTTAAGCAATGGCTTATATTTGTGGTAAAGTATACTGATGGGAAACTTCTAAACCCTAAGAGATGTCGAGAGCTATTTTATATAACCTGTCCTGTTTTCTCAAAATTTTCTTTAAATATCAATTTGATATACAAAAGTGTATATATATTATATATCATATATAATGTATAAGAATACATCAATATGCGCAAATATCAAAAGTATATATATTTATTAAGGTATATATATTATATATACATATAATTTTTTAGAAGCAACGGCGAATGTCAGAGAGACACATTTCTTTTTTAGAAATGAAAAAATAATATGCAAAGAGCTCAAATTTGGCTCAGTTTACCATAATATCTCTACTGTTGGCATATCACAAGAGTTCTTTCATAAGACTTTACGCAATTGAGGTTTATTATTGCAAAGCGGCATTGATTTTTTTCTTCCGATTTTATCTTAGGTGTGAAGCCTCAGCTTACAAGAAATCTGTCTGTTGACTGAAGGAGCTGGTAAGTTAAATTTAGTTCATAAATGTACCAGTCATTTTACTTCAAAAGAATACTCAAATCGTACTGAACACAATTAGTATCTAATGTTTTTAAGAAATCTTTGGATGGAAAAACATCCATCATCATTAGAAATACAATCTTTACTATTTGAGGAAACCTCTGCCTTGTTTTCCATCTATAACACACCGTAGCTCTGATGGACTGAGGATTTGCTTGTCGGATGCTCTAGTTATCAACGCCACGTACTCAACAGCTATCAAAGTATTTGTAGATTTATCCGTTTTGCCTTATTTGGAATATCACAAATTTAGTCATTCATTAGCCCTTGGTATTCCATGATTGAGGACAATTGAGTAGGAAGAGGGTTATACTGCTTCACAGGTCCTTGGACAGAATTTGGGTAAAGGAGCTGAATATAAAATGATTAAAAGTAAAATGCCCATATGATTCTAAGACAGAAGAAACAAAATTGTGTGGCAAAATTTTCAATCAACCTACTCAACTAATATCTAAGGGGTATGTTTCTTTTCTTTTCTAAGTGAAAGGGGAATTGAACATCCATCTAATTTAGAGAGGGATCGATGAATCCAAAGGAAAGAAAATAGAAGCGTTAAATGTCTGTAGGGAGCAAGAAGTTGACCTTCAGGTTTCTGGGTTGAAGGGCAGCTGACAAGGAGGGAAAGATTTTGTACTTAAGGGAGGATATTAACCCTGATGTGAGAAACCCCAGCCCTCAGGTAAGGAAGAACAGATTGCTTATGGCAGGAACCCTTCTATGTCTTATCTACTTACCTTCATTTACCTGTGTTGAAATATTATGTGTTTTTAATAAGCTATTCAAAAATTGTAATAACAATAATAATCTGACTTATTTTTCTTAATTTATATTTGTGTCCACTTACATGGCAAAAATGAAAATATTAATGCTAAAATATTTATTGAATATCTAATTTATTATATACCAGGCTCTGTACTAAGCTTTTACATAAATGAACTCATAGAATCTTTACAATAGACCTCAGAGGTCAGCATTACCCATTTTACGAATGAACACAATGAGGTTACATATTTGTCCCAAGATTTTTCCATGAATTTTTTTGAGTCGAGATCCTATCTTATTTTATGTAGCTCCAGAACTTAACTTCTTCCTCAGTAGGATCTCCTATTGCTTGAATATCCTAAGTACCTCCTACGTTTATAACTACAGGGAGTTCCAAAGAGGAAATGGAAGCCACTAGTACGTTTTTAAACACTGTGGTTCATATGCATCATTTTACTTGAGTTTCACAATAATTCTGTAAGTTAGGCACTGCAGTGTTCATTTTATGGAAGAAGGAAGAAAAGGTTCAAGGAACTGAAGAATCCTGCGTTAGGTATCAGAGCCATGTTCAGAACTAGGGTCCATCTCCAAAGTATGTTACTGCTAAATAAACCCTAATAGTATGAAGAGCGGAGAGTATCAGGTAACAATTCCTCATCTGGTCTACTTACATTTTTCTCTAGGGCTTTGATCTTATGCTTAGTGATTGTAGACGGTGGCTAACAGTTATTGAATGTCTAATACTTTCCAGACACTCTTCTAAGAAATTTCACACTTATTAAATTTATTATTTCACAATGTCACTCTATAAGGAGGTATTATAGTTATTTCAATTTTACAGAGAAGGAAACTGAGGCACAGAAATGGTAATGAACTTGCCAATACTATATTTTCTTTAGTTTCAATGTATCCAATGGAGCAGGGAAGGCATGAGGGAGGCAGACAGGTGTTTTCCCCAAACTATTGGGGAACCAAGAGTCATAGAGTCAAAGTTGGGGGAGCGAGATCTTCAGAGATTATTTAATCTAACTTTTTTATTGTATGAATGGGAATCTGATTCCTAGGGAATGAACAATTAACAGAATGGGGAAAGGTCTATTGCTGTACACTTACCAGATAATTACCTAAAACATAGTATAGCTGCTTCTATTTAACACAATATGAAGAAATTATTTTATAGAATCGTGCTGTGTGTGTGGGCAGATTCTCTAAGAAGGTAAGGAAGAAAATGATGGAGGAAAGCAAGTTCCATTATTTACTGTATTGTGTTCGAGGGCCCTATTTTGAAATTAAAGGAGCCCACGTTTTTGTATGTTTCCAACTGAGGCAACCATAAGTGATCACCTGAAAAAAGACAATTCAAATAACTTTTCTGAAAAACTGCTTATTTTGAAAAAGCTGACAAGTAGAAAAAATATGAAATTATTAAAAAGAAATTTACACTCATCCTCATATCATTTCTTCTTCCCATGCTGAGTCACAGTCTTGTGACAACAGCATTTAAAACTGTGTAATGCTTTGGAATTTTCTGAATCCTTATTTGATTGTCTGACATTGCAAGATCTTTGGTATTATTGACACAGAATTGAAACATTCCTTTTATTTAGCAAATTTGACCAGAATTTGTGGGCGTTATCATTCAACTAAAAGAAACTTGATAAAAATCAATACATTTTAGTTCCTCAATAAATTCTCACTTAAGAATATATGATTTTCAGTGTGACCCCTGACTTCAGTTTCCTATAAAAATCTAAGTGGGCTTTCAGGATCTAGTGAACATAATCCCTCAATATTTTAAACTACATTTAAAGGAATGTGTAGATTGCTTTGGGTAGTATTGCCATTTTAACAATATTTATTCTTCCAATCCATGAGCACGGGATGTTTTTCCATTTCCTTGTGTCTTCCTCAATTTCCTTCATAAGTTTTTTATAGTTTTCAGTGTAGAGGTCTTTCACATCTTTGGTTAGGTTTATTCCTAAGTATTTTATGGTTTTTGGTGCAATTGTGAAAGGGTTAGCTTCTTTATTTCTCTTTCTGCTGCTTCATTGTTGGTGTATAGAAATGCCACCGATTTCTGTACATTGATTTTGTATCCTGCAACTTTGCTGAAATCATGAATCAGTTCTAGTAGGCTTTTGGTGGATTTGTAGCAACATGGATGGAACTGGAGGGTATTATGTTAAGTGAAATAAGTCAGTCAGAAAAAGACAAATACCATATGTTTCCACGAATAGGTGGACTTTGTGAGACTAAGCAAAAACCAGGGGGAGGGGAAGAGGGGAAAGAAAAGAAAAGACACAGAGAGGGAGGAAGATAAAATATAAGAGACTCTCAAAGACTGAGAAAAAACTGAGGTGAGGGGGATGAGGGAGGGGGAAAGGGGGTGATGGGCATTAAAGAGGGCACATGTTGGGATGAACACTGGGTGTTATATGTAAACCAATTTGAAAATAAACTATTATAAAATTTAAAAAAATAAAATAAACTACATTTAAAGGATAAATGAACAGTCATATTTACAAAGATACTTTCAAATTAATTTAAACCACAAAAATTGGAAATATAAAATACACTTTTATTTATAAAATATATCTTTTTTTGAAAATGAATAGAAGTTCATGGTAAAAGTTTTCGACTTTTAAAAAAGTCTTTTAAAAAAGAGTATAAATTGGAAAATTAAAATCTGCACAGTGTAATTATCATGAATAGCATTTGTTAATAATTTGCTTAAATATTTAAATTCATTTATCTTGGATATGACATAACTTGATATAAACTGAAGAATTTGTGCACTTTGGATATATATTTCTTATAAAGAAGCACCACTGACTCTTAAGTATTAATCCTAAAGTTAAATAAGTAAAAAAAAAATATATTTACCAACTACATGCCTCTTAACTATCATTAAGTTTAATTTTGCTTGTAGTAGAATATATCCAACTTAACAGAAAACCAGAAGCTATCAATGATGTAAAAAAATGTTTTAATTCATTTGAAAATTACTGATCCAGAGACATCTGGGTAACTCAACTGGTTAAGCATCCAACTCCATTTTGGCTCCTGTCTTGATCTCATGGTTCATGAGATTGAGCCCACATAAAGCTCTGCACTGACAGACAGGAGCCTGCTTGGGATTCTCTTTCTCGCTCTCTCTTTCTGTCCCTCCCCTGCTCAGGCTTTCTCTCTCTCTCTCTTTCAAAATAAATAAATAAACATTTAAAAAAATAAATTACTGAACCAAGAATAAAATTTTAACACTGAGATTGGTTTTCCTATAATCCCGCAAAAGAAAAAAATACGAGAAGCAGAACAGTAAATACATTATGCTACAAATAAGTCTTCATGGAGTAATTTCTATATTTATTTCCTCTTATAAACCCCCCAAAATTACATCTCAATTTATAAAAATGACTTCCTTTTTGTTCTATCATGAATTACTCGACTAGTGGATTAATGGTTATTTCTAGTGTTGTATTATTCCTTCAAGCCTATAGCACATTGTATATTTCCCAGTTTTTTTTTTTTTTTTATGTTTATTTACTTTTGAAAGACAGAGCATGAGCAGGAGAGGGGCAGAGAAACAGAAAGGGAGACACAGAATCCGAAGCAGGCTCCAGGCTCTGAGCTGTCAGCACAGAGCCCCATGTGGGACTCAAACCCATGAACCATGAGGTCATGACCTAAACTGAAATCAGACACTTAACTGACTGAGCCACCCAGAAGCCCCCAGTTTTTTTCTTTAGTTAATATTTATTTAACATTGACTATATGCCCAGCATTGTATAAATCATTCATATGCCTTCTACCATTTTTTGATCTCATTAGAAACCATCTGTTCAAGTAAATTCTATGGTTACCTCCAGTTTATGTCCTAAAATGGTGCATTATGTGTACTTAACATCGATTGAATTAATACTTCATACTATTTACATTACTATGTATAGTTTGACTTAGTATTTGAATGAATACTTAACACTATTTGATATCTCTTTTTTTTATTCTTAGGGAGTATAAATTCCTGTTTCCTCACAAAAGAATGTAAATTGCACAAAGACTGGGACTTTGTTTAATTCATCATGCTATCTGAAGTTCTTGGAAGTGTATTGGGACAAGATGTTCGAGAGGATTTTGTTAAATGAATGAGTGATTTCAGTGTATCTCAAAATGGCTAAGATCTTAACACATGCGTTAGGCTATTTTAACTGAATATTAGATTTCCATTTTCTCATCGATGATTTGCTTCATTTGGTCATTTCAGATTCCTTTCTGGAGCATCAGATCATGGAAAACAGGAATAATGTTACTGAATTTATTCTCTTGGGACTTTCTAAGAATAAGAGAGTCCAGATCCTCTGCTTTTTATTGTTCTTACTCTGTTACCTAGCTATCTGGTTGGGGAATCTGATTATTATGGCTTCCATCACCCGCAGTCAGCTAATTAACCAGCCCATGTACTTCTTCCTTAATTACCTTGCCCTCTCTGACCTCCTCTACACCTCTACCGTGACCCCCAAACTCATGACCGACTTACTGACCGAGAAGAAGGTCATTTCCTATAATAACTGCATGACACAGCTCTTTACCACACACTTCTTTGGAGGGGTCGAGGTCTTCATCATCACAGGAATGGCCTATGACCGCTATGTGGCCATCTGCAAACCACTCCACTATGCCATCCTCATGAATAGACCACGATGTAACTCAATTCTCAGAGCATCATGTGCCGGTGGGTTCCTGCATTCCCTTGGCCTGTTTCTCCTTACAATTTTTTTACCATTCTGCGGCCCCAATGAAATTGATCACTATTTCTGCGATGTATACCCTTTGCTGAAACTGGCCTGCACTGATACACACCAAATTGGTTTCTTAGTCATTGCGAATTCTGGCCTGATGGGACTGGTGATCTTCGTGGTTTTGATGGCCTCCTACTTTATGATATTGTATAACGTGAGAGCATATTCTGCAGAGAACCGCCACAAGGCACTTTCCACTTGCAGCTCCCACATCACAGTTGTGATCCTCTTTTTTGCACCTGTCATCTTTGTTTACATTAGACCTGCCACAACTTTCCCCGAAGATAAAGTGTTCACACTCTTCTACACGATTATTGTCCCCATGCTCAATCCTCTTATCTACACACTTAGAAACACAGAGATGAAAAATGCCATTAGGAAAGTTTGGTGCAGTGGAAGGTTTAGGAAAGGGAAGTCAATGATTTGAAGGCTCTTCATCTTTAAATATAAACGGGTATCTTCTCAGAATACACGCCCTTTCTTTGAAAGCCTAGTTGTCTTTCCAGGGTCTCTCAAATGGGAAGATATTATTCATGTGCATGATTAATTATCCGCTGTTACCAACGTCATATTTTTTATTTTGAGTGTTATGAGAAACTATTTGAATCATAATTGTGATCTGTTATTATTTACTTTGTAATACCAGTTATATATAATCAAAAAATCTTATTAGACAATAAATTTAAGAGTTTAACCCAAAATCAAGTTTTAAAAATAAAGCATGTGTTAATGATTTTCTCACTGTTTCAAGAGTTACCTTTAATGAACTAGCATAAATTGACATGAGTCATGATGTAGACTGCATAACAATTTCATTAAAGATTTAGTTAAGTTATCAGTTATTCTAGTAATAATTCTCTTAAAATTTTAATATCTTTACAAGCATGCTACTTCTCAAGACAACTCCCTAATCATTTTTTTTTGAGGGAACTAGAATCTCTTATTTATTTATTTTTATTTTAAATTTAGTCACTTAGATTCAAGTTAGCTAACCACCAATCATATTTTCCCATTTGAACTTCTCTAAAGTTTTTCATTTTACACTGAGCCTCAATTTGGAGAATTAATTATATGGCTACCCTATTTATTACCCGTTTTGTTACTCTACTGATATATGCATTTATATATTCAGACAATGTTCATTTCCCCCATAACCTGTGCAAAATAATGCTTTGTCCCACTCCATATTATTTTCATGATGTCCAATGACTCTGACTTCATTAAATAAAGCAGAAACTGTTACTTGCTTCAATTATTTGAATTTTTCAATTCTACAGACATCTATGGATATCCAGATATACAGATGTCCTATGGAAATTGGAAATTTATAGTTTTCATTTTGATGGCAATGGAAAAAAATAAATTTAAGCATATTCTGGATCAAGGAGTTTCAATATTGGCCTTTATATTGGTTTTTACAATCACATTGGCTCCAAGTAATATTAAGTGGAAATTCTACAATCTAACTGCCACTAACCTTTCTACTAAGGCTTCCATACTTCTCAGATGTTTGAAAGTAGTCAAACATCCTCCTATCCTGATGAAATCTGACCTTATGTCTGTTGTGTCAGCACAATTGTCAGTAGACTCCCAGTTTACACTCAAATAAGGCTCAATTTGGAAAACGAATTATATGGCTACCCTATGTATTACCAATACCACTTTCATTTCTATATAAAGAGGATTTTATGACAAATATAATTAAAATGCTGGGCTTTTTAAATGACCTAATTAGGTCATTTTAGAAAAACTCTTCCAATTTGTCTACAACCATTATTCCTTACATAAATGATATTTGTATTCCTTAGACCCTATTTCAATAATTTTTGCTTTAAAACTGCTGCAATGAATATGGAAACTAATGAGCTAAATAGAAAACATGATTCTAAGTTTCTGATGCTCCTTTTTGATGAGAACACAGGGAGGACACTTTATGTCTGGGATGATTACTAGGAACGCAGTTTATATACATATGAAGGTTTCATTAATGAATCCAAAATATAGGGAGATTAGAAAGGGGACTTTCAGTTAGCAACTGACGGATAGAATCCAAAGGAAAAATATATTAAAGAAAAGTGTAACAGAACTTCAGCAAGGCCATGAGGACTCAGATTACAAGGGAAAAATATAAATAAACAAATCAATAAAGAAAACAGCAAGTATTTCAAGGTAAATTATCATATTAATGCAGCTGCCCCAATGTCTATGCTTATATTTCTTAGAGCAAAGTTCATGGTTTAATGAACTTAGTAGACAGAATATCACTGACATCAATATCTATGCTTATTTTTCTTAGAGCACAGTTCATGGTTTTTCAAGTACAATGATTGTCACGTAAGTAGGGTATGTCATGAGGAGGGAAAGTGCCCTTCAGCAATAAAACATAGCTTCCGGCACCACACTTTCCTCAAGGCATTCTTCATCTCCATGTTTCTCAGCGTGTAGATCAGAGGGTTGAACATGGGGGCAATGATGGTGTAGAAGAGAGCAAACACTTTGTCTTCTGGAAAAGTCGTGGCTGGTCTAATGTAAATGAAGAGAACGGGCATGAAGAACAGAACCACAACTGTGACGTGGGAACTACAGGTGGAGAGAGCTTTGGTGCGACTCTCTGCAGGGTAAGCCCTGATGGTGTATAATATCAAAAAGTAAGAGAGCACCAAGACCACAAAGGTCACCAAGCCCATCATGCCTGAATTAGCAACCACTAGGATCCCCACTCTGTGGGTGTCTGTGCAGGCCAGTTTCAGTAAAGGATACACGTCACAGAAGTAGTGATCTATCTCATTGGGGCCACAGAAGGGCAAATTGATGGTAAGGAGACACTGGAAAAAAGAATGCAGAAATGCCCCGGTACAGCTGGCAATGACTATGCCAGAACACCTCTGCCTCTTCATGATGATGGTATAGTGCAGGGGCTTGCAGATGGCCACGTAGCGGTCATAGGCCATCCCTGTGAGGATCAGGATTTCAATCCCCCCAAAGAAGTGCATGACAAAAAGCTGTGCCATGCAGCTAGTATAAGAAATCGTGTTAGTTTCAGCCAGCAAGTCGGTGAGCAATTTGGGTGTCACTGTTGAGGTGTAACACAGATCCGAGAGTGCGAGGTTATTAAGGAAGAAGTACATGGGCTGATCGATTAGCGGGCTGCATGAGACAGAAATCATGATGAGCAAGTTTCCCATCCAGATAGCTATGTAACAACATAAGAATAGAAGAAAGCACAAGTTTTTAATTTTCTTGTTCTGGGAAAGCCCCAACAGAATAAATTCAGTGACGTTGTTCATATTTTCCATGATCTAATGCTGTTAAGTCTCAACAGCCTTGCCTGAAAAAAAAAAAAAAAAAGACAAATCATCATGGGAAATATTGACTGAGCATGGTGTGAATTCGAATGAGTGTTGTAAAATTAAACTAATGTACTTAATCAGCTTCGTATAGTATATATTAAGTAATTCTATGCTTTTTATGAAGAGGCTTACCATGTAATTTAACAATCAGGTTACTTGTAGATTGAAAAGGAAGAATATTAATGGTCACACTTGCTCATGTCATAAACAAAGATGCACAGACATCTTATGTAGAAGATGCGAAAGGTGAGCTTAGGGGGATGGCATTTCTTTTCCTGGAGTCACTCACCTGCTTGATAGGTTGAAATAGCGACACTGAAATCCAAGCAAGTGAGGAGAATTATGCAATTGTAGGATAGAATCCTCTCTATACGGGGGTTCCTGGGTGGCTCAGTCTGTTAAGCATCCAACTTCAGCTCAGGTCATGATTTCTTGGTTCGTGAGTTCAAGCCTCGGTTCTGTGCTGAGAGGCCGGAGTCAGAATCCTGCTTCAGATTCCTTCTCTCCCTCTCTCTCTCTGCCCCTCCTCCATTCACACTCACTCTCTCTGTCTCTCTCTCTCTCAAGAATAAATAAACATAGAAAAAAAATTCTGTATTTAAAATTCCATTTATCTCTTTTGTTTGGTTGTATCACTAAATTTGACACAAACACAAAGCATGACCTGTGACCATAGCTGGCTTTTTCACTTCCTCCAGGCTCTTCCCTTCTCTAATCTGTTAACTAAAATCACACTTTCATAAAATAATAAAATAAAATGAAATAAAATAAAATACAAAACAAAACAAAATAAAATAAAATACACATTACTTCTCTATAATACATGGTGTTTATCAAAGTTTCAAATCAATTGCATGAAATAAAGGTTTCAAGATGTGGAGGACAAAAAGAGAAAATAATTTATTTCTTTATTTGACAAATATTCTTTGAGTTCCTACTATGTAACCGGCACCCTTCCAGGCGGCGTAAGGGACTTTAAAAGTAGATATGGAAGGTCCTGGCAACTCATGGTGATGACGTGTAGAAAAGCAAAATTAATTTCCAAAAGAAAAAGGAACTCGGTCATTTAAATTTATTTTTCACTATGAAACATTACATGATACTCTCTACTTTTACAAATATACACACAATAAATATATAAAATACAAATAAAAAATTAAAACTGGCACTTCCTAATTGATTCAATCACCTCATCTTCTTTAAATCTGCATAAAAGTCTATCAAAATCCTGGAAGGTTCAATCTACCTGCTTTTGCAGGAAACATTAGCCTCAGCAGATTTATCTCAAACAGGAGCAATGATATTTTAATTCAATTTTACATATAGTCAAAGAGCTAGTGTAGGGGCTGAGATACATTTTTTTTTAATTCAGACTTGCCTTGCTTTATTAATTCATATGCCATAAAATCCAGCCCTTACTGAGACTTTTTGATTTCCTTTATCTTAAAATGTAAGAACTATACCAATTTTTTTAAGAACTCAAGGTTCTGTTGTTAATTGATTCCTTGATTTTGAAAAAAAAAAAAAAAGAATGTATCGTTTTTTTGAAGGATGTAGGGAGTAACGGACTGTGCTTCCCATCCTTATTTGCAACTAATAGATACCTTAAGGCACCTTTTGGGGGGTGTATTTCAGGCTCCCTCCTGCCCTTAATCCCCTTTCCTTTCGAATAGCAAAGGGTCCTGGAGCAACACCCAGGCTAGTCGCCTTGTTGATGGAGATATTCTGCCTCTATTTTAATAATCTTTGCCAATTTTTAGTTTATTTAATATATCATGATAAATTAATATCTAATTACATGCTTTCCTATGTCATACCCATGCTTAAAAGTCACTCTTTTGCAAATATTTCATCCCTATATTTATTGCTGCATTATTTATAAAAGCCAAGTATCTTCAATAAATGAATGGATAAAGAAGATATGATAATATATATAACGTGTATGTATATATATATATATATATGTGTGTATACACTAAACATGTATATGTATACATAACATATATACAATGGAATATTAACCATAAAAAGAAATGTAATCTTGCTGTTTGCAACAAGAAGGACATAGAATATATAATGTTAAGTGAAATAAGTCAGTCAGAGAAAAGACAAATACGGTATCATTTCGCTCATATGTGGAATTTAAGAAACCAAACACAGGAACAAAGAAAAAGGAGACCAAAAAACAACAGAAACTTCGGCCTCTTAAATATAGTGAACAAACTGATGGCCGGCAGAGGGGAGATGGGTGGGGAGATGGATGAAATAGGTGAAGGGGATTATCTTGATGAGCACTGAAAAATGTACACAACTGTTGACTCTTTAAACCTGTGGAAATCTTTATCTCATTAACCCTCCCTGAAATACTTCCATTTATGTCACTATTGAAATTTAAATTTGAACTTCCAGGAAATTACTTTTCATTACACTGATTCCAGGCAGTTCATCAGACAGACAATGACAGTGCCTTATGTTCTTCTTACCATTGTTAATTTGATACTAAAGTCGGTGGATTCATTTTGGATTCACACAAAAGACCAGGCTAGAGATCTGGCCATATGGTCTGGAGTAAGGAAGTAACTTGTCTGACAGTTTTTCCCTTCTTAATATGGGCATTCCTAACATCAATGTTCCACAGTTGCGTAGGTTGAATAATCAAGTACAAAGTATGCAACAGGCACTAATTATTTTCACTTTCACGTTGTTTTTCCTCATATCATTATGTATAGATTAGGTACCCAATATATAATGGGAAAAAATAAACACAAGCTCACTAAAATATTAATAGATAAAAATGTAAGCTATTACAATTTATATCAAACAGATTGCTATTATTAGTAAAGTCTTTCACAGACATAAAAGAGAAATAATGATAATATCTAATATTATTTAGTTCTTACCATACTGTACAGGCAGTTCTAAATCTTCTACATGCAGTAATTGTTAACCCTAAAAGGCCCAGCAATTCTTTTATTATCTCTATTTTGCAAAAAGGAAATCAAGTCTCTTTGCAATTTGGATAAAGTATTGATAGCTTCTAAAGACTAATTTTAAGCATATTTCAATCATTTTTATCATCTGGAGTCTGATAATCTGGTTGTCAAGCTCAAATCATTCTTAGAATTATTCCGGGAGCATATTATCTTTTTTTTTTTTTTTTTTTTTTTTTTTTGGTCATTTCTTTCTGTAACCAAGTTGCCTCACTCAAGAAATCAAGGCTGAGCTAACTTTTTGACAACAGCTCCAAAGTTTTCTAACACGAGTACCCAGGCTTGAATGAACTAGCTATGTTTCCTTTCTCTAATTTTTCACCGTGTTCTCATTCTGTCTCTTCAGCTTTGTACTGATGTCCAGAATCCTCTGAAATTAAGTTTCTCCAAATCATAACAAATCATAAGCCTTAATTACTAACTGTACATACAGGGTAGTAAAGGAGGTGGGGGGGTAATATATCCCCACTCTAGTGCATTGCTTGTATTATTTTTAATTTGTATCCCTTCCCTCTTTATTTTTCTTTCTTCTGCCTAAAATTCGAGTTGCTCACTTGATCTACAAATTCTTACTACTTTTATCAGATACACTGCATACATGACATGAATGCTATTATTATTTCCTTCATAAATTTCCTAAAAATCATACCAAAAAAAAAGACTGCTTTATTTCGACATTTGCTGAGGGATATAGTAACAATCATTCCTTGAATTCACTACTAATATAACAGAAAATTGCTATATAAAATATGTACAAAACTGGAAGAGGAAAAATCCCCTAAAAGTCAGCATACTTATAGATATAATTTTAATTTATGCTACATATATGTAAGCTTTTTAAAATTTGAAAATCATGTTTATTTATCATAAGTTGGCTGCATTTTTACTTACCAAGTGATTATCTCATGGGTAAATTTCTTTATCTCTGAGTAAAAGGTGGTATTTGGTGTTTTCCATGTAATCAAAATAAATTAATAATTTTCCTCCTGAAGATTAATGAATTTCATCACATAAGCAACCCGTGTAAGTCCCAGTTTGGGGACTTCCCTATTTCCCTTATAAAGAGAAGAATAAGAATATTCTCTCCTGATTTTTGAAACTAAAAGGAAATAAAATCATTATTGGCATTTATGTTGAAAAATGCTTTCATGTGTTTTCTGTTCCAAAGGTTTCTACTCATTGGTTTCAGCATGGATGTGTATATATAATTCTGTTTAATTTCCGAGTGTTATTTAAAGCAGATTACCTGGGAGATTATCACTCTAGACCTCCCTCACACATTTTTTTATGGGATGAGACATCTCCCAAAAGAAAAGTTGGCCAATATACAACTGAAAATGCTTTAGTTCCTTTTCAGTCCTCAAAAAAATAGTTACGCCATGGTTAAGAACTTTTTATACCCTGAGGAGTTTGAGCACAAATCAAGGAATCGCTTCTATTCAATTTTGACAGGCCATAAATCATGTGCTTTGTTTTGAAACAAATTCTGAGAAAACAGTAGGGAATAATGTCTCTACAGAGGCTAGACTGGAAGATGCCAAAGAAGCCTAAGGCCAGGTTTTAAAGTCTGCTTTAGTGCAGAATAAATTGATGGAACAGTGGGTGGCAAGCTCCTTGTGTCCTGCTGAACGTCCCATTGGCCCGACCTCCTCTAGCCCCTACTTTGGCAACCACTTTCCCCAGATTTAACTCTGAAAGCAGGTGTAAACTTATAGTACTTTCTCCTACAAATACCGCAATGAGGATTTGTTTTAAATAAAACTTAGATGTTCCCCTAAAATAAAAAAGGTGTTTTTGTAATCTAGGCAATCAATTAAAAAGATATATACAATAGAAAACATGATCAAAACAGCTACAATAGGGTGTATAACTAAGTGAAGCTAGAGTTACAGGTACTAGTACCATTGACTTGTGCAATATGGGCTTGAACTGTGTGATTTCTCTTATATGAGGATTTTTTTTCAATAAATATAATACAGTGCTATAAGAGTATCTTCTCCTCTTTAGCATTTCTCTAATAACTAGCTTATTTCATTGTAATAATACAGCAAAGAACACATATAATATGTATAACATACAAAATATGTGTTAATTGACTATTCATGTTATTGGCAAAGCTTCTAGTTCACAGTAGGCTATTAGTCGTTAAATTTCAGGGGCTGTGGTCAAAAGTCATACACATCTGTAATCCCCACATTATTCAAGGGTCAACTGTAGATTATGCAAAGCTAACTGGGTACTTTCTAGGTGAAAAATATTGAGTAAAGAATTGAGCCAGACTGAATATGTCTGAAAAATGACGAATAGGTAATGGTCAGGACAGGAGAAAAAGAGTATGCTGACTAATGTAGGAAAAAAAGAAAAAAAAACAATGAGGAATTTGGTTGTATCAGAGCAACCATAGCCTGAATAACATTGAAAACCATATAAGCCGATTACTCCTATCTGTAGAAAAAGAAAATTATTGGTTGTTAGTGGAAGAACATATAAGTTAGTAATTTGAGAGCAAACTCTTATAATATAATGCTTCTGCTATAACAATTTTCACCTTATGTTTGAAGAGAACATTTTTGGGGCACCTGGGTGGCTCAGTCAGTTAAGCAGCCGACTTCGGCTCAGGTCATGATCTCACAGTCTGTGAGTTCGAGCCCTGCGTCGGGCTCTGTGCTGCCGGCTCAGAGCCTGGGGCCTGCTTCAGATTCTGTATCTCCCTCTCTCTTTGCCCTTCCCCTGCTCATACTCTGTCTCTATGTCTCTCAAAAATAAATAAATGCTAAAAAATTTTTTTTTGAAGAGAACATTTTTCTTATTTTGCACACAAAATTTTGCTGATTTTCCACAAACAGCATTGATGTATTGGGATTCAGAGTGTCTGTGGAGCTTGAATGATACGTGGTGTGGGCAGTACAAAATCATAAGGATTGTGAAACGCACTGCTTAGGGTTGTTGCTATCAGAAGCCTCATATGAAGGGTAGAGTAGCTATTGGCTCCACAACTGATCAGGATGAGACATTTTCTGTTGCAGTCCTGATCTCCAGAAGACAAAACACAGACCCTGGGGGCAATGAAGCCATGGTTTTGATCATAAGCACAGCAGGGCTATCAAGGGAACAGAAAAGTATAGCCCCTAATGTCTCTTCAGCCCACAACAGACCCCTAAAAAGGAAAATGAAACTGAAATATAAGATAGTGATGTTTGGGGTTGAATCTGAGGGTTTTGAGCATCCAAGTGCCATGAAAACTCTGTACAAACAGAATCTGCGTCTTACTCCTTTCCAGAGTGGAACAGATTTCCATGGCTTGGGGATTATATAATAACTCACCTGAGTTATTTCCTGGCACCAAGATGTTTATTTCCCTAAGGTCTGATAGGCTCAAGAAATTTCGATGCAATTCCTACGATTTCAACACCTTTCTCTAAGTCAGAACACATAGTTTTATGGGGAGCTGGCTGAAGAGAAAATATATGATTCTATATGTTTATATTTAGTTTTGCATGGAAATTTGGCGCCAGCTGAAATGGAATGTTGTAGCATTAAAGCCTCAAAAATGTATGTCCTAAAGATGATAGGGGTTAAGGAAAACCATCTTAGTTGGCAAAACCTCAGCCAGTGCATCTTGTTGCTACTTTGGACAGACCGAGAGATGACTAGAGGCATAGATCTGTTCCAATTCATGGGGGTTGCTAATGGTTTTACTGGTGTTTAGAGATTTAGAAAGCATGAGTAGAAGATGTGAATACATGAATAGACCTCATGGACAAAATGCGAGTTATACAAATGCTCACTACATGGTGTCTACTGCAGAGGAACTTCTCAATGATGGTAGACAAGATTATATGTTTCATGGATCTCGCTGTGTTCTTTTCCCAGCTACCCAAGTTCAAACTCTCTGCTCTAGGTCGAAAGTGGCCATTGTGACCTAGAAAGCATCCCTATGAATTCTATTGCTAAGGGTGAACAATATGAAATTTACCTCATGAAAGTTCAATTGGCTTCTGCAACTACTTTGTAGTTATGACTATGTAAGACAACCCCAAGTGTAGTGGTGTAAAACAACCAATTTATTATGCACTTGGGCTCTATGGATCAGGAATTTAGACATAGTGAGGATGGCTTGGCTATGCTCCATATCTTTGGTCTCAGCTAAGAAAACTCAAAGGCTGTGTGTGCTAACTAGCTAGCAGCTGAAGTCATCCGGGGCCATCTTGACTTACATGTCTGTCGACACTGGCTGTGGGCCCAGACATAAGACAAGCAGTTGGACATAAGATTACACATATGGTCTCTCTATACAAATTAGTTAGGAAATATTGCTGTGGCCATCTTTGGAAGTTACCGTTTGTCACACCAACATTAAGTGCCCAACGTGTACATTCTTCAGGGAGACTCCTCAGTTACTCAGTCTTGTGGTAGCAAGTCCATTACACTGAAAACCTTCCACCATGGGGTAAACAGAATTTGTCTTCACAGACATAGACACTTATTCTGGATACGGATTTTTCTTTCCTGCTTAAAATGCTCATACCAGCACTGCAATGCATCAACTTATGGAAAGTCTTATTTACCACCATGTTATTTCACTAGGGTTGATTCTGATCAAGTAACTTATTTCAGCATAAAAGAAGCATGGTAGGGGTGCCCAGGTGGCTCAGTCGGTTAAGCATCCAACTTCGGCTCAGGTCCTGATCTCACAGTCTGTGAGTTCAAGCCCCATGTTGGGCTTTGTGCTGAGAGCTCAGAGCCTGGAGCCTGCTTCAGATTCTGTGTATCTCTCTCTCTCTCTCTCTGCCTATTTCTGGTGCTCAGTCTCTCTCTCTCTCTCTCTTTGTCAAAATAATAAAAATAAACATTACAAAAATTAAAAAAAAAGAAGCAGGATAGTGGATATATACACAGGAATTCACTGATCCTACTATATACTTTGTTAGAGACCGAATTGTGTTCTTGAAACTTTGTACGTTGAATTCCTAAATCCAAATACTCAGAATGTGATTATTTAGAGATAAGGCCTTTAAAGAGGCAATTAAGTTAAAGTGAGGCCTTTAGGGTGGGCCCTAATCCAATGTGATAGGTATCCTTATAAGAGAAAATTTGGACACCCAGAAAAAGTACCAGGAATATGTGTGCACAGAGAGAAGACCATGTGAAGACACGCAGAGAAGGCAGTCATCTATAAGCCAAGGGCACAGATCTTTGGAGAAACTAAATCTGCCAGGACTTTGATCTTCGACTTCCAGACTCCAGAACTGACCAAATATATTTCTGTTGTTTAAGCCACCCATTCTTTGATATTTTGCTATGGTAGTAGCCCTAGCAAACAATTCATACCCATTTCTCTCAAGTAACTGATGAGAAGCAATGAAGAAATGGCTTACTGAACAGAGTGCCAATTCAGAAACAGCACCCTGAAAAGCTGGAGTTATATCTTAAGGATGTGCTAGCCAATATATTATTTTATTTAATCCATAGTCATGATAAAAAGCTACAGAATTTTATTGAATAAAAGAGTGTGTATGCAAGGACCTCCTTTATTATCATACTAAAATCCTTTATAGAATATTTGCTTCTGTGCCAGCATTTTTCAGCTTAGTCAGGTTACAAGTTTTACTTATAGAGGTTATGCTTTCATCAGGGAACACATCAATTATTTTATTGAATTGCAAATTGAAGTTGTCATCTGGACATTTTGGGTTTCTCCTGCCTCTACTAAACCAAAAGACAAAAAGGGGCTGGAGCGATTGGTATTGATGACGAGATCAAGTTTATTTGCTTGACCCAACAGTGCATGGATGACCAATACCCGGAACCCAGGGCATCTCTTAAAATTCCCATAACTAATAGTAAAAATTAATTCAAAACAAAGAAAAGAAAAATGACAAGACTGTTACAGATTCAGAATATCCGGAATGAAACTTTGGTTCACATTAGTAGATAATGAACCCCAGTAATAAAGGCTAGCCTGAAATTAAGGGAAAGAATGAGTAGGAAGGGCAAGAAATAAATGTATAAAGTTAACTAAAAGTCTCATGACCAATTATAGAAACAAGACAGTTGGAGCAATGGAGCAATGTATTGAGTAATTTTACAATCTGTTCTTAGCGTTACAGATTTTCCAGGGAGGATTGTAACCTGACCTAGAAAGGAAACTAATACTGAAATTACCTTTGTCCAGAATGTTGAGGATGTTATGTTTCCTTTTTGGAAAGAAAAGAGTGAGACAACCTTAGTAGCAATGTCTTGTTCACTGAAAATATAAATATAAGCTCCTATCAAAAAGAGGTTCAAATACCATACAAAAGAGTGTTTACGAATGCTGTACAGCTCATGTAACCATTTCCCTCAGCTCAAAAACCTACCTTTATATGCTCTCCTCTGAGATGCCAGGAGTAAAATCTACCTGTTTCTTATCTACCAGGAGGCTTTCTATCAGTTTCTGTCAATAGGAACACCTTTAGTGGCAGTGGAAGTCAAGAAGAGGGAAGAGGGGCGCCTGGGTGGCTCAGTGGATTCAACGGCCGACTTCAGCTCAGGTCATGATCTCGTGGTCTGTGAGTTCGAGCCCCATGTCAGTCTCTGTGCTGATGGCTCATCAGAGCCTGGAGCCTGCTTCAGTTTCTGTATCTCCCTCTCTCTGCCCTTCCCCTGCTCACGTTCTGTCTCTATGTCTCTCAAAACTAAATAAACGTTAAAAAAATTAAAAGGGAAGAAGAGACTTCATTACACGTTCACAACAAACTATCATATTAAGGAGAACTTGGGACAGGTATTCGAGGAGAATGGAGGAAGAAAGAATTCAAAAAAAATACATGAAAATTGTCCAATCATCAATAATATTGTATTAATTTCATATTGTGACTTGGTAATCAGACTTATGTTGGGGATCATTTCAAAATGTATAAAACATTGAATCGCTGTGATGTAGACCTGGAATGAGTAGGATATTGTATGTCAATAATACTTAAATAAAAAAAGAAGAAAAAACATTTTAAAAACTAATAAAATTGTCTAATGAGAAGTGTCGGAAATACTAAAGTTTCTGAGCTCCAATCTGAGGCTGGCTTTGCGATCACTATATACTCTCTGTATATCATTTCTTATTAATTCTAGGGTCAGGGTGGAGTCCTAAAGTGGAATTCTAGATGACTATTTATCTTAGATGCTACTTCCCTTCCAAAAACAAATGATGAAGCCACATTTTCCTCATGGCATTCTTCATCTCCATGTTTCTCAGCGTGTAGATCAGGGGGTTGAACATGGGGGCAATGATGGTGTAGAAAAGAGAAAACACTTTGTCTTCTGGAAAAGTCGTGGCTGGTCTAATGTAAATGAAGAGAACGGGCACAAAGAACAGAACCACAACTGTGACGTGGGAACTACAGGTGGAAAGAGCTTTGGTGCGGCTCTCTGCAGGGTAAGCTCTGATGGTGTATAATATCAGAAAATAGGACACCATCAAAATCACAAAAGTCAGTAAAGCAATCAGACCTGAATTAACAATTACCAAGAGACCAATTCTGGACGTGTCCGTGCAGGCCAGTTTCAGTAAAGGATACACGTCACAGAAGTAGTGATCTATCTCATTGGGGCCACAGAAGGGTAAGAAGATGGTGAGAAGCAACTGGCTGGCGGAGTGTAGAAATGCCCCAGAACAGCAGGCTGTGATGATCGAGTTACACCTGTGTCTGCTCATGATGACCGTGTAGTGCAGAGGCTTGCAGATGGCCACATAGCGGTCATAGGCCATCCCCATGAGGATGAAGATCTCGATACCTCCGAGAAAGTGGAGGATAAAGAGCTGTGTCATGCAGTTACTATAGGAAATGGTCTTCCTCTCTGCCAGCAAGTCAATGATAAGTTTGGGTGTCACCGTTGATGTGTAGCAAAGGTCACAAAGTGAGAGACAATTAAGGAAGAAATACATGGGTTGGTTAATAAGGGGACTGCATGTGATGGAAACCATGATGAGCAGATTTCCCATCCAAATAGCAATGTAGCAAAATAAAAATAATAGAAAGCAGAGGATTTCAACGTTCTTGTTTGGAGACAGTCCCAAGAGAATAAACACAGTGACGTTATTCCTATTTCCCATGATCCAGTGCGGCAAAAATCCGTTAACGGCCCCCTGAGAAGACATAACACACGTCAGTGTCAAATATGTGCATGGAGACTATGGATGACGGCACTAATATCGTGAAAGTATATTTAATGGGTATGATCCCAGCATTTGTGAAAATAAAATTAATATGTAGAATTTTTTCTGATTAATCTCATGATGATTTCCATAGGTCGATCTTTCAAGACACTATGTTCAATCTTGACATTAATAAAAATGAACGCATTTAATCAGTATTTTTTAAAGTTTAAAAATTATTATTAAGAGCCAAATGTTTTCCAATTCTAAAGGAATATACAACTAAGTCTTTGGAAAGGACGTATCTCTGGGACCTTACAAACTCCGATTTGTTAAAGATGAAAGTATAAGTCATCAAAGTTTTGTTAAATGGTATAGAAGCAAATGTAAAACTTGATAGTGGTCACTCGTGGAATTTATGCTTCCCCAAAAGAGTTTCAGAATGAGGTAGAAAATAAAACTAAAGATTTATATATGATACACATATTTTTACAAAGTGGAAGATAAAAAATTCTTGGCAGGATTTGGATCCTGGATTGCTTTGAAAAACATTTTTTGATTGCATGTTTATCTTTTTCTTAGTGATTTGTGACAGTAAAATGATGGCATTTTATATCAAAAGTATATTTATTTCCATAGGCATACCAACAAAAATCATACACTTAAATGAACCACAGAATAAAGTAAAGCTAAAACTAAAAAGGCGAGCAGAAGGCAATTTTACCTTTGCGATTGTGCTCTTGACTCAGTGTATCATAATTTGCAAGTCAATTTCTTCGTAGTGGTTTGAATTATAGTATGAATTTCTTTTCCATATTTGTCCAATGCATACCTTTTGCCAAAGATCTTCATGCTACATAATTCAAAGAAAACACTATGGGAAAGGTTGATATGAAGACAAACAGTTGAGACCCAGGCTCCAATACTAATTATACTAGTGCGAGAATTTAAATGCCAATCAATTTTTTAAAATTTTCTCCCTTGTAAAATAAGGAAATCTGACTGAACTTTGCCACAAAATGGTTTAGAAAATCAAACAATCAAAAAATGGCTCTTGCTTTATTAAGCATAGGAGTACTAATTGCTGAGATTTTATTATATTAGTGCTAGTGTTATAAAATCAGTAAAGTTGTCAATAATGAAGTCCAATAAATATGACTCCCATGTAGAAAATGAATTATTTAGAGTAGTAAAATACCTTTGCAATCTGTACTAACCAAATCACTTAGTTTTAAATAGAAGGGATTTTAATGAAAAGTATATAGAAAATACAGGGGCACCTAGCTGGCTCAGTTGGTAAGCGTGCAGCTCTGGGTCTTGGGGTTGTCAAGCTCCATCCGGGGCATAGAAATTACTTAAAAAAATAAAATCTTTTTAAAAAGTTTTTTAAAAAGTACATAGAAAATACGTAAATGAATATGGGTAGTTTCAATCTCATTCTCTTCATCATTCAATAATTATACTAAACGTACAAGATTTGATATGTGAAAAGACATGCAATTTAGTTGGGGTTGGCCATAGCTTCTGCTAACTTAGTATGAGCCTCGGGGCTAAGGAAAAAAATAACAGGGGCGCCTGGTGGCTCAGTCAGTTAAGCGTCTGCTTCTTGATTTTGGCTCAGGTCATGACCTCGCAGTTTGTGAGATCAAGCCCATGAGTAAGCCGTCAGCGCAGAGCCTGATTGGGGTTCTCTCTCTCCCTTGCTCAATGCCCATCCCCCACTCCTGCTTTCTAAATAAAAAAATAATAAACGTTAAAAAAGAGAAAATTATCATAGAATGGTCCATGATCCAATTGTTTTTTGTATAAAGTTGGACCTCAAAATGCATCTCTAATACTTATCATTCTTTAAATTTTGTGGTATATCTTCTGTCCTAAACTTGTAGCTATAATTCCTCATCAATTTTTAAACTCTCCCATCATTCTCTTTTAGAGATTAAGTTAGCTGTGTCACCCACCATTTATAAAATTCATTTACAATAAGGTCTTAAAACAAATGAATTTATTTCTTTGGCACAATTTTAAGATTTAGAATTAGCTTAGAGAGGGGTGCTTGCATGGCTCAGCCGGTTAGGCATTGGATTTGAGGTCAGCTCATGATCTCCCGGTTCATGAGTTCAAGCCCCACTTTGGGCACTGGGCTGACAGTGCAAGCCTGCTTTGGATTCTCTCTTTCTACCTCTCTCCCATTGTCTCTCCCCAACTTGCACCAATGCTTGCTCTCTTTCTCAAAATAAATAAAATTTAAGAAAAAAAAAAAGAATTCGCTTAGAAAGAACCATTGGAAAGTAAGGTTTCATGCCTCCAATTATGCTATCATAACGTCTTCTTACCTGTAAACAAATACACACTATTTTTAAAATAACATTTAAAGTATTGGTTTGGTCAATTCTTAAAGTAATTGCTTGTTCATTTGAATGAACATAAATAAAACCATTATTTTAATCATGTACATAGAAATAAACAACCACCTGAACTGTTTTTCTTCTGCCCTTCTGCCGAAACTAAACAAGAAAATTTTGCTTCATACCTGAAATTAATTCTCTGTAGAAACTAGTTGTTAAATTATGCAGGCGAAAACAATCAATCTGTCTTCATTCAATACAAAATCGATTTTCCAACCAACTAAATTTGGTTTAACCTTCTAACCAAACAATATTGCTGAGTATATAGTTCAATTTCCAATTTCCTTTATTCTTGAGTCCATAGATAGCACTTAACTTCCCCTCCCTTCTTTCATTTCAATGTCCCCAAACTTGTGTGGTTCACCGAGTATAAATTACCATCCATATTTCTAGCTTCTCAATTTTAGAGTGCAACTTCTTGCACTCTAGTTGCTCTTTCTTTTAATGTTTATTTATTTATTTTGAGAGAGGAGGAGAGTGTGCATGGGTAGGAGAGGGGCAGAGAGAGGGAGAGAGAATCCCAAGTAGGCTCCATGCTCAGCGCAGAGCCTGACATGGGGCTTGATCCCAGGAACCATGACATTATAACCTGAGCTGAAATCAAGAGTCAGTCATTTAACCAACTGACCTACCCAAGTGTCCCCTAGTTTCTACTATTGATCCAGTCATCAATTTTAAGTGTCATCTCTGAACTTCATTCCCCTCAACATTTTTGTTTTCTACAATGTAGACAAATTATTTGTCTTCAGAGAGTTCTGAATTTCAAATTTAAAAATATATGAATGCGAATTTTGAAAAAATACTATCTACATGAATATGGTATGAAGCACAGTTAGACACACATACAAGAGTAATAACACCTTACAGAGATAAAAATTAGTTGAAGTTTCCCTGATAAAGTATACATAGAACACTCAACTAGTATTTAGCAAAACAGAATTTGAAACCAGAGTTTTCTGAATCTAGAGCCTGAGTTCATGTATAAAAGATACAGAATCAAAGCAATAGAAGAAATTTAATGTCTAAAACCCACTTTCTCTAATTATTTCATGCAAAATCATGATCCTTAAACTATTTCAGTCATTGTAATTTTGATATGCAGATGGCAAAAGAGATGATAAATTAAGCCAAAGTCTCTAAGTCTATACAATACAGAAAAAACTCAAACAAAACTATAAACTCCATCTGTTCCTCTCTCCTGCGTATGTAGCCCAATTATAAAGAGTAAGAATGTTATGCTCGCATAAGTTAATAAAATGCGCTGAATCTTGCGATGCCGTCAGACATGAGCAGTGATACTACCGCCACAAATAGTCCCTTTGTAAAAGCAGCGGTTAGAAAAAAAGAGATTGTAATTTATTCTCTGCTATAGTTCTTCACTCATTTTAGACACTTGTATTCAGGGTCCCCATTCTAAAAAGGATAAATCTAGTCTTGATAATTCATTTGTTTCAGTTAAGATTTTGCATAACCCTTGGACTCTCTGCTATTGTTAAAGTTTAAAAAAAAACCTTGAATATAATGGGTTTACATCCTGACTGCAATGAGTGAGTTTATGGTTTGAGTCCATTATTTTACTATGCTATCAGTAGGTCTAATAATTCTTGTATTCGCTTACAATTTGAGCATCCCCATGTTCCTATCATAAACTTTTAAATCTTCACATAAATAAGCTCATTTTATTATTAAAAAGGAAACTGAGTCATAGAGAAATTAAATAATTAGCCCAAGACCACACACCGAGTTAGTATAGTCAAAATCTGAAACAATATATATCTCACTTTGCAATACATTTAGCAAAATGTATGTACTTACCACAGTTACTAATACTCAGTGTATACTCAATAAATATTTGACACTGCAATTTCTTAAAAGATTGTCTCACTGACCCCAGTGTTTCCATTTTTGCTCTATGCCAAAATAAACCCTATACATTCTTATTTCTTGTAATCCTAATAGGTCAATACTTTGTCAACTTTCCAACAAGAGTTCTAAAAGAGTTTTTAATTTTTTAATTTGAAAATTGCTATCCACCTAAGCATCATTTCCCTTTTACTGTCTGTCTGTCTCTTTTGAATGTCTTATTACACTCTCAATGGGCAACTCTTTGAACTTATCGCTGCCCTAACCTCAGAACAAATTAGACTGTAAAATTCAGAAAAGATGCCTGTGTTTAACTTTAAGGATCAGTCAGTCTGTTAGCTATACAATGGCGGCAAAAATAAATTTAGCTGATACCACACATTCAGGCAGGAAAATGGGAAGGGAGGAGAAATAATTCACCACACATATTCTTCCACTTTGTTGTGGATCCGTTCCAACTTCCTCTTTTCAGTGTTCTCTCTTTCCTCACTGAAATTCTAGTCATTCCCCTCGACTATTTCATTTCAGCTTCTTAATTCACATTTCCCTGGGCACCACTTGTTAGCCATTCGCAGAAAAAAAAACCTTTGTATCATTTCAGAGACAACTGACACCGGTCACTCAACCAACGGTCATGCAATGAGAAGTCATATGTTCAGAGTGACAGTTTGAAGTCAAGCAGAATAATTTTATATCCGCAGAGATCAAATCACAGTCTATATTTTCATCTCAAAATTATTCCTAGAGAAGTCCAAGCTCATGTGATTAATACTTAATAGACTAAACATCATAAAACTACATTTATTTAATTCTACTGCACTGACTATTCTTTCTGAGTAGTTTGGATTTACCTTCCCCAGATCATAAGCTCACCATGTAGATTCCCTTAGATTTAAGTTATCGGACCAAGTGGAGCGAGGACACGATCTGGATTATAACAGCATGCAAGCCACAATTAACGTTGTGTGTGACTTAGGAATTTGTCATTAGAAATTCCTCCTGGACCCCAGTGACCGAATTCTCTGCACTTGAGGAACTGTGACATGAAAACGAACATGAGGGACTTTTTTTTTTTTTTTTTTAGGGCCTTGTCCTTTCTCTAATCTCTATGAATGGACAGGAGTAAAGGGCTGCCCTGACCCTCATGGTAGCTAATGGTCTTCATCTGTCCTTAAAAACTGTCTTTATTTTATTCTCTAAAAGAATTACAATGAGTTATAGTTTATTTCCAAGTATATAAGCAAATTTCTGGAAAAATTGTAAATTAATAGAACAGCATTAGTTTGTATTATTTTTGGTTTAGAAAATTAAAAAATAATCATTTGAAAAACAAAAGTTGCATTTGAACATCTTTTAATTTTTTCCCAAATCCTTATATCATTTTCGTATGTCTTTCTTTCCTCCTTTTTCTCTCATGTCTCTATGTAAGCATTGAGCTGGTTTCCAATGTGCTTTGTAAGCAGAATAAATCATGCAAATGCACACTGAGGGTTTGCTGAGTGTCATGTACTAAGTACTCTTGTTTAATTTTCATGAGGACCCACTGTGTTCTTATTTTACCTATGAGAAAACTCTATAACAGCTAAGGTAAATACTTTACCTAACTAAGGCCACCAGGCAAGGAGGAGATGCAGATAAAAGTTAAGAGAATAGCTAATTCTGGGGGCAGGGGATGTGTGAGGACAGGAAGGCGTATATGGTTGACTTTGGAGATGATGTCAGTGTTCTACTTTTTGATTCATATGGAGATTACAGGGATATTTCCTTTCAGTTCTCTCCTCTAACCCTGGCTCCCCCCACCACTCTCTCTCTCTCTCTCTCTCTCTCTCTCTCTCTCTCTCTCAAGTTTCTTTGTATGTTTTATTTCATAATTTAAATATGGGAAAAATACATAGGAAGACAACCCTGAAACCATATCCAAGGCACTGAAACTACCCAGGGAAGATGTGAAGTTGGGTTTGCCTTCAAAGAATTAACTTGAAAACAAGTCTACATATTTCATTTTGGTCCAGTCTGTTCCCTATTCTCCTAAGGAAACGTGTTTCTTTTTTAACTTTATTGAAGAATTACTGGCAAACATATAATAAAGTATACAGTGTGACGATTTCACATGCATATGTATTGTGGAATTATTACCAAGACGTTATTACCATTACTTCTCATAGTTGACCCCTGTGTGTGTGTGTGTGTGTGTGTGTGGGTGTGGGTGTGTGGTGAGAATGTTCATAATCTACACTCAGCAGCTTTCAAGTATACAAAACCGTATTATTAACTGTAGTCACTGTACTGTGGTTATATCCTCAGAACTGATTCTTCTCATAACCTAAAGTTTCTATCCTTTAACCATTGAAACATGATTTAAGACAATTCTGACACTTTGTTTAAAGATGCTTTCTCCAGTCTAGGTTATGTTTTCACAATTATTTCTGTTCTCAGCCCAGAACTTCCATGAGATCCCCTCTGAGCTTCCAGTTTCCCCACCATGCAGCCATATCAGGATCTGTTTTGCAATCCCTACCCCTGAATCTTTCTAACTTTACTTCCTCACCAAGAAAGGACATTTGTTCCTGGGGACTCATCATCCTCCAGGGTGAAAATATCCACGTGGGTCTTGCCGTACTGGCTTTTTAGAAAATATCAGTTCTCTTAATATATAGCATATATATATATATATATATATATATATATATATATATATATATATATATATATATATATATATATACACATATACATTTTTTTCAAATCACTCTTTCAGTCATAATATCACTAATTCTTGAATTAGGCATAAAAACAAAATAAAAGTAGTTGCTCTCCTTCTGTTCCAACAATAATAATTACATTAAACTTTTTGGAATATTTTAATATGTCTTTCAATCTTGGCTTTTTGTCTTTTGTTTTTATATATTTGACCTACTTATGTATTTTATATCTTCTTATCATGAATGTCTTATTCCTTAATTTTATTAATCAATGTTATAATATTTATCTCTGTGCATTAAATTATTAATGGAAAATACTTTAGTGGAAATTTTCAGTTTCTTTAGTGATACAGCACACCTAAGAAAAATTTTGCATATTGACATCGATGAGAAATATAGTTAAATAATCAATAATACCTTTTTTTAGCAGTATTGGGAGAGAATTCATTGTTAAGTTGTGTTTCTCTAAATAATATGTTGTCATCTCAGTGTGTTCCTTTCCTCAAGAAAATGGTCAAGAAGAAAGCTTGGTCAAGACATAACCATCGAGAAATGTGTAAATAGTTATATGACTTCTGTTATAGATGATTAATGTCTTAATTAATAATTATCCCATGTTTCTTAACCATTAATCTATTCTCAAATGCAATTTCAATTTATCATTTTATATTTAAGTGATATTAATAACTTTCCTTATCAGTTGTTTATTATAAATGAAGAATAGAAAATGCATAGATGTTTGTTGCTTTGACCAGAGTCATCCCATTAAAAAAAAAAAATGGTAGACTTCCATGCAATTCAAAGTGTGAGGTCTCCTGGTTCATAAGTGCTTTTAAATGTGGCCCTGGAGGAAGGAGACCCAATATACCAATTATTTATATTCTGATTTCTCCTTACGGTTTTTTTTTTTTAATGTTTATTTATTTTTGAGAGAGAGAGACAGACAGAGCATGAGAAAGGGAGAGGCACAGACAGAGGGAGAGACACAGAATCTGAGACAGGCTCCAGGCTCCGAGCCATCAGCACAGAGCCTGATGTGGGGCTCGAACTCGGGAACGGTGAGATCATGACCTGAGCCGAAGTCGGGCGCTTAACCGACTGAGCCACCCAGGCGCCCCATTAAGGTTTTTATATTGATTTATCCCTTATGGTATTATGAAATTAATCAGTAAAGTAAAACATTTGATCAAAGAGAATATGTGCGTAGTAAAATTATGAAGCCAAATCAATGTGAAGGTGTCCTTTTATATTTTGCATAAACGAAAGACAATGGACTCAGAATAAAGCTTATCTCTCTCAATCTTTTTCTCTCAAAACCTGTAGATATTACTACACTCTCTCCTTATCTTGGTATCAGTGACCTGCCAGCACAATATTCATTCTTTTATTAGTAATTTGTCAAATTGTAATTTATAGAATTCTTCTCTCACATAAATTTGCTGCAATTTGCATTTCTTATCATTTTCTGTCCCTACTCTTCCCTTCATTTTGTATTACTATTGACATTATTTTTTTGATATTCTATAGCGTTTTGTTTTCATATATTGTTCATGTTTTCAGAATAATTCCCTTGATACTACTACACTGTTATCCACCTTCTTATGAATGTCTATTCTTTTCCAAAATATTTTAATAATTTGAATCTTATTGATGAAACAAGAACATGTTCTTACATTTTTTTTCAAATTTCTTGAGAAACTTTTCTCCTAAATCTACCTACAAATATTGTGTTCTATTCATGGACCATGGTAATAAATCCTTTAATATCATAAATAACTGTGTTTTGTTGTTATTATTTCTTCTCTCACCTTAAAAGGAAAAAAATATGTAAGAATTATGCTAAAGGAAAATTTATTTTATTAAAAAAAATTCAGTTGGCCGTATCATTTGTCTATTAGGATGGAAATTGATTCATTTCTCCTGTCTACATATAAAGACAAACTGATATGTGCATGTTCTCCCAACACAAAATCTTTTTTTTTTTTTAGTTTTATTTATTTACTTTGAGCAGGGAGCATGAGCAGGAGAGGGGCAGAATGAGGGAGACAGAAGGAGAGAGAGAATCCCAAGCAGGGTCCACATTGTCAGCACGGAGCCCAACATGAGGTTGAAACTCATGAACCATTTCGACCTGTGCTGAAATCAAGAGTCCTAACACTCAACTGACTGAGCCACACAGGCATCCCCCCAAAATGCACAGTCTTGAAGTCACTCAACTAATTGAGCTCTACTGGAAGAGGAGAAGATCTATTAATTTTCTCATCTTATCTTCCCACATTCTGAGTATATGTGATGTAATAAACACTATATAGAAATGTAAATTGACACATGTACCTTTGTCCCTGCCTCTGACACTTTAAGGGAAATGAGATTGGGAAAAGGTGTTGTAACTCCCCAGAGGAAAAGTATAGCCACACTTATTCTTTGCAACTCTAAACCAAATTATCCGTGTGAATTTTTTTCATTGCATAATTTATTGCAGAGTGTCATCACATAATATGTAGATGAATATTCTATGGGAAACAAAATTCAATAATAAAAAAAATTCTTTTTTAATTTCTGAAAACAAGTTTTAATCTTCTCTATTTATCCAGAGTGACAAAAATGTTGTTGAATCTTCATGTATAAATTTCACATGCAAATGAACATTACAATTCACAGGCAGCCTCACACCTTCATAACTGCCTACTGTATATGACACAGCCACCAATAATTTAGCCTGGATTATGTATAATATGTAGATGCCCGTACCCAATCTCGGTTTTGCTGGAAAAATCGTCACCTTACTCATAGTGCCTCAGCTCATCATCTCTAACATTCATAAAGTTAATGATTTGGTTTCAGTGATATGAACACCAGTCAGAGCTCTCTGATTCCAAGTCCACTTTTACTCCTTCATAAATTTTTTAGCATATTGAATAGGACAATCAATTACATTTTTCTCCTAAAAAATATCCTTTGACACCAAACCTTTCTCAAGGCTTTTTTCATCTCTGAGTTCCTCAGAGTGTAGATTAAGGGATTGAACATAGGAGCAATGATGGTGTAAAATAGAGCGAATATTTTGTCCTCAGGGAAAGTGGTCGGAGGTCGAAGGTAGGCGAAGATTGAAGGCCCAAAAAATAAGATGACTACAGTGATATGAGACCCACAGGTGGAGAGGGCTTTGCGTCTTCCTTCAGCTGAGTGATATCTTAAAGTGAATAATATAACGACATAAGACCCAAACAGGAGAACAAAGGTTACTAAAGCGACCATACCTGAATTGGCAACCACAAGGACACCAGCGATGTAGGTATCAGTACAGGCAACTTTCAGCAAAGGGAAGATATCACAATAGTAGTGATCGATTTTGTTGGGGCCACAGAAAGGCAACCAGATTATCATAGAAAACTGAGAAAAAGAATGGAGAGCCCCACCAGCCCAAGCAGCCAAGACTAGGAGATTGCACCTTGTCCTGTTCATGACAAGCATGTAGTGGAGAGGTCTGCAGATGGCAGCGTAGCGATCGAAGGCCATGACTGTGAGGATGAAGATTTCAATCATTCCCAAGAAGTGCAAGGAAAAGACCTGTAACATGCAATTATCATAAGAGATGGTTTTTCTGGCCAGCAGCAGATCACCTATCAGTTTGGGTGTCACACAGGAGGTGTAGCAAATGTCCATAAAGGATAAGTGGCTGAGGAAATAGTACATTGGTTGGTAGAAAAGGGCACTGCATCGAATGGAGACAAGAATTAGGAGATTTCCCACCAAAATAGAAACATAACAAAATAAGAAGAATACAAAGCAAAAGATTTGTATATTCTGGTTATAGGAAAGTCCCAAAAGAATGAATTCTGAGATGTTCCTCTGACCTTCCATAAATTGTGTGTTATGCACAGCTAATTGAGTATCTGGAAAGAAAAACTGTGGGACAAATCATTGACAATATTATCACAATCATATACAAACTGCTAACAAAACACACAATTAACTCAACAAATCACAGAAGCTAAATCATAAATCACTATTATTGTGTTTTTTCCTTGGGAATCAACTGCTTTTGCTATGATTTTTTATTTTTTTCAAATATTCTGTCATATCGATGGTATTAAAAATATCTTTGATTAAAATTTGAAAATATGATTTAAAAATTACTATTTTCTAAAGAGAAGTTCTACTACTGTTATTTATAACATTTAGATAATAGGGCATTAATTTAATTTATTTTATTCATCATTGTGTTTTTTATTCATAATAGGTTTTTCATTATAGGTAATGCTCCCTTTCTCCAGCATGATATGGAACGTCCTCCTAAATTGCCTGAAGACCCACGATCAAGGAATGCAGTTGCATTTACAAACAAAAGCACATTTGTCTAAATTGTGAGTTGAGTGATTAAGATGCAAGTAATATTCTTTGAAATACAAGGGTGGGAATGGAATGGGTAGTACATAATGAGCTTGAGAAACCAATCTTACTAGTTATGTTATAACACAAAATTAGTTGAAAATATAGCACAAACTAGATTTTGTCAGTGGCATTTTGAAAAATAAGTAGAAAAATATGTATATCTCTTATTTAAGTTTTATTGTAAAAGAATGTTTTAAGGTAAACTCCATAGTCATTAAACTTAATAATGCAAATAAGTAAAGAAAAAACACTAATGGAAATGGAAGACTTCCTAGTCTCCCTTTTTAACATGAAGATAACAGGTCTTATCCTCAAAATTGTGCACAAGTTACACTTCCTTCATAAAAGTTAATGTTTTCTTATATCTTTATGTACATTGTTACATCTGTCATTGCAAATCATAATTTATGAAAATACTATACTACATTCTTTTATTTTTTTAAATATTTATTTATTTATTTTGAGATATGGAGTATGCAGAGCAGGGGCAGAGGAAGAGAGAGAGATAGAGAGAGAGAGAATCCCAAGCAGGATCCGCACTGTCAGTGCAGAGCTAGACACAGGGCTCTATCTCCAGAACTGTTCCGTCATTACCTGAGCCAAAATCAGTAGTCGGACACTTCACCGACTGAGCCACCAGGCACCCCTGTATTGCATTCTTTTAGATAAGTATATATAAAATCTGAAAGTGAGATAATTTTGAAAATAATTTTTAAATAATAAGTCTAGTTATGAGAATGACTTAAATCTTAGTACTCAATTAATCCCGGCATATTCTTTTCAGTATAGAAGGAACAGGTTAAGAAAAACGAAGTGAATTTCCCAAATCAGAGAGGCAATAAACTAAAGTATTTATGAACTGACCCCCTCATTCTTATTCATTTAGTGCAGCTTTCCACAGGAAAAGGGCATGCATTTGAGAGGATAGCAGTGGAGGAAGTATCATAATTTTCATCTCATGAGGGGTGACAGACTCCCAGATCACTGTAAAATATACGATAGTTCTAAGAATAAATGCGTGGTGTAGGACATCTCTGCTTTGAAACCACTTCCCATCAGGTTTTCAGTCTAACCACCACAGCTGTTACTATTCCAATCTGGATATGGAAATATCGTCACTCTCAGAGGCCTCAGGATGACAATGGAACCAAGGTCCAGAGAAAGAAATTGTAGTAAGAAAAATAAATGACATTTTTTGAGACCTTCAAAGCATAACACAAAAATGATGCAAATGAGACATTACCAAGTAAAAGAATAAGTTATCCTATGAAAACAAAATAGACAGAATTAAAAATGATGGAGAGACACCTGAGTGGCTCAGCTGGTTGAGCATCAGACCGGCTCAGGTCATGATCTCACGATTCATGAATTCAAGCCCCACATTGGGCTGGCTGCTATTAGCACAGTGCCCGCTTCAGATCCTCTGTTCCTCTCTCTCTCTCTGCCCCTCCCTCGCTTGTGCTCCCTCAAAAACAAATAAAATAAGAAATGATGGGGAAGGTAAAGTAACTTAGAGAACAAACCACTTGTATTCAAGCTTTGTTTATATCTCAGTACAGTTCTGTGTGGTACTGGTCACCTAGGTCTTTCCTGTTGGGAGCCTTTTTGGGCTCACAGGTTGAGACCCCTCCCTGCGTGGGAAAGGTTGAAGCAAAGCTGTCGCCAGCCAAAATGGCGCCTAGTTTTACCTCCTTCTAAATAATCTTTCAGGCCTGGATTTCTTGAACTGCTCTCATTGGCCTAAGGGACATAATGCTCTTTGGTTTTATGGCACATGGAAAAGGGGACCTGGAGTGTGATGTCTTGATGGATAAAATCTGAATGAGAGTAACCTGGCCAGAAGTAACCTCAAGGTTGCCTCTTGGGGATAGGTTACACAAATTGATCATATAGAATAACAGTTATGAGTTGGCTAGAAATTAGCAGATGTTAGGCCCCAAGACTTCTTGAACCAAACTAGATTTTCCCTGCAGGTATTGCTCCCCTCAGCCCCACCATAAAACCTCAAGGCACATCTCTGTAAAGCTTCTCTCAGAATTAACACACTGATGGGAAAGATTGTAAAGAGACTTAGGACCTTCCCAAAGGTTAGCCTCGCCCAAAAGTTAGAAGCAATGTTTATCAGCAGCAAATATTGAGCACCTCCCTGAGGTTAACATTTTGCAAATCCTTTTGTAATTCTCATCCCCACGCTCCCTTATACCATAAACCTATAGATGACTACACAGGTCTTGTGACAACAATGTATGTTGTAAAGAATGCCTTGTCACTGATGTAATGTCACTCGCTACCTTTAAAAATAAAGACACTGAGACCAGCAAGGCAGAGATGCCAGAATTGCCAGGGGTGCCTGCTTGGTCATCAGACTCCATCTCTCTCATGGCTCTCTTACTTCATTTCACCTGACCATCTGTCCTTCGTGGACCCCTAGATTTGCTGGAACAAGGACCCCGGCACTTTCCATATTCAGCTGTTTGAAATCAAGCAAAATAATGTGAACTGAAATGTGGCTACTTTTTTTTGTTTGTTTCAATCTTGATATTTAAGCCTTATACAGAAGCTGACATTTAAATCTAAAAAACCCTTCCAGAATAGAGGAGGTAATATTCATCCAACATGAATTTAGACTGTTGCCACATTTTATTCCCCCAAATTTATGCATTTTATGCTCTACTACCATTCATAATGAAATTTTAACAAGAATAAATAAGACTATTTTGGATTTCCTGAATCACACAAGCAGTTCTCAATGGTACAAGACATTGAACCTTTCTAATCTTGAGCTTCAGCACCTATAACTGTGATCTAGACACACCTTCCAAGGAAATAAGGAGGAATACATGAGTTTATGAAACACAATCCCCAAGGAAAATCGAGAATATATAGCAATTATATATCTTTTCCTTATGTCCTGTGTTCTTTGAGTGGAAGGATTAAAAGTTAAGTTGTCCTCCAAACACTTATACAACTCGAATCAAATCTCTTGAAATAAACAGAAGCAAAATTGTAACAGAGATTTTAGGAGGACAATGAGAACAAACCTCAATGTGGATAATGTTTTGGTGGAAAATAAAATCAATTGGGCAAAATCATTGGTTATCTGGGGGAATCTCTTAACATGTAGTTTTAAATAAGTCTAGTTTTTCATGTTGCCAAAATGAAATTAAAAAGTCAGTTTGTGCCTTTTGTAGTATTGTTTCATAGTCCTGTTCACCCCATGAGTTAAGATTAGCTTTGTAAAACTACATTCACCGATAAGTCAACTAGGGTCCACGTATACTAATTACTGACATTTCTACTGATGTGATCAACATGTACCTTACTACAAACTTACTTTACCTGATTAGGATGAATCTAGAAAATTTAAAGAGCCTAGTCATTTGAAAGATAGGAATTTCTTCAAAGGTTGAAGACTGGAAGGTCACTGGGAACCTGAAAATTTTATTATTTTTTAACATGTATTCTTCAAAAGCACAAACTCTGTAATACTCAGTAAGAAATAAATATCACAAAATCTTTTTACTCTTACCTAAATTTTGATATACCGCATAAGAATATATATCCTTAAAATAACACAATAAATGTCAAGTAGATCTAGTGAGCCTAAAACAAGGATTTTAAGAGTGATTACCTGCACATCAATTGTAGGTGGTCTTCATATTAATTTTAAATTACTCAGGAAAATGTCTTGGTCACACATACCCCCGTTCAGTTACAGTTGGTAACTATTCGCTTACATTTATGGTTGAAAATACGAAACTAGAAAGCAGGGATTCAAACAAACCTAGGTACATTCTCTAAAAATATCTACAAGTATTGCTTTCCTTGAATTTCCAGGAGGGAAATGTTTTTCTAAGTGAATGAAGATTTAAGTATCGCTGAAAACTATTCTGATTCACACAGAAGCTTGTATTCACTCCACAGGTGAGTAATCTAGGATTTAAAATGCCAGTATGACTCCCTGACACCTGCTCATACTCAAACAAGAACATTTCAAAATATATGTGCGGTGTGAATTTATATATATTCCCTAGAAGTCACCTTCTTCAGGAGTATGGCTGCAGGAAATTTTCTCTACAAGAAACAAATATAAACTGAGAGGACATCATAAGAACTTTTTGACTTTGAAATTTTAAGAAATTGTTTTCCCAGTAGCACTTCTTAAAAAATCCTCAGCAAATAATACTAATCAGCTGTCCTTGGTCATATTCCCTAGGCTCATAGGAATTTTCAGCCTTTACCTTTATTTTCTACTTTTGCATTAGCCAAGCTCTGGGCACTGTGTCTCTAGAGGGATTGTTGTTATTCAGATCTGAAGTAGATAAAGAAGTTCTGCCAGTTCTGGTTAATTTCTTCCTTGGAAACTTGGGTAAGCTTATGGGAGCACTGGGATTATTTTGGAGGAGGTCTCTATTTCCGGAGAGGAGAAGGTAAAAGAAAATCAGAGAGAGATATGTCCAGAGTCCTAACAAAAGTCATTAACAAAACATAGGATGCATAACATTCAGATAACAATTAAGTCAATGACTATCACCCCACTATTCTCCTGGACCAGTAGCCACACTCAATAGTAATTAACTGTCATTGCTAAAATGGAGGGTTAGGTTGTGGCAAAGAAAAAAATTAGCAAATTAATTAAAATTTAAAACAAATTTCTCACTCCTATTGGTAGATTGGAAAAGGACCCACCAGTTTTGTTGAAAAGTATTGGAGAGTATAATGCAGTTATGAACCAACAAAATATGTAAATGTCTATTCTAATTATTACAGGCACTCTCCTCTGTATTGCAGGTCTCCAAGGGGTATAGATTCAGGATCGTGTGCACTGAAATTCGAAGGTGGCCTCCTTTCTTGCACAGAAAATCTATATACATGTGTGTTCACTTAAGACCTCAGAAACTCAGTATTTTATTGCATTCCATCTAGATCAGAACAATTCACTTACTAAGCTAATCAGAATATTTATAACCATTTTTAAATTACTATATGTCGATCCCTGTTTTAAGCTTTTTAAGTGCATTATCTGATTTAATTCTTAAAAAAAAAAAAAAAAACATTTTCAGGAGAATTATTGCCCTATTCCTGAAAGGAAAAAAGAAAAAGAAAAAGAATCTTCTGGAGATTAAATAGCTTTTTCAAGATAACAGAGCTGGTGACAAAAATAATAACAATATATCTGGTGTTCATAAGTTATGTTGAAGTCAAATGTATAAAAATATTCCATCAAGGCTGAAAAGATATTATTTCAAAGCTATCATACTATACATAAAATGGCATCATAAGAATGCTTAATTGATTCAAGAGAAGGAATATAAAGAAAAAATAGAAGAATAAATAGAACTAACAGAAAGGTGTTACAAGATGATAGACTTACATTCAACTTTATCAATAATCACATTAAATGGAAAAGGTCTAAACAGTAAAATTAAATAGCAGAGATTGTCAGATAGTATACAAAAATAAACCAAAAACAAAAACCCTCTACAAACTAACTACACTCTGGATACAGAAGGTGTATTTTACATATGAAGATACAAATAATAGTTTAAAGATAAAAGGATAGAAAAGATAAATAATGCTAATACCAGTGGGAAAAAAAAGTGGAAAATTTTTTTTTAATTTACCAAATAATTTAAGAGTAAAGAATATTACCAAAGACAAAAAACTATTCATGTCATATGAGAAAGGGATCAAATAATCAAGGAGACATAATTACCTAAATGTTTGTGATCCTAATAACAGGGCTTCAAAATTCACAAAACAACAACTTACGGAATCTTAAGGAAAAATAGACAAATTCACAATATAGTTGAATATTTCAGAGCTCATCTGTCAATAATGAATGGAACAAGTAGACAGAAAATCAGTAAAATATAGTAGACTTGAGCAAAACCATCAACTGGCTTGACTTAATTGTCTATATAAAGTACTTCATCTGACTCTAGCAGAAAACATATTCTTGTCAAGTATACTCAGAACATTTACTATGACATCATCTTCTGGGCCATGAAGCAAGTCTCAGTAATAAAAGGACTCTAGTCTTTCAAAGTATGTTTTTTCATTACAGTGGAATCAAATTAGAAATATTAGAAAGAAATCTAGAAAATTTCCAAATATTTGGAAATTATATAACACACTTTTAAGTAACTTCATGGGTCAAGAAGAAATCAAAAGGGAAATTAGAAAGTCATTTTATATGAATTAGAAAGAAAACAAAATATACCAGAGTTAGTGGGATCCTGTGAATGCAGGACTTGGAGGGACATTTATTGCACTAAACACTTATACTGGAAAAGAAGAAAGGTTTCAAATTAATTTCTTCCTTCAGTTTTAGATGAGAAAAAGAAGAGCAAATTAAACTAGCATGAAAAAAGGATGTAATAAAGATCAAAGTAAAAATCCATGAAAAACAAAAGAGAACAGCAATAGGGAAAATTGAAAAAAAAAAACTATTAAAGAAATTCAATAAAGTTGATAAGCCTCTGGCCAGAGTGATCAGGAGCACAGAAAAGAAGACACAAATTATCAATATCAAGAACGAGAGAATTGACATTACTATAAATTTTGCAAATACTAAAAACCTAGTATAAACTATTTTGTGTCTAAAAATTTAGCAACTTAGATGAAAATATTCAAAATGGACAAAATATTTGAAAAGACATTTTACCAAAAGACATTACACCATTTTAGCCAGGTCAAAATAAGTCCATGAAAATCGGCTCAACATTGTTAGTTATTTATGAAATGCAAGTTAAAGGAGCAATGAAACATCAGTTCATACATTTTGGAGTGGCTAAAATTAAAAAAGCTGTTATATGAAAGGCAGGAGAACAATGAGAACACTCATTAACTTATTGTGGGGAGGTAGACAGGTATAACCAGTTTGGAAAAACAGTTGGGTGGTTTCATAAAATATTAGACATATACCTACAGATGACCAACCAATCTACACCCAAATATTTATCTAACAGAACTGAAAGCATATGTTCAAGTAGAAACTTATACATGAATGTTTTCAAGCAGCTTTATTTGTAATAGCCAAATACTGGAAACAACACAAATCCCCACCAAAAGCAAGATCGTGGAATTTGCAGAGTGGAATACTACTCAATAATAAAAAGGAATGAACAACTGAGGCAGGCATGCAACAATATGAATTAATTTCCAAATAATTATACACAAAGAAGCTAGCTAACATAGACAATACACTGTATGATAAATTTATGTAAAAATCTAAAGAACACAAACTCATCTATAAAGACCTCACTATCTTGATTGTGGTGATGGATTCACAGGTATATAATTTTGTCACAACTTAATGAGATTATACATTTTTAAGTATGCGTAGTTTGTGGTATGTCAGTGATACTTGAACAAAAGTGTTAAAAGTAACCTAGGACTGAGGAAGAGTACCCAAAGAAGGAACTTGGAAGAGGAATGCCATCCCCAAGGTTGGGATTCAGACATCGTTGGAAAAAGTGAGGTTGCAGGTGTGGCCAGAACAGCCACAGTCACCCAGCAAGTGGGAAGTGCCTCTCGAATGCAGGACTGTGCAGGCCGGTGGAAGGCTATGCTTAGCTTGAGTGCAGAGAATCAGCTAAACGCAGGGCTGTGTGAGGCTCAGAGTATGCAGCAGTGTCTTACAGAAGAGCCTAGTAAACAAACTTTCATGGATATAGGCTGGCTGATGCTGAGTGGGGAGTGCTCAGATATAGATAGTCAGACCTTGTGAACCAAGAGGCTCAAGACCCAAGGTGCAAACGTCTGCTTCCATGACATCAAGAGAGTCAAGTGCTAATGCATCTGCCTGCTCTATCCTTTTCATGATTTAGTTCCAAATTTCAAGCCAGATAATATCCTTTCTAAAGGCACAGTACTATATTTTAATCTATTCTGATAATCTTTGTTTTCCTACTAGAGAATTTAGTCTATTGTGTTAATTTTGTCTTACTTTTATATTTGGATTGACTTCTTACTATGACTTTTGCTTTTTTTTTTTTTGTTTCCAACGTTTCCCAATTTGTCTATTTTTCCCTCTTTTTTTTATTTTTTAATTGAATGGATCTCCTTTCATTCCCTCAATGTATTTTCACCTATCTGTCTGCCTACCGACCCACCTTCTTACTGGCCTGTCTCTCTCGTATTATTTTAGCTGTAAGATATAATGTTTGTACATCGATGCAAGCAAGTGTCTGAACCTGACAGCATTACCCTCTCCACCCGCCTCCCCCCACTGAAGCCTACATGGGATTTACAACCTTTTTTTCTGATCATTTTCTTCCAACTCATCCTGGGCCAAGATCTTGTCCTCTCTTCTATGTTTTGTCTCATGTATTGGACAAGACGGCTATTTTAATGCAATTTCTAGGTTTATAAATAAGTCAACCATTTCCCTCATTCTCTGTTCCTCCTGGGATCCTATCTTCCTTCTCAGACTACTTCTCTTTTAATGAAAACATCCTTCACAACTTCTTTTAGTGTGTGTAGGCTTGTAGTCAATTCTTGGTTATTTTTCACTATTGTTTCATTGTACTGAAAACTCCTCATTTTACTCTTCTTAAAACAAATACAGAAGCCAAGGGTGACATTTTCCTCTCAGTACTTTCATTATGCAATTCCATTCTCTTCTGTTTTCAACTCTCACAATGATTTACATTATTATTGATTGGTAATAGTGTTTTCTATGATTCTTCTTAAGAGCAGCTCTTTCTCCTTCCTCTGAATATTTTCTAAGGATTATTTTTATCAGTTCTCAAAAATTCTCAGTAATTACCTTTTTAAATGTTTTTTTTTTCTCACTATTACCCAAATACTGGAGTGTGATAGATATATGTTGCTTTCTCTTACTTCATTCATGATGTCTCTTAACAGATCTATTTTTTTCTATCACTCGTCTCTGTAATTCTGTCTTCTGGTAATTTATTAATATCTAAAATTCTGTTTACTGAATTTTTCTTAAGATATAGCTACTCTATTTTATCTGTTGAGTTTAGAATTAAAATATTCTTTTTTTATTTCCTAAATTTTCCCCTTAAACTATTTTAACACCCTGGACGATTTTGAGACTCCTAATAAAATATCATGCTTTTAAAATTATTTTTTATTTTTACATAATAAATAGAATCATATTCTGTTTCTTTCTGATAACTGCAATAAAAGCTGTCATTGTATGACATATTTTGCTAAAGCTGTTTCTAACATTACTTTTCCCTTTATCAGTAGTTTTGCTGGGTGATCAGATACTTTTAAACAAAAATTAAATATTATCTCTCTCATTTTTGTTTTTCTATTCAAGCCTGTGTATTCTAATATGGAGGAGACAGAAGCCCATGGAAGATGTTATTTTCTATACTGTGTATTTCTGCACATGTGTGTGGATGTGTGACAATCCAATGGAGGTGTGTATGTGCTGCATACCTTTTTTATTTGGAACTATTGCCCTTATTCTGAGCCTACAAAATATTTTTTTTTTCATTTTCAGAAGCTAAGTAAAGAATTTTGCTAGTTTTGCTCATTATGAGAAGCAACTTCATATATTCCAGTGAATATCTTATATATTAAAATTCCCAGCTGTGATCACTTATAGGTTAATCTTGCTAACCTAACCTAATGCTCTGTTTCTCTGAGTTATGATGCATGAATTATCTTTCCAAGAGCTTTCTTCTTTCTAAGACCTGTATATCTATGGTAGACAGGTTGGTTTGCATTAATTAACATATTACATACCCCATTGCATGGGTCCTAGAAGTGCCAGAAGTTTCACAAATTTCTAAACCATTTATTACATTCACCCTAAGGTTTTTCTATGGGTAATAATTTTTTATTTAATTTAGTTTTATGCCAGTAATGTATTAGGAAAGTATTAACGCAGGCTTACAACCACTACCTTAAGATGTTAAGAGTTGATTACAATATAAAGCTTGTTAAAGAAACAATAGAAGGCCGATATTCACTGAAAGAAATGTTCCAGAATGTTCAAAGCACCTACTCATAATGACCTAAATGGAAACTACTCACATGTCTAGCAACAAGAGAATGGATAAATGAACTGTTACATACTCATACAATGAAATATTATATATCAATGAAAACACTCAGAAAATACACAAAACATAAGGAATGAATCTCAGAACGTAATGAGCAGACACTAAGAGTACGATCTGTATGATTATTTTTCCACAAAATATGAGAGTATATAAAACCAATTGATTTAGAGATAAATATACTGATTACATTTGGGAGGTTAGTGATTATACAGAGAATGAGGAGGACTTCAGGCGTGCTGGTAATTTCTAACTCTGCATCTGGTTCATGATTACAGGATATTGCTCTGTTTGTGGGAATGCATGGACCATACATAAAAAATATGTGCAATTTTCTGTATTTAGAGTTGAGTAAAAAGCTGAAAAATTGAAGGTACTATTTTATTCAGCTCTTTAGCACTTTAAGTGTGAAGAAATGCATGTTCCGTTTTATCTTTTTTTTCAGCACAAGCACCAATAAGTGATCTAATCTTTTATCTTTAAAATATCTTCTGTTTATTTCATACCACATAAACACAATTCTTAATGACTAGGTCAAGTGGAAGAGCATTTGAATAAGAATGATACTCAATCTGTTGATGAGGTGTTACCATAGGAGCATAAAACAACAGAAGAAGTGCTTCCCGCCTGCCCACTTATCTCTCCAAGCAGCAAGGTGAGGAATGGATCTTATTCCAGTCACGGACTTCAAGGAACCATGGCCTGAAAATCAGAAAAAAACTAACTTTTTTTCATCTGCAAAACTACTTTTCTTCCAAGTATATATGACAACACCACACTTTCTTCATGGCTTTCTTCATCTCTGTGTTTCTCAGCGTGTAGATCAGGGGGTTGAACATGGGGGCAATGATGGTGTAGAAAAGAGCAAACACTTTGTCTTCTGGAAAAGTCGTGGCTGGTCTAATATAGATGAACAGCGCAGGTGCAAAAAACAAAACCACAACTGTGACGTGAGAACTGCAGGTGGACAGAGCTTTGCCGCGGCTCCCTGCAGGGTAAGCCCTGATACTGCACAGTATAAAAAAGTAAGACAACATCAGCACGACAAAAGTCACCAAGGCAATTAGACCGGAATTAGTGATGACTAAGAGACCTATGAGGTGTGTCTTAGAACAGGCCAGTTTCAGTAAAGGATACACGTCGCAGAAGTAGTGATCTATCTCATTGGGGCCACAGAAGGGTAAGAAGACGGCGAGAAGGAACTGACTGGCGGAGTGTATAAACCCTCCAGTACAGCAGGCTGTGATGATGACGTTGCACCTCTGTCTGCTCATGATGACCGTGTAGTGCAGGGGCCTGCAGATGGCCACGTAGCGGTCATAGGCCATCCCCGTGAGGATGAAGATCTCGATGCCTCCAAATAAATGCGTGCTAAACAGCTGTGTCATGCAGTTACTGTAGGAAATGGTCTTCTTCTCTGCCAACAAGTCAGTCATTAGTTTGGGTGTCACAGTGGATGTGTAGCAAAGGTCGGAGAGTGAGAGACAATTAAGGAAAAAATACATAGGTTGCTCAATTAGCTGACTGCAGGTGATGGAAATCATTATGAGCGAGTTTCCTATCCAAATAGCAATGTAGCAAAATAAAAATAATACGAAACAAAGGATTTCGATGTTCTTGTTTTTGGAAAGTCCCAAGAGAATAAATACAGTGACATTATTGCTTTGATCCATGGTCCAACACAGATAGTATACATGAATCACCTGAAATATATAATTCATGAGGCCATATTAGAAGCATTCAGGGGTAAAGTGAGGATTATATCCTATTCAAGTAATTTACTAGCTTTAACATGCCTCATTTAAATACATCAGAGAATAAAAATCAAGTGTTCAAAGGGGTGCCTGGGTGGCTCAGTCAGTTAAGTGACTGACTTTTAATTTTGGCTCAGGTCATGATCTCACAATTTATGAGATCAAGCCCTGCATCGGGCTTCATGCTTACAGTGTGGAACTTGCTTGGGATTCTCTCCTTCCCTCTCTTACCCTCCATCATAACCCCCCAAAAAATAAAAAGATAAAGATTTAAAAAAATCAAGTATTCAATTAAAATGACTCTCTAAGGAGACTCTGTGATCTAACAGCAAATTGTGATCAATCCCTAGCTTGGTCAACACAATTGCCTCTGATCAATCCACAATCAAATCTTAGATGCTACCGAAAACATGGCACTGTTTAGCAATGCGTGCCATCAAATATTTTTATAATTTTATCCCCAATCTTGACCAGATATCTTCACGAGGTCTGCATTTTCATACTATGTATTTTCAGCCCTAACTTTATACTGTACCTGGATTCTCTATCAAGTCCTACTTAACCTTCCTCTTCAACCCTTTCCATTACTGAGTAAATTAACACCATCACCCATACAATGAATAATCACGCTGTAAGACAAATGGAATTTTAAAATAAAAACATTAATTTCCATAATGGAATTTTAAGAACTTGAATTACTTTAAGAGAAAATTATAGAGAAATAACTTCAGGATGATTCCTCAAATCAGGTTATACTGATAGTAGCCAATAAGTTAAAGAGACTATTACATAGATGCATAAAATTATAATGCTGAATCTATTACTGGCTTGAATTATTCATTAAATATACTTGAAATATGTTTCTTATCCCTGGTCAAGCATAAAGGCTTTTTACAGTTTTAAGTCTATCAGTAAAGAAAGGCTTGGAATGTTCTCAAGCAAAGCCGTTTCGTTAGTCTGTCTGCATTTATTAGGACTTTGCTAATAATATTACTTGAATCTCTATTTGTCTTGGTTCGAAGGTTACAGCTATGCTTAATTCCTTGACTTCGCTTCAACTTCTTCACAGACATAGAACTACTGTGATTACCTGACACATATTTTAATCTCTTTAAAAAACTATGTGTATACTCGAATCATTCATTATAGTTTGAGGTAAATCCCTGGTTACATGTCTTAATAGAGCCACTAACTTCATATAGGACCTTTGCAAGTCAGTTAATTTCTTTTAAGAAATTTTTTATTCATTTGAAACCTAGGAAAATACACCCTGCTCTATAAAATTCAGACTGGTTCTGAGACTCGGCTTTGATTATAGATGAGAAAAATCTTTAAAAAAAATAAAATAGTACACATTTGACAGTATTATTGTATTAAAATCAACATACACAAAGAAAAATAGCTTAAAATTACTCTAGGTTTATAGAGGTTAAGGAACTTGCGCATAGTAGCATATTAGTATATAGCAAACAAGGGTTTGTAATCTGAGTTTTCTGACTCCAGTGCTTGTGTTTCCAAACACTTCACTATACATTCTCTCAAAAGGGAAATATTGAAGCAACAATATAAATTTAACATGAACTCTGGTTGGCCCAACTCTGAAATTTACATACATTTCTGAATCTTCCAGAAAAACCAGGATCCCAACAAATCATTGTCCCATCTTAGCCACTCAAATTTAAATGGAAAATGTGTGAATGGAAACACAGAACTATAAGGTAGGCTCAAGTCTCCATGAAAAACCACGTACCAAATCAGTTTAGGATTCTGGAATAAATAAGCCAGCTCAAGGAAGAAACAAATGTTTCTCACGTGCTTGTGGAAAGCAATATATTGCTTATTCTCTCAAGCAGGTGTAATGTATTGCATCCTCAGCTATTGGCCACGTAAGAAAAATAGCTGGAGAAAGTATTTGAGGACATGCCCTAATACTGCCACATCTTGTATTTGGGACCCCGTATACTCTCGGCTCATAAGTTTCCTATCTAGAGAATGAAGCCACTAGCCTCAATTATCCCATCATATGTCTTTTTCAGAATTAAAATTACTTTATTCATGGTCAGTGTTTTACTGACTATCTCCCTAAAGTTAGAATAATTGGTCCTTTTGATGTGCAGTCATCCAATAAAAAAGGAAGAATTAGCACATAACTTTGATCTTATTTGATCTTTGAATATTTTCTAGAAAAATAAGATCATGCTACTCTCAGTAGACAACCAAGATCTTTCAATGTAGTCCTCTCTTAAACCAAAAAGCCTTAAACTATAGAATTCACAGTAAAGTCTACTTTAAAATTAGCTGCTAATTAATATGCTTTCCTAACATAGTAGTTAAAAATATTTTTCAAAATTATTACAGATTTATGCAGAATAACGGTAAAAAAGTTACTCACATTTTTTCTCTGCGCTTACTTTGATTCTATTCTTTTGTATTTTTTTATGTCCTCTCTTCATTGAAACTGCATTCTTTAACTATTTGAATGATTATCTTTCAAGTTTCTGCTTTGGACTTTTAATCAGCTCAGTGAGTGTTACCCATGAGTTTCACTTCCTAAATTCCCCCTACATACACATAAAAAGTTACAAAATTCATGCATTTTTTTTGTAACTCCCACCACCTGTCATACCTTCAGTTCGACAAATGATAGGAGGTCACCCCTCGGGAAAGAAAAAGCTTGAAGGCAAGAAGAGTACTTCCTTCATTTTCCAAAACTAGTCAAATCATAATTTATACAGACTCAGTATTTGTATCACCCCATTATTCTGAGGGCTTCAAGACTCGAATGCTAAATAAAATTTTGAATAATGTTTATATCCTACAAGTACATTCGTTTCCTCCCAAGGTGTTGCTTATTTAGTTTGAGTTAATTATTTTACATCCCCAAGTAATCAATTCACTGGTTAGTATCCTCTTAGATACCAGTTACCATGGCAGATCTTCAACGGGATTGCAAATGCCCCGCAGAAAAGATAACTGCAGCATGTTGTTAGAATCCCATTTATTAAGAAGTCCTTGGTGACTGAGATCTGCTGATGATGCAATTTGAGTTTCTTTTTCCCTTTGCTATAATCTAAAGATCAAACTCTAGTTCAAACATAACCCTTATGTTAAGAAATGATATCCATCTGTTCCCACATAGTGTTTTTATCATTCTCGGGGGGAAGAGGATGTGTGTGTTCTTTAATATATTTCCATCTAAGGTACATTTTCTATCACATTCCTGACATGTGATAGAAAATGATATTATGTGATAATGCAAAGGAGTCCCATAAAATAGAGGTGACACAATGAGAAAGAGCAAGTCTGTGGATGGACAGAGATGCTACAGTTTGTCCTGAGTAAGAGTTAATGGGTTTATGACCATTCCTTATTTTGTACGTGAATGGTTCTTCGAGTGTACTATTTATAAAAGGGATAAAAATAGCCAAAGGTCATAGCCTTTGAAATTAGTATAAGTGGTTAATATGATTTGCTTCTAAAATACAAATTACCAAGGGATTCTGGGAATCTCCTTATGGTCAGTCTACTTCCTACGATCCAACAAACCTTTCTTTTTCCAACCTTTTCCTCTTGCTGTTAGAGGTCTCCCTCAAACTTGGTTTCGTATGTGTTTTTACATCTCCTTCAGACCTTCAGATTTTCTCCATGGGATCCCCTACATTCCTCTTCTCTTTTCTTACCTGCCTTTCTTGTGAGGCAAAATACCTTTGTTGCTGTGAGGAACACGATAGGATAAGTAAACCTGCCAGATTATATTTAAATACACCACATTTCAGTTTACATTGGTATTTGCATATAGTGTCCCTTCCCACATTATCTTGATAAGAAAGACCTAAAAAAGAGGTTGTTCTAGAAATTTTCATCATGAAAATATTTCAAATAAAAAAAAAGATATCTTCATTGAAAGAAATAACATTTCTTTTTTTTAATGTTTATTTATTTTTGAGAGAGAGAGAGAGACAGAACACACGCAGGGGAGGGGCAGAGAGAAAGGGAGACACAGAATCGGAAGCAGGCTCCAGGCTCTGAACCTTCAGCATGGAGCCTGACACGGGGCCCAAAGTTATGAACTATGAGATCATGACCTGAGCTGAAGTCAAGTGCTCAATTGACTGAGCCACCCAGGTGCCCCAACATTTCAAGCGATCGTTGCCTTTGCCAGGGCTGAAAAGAATTCAAAGAAGAACTCAGTTACTGATTATATGCGATGTGTTTTTTTTTTTTTTTTAAATCACATCTTCTTCCCATTTCTGCTTCTCTATTCTGTTCCATGAATGTGTGGTTAAGGGACTACAACCATGATCTGACCCTACACCAACTGCCAGGTGACACCCGTACCCAGCCACCCAAGATCTGAGATGCTTAAGCTAAAAAGTTGTTTTGTGAACATATGAACAATGAAGTTTATCTCTCCCCTTTCACTTACAAGTGTATATTTAAAAGCTCTGAGGGCTCTAAGGTTGTTCTTCAGAAATAGGAGAAAGAAAAATAGAAATAAGGATATGTGAGATATTATCAAATATGAAAGAATATTCATGTCTGTTCATTTGTATTGATCAAGTCCTACATATCACAAATATGCTTAAAGTTTGCAGCATGTTATTTAAATGCTGTATTTCCTGTTCCTCCTTTAAAGCTTCTACATGTGAGAGAATATGCAAAGAATCAGAACATGTTGTATTTACAAATAATATACATTTATAAAAATATGTGTAATGAATATGTGATAAATAAATATTTACATCAAAAGAACACTCTTTATCAGGTTGGGAGTGGCATGTGAGGTCACATGAATATTCATGAACCTCCAAGAGCAGTCAAATTCTAAAGGTCGAGTGCATATGATACCAAGCAGGATGCGGATATTTATTAAATGTATTTAAAATATAAATAAGGGAGGAAATAATAGGATGGAGTCACATAACTTAATATTATGATCATTGAATTGGCAAAATTAATCAGAATCATAACAAATCTAGTCTGGGGTTGTATCTGAAGAGTGCTAGGGACTAGGGACACCTGGGTGGCTCAGTGCGTTAAGTATCTGATGTCAGTTCAGGTCATGATCTCACAGTCTGTGAGTTTGAGCCTTGCATCCAGCTCTGTGCTGACAACTCAGAGCCTGGAGCCTGCTTAGGTTTGTGCCTCCCGCTCTCTCTGCTCCTCTGCCTCTCCCCCCCAAAATAAATAAACATTTATGAGTGCTGAGGAAAGTATCACGTTAGTAAAATAATTTGGTACTCATAATACCCGTTGAAGTGCTCATTAAAAATTGAGAACAAAATATTGTAGTAACATGAAAAAAAAAAACACAGAATGTACCTGATGAGGAATATTTGTTTTTGCTTAAAATATCCCACAATTGCACACAGTACCATGAATTATTTCACTTAAAATATTTCATAACATCTGATAGCACACTGCAAATTAATTTCTTTATTTTTTTGCAGATAAATCTTTTCACACTTCCCCTTCTCACTCATGACCATGCAGCTGAATAATATGTTAAATTTTTCTGCTCTTCTTGAGAGAGGATCGTGTTAGGAGAAAAAGAGTGTTAGTCATTTTCTTCCTTTTCTGTTTGGGGACATTGCTGGATAACTTTCCGATCATTACTACTGTCAAGACCAGCCGGGCACTCAGAGTACTTCTTCCTTTCCCACCTATCCTGATCTGACACCTGCTTCTTGACTTTTGTAGCCCATAGAATGATTGTGGATGCCCTTTCGAAAAAGATCACTATCTCTTTCAGTGAATGCGTGATACAAGTCTTTTCATTCCATTTCTTTGGCTGCCTGGAGATCTTCATCCTTATCCTCATGGCCGCTGACCGCTATGTGGCCATCTGTAAGCCCCTGCACTATGCAACCATCATGAGTCGACGGGTCTCTGCTGTGCTGGTGGCTATGGCCTCGGTGGGGTCCTGTGTACATTCTTCAGCTCAGATTTTTCTGGCCTTGAGTTTGCCCTTCTGTGGTCCCAATGTGATCGATCAGTATTTATGTGACCTGCAGCTCTTGTTGAAACTTGCCCGTGCAGACACCTGTGTGATCAACCTTCTCCTGGTGTCCAGAAATGGGGCCATTTGTACACTAGTTTTGTCATGCTGATGTTCTCCTGTGTTAACACCTTTATTCTCTGAGAAACCACAGTGCTGGAGGGAGAAGAGAAGCCCTCTCCACCCGTGTCTCTCACATCATTGTGGCCAACTTGTTCTTTGGTCCTCACATATTTATATACACATACCCTGCAACCACCTTCCCCACGGATAAGATGATAGCTGTGACTGCGGTGCCTGGGTGGCTCAGTCAATTAAGCATCTGACTTCAGCTCGGGTCATGATCTTGCAGTTCCTCAGTTCAGGCCCCGTGGTCAGGCCCTGTAGTAGGGCCCCTTTGGGCCATGTTGGGCTGTGTGCCGACAGCTAGGAGCCTGGGGTCCGTTTCACATTCTGTGTCTCCCTCTTTCTCTGCCCTTCCCCTACTTGTGCTCTGTCTGTCTCTCTCTCTCTCTTTTCCTTTCTCTCTCTCTCTCTCTCTCTCTCTCTGTCTCTCTGTCTCTCTCTCAAAAGTAAATAAACTTAAAAAAAAAGCCGATAGCTGTGTTTTACACAAATGGGACATTTTTGCCCAATCCTCTGATTTAGATGCTGAAGAATGCAGAAGTGAAAACTGCATTAGGAAATTATGGAGCAAGAAATTGAGCTCAGATGACTCAAAATGAATGGAAGTTTCAAATATTTCTTCATAGTTTGGACTTACCTAGAAGTCTATAAAGAATATACACTTTTTTAATGTTTATTTATTTATTTTTGAGAGAGAGAACATAAGCAGGGTACGGACAGAGAGAGAGAGAGGGAGACACAGAATCTGAGGCAAGCTTCAGGCTCTGAGCTGTCAGTGCAAAGTCCCACACAAGGATCAAACCCATGAACTGTGAGATCACGACCTGAGCTGAAGTTGGACACATAACCGACTGAGCACCCAGGCACCCCAAGAATATAATGTTCGTATTGTGGAGCTAATATAATCTTGTCTTTGGGCGAGCACACTACTTCCTTCAGGAAAATAAGCAATCTGAACACAGACTGGTTGGTGTTAAGTCAGTTTTACATAGAGGAGTTGACAGTGTAAGGTACAAACGGGGATGTAAGGTCTACAGCCTTAGATGTCCTTAGCGTTCTGCCTCTGCCTGTCTTGTCTAATCACTTGTGGTTTCGATCTCGTGCTTTCCCTGCCCCTCTTCACGTTGACTCCTGGTGCGTCTGCTGCTCTGTCCCACCGTATGTACTCATGACCACAGACTGGCAGGCTTTCTCTCATCCAGTTTCCTTCATCAGGCACTTCTGTCCCATCATATTGGACCTTTAAACTTCCATTTGGTTGTTCTTCCTGACTTGGCAGAAAGTATCAATTCAAATAATAAATGTTGTAAAGGGTAGTATGCAATCTAACAATGTCCCTTTCAATTATTGGGGTTATATTCTGAAATCTTATGATGTGTCCACCTACATCCTTCTAGAGCAGTAACAGAACTTGCTGAGAAAATTCATGTTTCTGAGGTAGTTCTTTGATATGCGGAAGGCTTTGAGGGTTGGGTGGATACTCATAACTGTATTCTTTCGGTAAAATCACATTATGCTTCCATATTGATTCCATCTAACTTTGATTCCATCTAACTATTAGGTTTCTCTTGAATCATACCAATTATAGTAATTTGTTTATAGTATTAGTTATTATGACTGTAGCATAGATGACCCGAATTCAGGATGATTGATATATTTATGTGGCAGAAGTAAAGAGTGCAAGCAGTAGATAACAGTGAATTTTAAAATATTAAAAGCAATAAATGAGATAATCTCAAGGTGGATATTTAGGCTTCGAAACAGAAATATTTACATCACAGATGTGAACTACAGATTTCCTTTCTGGAAAAGGAAAAACTGTGGAAATTGTAAAAAAAAAAAAAAAAAATCAGTGTGTGGCAGAATTCAGGATGAGAGAAAAAAAGGATGAGTAGGCGGAGCACGGGACATGTTTTGGATGGTGGCAGACACATGATGCAATGCATAGGTCAAAATCCACAGAACTCCACAACACCAAAAGTAAATCCTAAAGCAAACTACAGACTGTAGGAAAACTGCATCAGTAATGGTTTATCGGTGGTAACAAATGTACCTCACCAATACGAAATGTTAGAAAATGAATTGTGAGGGGGCTGAGCTTCTGTATGGGAACTCACTGTACTTTTAGTGTAATGTTTCCACAAACCTAAATCTGTTTTTACAAAATGAAATCTCCCCGAAGCCTGCTTCCGATTCTGTGTCTCCCTCTCTCTCTGCCCCTCTCCTGCTCCCACTCTTGTTTCTCTCTGTCAAAAATAAAGACAAACATTAAAAAAATTTTAATTAAAAAATAAAAAAAAATAAAAAATAAAATCTATTTGAAAACTTATTCATGAGAATATGCCATTGCAAAGTTTAAAAATATTGTATTTGAAATTTTATACAAATTTTAATCCATGAATTGATGCCCTGATATCCTTGACAGTTTATGCTGATGTGCTATACAAAGTTCATTCATGAGTATAAAATAGTAGATTTTCTGTGTGTAACTTTTAAAAAATTGAGATATTCTAAGGTTGCAAGCATGAAATTGAATGCTGTTACAAGCCATGAAGAATTTTCAGCAAAAGGCTTTGGCTACATTTCACAGTATAGTCTTTCTTTTATTTTTTATTTTTTATTTTTTTTTATTTTTAATGTTTATCTATTTTGAGAGAGAGAGTGCAAGTGGGGGAGGGGCAGAGAGAGAGGGAGACACAGAATCCTAAGCAGGCTCCAGGCTCTGAGCTATCAGCACAGCTCAGGAACTGCAATCATGACCTGAGCCAAAGTCCGACACTTAACCAACCAGAACCACCCACGCGTCCCCAGGATAGTCTTTAATATCGTTAAGTTTATATACCAAAAACAGATCTTCTCTTTTTTTTCCATTTATGTTTTCTTTATTTTTATAACATGCAATCTTTGTCAATATTTTCACATCAATAAACATAGAGGTGGATATAATTTTTATAAATCATCCAAGTTTCAAATAATAGCAAAATACGCTTGGAATTTACTATTGAAATATCGAGATGTGTCTTAAATTCTGATATGGAGTATTTTAAAAATCTACAGTTTCAAATCTTCCAGCAGGACTTTGTGTAGTAAAACTGAGTGAGAAAGTATAGCATCTAAAAAGTTCTCATCACGAGAAAATAATCTGTAAATATTCGTGGATGGATGTTAGCTACACTTATTGCAGTGATTATTTTGCAATACTTACTTGAATCGTATCATTTTGTTGTACACCTGAAACTAATATAAAGCTATGCATCATTTATATCTCAATTAAAAGAAAAAGAAAATGCTCAAAACTTATTAAACATGACATTCGCTGTAAGAAGTCCAAAGTGATTTCTTTGAAAGTTGTTTATTTTATAGAATGCTAAAGTCTCATTAACATGGAATGCGTGTCTAGATTTGTATCAAAAAACATCATTAGCATTAGATCAATATTGTTTGCAAATATGATTTTGATCAGTAATCATGTTCTAAAAGAGAAAGTCATGTTATTAAGAAAGCATGATCATGAAAATAACCACCACTTAAAAGAGACCATTAAAATGAATCTGTTGTTTAATTTTCTGAACCATTATTTCATTTTTAGTGACAATTTTACTTGTCAGCTAAGTAGTTAATCATTCTAGAACACGCCTAGAAGAAGAGTTTTAATCTGGCAATAGTTTTGTTTCTTTATGAATAACTACTGAAACCATCTGTCCACTTCCTCTCTGCCCTTAACAGCTCTGGTTAATTTTACTTTCCTCATTAGTTTTTCTGTTCTTTACACCTCTTTATACACGGTCTCCAGACTTGCATTTTATTTGCATATTCTAAAACACTTTCCATATTATAACCATCTTCCTTTTAATAAAATTCTGTTATCTAGCCTCTTCTCTAAAATGATATTTGCTGTGTTTCTTAAGTGATTTTTATTTAAATTCTATTAAGCATGCAAAAAGTCCTTTCATAATTTTTTTCTGCTTTCTGAAGAAAATCATTTTTGGATATCTCTTCATTCCAGTAACAGCATGATTTGATGTATCTGTTGTACCATAGTGTATATTTTAATTAATAAACTATCTTTTTAACATTTTTTTAAGTTTATTTATTTTGAGAGAGAGAGAGAGGGAAAGAGAGAGAGAGAAAGCATACATGTGAGCAGGGGAAGGGGAGAGAAAGAGGAGAGAATTCCAAGCAGGCTCCACATGGTGTCAGTGCAAAGCCCAAAATGGGTGTCAAACACACAAACCACGAGATCATGACCTGAGCCAAAATCAGATGCTCAACTGGCTGAGCCACCCAGGCACCCCATCTCAGCATTTAAAACAGAAATGATTTATTTTGGGGCATCTGGGTGGCTCAGTTTGTTAAGTGTCCTACTTCGGCTCAGGTCATGATCTCACAGCTTGTGAGTTCAAGACTTGCATTGGGCTCTGTCTGACAGCTGGGAGCCTGCTTCAGATTCTGTCTCTGTCTCTCTCTGCCCCTCCCCCTATTTGTGTGTACTCTCTTTCTCTCTGTCTCTCGAAAATAAATAAAGCATTAAAAAATAAAATATATATATATATATATATATATATATATATATATATATATATATAAATTTATTTGAGACAGAGAGAGAGAGAGAGAGAAAGCAGGGGAGGGGCAGAGAGGGGAAGAGAATCTCAAGCAGGCTCCACACTGTCAACGCTGAGCCTGATGGGGGCTGGAACCCATTAACCTTGAGATCGTGACCTGAGCCAAAACTAAGAGTCAGATGCTTAACCGACTCAGCCACCTAGGCGACACCCAGAAATATTTCTTAGCTTATTTAGTCACCTCAAGTCTTTTTCTTTTATAAAGTTCCTTAGCTATATGTTTCCTCAAATTAATTGTGTGCTTCCTTTGAAAATAATGTTTGACACCAAATTTTTCTCATGGCATGCTTCATCTCTGTATTTCTCAAAGTGTAGATTAAGGGATTGAACATAGGAGCAATGATGGTATAAAACAGAGCAAATACTTTGTCCTCGGGGAAAGTGGTTGGAGGTCGAAGATAGGCAAAGATTGAAGGCCCAAAGAATAAGAGGACCACAGTGATATGAGACCCACAAGTAGAGAGGGCTTTGTGTCTTCCCTCAGCCGAATGATGTCTTAGACTAAACAATATAATGACATAAGAAACAAATAAGACAACGAAGGTAACTAAAGCGACAGTACCAGAATTGGCAACCACAAGGACACCAGTGATGTAGGTATCAGTACAGGCAACTTTCAACAAAGGGAAGATATCACAAAAATAGTGATCAATTTCATTAGGCCCACAAAATGGCAATTGGATTGCCATCGTTGACAGAGGCAAAGAATGGAGAGCCCCACCAGTCCAAGCAGCCAAGATCAGAAGGTTGCATCTTGTCCTATTCATGATAAGCATGTAGTGGAGAGGTTTGCAGATGGCAACATAGCGATCATAGGCCATGACTGTGAGGACAAAGACCTCAATACTCCCAAAGAAGTGCACGGCGAAGACTTGGAACATGCAGTTACTGTAGGAGATGGTTTTCATCCCCCCTCGTAGGTCAGCGATTAATTTGGGTGTAATGCTAGAGGTGTAGCAGATATCCATACAGGATAAGTGGCTGAGGAAATAATACATGGGCTGGTGAGAAAGAGGGCTGCATTGAATGGAGACGAGGATCAGAAGATTTCCTACCAACAGGGAAACATAACAGAATAAGAAGAGGACGAAACAAAATATTCGTATGTTCTGATCATACGAAAGTCCTAGAAGAATGAATCCTGAGATGTTCCTCTGATTCCCCATGTACTTGGGTTTCCTGTGACACTCAAACGAATTAGGTATCTGAAGGAAAGAAAACATAAATTTGTTGAAAACAGTATGAAAACAATGATATAAAATTTACTAAGAGTAGATTCACATGAATATAATATTAACATTAATTATTCTCAGTTTATTAACTTAAGCTGTTTTATCATTTTGATTAAGTCTTTTCTTCTCTAAAAGTATTGCACAATAATTCTATAATGGGGATAATGGGAATAATGAAGTATTTTACTCAGTTTTACTGGTAATGAGTTTTAAATATTTAAATTATATTTTAAAAATTCAAAATGATTTATTATTGTTAATTACATTATTTGGGTAGCAAAGAAGAGTTTTAAAAATGAGCCTAAGTTAAAAAATGCTTGGTTGCATATATTTTAAATGCATGCGCTTAATACCTGAGGTCCACTTTCCCATTTTTATTATTTTTTGCTCAAATTCCCTGAATTTCTAGGAGTGAATCCTCAGGAAATGCCAATGCTCCAACCTGAATTGCTAAACTTCAATTTTTCTCTTTTTTTGCTATGTGACCAAACATTGCCAATGGGTCATACTAAACCAATGGAATTACTGTTATTTTAAAAAAACGAAGAATGGTGAAAAAGTATACAAAAAAAAAAAAAGAATGTCAACTAATGACTGAAAACTGGGGAAAATAATTAGCAATTTCACTCATTTCTCTATTTACATTTTATGTGTTAAAGACAATTCTAAAAATATAAATACTGTCTTTGAAGTTTGTAACGGCCATCGTTAAAGGTTGGATAAAATCATTAAATTGCCCAATTATGTGTGTGCCTGTGTGGTTCAGTTGAGTGTCCTTTTGGCTCAGGTCATGATCCTAGGGTTGTAGGATTGAGCCCTACATCGGGCTCCGTGCTGAGTATGGAGCCTGCTAAGATTCTCTCTTTTTCCTTCTGCTCTCTCCCCTGCTCACGCTCTGTCTCTCTAGGAAAAAAAAAATTAAATAAATAAAATAAGTTGCCCAAGTATGTTTGAATTGTGCATAGTCCATGGCCCCTGCTAAAAATTTAATGTGTTTTATATACAATCTAAAGGGGCACCTGGGTGGCTCAGTCGGTTGAGCGGCCGACTTTGGCTCAAGTCATGATCTCATGGTCTGTGGCTTCGAGATCCGCATCGGGCCCTGTGCTGATTGCTCAGAGCCTGGAGACTGCTTCGGATTCTGTGTCTCCCTCTCTCTCTGCCCTTCCCCTGCTCATGCACTGTCTCTCTGTCTGTCAAAAATAAATAAACGTTAAAAAAAATTTTATATACAATCTAAGGACCCAATGTTGATAACAGGAGATGGTACAGAAGGTAAGGTTAGTCAAACTTTTAGGTCAGGCAGCACTCAGTGATACTTATTGAAACAAAATAAATGAAAAATTCATGTATTTGCATCTTTTGTATCTGGTACACAATTTTAAGACATTATTTAATCCACACAATATTAGTTAAGAAGAGAGAGAATGAGTGCACTTCCAGGAGTTATCTTCCTTATTGATGAGGAATTATCTGTCCCCAGTGGGTTTGAACAGCTAGTGCACCTTCTACATTCCTCTGGACCTGATATGATAGTCATATCTGGGCACTTAGGTATCTATTTAAAAACAAAAACAAAAAGAAAAAAAACAAGAGAAAAAATGTTTCTGTAGCAAAGTTGTATAGAAACCATCAACCCTAGGGATTGTCAAAATCAGTATCTATGTGTTTCATAGTTTTGGAGAATATTGTATATACACATACATATATACACATATATGTGTAGTATATATCTATAGATATAGATTTAGATATAGGTATAGATGATATAGATATCGATTGTTTTTAACAAGGAAACATTTAGAATACGTTCCTTACTCTAGGACAGTAATGATGCTTTAAAGTATTATTCAATACTCTAAATTCACTAAAGAGTAATTTTTAGTTTGTTCCAACTTTTTTGGAAAATAATTATCAGTTAGAGTATTCAGTGGTTTGCGCTTTACTGAAGAGAATTGACAAGTTCTAGAGATGCAGAGTTCATTGACCTATAACCTACTCATCGAAATTGATATTGGTTCTTTGTGAATGAAGTGGAAACAGTGTTAATTTTTCAGAGACATCTATTTACCTGAAATGATTTGATTTAAAAATTATTATATAAGAAGACTGCAAACAATTTAAAGGCAGAATTCACCTGACTCATCCGAATCTCTGAATTTACATAGAAAAGACTCAGATCAAGAGAATCGAAGCATTCCTCAGAGTGTGGGCAGACAGAAATCCTGATTTGCCCTCAATCTGGGGCTTATTTCACGGGAGACGTGAGAGGGATGTAAAGGATGTTATAAAGGGCGGCAGTGAAAAGACCATTTTGAATCCTCATCTGAGTAGAAAAGAATATGCAACATGGGTCAATGGACAGCCAGTCTGTCTTTCTGAGTATTTATAAATAAAGATATATGGACTATTTAATATAAATGTTATTGGAATTCTCTCATTTTTAATCATTTTTGAAACAATTTTCATTCGGTTTTACCAATATGTCAATTGCTTAAATCAGGATTCTTCCTTGTTTCTATACCATCATTGGCATTTCATCCACAATAGTTCTTAATATCTATCTCACTCTGTTATCTGATGCAACATTACACATGGGCGCTGCCATGAGAATATGTAAAAGGAAAGTCAGGAGAGGAGTTATTGTCATAAAAACATTTTGATCACAGATATATTAAGGACCCCTCTTATGAAAAACTAAAGCTACAATTGATGAAGAAAGAACTTCAGGCAAGCACCGTGCACGTGGTTAGAACAGTAACAACACAGAAAGAGGTGGAAACATGGAGGCACCTCCAATAAACTGACCAGGGGGATCCTTGAGCAAACTGTTTAGTCTCTTTAAACTTCATCTTACTCATTTTACAATTAAGATATCATTACATAATCCAGAATTTTAATGAGGAACACTTGAAGTAATATGAAATAGCCCACGACATGGATGGTTCAAAACACTCATTTTTTTCTTGTACAAACTTCCCTCTCTGAGTGATTAGTTTAGAACCACAGGAAGTGGCATGCACACATACACAACCGAGCCCAGTGGGAAAATTAAAAATAAATTCATAACATGGATTTAATAACTGATCAGGTACCTAAGTTTCAACAACCTGCTAGAGAAAATATTTAGATTAGTTTCATGGGAGATTGGTTCGCTTAAGGAATATTTAACCCTACTCCTTAGCCTGAATTTTTTGCACTATAAAAATATAGTTAGAAGATTACTTTGCTTCTTTGGTGGTACTAAATAAAAGTTCTGAGTGTACTTTTGATTAAATTATTGATATACAAATAGAGAGACTTACATTTAAATTAAAGTATCTACCGCATTCATACTTTCTCTTAGTGTAACAGAATGTAGCTTGCTAGCAACTTATCTTAGTTAACTCAGATGAAACTAGTCTCGTCTACCAAGGCAAGTGTCTTGAAACATAGGAAATTCTTCATTATTATAGATATTCAAGCATAAACAAGACTATTTCTTAACAGCAGTATGGAGGATGGTACATAAGCCCAAGAATGGGGCACAATCAAATTCACCGCCAACTTGAAAATGTTTTAATAGTTCTTAACTAGAATTTTGCTTATAAATAATGCACAACTAAAACTCACATAAAATGCTAAAGCATTTTTACAGTAACCAAATTATCATACACTGCAAAAGAAGGTATAGTCTTTAAAATGAAAATATATGGAATAAAAGCACATAATTAGTTAGGCACACGGTTGGTGGGATGCTTCCCAAACCATAGTGACATGGGTAATTCACTAACCATCAGATCAGAGTGGCCGTCAGGTTGGTTTTAGGCAGCATCAGGAAGAATTCCACCCCCAGATACTCCGTCTGCCAAATCATCCTAAAATCCCAATCAAAATCTGGAATAAAATGTAAAGAGTGTAAGTCAGTAATTCAAATACATCCAGATTAAATCTTTGCAAATATTTTGGAAATCTCGATATGACTTAAACCTTCAACAAGTTTACAAGGGAAGTAGACTTCAAACATTTACAGAAACTATCCGTGATGAAGAAGTGCATTGCTACGCCCCAGGAAAGCAGGCTAGGCATTTTGAATGCTGATTTCAGATCTCAATACTAGTTCATTAAAAAAATTTTTTTTAAGTATGTTTTAATTCCTGCAAAGCCAACAGGAGTATTTAGGTCCTGGAAATCATCTCTTTTATACCTATTCCTGAAGAAAATTTGGTTGAGAAAAGCAGAATATAAACTTAAGTGACAGCACAGAAATTCATAATTCTTTGAAAGCTGTAAACAATTACATTCCCAAAGGCCTTTCTAAACATATCCTGGCCAAGTGTTGCTAAACCACTGTCCAGAGTAATGTCTCTGGTTCCCCTGGGTGTTGTTTTCCATCTTTGCATTAGCTTGCCTCAGGCACCATTTCTCTGGAGACCCAAAAAAGGCCACAGTCAGAGCAGTTCAGCAAACTTTGTTCTGTGTTCATCCAACTTTCTGAAGAATCAGCAGGAAACCATTGTAGCCTGTAACAATATTTGGTTAGCTTCCAGGAAAATGTGAGATTAAATAGAACCAAGAGAACCACACACAACCATATAGTTCAAGTGTGAACCGTTATCAAGATTTTATGAATGTAGAGGAGACAGATCAATAAAATCAACATCCAGCAATATCAGAACTGGTGCAAAGCTATTTCTTTTTCTTTTAAGTTTATTTACATTAAGAGAGACAGAGAGAGAGACAAGGAGAGAGAGATGAAGAGAGAGAGCAAGCACATGAGTGAGCAGGAGATGGACAGAGAGAGGGAGAGAGAGAATCCCAAGCAGGCTCTGCATGGCCAGTGCAGAGCTCAATGCGTGGCTCAAACTCATGAACTGTGAGATCATGACCTTGGCCGAAATGAAGATTCAGATGCTTAGCTGACTGAGCCACCCAGGCATCCTGTAAAACTATTTCTTGTTCAGGACTAGCACTGTTGGAATAGATGGTTGGGTGATGGGAGACAAAGAGAAGGAAAGATAAAACGATAAACATTTCTTTCCACATGAACTTGGAAGGTAGGAGAAGTTTAAACAAAAGGAAAAAAGAAAGAAAAGAAAAGAAAAGAAAAGAAAAGAAAAAACAAGAAAAAAATTCAGAGGAGGGAAGCATTCCGAATACAATAAAGCATTTATTCTTCACCATAGTGTTCTCTCTCCTGTCACTGAATATTCAGTAGATGCTCAGACTCCATTTCATCAGCCCACACTGAGTTTAACTAGTCTCTACCTCTCTACCATATACAAAGCCATACCTAAAATTTTCTCTTGTATGTAAAATGTGAGGAAAAATGGGGCGTCTGGTTGGCTTAGTCAGTTAAGCATTCAACTTTGGCTCAGGTCATGATCTACTGTTGGTGGGTTTGAGCCCACACAATGACCTCCGTGCTGACAGCTCAGAGCTTAGGGCCTGCTTTGGATTCTGTGTCTCCCTCTCTCTGCCCCTCCCCTGCTCATACTCTGCTTCTCTCAAAAAACTAAACCATTAAAATTTTGTTTTAAGATCAGGAAATCAAATTTATAATAACTATCATGATTCAGATGAAACTGTTTAGCATAATAATAAGAATAACAATAATATATTGAAAGAGCTTTGACTGAAGGGCTCCCGGGTGGCTCAGTCAGTTAAGTTTCTGACTTCCGCTCAGGTCATGATCTCAAGGCTCACAAATTTGAGCTCTGCATCAGGCTTTCTGCTGTCAGTATAGAGCCTGCTTCAGATCCTCTATCTCCCTCTCTCTCTCTCTGCCCCAACCCAGCTTGCTCTCACCCTCTCTCTCTCTCAAAAATAAATAAACATAAAAAAAGAAAAATTCTCGGCTGGTTCAACTTAAATTCATTAAATCATCTAATGTTCTTAGAAATCTTAAATTCATTAAATTATCTAATGTTCTGACTAATGCATAGTTTGCAATAAGCATTATTACCTCTATTATGCAAATAAGAACACAGAATATTCTAGAAGTTAAATAACTAGTTCAAATAGCCAGTCAGCCACAGAAGCCAGAAAATGGATATTTCTAAATGTAACGCTTGCTTCCAGGCTTAAAAGTTTGGTACCCCTAAGAGAATGAAGGATTGTAACTGATGGGGTTCAGGGCAGGTGTCCCAGAGCATACCACTTTGACATGTGGACTGTTTCAAGCTGAAAATATTCAGGCCCAAAGGATTCAAGAGGAGATTTTTCTTACCCATTTCCGGTCCTAGAGAATTTAGATGGAGGGTCTGGTCTCATCTAAGAAGAGAGCTATCCCTGTAGATAACTACAGAGTGTGGGGTGGTCTTGGCAAACTGGGGGACTCTGCATACCTTGCTGCTTCAAATTCCCTTCAGTGGCCCATTAAATCCCTACCCCCTTCTCCATAACTTAGGATAGCATATAAACCTCAGTTGCCTATCAGGGACCTCATTTCTCTGGGATTCCCATACATATGAAATTAAAATTTGTTTTTCTCATGTTAATCTGTCTTATATTAGTTTGATTGTTAGACCAGTCAAGAACAGAGAAGGGAAGAAGGAAGAACTTTTCATCCCCTGTGTAGCACTCAGGCACAGACGATATCAAAATCCGATGATTTATAGCTCACCCACTCCAACATTACGCCCAGTGTTGACCAAGCTTTACTCAAGCTAGCCTATATCAATCCACAGAGAAGATAGCTGGTCATATCTCTAATACCCTCTCCTGAGAGACACACCCTAGGACTCCCCGTGGAGACATATACAGGTGATCCATTAACATTCTCAAATCTTGAATTCGACCCTGGTCATAAATTTGTTCTCCCGAAAAAGTTTTAATTATGATGAAGCACATTTTATCTTTGTTTAATGTGGACCACACTGTTGAAACTTTGTTTGTTTGTTTATTAATGTTTGTTCCTATTCATTTGGAGACAGAGTGTGCAAGTGGGGAAGGGGCAGAGAGAGAAGGAGGGAGAGACAATCCCAAGCAGGCTCTGCACTATCAGTGCAGTGAGGTTCAAATCCACAAAATGTTAGATCGTGACCTGAGCCAAAATCAAGAGTCTGACACTCAACCGACCGAGCCACGCAGGCGCCCCTATTGATGCCATATTTAAAGATTATTTTTCAGGGGCATCTGGATGGCTCAGTCGGTTAAGTGTCCAATTTCAGCTCAGGTCATGACCTCAGGGTCTGTGAGTTCAAGTCCCGTGTGGGGCTCTGCACTGATAGCTCAGAGCCTGGATCTGCTTTGGATTCTGTGTCTCCTCTCACTCTCCGCCCCTCCTCAAATCATGCTCTGTCTCTCTCTGTCTCTCAAAAATGAATAAACATTAAAAAATTAAAAAAAGAAAATTCTAAGGAATATATAGAAAAGCTAGCATAATTTAGAAGTATCAGAGAAATGCTGTACAGATGGAATGAGTTTAGATGTACTAGATTCTGTTTTATTTTTGTGAGGGTTTGTGGAGAATAAGAATTACTTTTCTCTAATATCAAGTAGAATTCACCACCAAAGTAGTCTGGACAAGGAGTATGAAGATAATGGAATAAACTAAATTACTTTAAGATGCAAATAAACTATTGAGCATATGGACCTTTATTTTTTAAGGAGCATGAGTAGTTTATATCATTAGAAGAATGTTTCCGTCCAATCTAAAGTGTTGAACTTATTGGCCTTAATATGATCACTGTATCTTTTATTATTCTTTTAAAACCCTGTAGAATGTGCTGATATCACCTTTCTTATTAAAAACAACTATGTGCACTTGTTTGTTTTGTTTCTTAAATTTCACATGTGAGTGAAATTATATGGTATTTATCTTTCTCTGACTGACCAATTTCACTTAGTGTAATACTTTAGAGAGAGAGAGGCAAAATAAGAAATGGACTCAACTATAGAGAACAAACCGATGGTTACCAGAGGGGAGGTGGGTGGAGTGAGGGATGAGTGAAATAAGGGATGGGAATTAAGGAGTGCACTTGTGTTGAGCACAGGCTGTTACATGGATGTGTTGAACCACTTGATTGTACCCCAGAAACTTATGTTACACCGTATGTAGGCTAACTGGAATTTGAACAAAAACTTCAAGAGAAACTGTGTAGTAACCAATAAGCGTTATAAATATCTCAGGAATCAGGATTCAGGAAACTAAAAACAAATTAAATCCAAACAAAATAGAAATCATGATATAATGAACTAAGGAAAGAAATCAGGGACATAATTAAAATTCTAACTAACTCACGTAGAGAATGGCAAAAATGCTGAAGGTTAGTTCTCTAAAAGAATTAATAAAACTCAGAAAAACGCCATCAAGATCAATTAAGAGAAAAGAAAGAGAAGGATAAAACACAAATTACCAAAATGAAGAATGGTGCATTGCTGAAGTATAGTGTTAATTTGTACAAAATCTTTGAAATACAGGGTGATGATAAATACTCAAGCTAATTTTAAGCTACTTTCCAGCAATTCTGCCTCTAGATATTTGCATACAATACCATAACACGGCATGACTAGCGCCAAGTTATCATCAGATACAGATAGAACTTCGTTAGAAGCGGATTTATACCTGGTCTTTGGATGCAATATGTTGCAGAAGCATATGGGTCACACATAAAGCACCAAACCTTGCTTGTAATACATTTCAAAGAGCCAATGACCAAATTAAACTCAAGTATGGAAAAATAAATCACACTTTCCATTAAAAGTGAGATTATAGAGCTGTTTCAGAGTCAGAAACAAAATACTCTGAGGCCAGAGGACTTACAACATCTACTCACTCGGATGGGACACATGGGGCAGAAATATCAGCAAACCGGACAGGCCAGACATTCTGGTGTCTCAAGTGCCTAATAGGCCTAACGACTATTGTACGAACCCTCTTCAGTTAGCTTCAGAGGTGAACTCAGATATAACTTGCTTATTTGGACAGATGGAAGGAAGAGCTTAAGGAGAGCATATCCGCACAAGGACTAAGACACTGCTTGACAAACAATTAATTATAAGCCAAGAAGGAGCTCGCAAGAAAGCCTTAAAACAGTAACAGAACTTTTTCATTTGGAAGAAAAGAAATATGATTAAGTAAAACATGTGTAGTGTAAAAGGTACGGTCGAATCACTCTCCATGTTATCTCATAAATTTATCATAGAATTTATAATATTGGTGGGGGCAGAACTGAATAATATTACTGAAAGTAAAACATTGTAGATAAAGAATTTGATGAGCATAGTATGCTAACGGTGCTTGAGAATCCAAACAGAAAATGCTGCACGTGCAGAAGAGACCAATGGTCGTAAATGGAGAAGACTAGCCAAAAGGCTTCCAAGGTGTTTCTTTCCTTCTAAGAAAAAATCAAAGTCAGGGCACACTTTTGTTCCTCAGAAAACTAGTTCCCGTCAAGCCAATAGTTACCTTCACAGAGAAAATCACCAACGTTGCCAACTCCCTTCAGCTGGAGAGAGAACCAAGCTGGAGAGAGAACCAAGAAACATCAGTGTTTCTTTTACTAATTTAACACTTAAGAAAAGAACTTTTGCTGCTGTTAACAGGCTGGCAAGGAGTACCATAAAGACAAAACAAAACAAAACAAAACAAAACAAAACAAAAAAAAACCTGAAACTTGGAACTCCGAAAGCCTGAATACAACCTCTTACCAGCCACACTGTTTATCACCTCGGAACAAAGTACCTAAATTCCAAAAAAGCCTAAAAGAAGGCAACAATTACAATCACTGATAGCATATTTACTAGATACCAGGAGTTAAACTAGGAATGCCGTGTCGATTACATTCACAATCACACACCATCACACCTGTCATAACCAGGTCTCGCTAGCAGATACCTTAAATTTCTGCCCACCGGGATGCACCTGGCACACCACATCCCCTCAGAATCACCTGCATGATTATTATTCTAATAACTGAGGCTCTAATATATGAACTAGACAGAAATGGAGGCCCAAAGCCAAAGACAGGCTTTACATCCTTCTCCGATATATTTCGCGGCTAGACCACTTGCTCTTGTGGTGGGCCCAATTCAGATAATGGTTCACTGGACAGTAAAAAATATCAGAACTTGAAGTAAACTATGACTATTTCGTACATTTTCAGATGCAGCAGCTAGTCTGACATATTTATAGTAAAATCAAAATTCTGTGGAACAGTTGATGATTTCAGTACAGAGTGAAAGATGAAGTCTTTGAAATGGATTGCTTAGAAATATTTATTTTCTGTGACAACATAATCATGAGGGTCTCTTGGTGTTGACAAGAACGCTAGAAGAGTCTAGAAGTATCTAAATCAGTCATCACAACAGATGCCTGAAGACAAATCTATGGTTGAGTAAAGGATGGAGGATTAAGAGAGGGTGGAGAGGCAGGAAGTCGCATAAAACTATATCATCCACAGCTAATTTGGGCCACCAATCTTTCCCTTAGGCGTCTCGCAAGATATCTAAGCTTCTTCTAGCCTGGTGTTTTCTGATAACTCTGGGACTTAAGAGCCCATGTAACATAACTGTTTCTTCACTGATTAGAGGTATTCCTTTAATTAAAGATGAATTTTTAAATTATCAATAAATTTCTACATGGATGGATAGAATCTACCTCACAAATCAATAAGTAATTTAGTTTGCTATGTTTTATTTTTCGGCTTTTTATATAATGGCATCAGATTTTGCCAATGCTATCTTGTGGACCTTTGGAAAAAGAAAACAAAATAAGATAGTAAAAGATTTTTTGTTTTGTTTTGTTGCATAGCATTCTTTCTGATGGGGTAGAAATTTCCCTGACCTGTCCTCAAGTACTCCAAACAATACATACACAGACATAATTGTCATACACAGACATGCACGTACACACGGGGGCACGCGCGTGCGCGCTCATGCACACACGACATTCGTATACTTAAGAAAATCCAAAAATACTTTGGAAAGATTCTACATAAAACCATCAAACAGAACTGTGAATAATTTGTCAAAGCTAATTTCCTATGGAAAGCACAGAATGTTTTCCCATCATATTCCAGAGGCTTGCATGGCGACAGGAGGGGGGAAAGAAAAAGTTACATGTGTGAAAGTTTCTAAGAGTTCAAATACCAAAAGAGTGATGCCAGTCACTCCTACCCCCATGACTTCCCGGATTTTCTTTGGCTCTGGGGCAGGAATATTTGAATCAAGCAAACTTTGTGTGGAAGCAATGTAATCATTCTGGGCAGTGAGAAATGTCCAGACAAATACAAATGGAAGCATAGAGCTGAGATTGGGTTATGGCATTCAGTGGACAAAGAGGTAAACAATACTTAAGACAGAAGTTCTCCTTAATGCAGAAAATAAATAAATAAAAGTATTCTAGGGGCGAGTGGGTATCTCTCAGTCTGTTAAGCACCCAACTCTTGGTTTGGGCTCAGGTCACGATTTCATGGTTTCTGAGTTTGAGCCCTGGATCAGGCTCGTGTTGTCAGCTTGTGATTCTCTCTCTGCCCCTTGCCTACCCACGCTTTCTCTCTCCCTCTCTCTCAAAAATTAAAAAAATAAACTTCAAATATACAAAAAAAATTAAAAATATTGTAAAGTTCTCGTGGTCTGCTGAATTTCATTGTCTCCTTAACACGTACATGGCACTCTATGTTAAGTTTTAAGGCTTTCTAATACTACTTATTTTGTTATTAATGCATGATTGTTCACGACACAAGAAGTTCTAGATATGTAAGAAGAATGCATGCGAGGAAATAAAAAAAATATATTATCCTTGATTTAATTCAATTACTAATTATTTACATCTTAACTTGTCCCAAGTTTATCATTATGAAAAAAAGAAAAAGAAAAAGAAAGGGGGCCTGGGTGGTTGAGTCGGTTAAGCATTCAACTCTTGATTTCAGCTCAGGTTATACCAGGGTCATGGGATTGAGCACTGTGAGAAGCTCTGCAGTGAGAGTGGAGCCTGCTTAAGATTCTCTCTCTCTCCCTCTGCCCCTCTCTCCTACTCCCGCATTCTCTCTCAGTCTCTCTCTCAAATAGAAAAAAAATTAAAAAAAATAAAGATATACCACAAACTCTTCCTGCTCAAACTAGAAAAAAACACGATTCATAGGAAACCACCAGCATAGGACATAGAATTATTTGAAACAGAGAAAACATACTGCTGAATAGCAACAAAAGAACAGGGCAGGAAAAACTGGTGTTGGATCCGCAAAGCCTTCCTGAAGAAGAAAACATTAAGAATGTGAATTATATACGCAAGACACGGACCCTAGAGAATGGGGGTGGGAAATCCTGAGCAGAAGACTAGCTGAAATACAGCCATAGAGCTGATAGATTCTAGAGAATGTTTGGAGAACGTAGATGGACCCACTGTGGTTGGATGAAACCATCTGAGCGAAGGGGCATACCGGAGGAAAGGCAGAGAAACAGGGAAATGCATAACTTGACTCTTCTTTACATCGTCTGCCATGCTAAAGCTTCACATGTGTTAGTCCAAGTGATATTACACCTTCGTGAGTATAATATTACCCCGTTTCATAGACACTTCAAAAATGAGACTCAAATAGTTAAAGCAAATTGCCAAGTCCCAGAGACAATATGTCACCCATTTCTCCTTGAACCCAAAGCCTATTATTGTAACATCATAACTTCTCCCAATGTTGTGACCTCTGAGATTAGCAGGGTAGACCTGGACCAATTTGGGAAGATTTATGATAAACATGTGAGAAGGTTGGCTTTTATTCCAAGGAATATAAGATTCCATATATATATATATATTTTTTTATTTTTATATATATATTATAAATTATATATATATATATTATATATATATATATATATATATATATTTTGGCACTTGCTGTGATATGATCAGAGATGTGCGGTAAAAGGCCATCTCTGGAATTCCTCAAATCCAAGTGCTCAGGCGCAGAACTAATTGGACACTTTAAAGTGCAGACTGCAATTTGGAATAACGGTGGCTTGCTTCTTTGGCTCATATAATGCCAGAAGCCATTCAGTCCAGCTCCCCAAAGCTCCCATGCCTTCTATAACATCTCAAACGATAAATTCTCTGGGGACACAAGATTGAAAGCATAATGAATATTACCTGATTTACTGGAACTCGGAATGCACCATTTTAGACCACACCTTCTGCATGGCGACTTTCATCTCCATGTTTCTCAGGGTATAGATGAGAGGATTCAGCATGGGGGCAATCACAGTGTAAAATACAGAGATTTCCTTATCCTTGTTCTCGCTCCCCGCAGGTAACACATAAGTGTAGATACAGGGCACAAAGAATAAAACTACCACCATTATGTGAGAGCTGCAGGTGGAGAGAGCTTTGCGTCGCCCTGCGGAGGAACGGGTCCTAAGATTATATAATATGAGTATGTAAGAAGCCACCAGGACAAGAAAAATGGCAACCACCACCATCCCTGAGTTTGCAATCACTAAGATACTAACAACACGAATGTCTTTGCACACCAGTTTCAAAAGAGGCTTCACATCACATATGTAGTGATCTATCTGATTAGGACCACAGAAAGGTAAACTGAGTACCATGAGCAACAGAGCAATGGAGTGCCAAAAACCCACACCCCAGGCCATGCAGATCAACACGTGACACCTCTGTCGGTTCATGATGACCATGTAGTGCAGGGGCTTGACAATGGCAACATAGCGGTCACAAGCCATGGACACCAAGATGAATATCTCCACACCCGCCAGCAAGTGGGCAGTGAAGAGCTGGGTCATACAGTTGTTATAGGAAATGTTTTTTCTTGCTGCACCCAAGTCCCTGATTAGCCGGGGGACCACGGTGGAGGTGTAGCAGAGATCCATGATGGAAAGGTGGCAGAGAAAGTAGTACATCGGCTGTTCAATTAGATGGCTGCAGGTGATGGTGAGTAAGATGATGAAGTTGCCCATTAAGACAGCCAGGTAGCAGAGCAGGAACAAGAAAAAGAACAGTAGCTCTACATGCTTATTTCCCCACAGACCCATGAAAACAAACTCTGTGACATTGTTCTGATTTTCCATGGGGATCGAAGTGAATCCAGGGGCACAATAGAAAGTTAATTCATCTGAAATGATGCAGAATATATGACATTTTTAATAGTACTTTTTAATTTTTTGGAGTACATTTACACTGAAAAAAATATGTAGGTCACAAAGGAATTATACTTGATCTTTTAAATCCATCTGGTTTGATACCATTATTATATTTCAAATGATATTTAATGACATCATACTTTATGTTGGGAAGTTTTATAAATATTGCGCATGCATTTGACTCATAATAACCCAATAGTTACTATTCTGATACTCATTTTAGATACAGAGGAACAAAATCGGGTGGGTTCAGATAATAATACCAATTCTTTCAGATATTAAACACTAACCTAAGATATGATCCTGTATCTGATGCTAAGCTGTATGATCTTGAGAGCCCATCTACATTATCCACTGACCAAATGGACTTCCGTCTGTTTTCCACCTCCTTAAAAGATATAAGGTTTTTTCCATCTCTAGCTGTAAGATGTCGTCTCCCCGTTTCTTTGCTATATATGATAATTGATAAAATCCCAGTCTAACACTGCATCTATACATTCAGTGGAATTACTATTCTCCAAATAAAAGAAAAATCGATATTCTTAATTGTAGCAGATAAATAACCTGAATTAGTTGGTGATAAATCCAGCAACTCTCCTTCTTGGCAGTTTGGTCAAGATTCAGAACATGGAGATGCAGGAAATGGAGACCGGAAGGCACAATCTGGTCATCTGAATACAGGAACACAGGTTGCTGTTATATAAAAGCTATCCCTTTTTCCTAATCATTCTAAAGACACATTTTAGAGGTTGCTGTTAACATGTTAGATACACTGTGGAGAGCTAGTTGTTTTCTGTTACATACTGAAGAACTCAGTGCGATTCAAGAATGTCCTGCATCTATAACGATGCATTTAGACCAGTGCAACCTCCTAGATGTAGTAGACCCAGGAGCAGAGAGTGAATATGTTGAACCATCACCTTTTACCCATAACCAAGCATCCTCCACAGCAAAATCATGATTTGCCTGAAAGACTATTAATGTCTATGAATTATTTAATGGTACCAGTGGGGGAACAAGATGAAGAAGTGGACAGATCCTTCATCTAGCGATCATGAAAGTAAGAACCCAGGCTCCATGTCTTGTCAACTATTTCTTGTTCACACTGAGAATTCATTCTCCCTGCTTCTCCCCCTTCATCTGGTAAGTGGAACTAAAAACACGGTATCCAAGAGCAAAATGAAGTTCATTTAAGAACATACAATAGAAGGCCTTATCGTTCTAACTTGTCAAGTTCACAGAAGAGTACTCCCAAAAATGATTGGAGAGGAACAAATGGTTATATAAGAAGATACATTCTTGCATTTTCATCAGCTAATTGGTTTTACCTATAGATTTTGTATTCTGCCACAATGAGATGGATTGAAGAACTTATATGAGACATACATTAAGGTTAAGGAAGAAAAACATTGTGTTAGTATAAGTTTGTTCTGATTCCATAGAGGTTAGCAAAGTACTTCTTTGTGTATAAATTGAGGATATATAAGCTTAATCTTTGTTTATATGGAAGAATAGGATCAATTAAAGGACATATATAAATCCCGGGGTAGGTTTTTATTAAAGTTGTAGAACAAGAACTAGAGAATCAAAACTGAAGGAAATGCAACTTTTGGTTTAGAAAGTTTGCTGAATCTTGGTGCAAGCCTCAATGTCCCTTAAAAGATGGTCCAGTGCTTCTCAACCTACAATGCTTCAATATCAATTATAAAAATAGAGATCAATGTAGAAAAATATCCTTCAAAGCAGCTCCCATAAACTCTGTGCTGGGAATCATCTAGGGGGAAAAAAAGAATTCATAAAATCTCCCTGTGCCTCTCTCCTTTCTTTCCCTTCACATTTTTTCTCTCTCTCTCTCTCTCAAAATATCGTACGATACTCACCCTTATTGTACTCACCCTTCTTCTTGTGATGATATAAGATGATAAAATGCCTACACAATGAGAGGAAGTGAGATGGATGAGACAGGCACTGCCGGTGGAGTAGGGGTAGGCTACTACTGACCTTCTCACAATACATCAAATAAGAATCATCTGCTTCTAGACCCTGGTTGACAGCAGGTAACTGAAACCATGTAACATGAACCATGGGTTAAAGGGGACTGCTGTATTATCGTTACTGTTTTGCAAATAAGGAAACTGGCATCCAAGGTTACATAAAGACTAAGGAGGAGGTCTCCATCTAAACCATTTCTGTATGATTTGGAAGCTTATACTTTTTTTTTTTTTTCATTTATGATTAGATGTATTCTCCCAAGTAAAAATAAAGGCTTAAAACCCTCATCAACTGCACTCCAGCGTTTTCCTGAATGCTGTCTTAAAATAACCCCCAAGAATTGGTGCCTGGGTCACTTAGTCAGTTAAGCATCTGACTCTTGATTTCAACTCAGCTGAAACTCAGTTTGTGAGTTGAAGCAATGCATCGGGCTCTGTGCTGAAAAAGAGGAGCCTGCTTGGGATTCTCTCTCTCCCTCTCAAAATAAATAACTAAACTTTAAAAAACACCAATGACATTAATACAGAACTGAAACATTTTAATTCTAAGATCAAGTTTTGTATTAAATGAAGACTTGTGGAATTTACAATTACTTCATCTTTATCTTATAGATATTAAGTGTATTTTCATATATAATACCACATAGAGATAATATTCTGTATAAATGTCAAGGTGATCCTTCTGGCGCTTCCTTTTACTTTCTGTGTCTGTGCTATCTTACAGCAAACAGACCTGAAGCAAGTCTGACTCTCCTGTGAATCTTCCATCCAAAGAGCCTTTCAGGAAAACATTGCTGGGAATACCATGATTTAAAGCTTGAGAAGGTCCTGAGGGGAAAATTCCCACAGCCATTTAACAGCCGCCAATGTGTGTGTGATTATAATTAAAAATATAAAGTCCATATTATTATAGCGGTCGTATAGACAATATTAAGTCTTACTTCATTTATCTCTAATAATTCAATACTTCTGCAATGTTATTATATGGATGTAATATGGATATCTATTTTTCTCTCTCCCTTCTCTTAGAATAATTTCATCAAAACCTGGTTATGTATGTATACATATATATTTTAAATTGTTCATATCATATAAGGAGATAAATATGCAAAGAGAGTATAGAAGAGTATTAATATTTTCCTCATCAGCATAGAATCATTGCCATTAGCATGAAGATTTTGAAATTATCCTCAATGGTTAATTACACCCATTGGAAACTTAGAAGTCATACACATTGTTTTGTGTTACTAGGTATCATATTAAGGTACCAGCTAGAATTTGGAAAGTGCACAATGCATAATTAGTTATTTTTCTTATTTTAGTTTGGTTTTGTTTTACATTGTTTGAGTAAATTGGGCTTAATAAATTGTAGCCCTTAGTTCATGCTAGGTCCATCTAAGGTCTAAGTTTTTTTTTTTTTTTTTTTTTTTTTTTTTTCTGCATTGGTTACTCCCACGTCTGCTCACCACTGCTGCGCACTCACTGTACTCAGTCATACTCAACTTCATGAGCCCCCAGGACTTTGCACATTCCTTGTGATTTTCTTACAATTGCCCACATCTTAAAAATAACCTCCGGAGCGCCTGTGTGGCTCAGTTGGTTAAGCATCTGACTTAAGCTGAGGTCGTGATCTCACCGTTCCTGATTCCCGAGTTCGAGCCCCACATCAGGCTCTGTGCTGATAGCTCAGAGTCTGGAACCTGTTTCAGATTCTATGTCTCCCTCTCTCTCTGCCCCTCCTCCCCCCCTGAAAAATAAATAAAAATATTTTTAAAAAACCTCTTATAACTCCTTACATAATGGTATTTGACTCTATCTTCTTGCTGCATGACCCTGCTTCTTGCATGCATGTAATTATGTAGCCTCCAAATGCATATGACAGCATTAGATAAATCCACATGAGGAAAAATATGAATCCACGCTCACAGTGGAAGACCGCAAAGTTACTTTTTCAACTATCGATAAGGAAAGCAGGCAGAGGGTATAAAAGATCTGAACAGAACTTAAAATATATAGAAGTTTATATAAAATTACACATCTAACAAGGATTATATATTTTTGTATGCATATATAATATGCATAAAATTAATTATTAGATTATTTTTAAAAGTCTCACCATATTTTAAAGAAGTAACACTATACAAATTCTGAGCACAATGAAAAGTATAAGTAGGTCTAGATTTAGATACAAGTGGATCTAATATAAACACACGCATATACACACACATATGCACGCACACACATATATATTATTAGGAAATTAAATCTATACTCTGCAAAATAGCTAACTTGTTAGGAAATAAACCATACTGGAAAATTTAAAAACTACCTCTACTTAAACTATAAAGAATATACTACCTGTCAAAGTTTGTAGGAATAGTGGTGCTTTTGAAGAAAATTATAGCCTTAACATTTTCATTAGAAAAAATGAAAATCTGAAAAGGATGTTATCTTTAAAAGACAGGAGCACATAAAAAAGTAATAACACAAATGCATATTATTTCACTCATATGTTGAATTTAAGAAACAAAACAGATAAACACATGGGAAAGGGGAAAGAGAAGAGAGAGAAATAAATCATAAGATACCTTTAATGATAGAGAATAAACTAAGAGTTGATAGAGGGAGGTAGGAGAGAAAGAGACTAGAAGGGTGATGGGTATTAAAAAGGGCACTTGTGGTGAGCACTGAGTGTTGTGTGTAAGTCATGAGTCACTGAATTCTATTCCTGCAACCAATATTGCACTGTATGTTAACTAAATAAAATTTAAATATAAAAAACTAAAAAAAGAGTAATAAGAAAAAACATAAAGCAAATCATAGTGGAAATTAAAGAGAAACAAAAATACAAAAGAAAGAGCAACAAATTTTAACATTGGATCTTTGAAAAGCCTTTTGAAATAGTTCAACTTTTAGCAATATGGGTCAATATAAAACAAAAAAGATAAATACATAATATTAATGAAGGATGACATAACTACTGATAAAACTGGAGATGAAAAATATAAAATACTATGAACAACTAAATGCCAATAATTTCGAAGGCATAAACAAAAGAAGCTGTTTCTACAAAAATTTATACCCAAACTAACTTCAGAGGAATTACGAAAGATGGCTAGTCTATAATTAGTAAATAACAGAATTAATTCAAATGAATCTCACAAAATAAATATCAATCCCAAATGTATTAACAACATTTTATCATAGTTTTTCAAAATAGATTCCCCACTCTTTTACTGAGTTTCTCGTAGATGAGTAAAAATCAAAATTACATTAATTCATTTTGAAAGACTATTGTTACAAGGAAATACAATTAATCACTGGCCCTTTTCCTTCTGAAATTCAGACTTTAAAAGTCTTAACGAAATATTAAATTACTTTAACTTTGTATAAAAATTAACACTCTATTACCAAGTTTTATCCCTTCAATAATGGTTATTTTTATAAACCTAATAAATATATCCACAAAATTGGAAATTAAAAGTGAAAAACCAAATAATTATTTCAACAGATGCATAAAAAGTATGTGATAAACTTATACGTTTATCATATAAATGTTCACCAATATTAAATTCAAAAATATATTAATCATATAAAGGAATTTGCTTGACACTAAAAATAATATTTCTTAAAAGCCTACTTAAAACATTATCCTAAAGGGAATACGTTAGATACATTCTCTTTACATCAAGAATGAGACAAAATAATGGGGCGCCTGGTTGGCTCAGCCAGTTAAGCACTAAATTCTTGGTTTCTGCTTAGGTCATGATCTCACAGTTAGTGAGTTCGAGCCCAACATTGGCAGCACAGAGCCTGCTTGGGATCCTCTCTCTCCCTCTCTGTCTGCCTCTCCCCTTCTTGTGCTGTCTCAAAATAAATAAATAAACTTAAAAAAAGAATGAGACAAAATTTTCATTTCTATCACCACTTCTATTCAACACTGTAATGCCACACGGTGAGACAAAAATCTAATACACAGGAAATGGATGGGGAAAATAAAGTTGATATTATTTGCAGATGACATGTTCATTCACATACAAAATCCAAAGATTTTATAGGTATTATTAGAAATAGCAGAGCTGCATAGTGCCAACCATAAGATTAATATACAATATTCAAAAACATGTCCATATGCCATCAATAAACAACAAGAAATGTAATTAAAATAGACATGATTTACACTTATATTAGATAATGCAATATCAAGGAACTAAGATTTTCTTTAATTTGCTGTGTAGTGTTCTGTTGTTTGGCTATGTCACGATTTGCTCACTCATTTATTTACTAGTCAATTTTGAGATTATTTACAATTTCTGGCTATCACACATAAACTGCTATTAACACTCACATACAAGTCTTTGTATGCACATATTTTATTATTCTTGCATAAATACCGATGGAACATCTGGGTAATATGTTAGGTGTCTGTTAGCTATTTAAATTACTGCTGAGCTATTTCCCAAAGTCTAGGAACTTTTAAACTTGATTTAAAATCTACAACAACCAGTGAAATGATTCACGAAGAAATAAGCTTATACACTTTTGGAAGAAAACATTGTGGAATTTTAGCTTACTCATCATGTCCCCTTTCCCAGCTCAGTTACAGTCATGAGAAGATGGCCCGCACCCCTCGTGTGGCTTGCTTGTGCCAGAAGGAACAATAGAGAACTCGACGTCAAAAAATTGTGATGGTATGTTTTGCATCTTTGGTGGCTCCTTGTGGAATTGGCTCACTGGCTTGATTTTGTTTCATCAGCATTAGAGGCCTCTGGAAGAATGAGGCTTGGAATGTAGATACATGTGAGAATAAGGGCTATGAGCACCACCTATGTATATTCCACGGAATCTAGAAAACCATCCGTATAGGCTCAGGGCAGGACGGGTACTCAGAAAAGTTCAAGAAGACACGAAAATGTTCACCACTCGCTGACCTTTAGGAGCTACGAAAGCAAGAAGTGAAGGCTAAGGCAGAGTTTTAAGCAGCCTGGCAAAGTACACGCAGGCTTCCGGTATTGCTGATTCAGATCCAGATCACCGCAATAGAGTGACCATCACACAAAGTGAGTCAGTACGTATTTTGGTTTCCCAGTGCGTATAAAAATTATAGTGTATAAGGTGTGCAAAAGCATGATGTCCTAAAAACCACACTGTTCGTTTTTTAATATAAAGTACTTTATTGCTAAATTCCGCTAACCATCATTTAAGCCTTCAGGGAGTTGTAATCTTTTTCCTGGTAGAGGGTCTTGCCTTGATGTTCATGGCTGCTGAGTAAAAGGGTGGAGGTGGCTGAAGATTAGGGTGGCTATGATAATTTCTTAAAATAAGTTAACAATGAATTTTGCTGCACCGATTGAGTTTTCCTTTCACAATTGAGCCCCCTGCAGCGTGAGGTGCTGTCTGATAGCATTTTACCCATAGTAGACCTTCTTTCAAGAATGGAGTCAGTCTTCTCAAACCCTGCTATTGCCTTATCTCCTAACTTTATGCAATATTCTAAATCCTTTATTGTCATTTCAACAGTGTGCACAACATCTTAACCAGGAGTAGTTTGCATTTCAAGAAATCACTTCCTTAGCTCATCCATAAAAAACAATTCTTCACATGTTAAAATTTGACCATGAGATGGCAGCAATTCAGTCACATCTTCCAGCTCTACTTCCTGTTATAGTTTTCTTACTATTTCTACCACATCTGCAGTTACTTCCTCCATTAAAGTCTTGAACCCCTCAAAGTCATTCAAGAGAGTTAAAATCAACTTCTTTTCAAACTCCTATGAATGTGATATTTTGATCCCTTCCCATGAATTACAAATGTTCTTAACGGCATCTAGAATGGTGAATTCTTTTCAAAAGATTTTCAATTTACTTTGCCTTGATCCTCAAAGGAATTACTATCTAAAGCATCTATCACCTTACAAAATGTATTTCTTAAAGAATTAAGGCTTGAAAGTCAAAACTACTCCTTGATCCATGGACTGAACCATGCATATTATGTTAGCAGGCATGAGAATGTAAGTCTTGCTGGAGAGCTCCATTAGAGCTCTTGTTAGTGAGGAGTCATATTTTGGAAAGGCGTCTTTTTTTTTCTGAGCATCAGGTCTCAACAGCGGGTTTAAAATATTCAGCAAACCATGTTGTAAACGGGTGTGCTGTCATCTAGTCTTTGTTGTTCTACTTATGGAACATAAGCAGAATAGATTTAGCATAATTCTTAAGGGATCTAGGATTTTCAGAATGGTAAATGAACATTTTCTTTATCCACTTTCCATCAATGGATGGTGTAAGGTTGTTTCCGTATCGTAGATTTTGTAAATAATTCTCTAATGGAAGAATGAAAGACTTTTACACACACAAACACACACACACACAATTATAAAATGCTTTTGAAATAAATTAAATAAGACCTAATTAAACAGAAAAACAGTTCATATTCGGATTAGAAGACAATATAATTAATATGGCAACATTATTCTAGTGATCTAGAGATCTGCTGCAATCCATGTGAAGATATCAATAGCTTTTTGTCAGAAGGAAAGTTGGTCCTAAAATTTACATGGTACTGCATGGAATCCTGAAAAAAATAATACAAATTCTGCCAAATTCTTTTAGAAAATAGAGAATACTACACATTAATGATATGATTAGAGCATTGCTTAAATTCCTAATCATATCGCAAGAAAAAATATGACAAATATCCCTTGTGAACCCACACCCAAACATATTAAACAAAATGCCAGTAAACCAAATCCATCAATTCTTCTTAAAAATAATAGTTGACCATGATGATGTGAAATTTATCCCAGGAATGAAAGACTGATTTAACATTTAAAGATCAGAGTTGGGGCATCTGGGTCAGTTGAGCATCCAATTTCAGCTCAGGTCATGATCTCTTGGTCTGTGAGTTCAAGTCCCATGTCAGACTCCATACTGACAGCTCAGAGCCTGGAGCCTGCTTCAGGTTCTGTGTCTCCCATCTGCCTCTTCCCCACTTTTTCTCTGTCTCTCTCTCTCTTCCTCTCTCTCACAAAATAAATAAATAAATATTAATTTTTTTAAAGATCAATCAGTGAAACTCACTAAGTTAATGTAATGAAGGAGAATCACAATAAAATTTCAATTGACATAAAACATTGTTTGATGTTTCAGTTGATATCTTTGATTAAAAAAGAACAATAAATCCCAAGGAGAAAATGGGTGATGGACATTGAGGACGGTATTTGTTGGGATGAGCACTGGCTGGTATGTGTAAGTGATGAATCATGGGAATCTACCCCAGAAACCAAGAGCACACTGTATATACTGAATGTTAGCTAACTTGACAATAAATTATATTTGAAAAAAAAATCAATGAAGAATAGAAAGGAACTTGTTCAGCTTGATTAGAAACATATCTATGAAACCTACAAGTACCATATTATTTAATAGTAAACACTTCTTTTCTAAGATGGGAACAAGTCAACTATGTCTCATTTCTTTTCAGCATTTTAGTTTACATTCTAGTCATTGCGATAAGATAAGAAAAAGAAATGAAGACATACAGATTGGACATGAAGAAGCAAATTTCAAAAATATATTTATATGCAGATAACATGATTACATTAGCAAGGTCACAAGGTACAATATAAAATCAAATACAATGCATATTTCTATAATTGCAACCTTAGAAATTAAAATAGGAACAGTACTATGTAATGTGAATACTGTTTTAAAACAAAAATTAAGGAATAATTTTAAAAGTATATTCAAGATCTGTGTATGAAAATTAGAAAACACTGTTGAGAGAAATTAAACACAAAAATGGAGAGATATACCTTGTCATTGGGTTAAAATATAGCCTTTTCACCACATCATTATATGTTTTTAATACAATTCCAATAAAAATTTCAACAAAATTTTTAAAGAGCTGAACAATTCTTTTCTGAAATTTATACAGAAATATACAAATTTAAAGGAATCTGGAAGAGAAATCACTTTTGAAAAACAACTACCACATAGTCCGAATACATTACATAAATTCAAGAATTGGTATAAAGCTCCCATGATCAATACTGTGTGGTCTTGACAAAGGGGTCAACACTGAGACCTTGAAACCAATAGAATGCTCAGCAACAGGCCTAATTATGTGACTTTTTACGAAAATGTCAGGTAATAAAGTGGGTAAAGTATAGGCTTTTCCACAAATTATAGTGGACCAATCGTATACCCATATGAGAAAAAAAATTAATCTTCTCCACAATCTCACCTCATACTATGCACAAATATTAACTCAAAATGAGACAGAGACTTACATTTCAAAATTAAATATCCATAGTTAAATCCATAGAAATTCCAGAAGAAAGCTTTTCTATCTTGGGGGTACACCAAAATTTATTAGATACAAAACAATAATCGTTAATAATAAGAAAAATATTTCTTATTATTAATATTAATATTAATATTTATTATGATTAATATCTGTCAAAGTTTTATAAGTGCTGGTATTCAAGGAAATCTTTAAATTTTTAACTTTTAAAAATGAACAGTCAATCATGGACTAGGAGAAACTTTTGTATATATACATAACATATATATGACAAAGTCTTATACTATATATAAAGAACAATTATAACTTACTGATAAGGAAACCAGAACCCTTATTTTTATTTATTTTTTTTAATTTTTTTAACGTTTATTTATTTTTGACAGACATAGAGACAGAGCATGAGTAGGGGAAGGGCAGAGAGAGAGGGAGACACAGAATCCGAAGCAGGCTCCAGGCTCTGAGCTGTCAGCACAGAGCCTGACGTGGGGCTCGAACTCACAGACTATGAGATCATGACCTGAGCCGAAGTCGGCCGCTGAACCAACTGAGCCACCCAGGCGCCCCAGAACCCTTATTTTTAAATAATGCAAATGATTTGAACAAAACCACACAAAAGAAGGTTTATAAATGGCCCATAATATGAAAAAAAAATCTCATCATTAGCCATTAGCCATTAGCCATTAGCCATCATTAGCCATTTTCTTTCAGAGAAAGAAAATTAAAACCACAGCAATACATCACCATACATCTCCTAGAAAGCCTCAAAAGAAAATCTAACAGTACCAAGTAACAAAGATGTGGAACAACTATGACTCTCTTCTTGTGTTCTGATATCTCTCCACAATTTCAATGTTACCTAGTATTCCGTACTGACCAGATCATAAGTCCCAAAGATAACTCACTGGGGGCCTTGTAGAGTTTTTATTCACTTCCATAGTTTTCTCATGCATGTGAAAAACAGCGTTTGAAGTCAAGATCTTTAAAATGGCTGCCGCGATCTTATGCTCTCATGGATTTAGCGCTCGAGCAATCCTTAGCAGGTTCCAAAAAAGTTTTATTATTGCTAAGAAGACAGAAGTTCTCTCTGTGACATGAGTCAACAGGTTAATTACATCACAGGCCCCCACAACGTGAATTAGGGCATTTTTCCATTCGCAGGACATGCAGCTTTCTTAGAAACCAAGTTTCACATAGAGAAAGGGAATTCTCACATGTTTAACTTTCAAGTGTAGGAAATACAATTCCCTATTCAAAATTGGATGTTTGTCAAACATGTCTCTTTAGCATGGCTTTAGCACAAAGGCTTTCCATCTGAGGAGGTAATTAATTCCTGGGAGAGAAAGTAGCAGCTACAAGACAAGCTCCTTGAACCTTTATGGAAACCTCTTTAAATACCCATGCAGTGCAAGTTGAAAATGATTTCGGTTGATCCTATTTTCCAGAGTAAGATTCATTATGGTTGGAATGATCCGTGTGAATGTGTCTACTCCATACTTCTTGCCTCTTGCCTATGGACCAAAGCCATCCGTAGATCTTTTCTCCATAGTGTTTCAAAAGAATCCATTTTAAATTCAAATCCCAGATGTTATGTAAAAACTTTTTGAGGCTTTAGGCTAGAAGGGGAGCTTATTAAAAATACTTTATTAAAAACTGATAATTTGATCTAGAATTATTTCAAGAGTCTCTTTTCAAGTGTGTCATATCTTTTATATTGAAAGTTACTTATCTAGAGAAGGTGAATTTGAAGATGGGATTATCTCCGAAACCCTCCAAACATCATGAAGATCTTCTATATCTGTAAGGTAAGTTTTCAATATTGCTAATGCATCTTAGAGATTTTTCCTTCCCATATGTATTAAACACTGTTTCGATCCCTTCAAATAGAGTAATAGAGTATTTCATCCTCACCTCACTTCTTCAAAAGATAGTTGGTAAATATCATTGACCTAAGTTGACAGATGAAAACTTTGAACTTCATGGAATTTAAGCCAATTGTAGGACCCAGCTCTTGTCACCAGACCACATACTTTTGCAAAAAGCTATCTAGCTTAATAATCTTGATTAATCATGAGAGTGAAAACAAAATATAAATATACTTCTCACATAGAAAAGATTTAAGTATGAATACAAATGACATATATCATCAGCCATTTAGTCCAAGCAGGAGTGGAGAATTCTTTCTGGTAACAAAGGCTGTGGATAATTGAGTCTGTGTGCCTTCTTTAAAAGTAAAAATTAGAGTTGACCTTTCCTGATCTGCTTGCATAATTAAATCATCGCATAATTACCACTCAAAATGTCAGTCAATGCTAATATCCTAGAGGCATAAGCAGTTAAAAAATAGGTGAAAGTTCTCTGTGTGCACAGCCCTGTGGTGACATGTTCAGATATGTTTCCTCAATCAATTCTCATAAAAACCTGCGAGATGGGTATTATTAATCTGCTTTATAGGTGAGGAAACAAAATATAATGTGCTAGAAATATACTCCAGATGAAAGAAGGGAGTTCTATTATTACCATCAACTGGAAGAATCAGGACTCTAATCTGGTCTTTTTGATTTTCAAATCAAAACACTTAACCACGCTGGAAATCCTCTTCAACATTTTGCAGATGTTTTGCTTTGGAAGTGGATTATGGTAGAGAAAGATAGATCCGAGGGAGAAGTCAAGATAAAAATATTTTTTTTTGTTATAATAGTTTATTTTCAAATTGGTTTACATATAACACCCAGTGTTCATCCCAACACGTGCCCTTTTTAACGCCCATCACCCCCTCTCCCCCCTCCCTCATCCCCCTTACCCTCAGTTTTTTCTTAGTCTTTGAGAGTCTCTTATGTTTTATCTCCCTCCCTCTCTGTGTCTTTTTTTTCTTTCCCCTCTTCCCCTCCCCCTGGTTTTTGCTTAGTTTCACAAAGTCCACCTATTCGTGGAAACATATGGTATCTGTCTTTTTCTGACTGACTTACTTCACTTAACATAATACCCTCCAGCTCCATCCATGTTGCTACACATGGCCAGATTTCATTTTTTCTCATTGCCACGTAGTAGTCCATTGTATATAAGTACCATAACTTCTTTATCCATTCGTCAGTTGATCATCAGGGAAATACAAATCAAAACTACACTGAGATACCACCTCACACCAGTCAGAGTGGCTAAAATGAACAAATCAGGAAACTATAGATGCTGGCGAGGATGTGGAGAAGTAGGCACCCTCCTACACTGTTGGTGGGAATGCAAACTGGTGCAGCCGCTCTGGAAAACGGTGTGGAGGTTCCTCAAAAAAATGAAAATAGAGCTACCCTATGAACCAGCAATAGCCCTGCTAGGAATCTACGCAAGAGACACAAGATAAAAATATTTTTAAGTGACTGTAATTCCACATTTTATTTGATATTTGGGAGTTCAAACATGTCAGTGTGTGTGTGTGTGTGTGTGTGTGTGTGTGTGCGCGCGCGCGCATCTGCTAATGAAATCATTTTTTTAAATTTTTTTTAATGTTTATTTATTTTTGAGACAGAGAGAGACAGAGCATGAGTCGGGGAGGGGCATAGAGAGAGGGAAACACAGAATCCGAAGCAGGCTCCAGGCTCTGAGCTGTCACCCAGAGCCCGACGCGGGGCTCTAACTCACAGTCCGCGAGATCATGACCTGAGCTGAAGTCGGACGCTCAACCGACTGAGCCACCCAGGCGCCCCTGAAATCATTTTTTATATACTTGCCTCCAAAGTAGTAATAAAGGAATTATAATTACTATGGTCATATAAAAAGGAGATTACTAGTTCCATGTTAATTATAAGAATATAGAGCATGGTAAGAAATTTAAGGAAAAAAGTTAACAAGTATAATCTGAAATAATCTTGGCTCTGTCCTTAATTAGCATCTTGATATTAGCAGGATCTTTAACTTCTCATGTTTCTATTACATAAAGAATAAAACAAGCATTAAAAAATAGCAGTAATTGTCTTACATGTTTGTAGTGGTAATTAAATCAGCAAATGTCGGCAAAAATACTTAGAGCCACCAAATATTTAATTTTAGCTAATATTACTGTTATTATTACCATCAACATAAGTCTCTGAGACTGTTCCCTCATCCCAAAATGGGTGAGATAATACCAACCATACAGGATGTTATCAATATTAGGTAGGATTGTGTGCACAGAACACTTGTTTCTATGCCATAAACATAGCAATCAGTTATTAAAGTATATACAAACTATTAGCAATTATAATGTTATCATACTTAGACAATAAGCATTATGAATTTTATTTATAGTATCTTTGGTATACTTTCTTTACATACCCACCACCAATGCCCTGTTACTCCTATGTCAACTATTATAAATAATCTCCTAACTGGGCTTTCATTTCTGGCTTCCATCTCCTTACTGAACCTCACCCTTCTTCATCCAAGACACAGTAAGATGCTTACTTAAATTATAACCCTTACTCCCTTTCCTCAAAAACCTCTTCATTTTTCCACTTGTATTCTCAATTTATTTCAATGGTTCCCCATTTCCTAAGGATAAAGGGAAAATTCCTTAACTTTGCATTCACAGACTTTACATCATATTCCACCTCCCTTTTCTTACTTAGGTGCCGCTGTGTGTATGATGGACTGCTTCCCATTAGGCTTAGTCATCTCAGGTGATTATGTGCACAAATATGGTCTTCTACTTATTTGTTAACAAAAATTTCTCATATCTGTATGCAACAGAATCTTCACCCAGGCGATAATTTAAATAATCTTCAAGAACTCAGAACTTATTTTCTATCTCAAAAAACCTCATGAGAATTCATGAATTAGTGGAATCTAGGAATTTCTTATTTGCTACATGAAGAAGCTTAATTAATTCAAGTTTGTATTAATCACAAAGGATTTTTTTTCAGGTAATGTAATGAAATATAATATGAACAAAAATGGAGAAGAACAACGTGACAGAGTTTGTTCTACTGGGGCTCACAGAGAATCCAAAGATGCAGAAAGTCATATTTGTTGTGTTTTTGGTCATCTACATCGTCTCTGTGGTAGGAAATGTGCTCACTCTGGTCACTATCACTGCCAGCCCATTATTGGAGTCCCCTATGTACTTTTTCCTGGCCAATCTCTCCTTCATTGATGCCTGCTATTCCTCTGTCAATAACCCTAAGTTGATCGTAGATTCACTCCATGAAAAGAAAACCACCCTATTCAATGCATGTATGACCCAAATCTTTGGGGAACATTTCTTTGGAGGTGCTGATGTCATCCTGCTTACTGTGATGGCCTATGACCGCTATGTGGCCATCTGCAAGCCATTGCACTACACGACCATCATGAATCGGCGGGTGTGTGGCCTGCTAATGGGAGTGGTGTGGGTGGGAGGCTTTCTTCATGCAGCCATACAGATCCTCTTCATCATCCCATTACCCTTCTGTGGCCCTAACGTCATAGACCACTTTATGTGTGATCTGAACCCTTTGCTCAACCTTGCCTGCACTGATACCCACACTCTAGGGCTCTTCGTTGCTGCCAACAGTGGCTTCATCTGTGTCTTAAACTTCCTTCTCTTGATGGTCTCCTATGTGGTCATTCTGCGCTCCCTAAGGAACCACAGCTTGGAGGCAAAGCGCAAAGCCCTCTCCACCTGTGTCTCCCACATCACAGCGGTCGTCTTATTCTTTGTGCCCTGCATATTTGTGTACTTGAGACCCGCAGCTACTTTGTCTATCGATAAAGCAGTGGCAGTGTTCTACACTATGATAACTCCCATGTTAAACCCCTTAATCTATACCCTGAGAAATGATCAGATGAAAAACGCCATTAGGAAATTGTGTAGTAGGAAAGCTATTACAGTTGAGAAATAAATATGCCTGGACACCCACGTTGATTCAACCGAGGCAAGGATCAAAAGGACATTTTGGATGAGCTCAGGAAGGAATACTTACCAAATGAAGAAAAAAATAAACCGCTATGAATTATAGATTCTACACTGAATGGAGCAGAAATGTGTGCAAAACAAAGCAAGCAAAAATATGGGCTATGCTACAAACTACATCATATATATTATCATATATATCATTCATTTTTGAATTATATATTCATTATCTTTAAATTATAACATTTTATTAATAATTCTGCTCATTTTTATACATCAGGGTGGACAGTTATCTGTTGTCTATAAAATTAAGGCAAAAAATGACTATATGTCTGTAAAAGCAAAGGGCCATTTAACCTCTGAGGGGTAACAAAGATTACCCCATGTTTCCAATTCCCTTGCAGACATCAGAGTCATTTTGAATTGTTCCTGTCATCCATTGTAGACTGCTTACCCATCAGAAAGAATGATGACTCGAATAAATGAACAATTTCTTATTTGACAGGTATTTATATTTATTAAATAAAGTCATACTCCACCCATAGCGGACTGGAAAACTTACTAAAAGAGATTTCACAGTGAAGCTCAATGTCTGGGCACAATAGATGTTGAATGAATGAATAATGGCGTAAAGGAAGATGAATAAAGCCAGTAAAATGTAGGACCAATAAACAGTACTGGAGACAAGGGACTTTTCCCTACTTTTATCTGATAAAGACTCTGAGAATCCTAGATCTCTTAGAGAAACCACAATTTGTTTTAACTCCTGCTTGACCTGTGTAATGAGAAGGAATTTGAAACTCAGATTCTCAGTGAAGGAGCAAATAGCTTACCTTGATATTCTCCCTGCTCTCAACAAGATTTCATCATCTGATGATGGTGGGCCATTCATGTTATTTTTCTCTGTTAATTAGTTACCTCTTGCTAACAGTTCATTATGAAAAGTTGCTTTTAAAAATACGTGGCTCCATTCACACAAAAAACAACTTCATGATAAATATATTCCATTTATTCTATCTCTTACTCATTAATCAACAGAAATTTCTTGAGCCCAAAGTTACATCAGACACATTGATAGTTGCTGGGGCTTTGGTGGTGAAGACAGAGGAAGCCATATCTTGCCTTCACAGAGCTTAGGATCCAGTGACAGACACCCAGAGGGGAGCAGAAAAAAAACGACACCGTGTCATAAATGGTATGATAGTGGCAGCACAGGGCACTATGAAAGCATGTTTGGGGGACACAAGACAAGTACTTGGGGGCTTGGGAAGACTTCTTAAATGAAAACACATCTAAAATGGGACACAGACCATGAAAGGGAATCATCGGTGTGAAGAGGCATGTGTTGGGATCAGAGTATTCCAGGAAAGGATGCATAATAAAGGCCACCAGGTGAAAAAGACTGGGCAGAAAACCTTATTTCAATATGTTTGTGGGTAATAATCCATCTATTTATTCAATAATTAATTATTGAGCCCCTCCTGTGTGTTGGGTTATAAGCTGGACACTGAGCTTGTAAAAGTATGATTAGTAAGATATGAAGCTGCCAAGTTAGTGACAAAGATCGAGAAGAATCTTGTAAGTGTGTTAAAGGTGAATGCTTGTACCATGGGGAAGACATTGCGAGGTTCTTCCACATCTTTTCATGGCCTGATAGCTCATTTCTTTTTGTGCTGAATAATACTCCACTGTCTGATGTCACACAGTTTATGTCTCCTAACCTACTGAAGGACATCTTGGCTGCTTCCAATTATTTTAACAGTTATGAATAAAGCTTTATGAATAAAGATCTGTGTGCAGGTTCTTTATGTGGACATAACTTTTCAACTCCTTTGGGTTAATGCCAAGAAGTGAGGTAGCTGGGTTGTACAGTAAGAATATGGTGGTTTAGGAAGAAACTGACAAACTATCTTCCCAAATGCCTGAACCATTTTGCTTTCCCACCAGCAATGAATGAGAGTTCCCATTACTCCACATCCTCACCAGCTTTGTTGGTAGCAGTGTCCCATATTTTGGCCAATCTAACAGGTGTATTGTGGTAAAACATCCTTTGAGTCACTCACTTAACCAAAATGTGCAGATGAATTAATAAAAGAAGGCTCAGGAAGTTAAATAAAATTGGTCAAAACCTCACAATTAAAATATGACAGGGTCAGAATCTTTGCCATGTTTGACTTGACATTAACCCCAGTCCCATCATTGTGAATTCTAAGATCAAATTAGTGTGCTTTGGTCAACTTATTTGAATTCTACAGACAACACGGATCTTATATAAAGTAAGATTTTATTCCAAGGGCAATGGGATATTATAGTTTCTGAGGAGGGAGCGATGGGATCACAATTGTTTGTTAGAATTCTGTTTCCTTCATTCTTCAAGTCTATGGACTCACATTTTACAGGTAGACCCTTTACAGTTCAGATTCAAATATGAATGTCAGATTTCTGGGTGGGACTGAGTGACTGTATTCCCACATGAAAAGGTGGAAAAGACAGAAAGCAGAGAATCATCTCTGAAGAGACTGGAGAACTTCTAAGGAACAAACAACTAGAAGGAATGAGATTAATTACAGAGGGTGAACACAGAGCTGACGTGAATGGCAACAACGACCTTTACCATGAGAATTGTCATTTCTGGGTACAAGATGGAACTGAGGATCCAAGTTTTTTTTTTAAGTTTCTTTATCTTTGAGAGAAAGAGAGAAAGAGAGAGAGAATGCACTAACAGTGGAAGTGCAGAGAGAAAAGAGATAGTGAGTCCCAAGAGTCCCAAGCATGCTCTGCACTGTCAGCACATAGCCCAACCTGGGGTTCCAACTCACCTACGGCAAGATCATGACCTGAGCTGAAGTCAAGAGTCAGACACTTAAATGACTGAACCACCCAAGCTCCCCAATGGTCTAAGTTTTATACACATTTACAATTACTGCTGGAACATATAGGAATCGGCAGAACTTTGGTCAGAGATCTAGAGAATCCCAAAGATTCTTCAGTTTTTTTCCTTCATTCATTTGTGAAATGTTGAAACCACATAGCACAACAGGAAAGAAATTAATTAAAAAAAAAACAAAAAAAAAAAAACAACGTAGTGTGTAATTTGATTACCTTCTTCACTGACCAAATATTTTAGCGGTTTATCATGCTGTTGTATTATTGGCAGTTCCTTTTCATTACTGAATAGTGTTCACTGCACGGCTCTACCATATTTTGTATACTTCTTCACTAGCTGATGGACATTTGAATTATGTACAGTTAATGGTCATGCTGAATGATGCTGCTGTGAACATTCATGTACAAGTCTTAGTGTGGAGATATATTATCATTTCTCTTGGATTGATACTAATGAGTTGAATTGCTGGGTTATATGTTAAGTGTATGATAGCATTTTGAAAGTGGTGCTATGTTACATTTTCATAAGCAATGTACGAGAGTTCCTGTTTTTCCACCACCTCACCAAAACTTGGCATTGTCTGTCTTTTTAAATTTAGCATAGAATTGTTCAAAACATTTTCTCATGGGTCATAATTTCTGTAGGGTCTATAGAAAGAGTATCCCATTCATTTTTGATACAATTCTTATCATTTCCTTTGTTTGTTTGTTTGACCTATTGATTGGCTAGGACCTTCAGTACGACATTGAATTCATATTAATTTAAATTGGTGATAATAAGGGGCGCCTGGATGGCTCAGTAGGTTAAGTTTCAGGCTTTGGCTCAGTTCTTGATCTCACAGTTCATGAATTTGGGCCCTATATTGGGCTTCGCATTGATGGTGCAGGGCCTGCTCGGGATTCTCTCTCTCTCTCTCTCTCTCTCTCTCTCTGCCCCTCCCCCATTCTCTCGCTCAAGATAAATAAACTTAAAATATGTTTAAGTTTTAAACTGGTTATAATGTCACTTCTTCCTGATTTCAAAGGAATAACTTTTAGCATTTCACAGTTCAATATGTTGTTTGTTCTAAAATATTGATAGGCGGGCAACTTGGTGGCTCAGTTGGTTCAGTGTCCAGCTTTGGCTCAGGTAATCATCTCATGGTTTGTGAATTCAAGTCCCACACAGGGCTCTGAGTTGACATTGCAGAACCTGCTTTGTATCCTGTCTCCCTCTCTCTGCCACTCCCCAGCTTGGCGCTCTCACTCTCTCTCTCTCTTTCTCTCTCTCTCTCACCAAATAAGTAAACATTAACTTTTTAAATAATTATTTAAAATATTTATAGGTAATACTTTGGGTGTTAAGATACAATTAGGTTGGGGCCCCTGAGTGGCTCAGTCGGTTGAGCATCTGACTTCAACTCAGGACATGATCTTGCCATCCATGAGTTCAAGCCCCGAATCGGGCTCTGTGCTAACAGCTCAGAGCCTGGTGCCTACTTCAGATTCTGTGTCTCCTTCTCTTTCTGTCCCTTCTCCGCTCACACTCTGTCTCTAAAAAGTGAATAAATGTTAAAAAAATTTAAAAAATAAAACACAATTAGGTTCATTTTCAAGATTTTATTTAAATTCCAGTTAGTTAACATACAATGTAGTATTAGTTTCAGTTATAGAATTTAGTGATCCAACACTTACGTACAACACCCAATATTTTGGCTAAGATCAAGTGTAGTTACAATTAGGTGATAACAAGTCATCTATGCATGCCATAATGTATTTTTTATTACAAGCTACAAATTTACCACTAAGCACTGGTATACTTTTTTGATAAATACAATTTTTATAGTTTTATTTTCATTTATTCTCTATTTTCTATTAAGATTTATTTTCGCTTTTTATTTTAAAAAGTTTTTAAATTACCATATATTTGAGATTGAAAGGTATTTTTTTATTTCTACTTTAACTGAATTATCATCAAATTAGCTATTCCGAGTGGTGCAGATAATTTGGCACTCGTTGAGGATAAAGTTGTGGCATTGAATAAGATGAGTTCTTTTAGGTAACTTCTTACTCACAAGCTGATGAGTGTAGCGATTTTTATATCTCCATAGTTTTCTGCTTATTATTTTGGATCAAATCCTCTATATCTTTCTATATGCATACCCATTCGGATTTATAAATGTTTCAGTGTTGCAAATTCTATCAATTTTAATAATTTTAAGAATGAGAATGGCTCTTGTATTAAGTCTATTTTGTTTTACGTGTACATGTATATATTTATATAACATGATATATGCCATATATATAATTTCTTCAAATATCACTGCATTTTGACTGTTAGGTGCATCTTCTGTAAAAAGCACATATCAGTAGATGATATATATTCACCAAAACACATTCAAAATGTTCAAAGCAGCTTAAATCATAATATCCTTAAACAGGAGGTGGCCTGAATGTCTAGCAAAAAGATACTGGATCCGGTGTCACGTACCAGGCAGTGAGATACTATAAATGAATGAAAAACGATCAGAATATAGATAAAATATGACGATTGAATCTCACAGACTTGGTAATGAGAAAACAGACACTTAAGACCACAATCTGCTTTGCTATTTCTCTACAAAATCAAAAAATAGGTAATTTAAATCAACTTTTTAGATGAAGATAGCGATGGCTTTCAAAAGATGATGATTCTTAAATAGGTCTAAAGAAGGCTTGCGGTATGGTATACTGGTAATTTGTGACTTAATCTGATTGTTGATTACATGATACTGCTCATTTTAATGATCTACCCATTCTACACATGAAAATTATTTTTCTTCAAGTAATAAAATTGTTCGGTCTTCTTTTTGTTTTTTGTTTTTGTTTTTGTTTGCATGTGTATGAGTGTGTGTGTGTGTGTGTGTGTGTGTGTGTGTGTTTCTGGTAGAAGGAGAAGGAGAGAGAGAGAATCTTAAGCAGTCTCCGCACCCAGCATGGAGCCCAACGCGGGGCTCAATCTCTGGACCATGAGATTATGACTGAACTCATGGCCCGAACCGAAATCAAGGGTCTGATGCATAACTGAGGCAGCCACCCAGATGCTGGTGAAACTGGTCATTTTAACTACTTACTCTTTCGACATTTCACTGACAAATGTTTTCTGATGTTTTTTCAAAAGATAACATCACATCTTGCAATATTTTTGTTTCTTCATTAGTAGCTGCTGTGATAGTAAGTTGTCCAATTTCTCTTTGCTATAAAAATTCTAATTTTATCTCCCTCATCATTCTTCCTGCTCTTTATGCTTCTTTGCTCACTTCTGTCAAAATTTTCATACCTCCTGTATCACACTTGCCTAATCTAAAACTCTTTCAGTGTTATAACTATCTTCCTTTCATAAAATTCCAGTATCCAATCCCTTCTCTGTTATAATTGCTGTTTCTTTTCTTATTTTTTATTTAAAAAAATTTTTAGCATTTCGTTATTTCTGAGAGACAGAGAGAGACAGAGTACGAGCAGGGGAGGAGCAGAGAGAGAGGGAGACACAGAATCTGAAGCAGGCTCCAGGCTCTGAGCTGTCAGCACAGAGCCTGATGTGGGACTCAAACTCACAAGCAGTGAGATCATGACCTGAGCCGAAGTTGGACACCCTACTGACTGAGCCACCCGGACACCCCAAAATTGCCATGTTTCTTAAGTGATCTTAATTTTAAAACTATTAAGCATGAGCAAAAGACTTTACACTAAAGCTGTAAGGTTTTATCTGGTTCCAGTAGAAAATCTTTTTCAGAAGACTCTTCTTCATTTAGTTACGAGATGACTTAATTTAAGTATTGTGCTACAAGGTACTTTTTAATTAATAAACTTTATTTTTTAGAGAAGTTTTACTTTCACCACAAAGTAGAGTGGAAATTACAGAGATTCCATATACCACCACCACTGCACCACCCCCGGCTTCCTGGGATAAATCTCTCTCTCCAAGGTGTTACGTTTGTTATCAGTAAATGAATCTACATTGACACATAATTATCCCCCAAAATTCAGTTTACATCAGAGTTCATCCTTGGTGTTTTACATTTTGGGTCGGCTTTAGCTCAAGCGTTTCTTCACCGAGTGGTTGTTTACATTCTATGGCTTTTGACATGTATAATGACAATATCCAGTTTCACTACACTAAAAATCCTTTGGGTTCCACCTATTTATTCCTCTCCTTTCCCTAATCCTTGGCATCCGCTGACTGATCTTTTTGCTGTTTCCATAGCTTTGCCTTTTCCAGAATGTCATGTACAGGTGGTCCCCAACATACGATGGTTCGACTTATACTTTTCTAACTTTACAAAGGTGCAAAGATGCTATACAGGCAGTAGAAACTATACTTTGAATTTTGAATTTGAATCTTTTCCTGGGCTAGTGATATGAAGTATGATACCCTCTCATGATGCTGGGCAGAGGCAGCAAACTGCATCTCCCAGTCAGCCAATCGAACACAATGGTCAATGCTCAACACACTTATAACCATTTTGCGCCTGTACGGTCATTCTGTTTCTCACTTTCAGTATGGTATTCAACAAGTTACATAAGATATTAAGTACTTTATTATTATAAATAAGCCTTATAGTTGATGACGAGGCTAATGTAAGTTTTCTGACCACAGTTAAGGTAGGCTAGGCTAAACTATGAAGTTTGGTAGGTTGGGTGTGTTATATGCATTTTTGACTTAAGATTTTTTCAACAGATGATGGGTTTATTGGGTTTATTGGGACATAACCCCAGTTGCAAGTCGAGGAAGACGTGTAGTTGAAATCACACAAAAGATAGCCACTTTACATTGGCTTTTTTCACCCTGAAATATGCATTTAAGTTTTCTGCATGTATTTTCTTACCTTAATAGCTCAGTTTTTAGTGCCGAATCTTATTCCATGCTCCACATGTACAATAGTTTATTTATTTATTCACTACTGAAGGACATCTTGGTTGCTTCCAAGGTCTGGTGATTATGAATACAGCTGCAATGAATATCCGTGTGCACCCAAAATGCATTTTGTATTTTTTGGTTTTTTCATTTACTTTGCGGTTAGATAACATCTTATTTATCTTTGGCGAGTTCTCTCTCTCTCACTCTGTCATTGCAGTAGGAAAAGTCTTCAGTTATGGATCCAATGACCAACCATTTACTTACCAATTTTAGGCAAGTAACAGTGAGTCGACACTTAAATTTTAATATATATAGTCTCTTAAGTTAATGGGAAATGTTGTTAAACTCTCTCCAATAGGTGGAATACCAGCGTGTTGCAGCATTCTGAGGTCTAGACTTTCATTCTGTCTTCACTACGTATTCTTACTGATTTCAATGGGACATCAGGAGAGCTGACACCCAGGAATTGCTTAAAAGCAGATTCTACTCTAAATATTTATTTGTTTGCACAACTGATTTCTGTATAAACCAGAGGATGTATATATGAACGTTGTACATGAAATTTAAATTAATTCACTTTAGATTTAATTAATCAATCAATTAAAATTAAATTAATAATTTAATTAATCTAATTTTAGATTATAGCTTTCTTTTTTAGATTTCAACTTCTGAACCTCCCAAGAAAGTCTGTCATTGTGTGGCCTGGCCCCTAAGTTCAAAGTTTTAAGAAAATTATCATTAAAATATTTTCCATTATAATTCACTAATCAATATACCATTGGCTTATTTGCTTTGGCCCAATTGTTTATTTTCATGTAGGTTACCCTACATATACCTGACAAAATTAACTTAGTTACCAATTGATTTTGGCATGCAGGAATTAATATTTTCTTAGTGATTACTTTAAACTTGTAGCCCTATTGCTTGCATTCATTCCAGTCACAAGAGTGATGGTTTACAAAATCGATGAGATAGTCCCTACTTTTTTCATTCACACCTCCCTCTTTTTTTTCTCAAAAGTTGCTTAGCCAATAAGCTTCTTCAAATTAATTGTGTGCTTCCCTTGAAAATTATGTTTGACACCAAACTTTCCTCATCGTGTTTCTCATCTCTGAGTTTCTCAGAGTGTAGATTAGGGGATTGAACATAGGGGCAATGATGGTGTAAAACAGAGCAAATATTTTGTCCTCAGGAAAAGTAGTAGGTGGTCTAAGGTAGATAAAGATTACTGGCCCAAAAAATAAGATGACCACAGTGATATGAGACCAACAGGTAGAGAGGGCTTTGCGTCTTCCCTCAGCTGAGAGATTTCTTAAAGTGAATAATATAATACCATAAGAAACAAATAAGACAATAAAGGTAACTAAGGCGACCATACCTGAAAAGGCAATCACCAGGATACCAGTGATGTAGGTGTCAGTACAGGCAACTTTTAGCAAAGGAAAAATATCACAAAAGTAGTGATCAATTTCATTAGGACCACAGAAGGGCAAACCGATCGCAGTAGAAAAGAGAGGAAAAGCATGGACGGCCCCACCAGCCCAAGCTGCTAAGACTAGGAGATTGCATCTTGTTCTGTTCATGATAATCACATAGTGGAGAGGTTTGCAGATTGCAGCGTAGCGATCAAAGGCCATGGCGGTAAGAATGAAGATCTCAGTGCCTCCGAAGAAGTGCATCGTAAAGACCTGTAACATGCAGTTACTGTAGGAAATGATTTTTCTTTCAACCAGCAGGTCAGCGATTAACTTGGGTGTAACAGTAGAGGTGTAGCAGATGTCTATTAAGGATAAGTGGCTGAGGAAATAGTACATCGGTTGGTGAAAAAGAGGGCTGCATCGAACGGAGATGAGGATCAGAAGGTTTCCTGCCAACAAGGCAACGTAACAGAATAAGAAGAGGACAAAGCAAAATGCTTGTATGTTCTGGTCATATGAAAGTCCTAGAAGAATGAATTCTGAGATGTTTCTCTGGCTTTTCATGTATTTGAGTTTGGTGTATGCTTTCACAAGGACTAATGTTTCTGAAAGAAAGAACACATAATTGGAGGCAAGAATTAACTGTATGAACACAATAATACAAAATTCATTAAAATATATGCTGACAGAAATAGAATTAATAACAATTATTCTTGATTTATTGAATTAGGCTTCCTTTTATAATGTTGTCTTTTATAAATCTATCAGGAACTAATTTTATAATGACAGTAAAGAGAATAATTATATATTTTATGCAACATTACTAGCAATTGCCTAAAATATTTAAATATATTTTGAAAATAAAGCATTTTATTACCCTTAATTATGTATTGATTAGCACTAATTATGTACTTAATTATGTAAAGACTGCTAATTATATTATTTAGTCTAATTGACCTAAAACAAAAAAAAATTTCCTATATTTCTCAATTCTTGTAACTTACTGATAAATCAACTTTCCTTCTTTTAAAGTTATTTGAATACACTTCCTTAATTTTCTGTAAATGAATTCCAAAGAAATTCACATTTGTTTAAACATCCAGATTGAACTCCTGGACTTTAATTTGTGTAGAGCATACTACACATTGCTTTGTGGTCAAACGTTGTCAATGGGTCGTGTTAAACAAATGGAATTACTCTTATATTAAAAATAAAAGAGTGGTTGAAAACTATACAGCAAAAGAAAGATATCACTTAATGACTAGAATTTTGAAAAATATTCAGGAAACCCAGTCATTTCTCATATTTATATTTCATGAGTTAAATACAATTTTAAAACTATATACTGTCAGGACATCTGCATGGCTTCATGGGTTGACCAACCCACTCTTGATTTCAACTAAGGTCATGATCCCAGGGTCATGGGATCAAGCCCCACATCGGGTCCATGGTGACTGTGGAGCCTGCTTAAGATTTCCTCTCCCTCGGGGAGCCTGAGAGGCTCAGTCGGTTATGTGTCAGGCTTCAGCTCAGATCATCACCTCACAGTTCATGAGTTAGAGCCCTGCATCAGTCTCTGTGCTGACATCTCAGAGCCTGGAGGTGCTTCAGATTCTGTGTCACCTTCTCTTTCTGCACCTCCCATATATAGTGATTGAAGTTTGTGATACCAATTGATAAAGGAAAGATAAGCTTGTTAAATTGCCCAAGTATATTTGAATCATGCATATTTCAAGGCTTATGTGAAAAAATTCATGTTTTAATTATAAAATAAAGATCACGGGTCAATAAAAGGAGATAATACAGAAAATAACTTGAAGACAAACTTCATGGTGAATTAGCACTCAGTAGTATTTGTTACAATAATAAATAAATGAAAAATTCAGGAATTTGCATCTTTGTATCTAACATATATCTTAAAACATTCTTTAGTCAATGCAAAATGAGTGCATTTCCAAGAGCTATTTTACCCACTATTGAGGAAATACCTGATTCTAGTGGGTTTACAAAAGCTAACACCCCTTCCATCTAAGTCTTGATCTAGAGCAACAGTCATATCTGGCCCCCAGATGCGTATTAAAAAAACACAAAATTCTTTTGTTGTAATATTGCTTAGAAACCATCATCTCTAGGGGTGCCTGGGTGGCTCAGTCACTTAAGCATTTGACTTTGTCTGGGGTCATGATCTCACGGTTCATGAATTCGAGTCTCATGCTGGGCTCTATGCTGACAGCTCAGAGCCTGGATCCTGCTTCGGATTCTGTGTCTCCCTCTCTCTCTGCCCCTCCCCTGCTCATGCTCTGTCTCTCTCTCTCAGAAATAAATAAACATTAAAAAAAAAGAAACCATCAAAAATGGTTTAGTGACTCAAAAATTTAATACCTATGTATTTATAATCTTTGAGAAGATTTTAGATGGCAAACAGTTGACAGCTATGGTATGTTTTAAAATGGCCTATACTCTAAAACATCCATTCTATTTTAAATCACTACTCAAAATGCTACACTCATAAAGGTAGAAATTTTCAATTTGTTCCTACTTTGCCTTCAAAATCACTAACAAGGCTTAGTATCCCCTTTTTATAACAAAGTAAAATAATTATGTCAGAGTGTCTGGCGGTTAGCAGTATCTAAGGAGTACAGAGAAGTTTCAGGAGTGTAAGGGGCATTGACCCACCTTCTACTTGTTGCAACTGATACTACTCTTTGTTCAGGAGGTAGAAATAATGTTAATTTTCAGATACACTTATTGACATAAAACAAATTGACTTACAGGCAGCCATTATTTAAGTAGACTGTGAACGATATACGTGTGGAAATCATGTGACCAATTCAAATCTCTGATTCTAGATAGAAGACACATATCAAGAGAATCTAAGTCATGTCTCAGGTTTGAAAAGTAACACACTATAAATGTTAAAAGACAGAAATCCTGTTTCTTCCTCAAGCTGGGGCTATATTTCAAGGGAGAGAGCTGAGAGATGCCATGAAGGGTATCAGTAAAAAGACTGTTTTGATTCCTCATCTGAGTAGAAAAAAAATATGCAAGATAATGGGTTAACAGACACCCCATCTGTCTTTTGAGTATTTCTGTAAGTAAAGAGGGAATATTTAAGATAGATATGTATTCTAGAACTCTCTGATTCTAAAACATTTGAAATTCTTTGCCTTCAGTCTTACAAAATTGTGAATTCCTCATCAAGCTTTCTCCTTGTTTTCTGGGGTGCCTGGATGGCTCTGGTGGTTAAGCATCTGACTTCAGCTCAGGTCATGATCTCACGGTTTGTGAGTTCAAGCCCAATATCACAGCTCTGTGCTGACAGCTCAGAGCCTGGAGCTTGCTTCAGATTCTGTCTCTCCCTCTCTCTCTCTCCACATCTCTGTCCCTTCCATACTTGAACAGGTGCTCTATCTCTCAAAAAAAAATAAAAATAAATAATAAACTTTTATTTATTTATTTATTTATTTATTTATTTATTTATTTATTTATTTATTGAGAGAGAGAGATAGAGCACTAGCTGGAGAGGGGACAGAGATAGAGAGGGAGACACAGAATCCGAAGCAGGCTCCAGGCTCTGAGCTGTCAGCACAGAGCCCAAAGCGGGCTCGATCTCACAGATAGCGAGATCACGACCTGAGCCGAAGTCGGACGCTTAACCGACTGAGTCACTCAGACACCCCGTAAATAATACACTTTTAAACAAAAAGATTCCTGCTTGTTTTCTAGATCATCGCAATTTAATCTACAATAACTCACAACCCCGCCCATGCTGTCTGATCATTGCTGTTAGCAGGGGTGAAAGAGAAGTGGGAAAAAATCAGTTGAGGAGAATTACTGTCATAAAACAATATAGTGATACTAAAGAAAAACTGAAATCGCGGCGGATAAATAAAGGACTTCAGTGTGATCAGGTAAATGGCAACTTCAACAATCTGTTACTGAAACTCTGTTAATATCATAATCGACTGATCATCATAGCATGTTTCTCTACAAAAATGTATTCAAGCGATTACTTTATTTTTGGTATTATTGAATCCGAATTATGTGTACCTTTTGGATTATGTTGCCCATAAAGGAATAGAAGCTGTTATATGTAAATACGAATTGTTACCACATGTTCATAGTTTCTCTTAGCGTCACAGAATGTAGATCAACTTACCTTGGTTGACCCAGATAAAACTATTCGAGGATGGCAGATGTTTTGAAACATAAGGAAATTATTTCTCTCTCTTGGGGCACCTGGGTGGCACCTGAATTCTACATATTCAAGCAGAAGCTGGTCTGTTTCTTAATAGTAATACGGAGGATGCCTTTAAGCATGAGTTGAGGACACAGTGAAGTTCACTGCCCACTTGAAAATGCTTTCTCTAACTCTACTTGTGTTCCCCAAAACGGGAATTTTGCTTGTAGTTAATGTACATTTAAAACTAAATTACGCTAAAGCATCTTTATAGTAATTTAATTGTCCATGCTGCAGAAGAAGTTATAGCCTTTAGAATGAAATTCTGTAGAATAAATATAAAGAACACACAAGTGGGATGCCTGAGTGGCTCATTTAGTTAAGTGTCTGACTCTTGATTTCAGCTCAGGTCATGATCTCACAGTTTCTTGAGCTGGAGCCCCAGGTTGGGGTCCGTGCTGTCAGCTTGAGACTTCCCGTCTCTCTCTGCCTCTCCCTTGCTTGCACTCCCTCTTTCTCAAAACACAAAACAAACAAACAAACTTACAAACACACCCACACACACCATTAGCCTAGCATATGTATTGCGGGACCAATCCCAAACCAAGGTGACAAGGGTAACTCACTAACCATGAGATCTGAGTGGCTGTCAGGCTAGTTTTGACACAAATCACGAAGCATTCCGACCTCAGATACTCACTCTGCCAGTTCGTCTCTGACACAAAAATCTGGAATAAGTTGCAGAGAATTTACAAACCTGTAATTCAAACACATTCAGATTAATTCTCTGCAAATATTTTGAAATTTTCAACACGTCTTAAACCTTCTACCGTTTACAAGGGAAGTGGACTTCAAATATTCAATCCGACTCAGTGATGAAGTGAATATTCAGCCCCGTGGAAAGCGGGCTAGGAATTTTGAATGCTGATTCGTCTTCTTAATAATAGCTCAGAAGAAAAAGCAAGCAAAATGTATTTTTATATTCTTGCAAAAACGAACACAGCTATTAAGGTCTAGGGACCATCCATTTATTTTATGTCTATGCCTGTGGACTATTTGGTACAGAGGAACAGAATACACACTGATGTGGCAAGAATTAATAGGTCTTTGAAAGCTCTATGTAATTACATTCCCAAAGGCATGTCTAGACAGATCTTGGTGCAAGTACTGCAAAGCCACTGTCCATAGTTAATGTGCTCGGTGCTCTTGGGTTTACACTTTCCGTATTTGCCTATTTGGAATAAAATTGGCCCTTTTCCCCTGCAGGCCCAAAAAGGCTATAGTCAGAGCAATTCGTGAAACTCTGACTGTCCTGTGCTCACTCTGCTTTCTGAAGAACAGGAAGGACATGTTAGCCTATAATTGGATCAGGTTAGCTTTCAGGAAAATCTGAGATGAGGTAGGACAAAGAGAACCAAAGATGGCCACTTACAGTCCTTTGGGGGGAATTACCAAGATCCCTGATGCGCAGAGTGAGTAGATAAATAAAATCAATGACTTGTGATATCATACTTAGTATGAGGTTACCATTGATGGAATACATGGTTGAAAAATGGAAAACAAAAGAAAAGATAAGAGTAAACATCTCCTCCTCATAACCTGACAAGGAGGAAAAGCAAAATGATATGGAAAAATCAGAGGAAGGGAGCAAAGAACAACAAAGCTTTCATTGTATTTAACATCTGGTTCTTTCCCTGCTCACTGACTCCTCATGTGTTGTTCAGACTCAGTCTCATCTGCATGCACCAAAGCCAGATGGTCTGTCTCTACCATTCATGTAACATTTTCTCATGTGAGGAAATGTCAGAAAATCAAATTTTATAATATTTAATCTGTTTCAGGTCAGACAACTTAGCCAAATATTAACAAAAATAGACTGAGAGATTATTGGCTGGATTAAGTTCATCATATTATTCAACACTTCTGATAACACATATTTTGACACAAATATTATTAGCTTTACTGGTAGATAAAAACACAGAACTTTCTAGACGTTAAATAACTAGCTCAAATAGTCAGTAAAGATCTGGAGCAAGAAAATGTGTTATTCTAAGTTTAGTCTTTGCTTCCAGGCTTTAAGAGTTTAAGAACCCTGAATAAATGAAAGATTCTAGAACTTAAACATAAAGGACATTAGAACCCAGTGATTACAGCTAGTTTACTTCAATGTTCTACCCAGTGTCGATCAAGCTGTACTCAAGAGCTAGCCTGTACCAGTCTACAGGAGTAGATAGCTGGTCACATCTCTCACCTTGCCCTCTACGCACCCTCAGAGACAGCTATTAATTGCATTTACATCTTCCACTATTTCATTCGTTTCTTTTTATATACTAGTTCTCCTGCATAATGTTAATTTTGGTGAAGTGCAAATCGTCTTTTTTTTATGGACGCTTTTGCTCCACATATTTAGAAAAAATTTTTCTCCAATTTAAGGTCACAAAGACATTCTATGTTTTATTCCATATGTCTTTTATCTTTATATTTCATATAACATTCATATTACATCCATACATCTAGTCTTCCTAAATAACATGACATCACGAGTGTGAATTATACGTAAGACATGGACCCTCGAGTGTGGGGGTAGGGAATCTGAAGCAGAAGAATAGCTGAAATAAAGCCACAGGGCTGATAGATTCTGGAGTATGTTTGGAAAATAGAGGTGGGCCCAGTGTAGCTGGATGAAAGTCTCTGGGCATAGGGATACACGGAGAGAAAAGCAAACAGAAGAAATATAACACCATGAGTTTCTGGTAACTATGTGCCATGCTAAAACTTCACATATGTTAACCAAAGTAATATTACATCTTTATGAAGTACAATATATTTTTTAAAAGAGAGACTAATATAATTAAACCAAATTGCCAAGACTCAGAGATAAAAGCTAACTGCCAGTAATCACCAAGATCTCCTCGACCCTAAAGCTTATCATTGTAACACCACACTTTCTGCCAATGGAGTGACTTCTGAGATTGGCAAATTAGACTCAAATAATTTATGGAAGATTTCTGACAAACAAGCAGGAAGGTTGGATTTTATTCCAAGGAAGATAGGATTCCTCGCAAATTTTTGGCAAGGGAGTGATAGGATCAGAGATGTGCTTCAGGACATTTCTAGCTTCCTCACATGCAAGTGGTCACACAAGGAACGAGTTGGATCTTTTAAGGTGCAGATTGTAATCTGATCCACAGGAACTTGATTCCTTGACATCAGTCGCAGGTAATTTAGCCCAAGTGTCCAAACAAAGCTTGTATACTATCTACAACATCTCAAATGATAAATGGCTTTGGTACACAGGATCAAAAGTACAATAAATATCACTCATATACACGAATTCTGACTGGGCCATTTTAGACCAAGTCTTCAACATGGTGCTTTTCATCCCGTGTTTCTCAGGGTAGAGGTGAGAGGATTCAGCATGGAGGCAATTACCGCGTGAAACAGAAAGATTTCCTTATCTTTCTTCTCACTCCCCACAGGTAGAGCATCAATAGAGATAAAGGGGACAAAGAATAAAACTACCGCCATTATGTGAAAGTTGCAGGTAGAGCTTTGCCTTACCCTGCAGAGGAGTGGGCCCTAGGATTCAATCATATGAGTGTGTAAGAAGCCACCAGGGCAACAAAAAAGGCTGCCACCCACATGCCTGAATTAGCAATCACGAAGACACTAACACAAATATTTTTGCATACCTGTTTCAAAAGGGGCTTCACATCACATATGTAGTGATCTATCTAACTAGGACCCCAGAAAGGTAAGTTGAGCAAATTTGGTTTAAAAAAAAAAACACATTAAATAAAAGGTAGAGTTTGAACTTTTAAATGTGGCAATACTTTTGTTTTATTAGTAACTTGACAAACTGATTATCTGTCCAATTCCTCTCTGGTATAAAAACTCTATTGAATTACATCGCCCTCATAAACTTCTTTTCTCTTCTATCCTTCTGTATATAAGGTCTTTATAATCCATGTAATTTTAGTATTGCATCTACGTGAACTAAAAGTCTTCATGTATTTTCATTATCATTCTATTTATATAATCTGGTTACACAATATCTTCCATCTTTATGATATTTCTTGTTTTTAAAGAAAGCATTTATTTTTGCATCTTATTAGAGGTAAAAATAAACACATTTCATCAAATTTGTTTCAGATATCTTCTAGAGAATATTTCTCAAGCTCTCCTCGTCATGTTATTTACAAAGATGATTTGTCATGTCCACTCATTTCCGTGATTTGTATCACAGGGTGTTTGGATTGAAGTTTGTTTGAATTCATTTCTTCTGTAAATAATAAAGACTCTGGACCCAATGAACAGTGCCATTCCTACTAATTTCTGGCATTTTATGATTCAGTTCCTTTATGGATGTTTTTAATGGACCAATATGTAGAAAAGCGGTGAGTGTGTTTTTAATATCTTGAATAATTGATTTCACTCTATCTTTACTAGTTAATTTTTTTATTATTAAAAAAATTATTTATTAATTTTGAGAGAGAGAATGAGAGAGAGTGAGCACAGTAGCAGGGTAGGTGGCAGAGAGAAGAGACAGATTCTCCAGCAGGCTCCACACCAACCACCCCAGAGCCCAACACAGGGCCCAAACCCACAAAGGGTAAGACCACAGCCAGATCTGGGACCACGTCAGTCACTCAACCGACTGCACCACCCAGGTACCCCTTTGCCAGTTTATTTTTATTTCCAATGTGAAGTCCAGAGAGTTAAAACCACAGAATCACTTTAAATCAGATTTTATTATGTATACTTCTTGCTATGTAATTAATTTCTACATACCTCTCGAGTTCATTTAGGTGAAGATCCTATCATAAGCCAAAACTTGGTCTTAAAATCATGGAATTTAACTGCCCCTTTGCCATACAGAGTGCCTCATCATGTAGTCTAGCCACCAAACATGAATTTTCTAGTCCATTATTTCTACAATTTTCTTTTTCACATACAATTCTCAGCTCATATAACATCATCTTATGCATATAACTGATTTTGTGCATGTCAACCTGTTCATACCATTTCAAAGCCTGCGAAATGAACTAAGCTTTAAGCTTATATTTTGTATGGATGAATTAATATTTCTTTGTAGTTACTATTAAACTCCAAGTCCTACTTCTGTCACTCATAAAATGATACCAGTTGAAAAATTACTCTATGAGTTGGTTTCCTCTCCCCGCTATCCACATCTAGCACCCCCTCTGTTTTGTTAAAAAGATATTGAGCTCTGATGTTTGACACCAGACTTTTCTCATAGCATTTTTCATCTCTGAGTTCCTCAGAGTGTAGATTAAGGGATTGAACATCGGAGCGATGATGGTGTAAAATAGAGCAAATACTTTATCCTCAGGGAAAGTGGTTGGAGGTCGAAGGTAGGCAAAGATCGAAGGCCCAAAAAATAAAACTATCACAGTGATATGAGACCCACAGGTAGAGAGGGCTTTGCGTCTTCCCTCAGCTGAGTGATTTATTAAAGTGAGTAATATAATGACATAAGAAAAAAATAAGACCACAAATGTCCCTAAGGGAACCATTCCTGAATTGGCAACCAAAAGGACACCGGTAACATAGGTATCAGTACAGGCAACTTTTAGCAAAGGAAAAATATCACAAAAATAGTGATCAATCTCATTAGGACCACAGAAGGGCAACCTGATTACCAGACAAAATTGAGGAAAGGAGTGGACGGCCCCACCAGCCCAAGCAGCCAAGACTAGGAGATTGCACCTTGTCCTGTTCATGACAAGCATGTAGTGGAGAGGCTTGCAGATGGCAGCGTAGCGATCAAAGGCCATGACTGTGAGGATTAAGACTTCAATCATTCCGAAGAAGTGCATGGTAAAGACCTGTAACATACAGTTACCATAGGAGATGGCTTTTCTTTCCACAGGAGGTCAGCAATGAATTTGGGTGTAATGCTAGAGGTGTAGCAGATGTCCATATAGGATAAGTGGCTGAGGAAATAGTACATTGGTTGGTGGAAAAGAGGGCTGCATCGAATGGAGATGAGGATCAGAAGGTTTCCTACCAAGAGAGCAGCATAACAGAATAGGAAGAGCACGAAGCAAAATATTTGCGTGTAATGGTCAAACGAAAGTCCCAAAAGAATGAATTCTGAGACATTCCTCTGGCTCTGCATCTGTTTCAGACCGGTGTATATTATAAACAAATCGGTTAAATATCTGAAAAGAAAAAAAAATGAATCTTGATAAAAAAAATTAGTTGCATGGCAACAGTAATTAAAATTTACCAAAAAGTAAATTGACCTCATCGAATAAGTCAGATTAATTATTCCTGATACATAGATTTATGCTTCTTTTTTATCTTATATTATTTTAAGTTTATTCATTTAATATTTCTGAGAGAGAGAAGAAGAGAGCACAAGCAGGGGAGGGGCAGAGAGAGGGAGGGAGGCACAGAATCTGAGGACGACTCCATACTGTGTCAGCACAGAGCCCAATGCAGGCCTTGAACTCACAAACCATGAGATCATGACCTGACCTAAAGCCAGACACATAAGCAACTGAGCCATCTAAGCACCCCTATTTCCCTTATTTCAGAAATCTATTGTAAATAATTCTATAATGGGAAAAATGATGTTAACTTTGCAACATTAACAATAATGACTATGGAACATTTAAATGTTCATTTGAAGATAAAGAAATTAACTATTGTTAATTGTATAAATTAGATAGCAAAAAGAGTATAATTTACGTCCTTTAAAAATTTTTGTGCACATTTTAAAATGTATGTTCTTATCCATAAGGTCAACTTTTTTTTTTTTTCCTTTCTGAATGGTCTGGACAAATTTCCTGTTTGATTTGGGAGTATCCTTGGGAATGAATATTTATTAAAAATATTTCAGTTTTTTCTCTATAGTTGAGTCTGTTTCTTGGTTTTCTCTCTTTTTCCTCCCCTATGTTCATCTGTTTTGTTTCTTAAATTCCACATATGGGGACTAAGGAAGGCACTTGTTCTGATGAGCACCGGGTGTCGTATATGAATGTTGAATTACTAGATCCTACTCCTGAAACTAACATTACACTGTATGTTAACTAATTGGAATCTAAATAAAAATCTTGAAAAATAAAAAACGAAAAAAATATATCATCTTGAACTGTTTAATTTGTTTAAAGGATGATTTTCCTTGCCCTGTCAAAAAACATACCAATTGACATTTTATACTAAAATAGTTTTAGGCACATTAAAAGCAAAGAATGGTTGAAAACTATGCAGCCAATAGACTGTCAATGAATTCAAGTTGTAAGAAATAAAGCCAATTTATTCATTTATCCCATTTACATTTTACAAGTTAAACTAATTAAAATGGTTAAAATTAATTGAAATTTGTGATGGCAAGTGATAAATGAAAGATAAAAAGAAATTGCCCAAGCATATTTGCGTTTTTCAGATTTCATGACTTTTCCTAGGAATTGCAGTATTTGATACACACTCTAGGCAATAAAATCCAAAAAGGAAGATCGTACAGAGTGTGACTTCAAGAGGGATTTGTTTCAACACTCAGCAACTAGATGTTGCATTAATGAATGGATCGAACACGCACAAACTTGCATCTCTTGGACAATCTTGAGAGACCATTGATGCAGAGGGAGATAGTGTGTGGGATGGAGAGGATGCGCTCCAGGAGTTGTTCTCTCCGGGGTTGAGGGATTAACTGAGACTCAATGAGATGCAAACACCCTTTCACACTTTCTACCTTTGTCTGACCCAATGTAGCAACCTTATCTGGGCACCCTGGATGAATATTTCAAAAACAGAGACCTTAGGGGCACCTGGGTGGCTCAGTTGGTTAAGTGTCTGACTTTGGCTCAGGTCATGATCTCACGGTTCACGAGTGTGAGCTGCGCGTCTGGCTCTCTGCTGTCAGCATAGAGCCCACTTCAGATCCTCTGTGCCCTCTCTCTCTGCCTTTTCCCTGCTTGCTGTCTTTCTCTTTCTCAAAAATAAATAAATAAATAAATAAATAAATAAATAAATAAATAAATAAATAAAAGCATTTTTTAAAAACCACCAAATACTACTGTAGTAAAATTATTTAGAAGTCATCAAATCCCATGACTCACAAATTCAAACTTTTGTCTTTAAGATGAGTTTAGATGATGAATAGGTAATTGGTGTAGCATTTACAATGGTCTATACTATAAGAAACAAATTCTATTTAAATTATCACTCAATCTCATTTCATCAAGAAGAAAAAGACTCAATCTGTTTCCACCGTGACTTACTATTGCTATAAGGCTTTCTAACCTCTATATTGTTCTTAACAAACCAAAAATGATTATCAGTTTCATAGTGATCAGCAGTGAACAGTTCTTAAATAGTGGTTAGTACTTTTATGATTTATTGATCGATTTTCTCCTTACCTTTTTACAGCTAATGCTGATCCCTAATTTAGGAGATAGCATACTGTTTACTTTACAGATAGATGTGTTTGCTTAAAACAAATTGACTTAAAGTTAATTGTTGGATACATGGGTTGATAAACAACTTAAAGTGGGTATCACTTCACATATCCAAACCCTTGATTTTCAATAAAAGAGACTCAGATCAAGATAATCTAAGTAACTTATTAACACCAGAAAGAAATATCCTGTGGAGGACAGATACCCTGATCCCCACTCAGTCAGGGGCTGTATCCCACACTTGTGAGCAGAGCAAGGAAATGGAGTGTCCTGGAGGCCAGCAGTGAGGGGAAACTCTCTGAATCTCATCTCTTTTTTAAAAGTATGCAAGGGGAGAGAGTACCAATCATCTAATCTGTGTTTATGAATATTTGGGGGGATATAAATATGTGATCCAGCATTCTTGATTCCAAATCATTTTGAAATAATTTTACATAGTTTTAGCAAAATGTGTATTCCTCCACATAGGATTTTGGCTCATTTTCTAGATTATCACAGATGTGTCATCCACAATAGCTCTGAATCTCTCATCCTGAAATCTGGGGAAAATGCTATTATAATCACTGCTGTTAGCTGAAGTAAAAGGGACATGTGAGTGCAGTCCAGTGAGAGAATTACTGTCATTGAAACACATAATATATTCTTGACCACATCTTCACGGTTTGTCAAATAATCGAAATCATAAGTGAGGAGAGGAAGGCATATTATGTACTCCCTCTAAAGGTGGTTACAATCATGGAACAAGAAAGATGTAGGAACATGGAGAAGTATAATCACTGAATGGTGAACTCTTTGGATTCAAGTTGTGTTTCTATAGGAGTAATAATCTGAACATAAAAAGAAAGCCAATTACCTAAATAATTCTACAATATTAAGTAAAATATGTCCTTATATTTACCTTATTTCACTTTAACTATAGTTATTTAAAATTGAAGCTTAGAGTTTAAAATCTGGGCAATCTGCCCCATGTTCTGCAAGAAGTCAATCACCCCATTTAAGTAAAGACACTATCCAAACATTTTTCTCACTAACTTCATTAATGTCTTCTTTTCTAATAGGCCAATAACTTTTAATAAGAACTCAGAAAACAGAATTAACTTTCTCTCCTTCCATATCATTTATGAACATTGAAGGTATTGCTAACCTCTTAAGGCTTCATGGCCCACATTTATAGAATCAATAAACTATTATATAATTCAAAAATATATGAGGAATAAAAAAATAATATGAAATACCCCAGTGTCATACATGGTTCAAAACCACACATTATCTTCATTTTACTTTTTCTCTTTTTTTGAGTGAGCTGTCTCTGTAATTGCCATGCATACATATATAGCCAATCTAACAAGGAAACAAAAAACCTGAAAATATCACAACATATGTTAATGAGGATGACCATGATAAATTTAAACTTGGAACAAGCTTTCAGTATAAAGAAATAAAATTATTCTAAACAATTGGTTGTCTTTCGTCATTTCTTTTTTTTTACTTTAAAACTTTTAATCAAAGTATAATATATAGAGAGAAAAGTATGTAATATATAAATCTGAATGGGCTAGGCAATGATTTATTTTAGATATTACCCAAAAAACACAGTCCATTAAGGATAAAATTGGTAAGTCGAACTCCATCAAAATTAAAGTTTCTGGTCTTTGGTCATTTCTTAAAACTAACCACTAGCCTGCAATTTCCCTGCACTATAAAAATACAAATTATTACTTTATTCTTTGGTTGCATTACATTAAAATGCTGCACTGTGTTTTGATTGTGCTATTAAAACAATAGGAATTATTGCTCTTAACATAGAGTTTCCACTGTAAGTTCAGATTTCCTCCCAATGATATCACCCAATGATATCAGAATATGGTCTACTATAAAGTTAGCTTAATTTAATCAAATAAATGTAGCCCATGATAGGTAGCAAATTGTTTAAAATTAGAAAATTACTCATCACTGGGATATGAAATCATAAAACGTGGGTTATTCTTTCATGAGAACACGGAGGAAAATATAAAAACACCAAAAAAGGACTCAATAAATTTCACTAAAACTTGAAGATTTCATTAACTTCAACTCAACTCTTCTTGTTCTCAAGTGGAATCCTGCTTGTGAATAATGTGCAATAAGACTAAAGTTAGCTACAGTATTTTTATAGTAATCAAATTATCTTATGCTGCTACAGAAAATACAGTGTAAGAATGAAATTAAATGGAATACATTTAAATCGTGTATAACCACCTCAAAGCAGTTGGAGCATTCTCCAAAGAAAGTGGCGTGGTTAATTCACTGATCCTTAGATCTCAGCGGCTGTAAGATTAGTTTTAAGTCAAATCAGGAGAGCTCCCTCCTGAGGTACTCACTCTGCGGATTCTTCCCCAGTATCTAAAGCTGAAATAAAAGACAGAGATTTATAAACCAATCATTCAAACATGTGTAGGTCAATTCTTTAAAATTATGTTGAGAGTCTCAGCATGTCTTAGTACATTTTATACACTTGCAAGAGGAGCGGAGTTTAAATATTCATTAATCATCAGGGATGTAAGAAGTAGATCATCAGACTACAAAAAGAAAAAGAAAAAGAAAAATTAAGTATTTTGAAATTCTTCCAAAAACAAACATACATTTTAAGTTTTAGAAGTCATTTATTTTATGCCTGTCCCTAAAGCAAAGTTGATTTGGAAGAGCAGAATATAACATATGACAACACAAGAATTTATAGGTCTTTGAAAGTCATAAGAAATTGTATTCCCAGAGGCATTTCTGACCACATCTTCACCAAAGGTCTCTGTGTTGTTCTCCATGGGACTGACCCTGGAGCCTGGGGGTGTTTTCTGGATATAACTTTACATCTTACCTTTTTTGCTTGTTTGTTTTTTTTTTTAAGTTTTTTTTTTAACGTTTATTTATTTTTCAGAGACATAGAGACAGAGCGTGAGCAGGGGAAGGGCAGAGAGAGGGAGGGAGATACAGAATCTGAAGCAGGCTCCAGGCTCTGAGCCACCAGCACAGAACTGTTTGTTTGTTTTTTAAAGAAAGAGAGAGTGAGGGGGAGTGGGGATGTGGGGGCTGGACAGAGGGAGAGGGAGAGAGAATCTTAAAGAATCTCCAGGACTAATGCAGAGCCTAAAGTGAGGCTTGATCTCAGGACCATGAGATCATGACCTGAGCCGAAATCATGGGCTGGATGCTTAACCGAGAAAGCTACCCAGGTGCTCCTTTACTTCTTATCTTTGTCTTAGCCTGTGTCCAGCAGTTTCTCTGGAGGCTCCACAATGTTCTATTCAGACAGAGCAATTCATAAACAATGCCTGCCTTGTGTTCATCATACTTTCTGAAGAAAAATAATATCACATGGAATAGCATTAGGCTAGTGTGGACTCAGAAAAAATTCACTGCAAATTAAAACATACAAACATTTATTTGGGCAATTAGTATTGCAATTTTGGGGGGCGCCTGAGTGGCTCAGTTAGTTTAACATCTGACTTCAGCTCAGGTCATGATCTCACGGTTCATGAGTTCAAGCCCCACGTGGGGCTCTATGCAGACAGCTCAGAGCCTGGAGCCTGCTTCAGATTCTGTATCTCTTTCTCTCTCTGCCCCTCCTCCACTTATGCTCTGTCTGTCTGTCTGTCTCTCTCTCTTTCTCAAAAATAAATAAACAACATTAAAATATTTTTAAAGAATTGCAAACTGTGGAATCCCAGAGATTCTGGTGGGAACCTAGATTGTGTTCCCAGGAAGAAGGAAAGGCAGAGTTATATAGGCAAAAGTCTATGAGTGTAATTCTCATTCAGATCCTCTATGCAAAACAGAGATTATAATTAGGGTCACTGGGATTGGCTGGATTAATATGCAAATGAAGGATTGGACAACCTTTAGAAGAAAGAATGCTGATGATTCAGGGGTCATGATGGAGGAGGAAGTTAAGTCCAGACTGAAGGCTTGCAGCTGTCTGAAAAGTTTAAAAATCTTCATGGTATCTTCAATTAGGATGTGCATAAATTATTCTTTACTTATTGCCTCCTGATCCTGTTTTTAAAAACAGACTCTCTTAAGTAGGCTTGCTTGCTCCATTTTGGAAATGTCCTTTCATAGTAGCTTCAGAAAAATCGGACTTGGGGAAAGACAATCAGAACCAAACACATGCCGTACAATCCAATATGCATCATTATCCAGAGTAACACACATGAGTAGAGTAGATAGATCAATACGATTAATGACCTGCCATATCAGGACTGGAACCCAAGTTACTTGTTGTCGGGGACTAATACTAATGAAATAGATGGTTGGGGAATGGAGGACAGAAGAAAAGGAAAGATACAAGAAGAAACAATCTGCTTTCAAAGTAGAGTAACCCTGAGGAAATAGGAGATTCTAGTATGTCAGAATGATGGATATCAGAACTCAGTGTTTTACTAGTTGTCCATTTCAATAAATGCATTTTGTGGATGAAGCTTCACTCATGCTGGCTTGTGTCAATACACAGAAGGAGATAGTTGCTCATATCTCTACCCATAACACAAAATCACACCAGGATACTCCTTAGAGATGTGTACAAGTGACTCATTTACAACCCCAATCCCTGCATTTGTCTCAGTTCTCTGCTGAAAATTGATTTTATTCTATTTATCCTTCTTTTCTAATCCCCTTCTAAAACCTTTTGTTTTAAGGGAACATGAGCTTATTTACAAAACTGAGATTCCAGGTATTTTTGAAGACATTAATTTACATGGGTTCATTGCTACAAAAGAAAGATTTAAAAAATGAAGATATAGTACTTCTTTGAATTGGCTCAATTTAACTAGAAAAACACATAAGAAGGAACACTAATCTAGGGCACAGGAATGTTTTCAAAGGAGTGAATGTACAGTTTCACAGAAACAACTACAACAACAAAAAAAAGAGAGAAGAAATCAGAAATACTTCTGGTCTATCCACGAGTCAGCAAAATCTTCTAGAATAAGAAAACATCAGGAGTGTGACTTATATGTAAGACGTGAACACTAACGCATACTGGGACAACATTATAAGCAGAGAAGAGAGAAGGAACGGTCATAGAGCTGATAGACTTTAGAGTATGTTTGGAGGATGTAGAGAAGTCCTATGCCGCTGGTCAAAAGCATCCAAGCAAAGGGAAACAAGTGAAAAACAAGGTGGGTGAAGAGGGAAAATATGCAACATGTTTCCAGGAGCCATACGCCCTGCTAAATCTTCCCGTATGTGAGCCAAAGTAACATTACGACTTTATAAAGGACAATATGACACATTCATAGATAACCATAAAAAGGGGATTTATGTATAATTAAAGCAAATTGTCAAGACATGGAGATAAAAACATACCAGAATCAGTAATCACCCAGCTTCTCCCTGTTCCCAAAACCTGTCATCATAACGCCGTGCTTTCTACCAATGTAGTGACTTCTGAAATTAGCGAATTCAGCAAAGACGAATTTTGGTAAACAAGTGAGAAGTTTGGACTTTATCGCAAGGAAAATAGGGTTCCATATACATTTTTGGAGAGATTAATGATATGATTAAGCATGTGCTTTAGAAAGGCATTTCTAGCATTCCTCAAACCCATGCAACCATATCTGGAACTAGCTGGAGACCTTAGAGTGCAGACTGCAATCTGAACTACTACAGTCACTTGCTTCTTTGGCTCTTTTATGTTAGAGGTCATTTGGTGAACTTCCCTTTAAAGAAAGCTATATGTTTTCTATAACGTCTCAAATGATAAAGGTTCTGTGGGCACAGGGTAAGAAGTGCAGTTAGTATCACCTTTACTTGAAATTTGAATGTGCCATTTTAGACCACAGCTTCTGCATGGCGACTTTCATCTCCATGTTTCTCAGGGTGTAGATGAGAGGATTCAGCATGGGGGCAATGACAGTGTAAAATACAGAGATTTCTTTATCCTTGTTCTCACTCCCCGCAGGTAGAACATAAATATAGATACAGGGCACAAAGAATAACACTACCACCATTATGTGAGAGCTGCAGGTGGAGAGAGCTTTGCGTCGCCCTGCGGAGGAATGGGTCCTAAGATTATATAATATTAGAATGTAAGAAGCCAGCAGGATGAGAAACACAGTAACAACCACCATCCCCGAGTTTGCAATCATTAAGATATTAACAACACGAATGTCTTTGCACACCAGTTTCAAAAGAGGCTTCACATCACATATGTAGTGATCTATCCGATTAGGACCACAGAAAGGCAAATTGAGTAGTACCAGCAGTAGAGCAATGGAGTGCCAAAAACCCACACCCCAGGCCATGCAGATCAACACGTGACACCTCTGTCGGTTCATGATGACCATGTAGTGCAGGGGCTTGACAATGGCAACATAGCGGTCACAAGCCATGGACACCAAGATGAATATCTCCACACCCGCCAGCAAGTGGGCAGTGAAGAGTTGGGTCATACAGTTGTTATAGGAAATGTTTTTTCTTGCTGCACCCAAGTCCCTGAGTAGCCTGGGGACCACGGTGGAGGTGTAGCAGAGATCCATGAAGGAAAGGTGGCAGAGAAAGTAGTACATCGGCTGTTCAATTAGATGGCTGCAGGTGATGGTGAGTAAGATGATGAAGTTGCCCATTAAGACAGCCAGGTAGCAGAGCAGGAACAAGAAAAAGAACAGTAGCTCCACTTGCTTATTTCCCCACAGACCCGTGAAAACAAATTCTGTGACATTGTTCTGAATTTCCATGGGGTTGAGGTGAGTCCAAGTTCAAACAGAAAGTTAATTCATCTGAAATGATACAGAACATATGACCTTTTCAACACCACATTTTAAGTTTTGGAGTATTAATACATTGAAAAAAGATGTAGGTTATAGAATTTGTCACATACTCAATCTTGAAATTCTTTCAGGTTAAGGACATCATTATATTTCAAATGATTTTTTTTCTTTATTCAAAGTTTTATTTACATTACAGTTAGTTAACATACAGTGCAATTTTAGTTTCAAATGTAGAATGTACTCATTCATCACTTATGTACACACCTGGTGCTCATCACATTGCCCTCCTTAACACCCATCACCCATTTAACCCATCCCCGCCCACCTCCCCTCCAGGAACCATCAGTCTGTTCTCTACCATCAAGAGTCTTCTTCCTGATTTGCGTCCCTTATGTTCATTTGTTTTGTTTCTTAAATTCCACATATGAATGAAATCATATGGTATTTTTCTCAGACTGACTTATTTTGCTTAGGACAGTACTCTCTAGTTCCATCCATGTCATTGCAATGTGACATTGCAATGTGTCATTGCAATGTGTATATATATATATACACACACACCACATCTTCTTTATCTATTCATCAGCCAATGGACATTTGGACTCTTTCCATAATTTGGCTATTGTTAATAAAGCTGCTATAAACATCAGGATGCATGTGTCCCTTTGACTCTGTATTTTTGTATCCTTAGGCTAAATATTTAGTAGGGCAATTGCTAAGTTGTTAGTAGTTCTATTTCTAACTTTTTGAAAAACCTCCATAGTGTTTTCCAGAGTGGCTGTACCAGTAGGAATTTAAATGATATTTAACGAAAGCATATTTTATGTTTGAAACTATTGTAAACATTTTGCATTTATTTAATTCATAACAGCCCAATGGTTACTGTACTGATACTCATTTTACATAGGTAGAAACAGAAAAAAAAGGGGTGTGTTCAGTTAATCCCACCAAATCATTGAGGTATAATGTAGCAACCAAAGATGCGAACCTGTTTCAGACGCCATTTCCATGCTCTTAAAATCTATGCCACATCGCCCACTGAGCAAATGGACTTCCAACTGCCTTCCACCTCCTTAAAAGATACGGGTTTATTCTATCTCTGCCATTTACTACCTGTATAACTTTAAACAAGTCCCTCCCCTTCTCTATGCTATATACAATTTATATATAATGCCCCAATCACACCCAAAGATTTTGTGTATCCAGTGAAACTAAATATATATTCCTGAAATAAGAACAAAATCAAGACTCTTAATCAGAGCAGAAAAATATCCTTAATTAGTTCATAATAGCTTCGGAGATTCTCCTTTTTCACAGGTTTGGTCAAGATTTAGAACATGGAGGGCACCTTGGTGGCTCAGTCGGTTAAGCGGTGGACTTCAGCTCAGGTCATGATCTCGTGGTCTGTGAGTTCAAGCCCCGCGTCAGGCTCTGTGCTGATGGCTCAGAACCTGGAGCCTGCTTCGGATTCTGTGTCTCCCTCTCTCTCTGCCCTTCTCCTGCTCACACTCTGTCTCTATGTCTTAAAAATAAATAAACGTTAAAAAAATTTAAATGGTTTTAAAAAAATATTTAGAACATGGAAATTCAGAGAATAGGGAATTGAAAACACAATTTGGGCATCTGAAAATGGGAACACAGTTTATATAAAAGCTATCTCTTTTTCCTAATCATTCTAAAGACACATATTAGAGGTTGCTGTTAACATGTTAGAAATACTGCGGAGAGGTAGTTGTTTTCTGTTACATATTGAAGAACTCAGTTTGACCCAAGAATGTCTTGCATATTTAACGATGTGTTTAGACCAGTGCAACCTTCTAGATATAGTAGACCCAGGAGAAGAGAGTGAATACGTTGAAACATCACTTTTTACCCATCACCAAGCATCCTCCCCAGCAAAATCATGATTTACCAGAAGACTATTAACACTATCAATATCTATGAATTATTTTAATGGTACCAGAGGGGGAACAATATGATGTAGTGGACAGATCCTCATCTGGTGATCATGAAGTGAGCATCCAGGTTCCCATGTGTTGTCAACTTTTTCTCGTTCACACTGAGCAATTCCTTCTCCCTGATCCTACTTCTTCAGCTGGTAAGTGGAATTTAAAAACCTGGATCCATTTGTCTTATGCCAAGAGCAAAATGAAGTTCATTTAAGAATATACAATAGAAGGCTTTGCGGTTCTAGTGTCAAGTCCCAAAAATGTTTAGAGAGGAACAAACTGTTGTATAAAAAGTAGATATCATCACTTTCATTAGCTCATTGGATTTACCTGTGGACTTTTTATTTGGCCACAATGGATGGGTTGAAGAACTCATGTCAGACATACATTAAATACAAGGGAAAAAACCAATGTTGGTATTTATTTGTTCTGCATTCAAAACAACAGAGCTTCATAAAATATTTATTTTTGTAGAAATTGAGAATATCCAAACCTAACCCTTGTTTGTGGAAGAATATGATCAGTTTAAAGGCATAAATGAATCTGCAGATAATTTTTTCATAAAACGTTAGAATGAACCTGTAGCAAGTTCAGCTCTTGGTTTAGAATGTGCCCTGAACAAGACTCAACTTGCATTCTTGTGCAAGACTCAACATCTCTCAACATTTGGTTCAGTATTGCTTAGAGTACAATGATTGGACATCAGTTGGGAAAACACAGGTCCATATAGAAAAACAGTCTTCAAAGCAGAATACACACACACACACACACACACACACACACACACACACACAAATATACCACCATATGTATGCTTAAATGAATAGGGAGTACTCTTTGGAGTAAAGAATTTTGAGTCCATATTTTACATACCTTTTATTTGAAGAATTTCTTTCAAGAATCTTTCTTTAAACTTTAAGTTACTTGAGGAAAATCTCTGTGAGGAAATGTTTGCAAAGACACACTATAGGTTGAAAGGGGGGAAAATTTTTCATAAGGTTATTTTGAAGATGAATTTATGACTAAGGGACATGAGAGTCTGTGGATAGTGTAAACATTGATCAAAGAAACCTGGCATGGATTTTCTGGCTTTTAAAAACTATTTATCACATCCATGGGTGCACCTGGGTGGCTCAGTTGGTTAAGCATCTGACTTTTGATTTTGGTTCGGTTCATGATCTCACAGTTCATGGGTTTGAGCCCTGTGTAGGGTTCTGTGCTGACAGTGTGGAGCCTGCTTAGGATTCTCTCTCTTCTTCTTTCTCTCTGTCCCTCCTCTCAAGAGACAAATACATAAATTTAAAAAAAAAATTACATCCATAATAAAGGAAAAAATGTGAAATAGAAAGTTAAGGTCTTAACTATGTGATATAGTGAGACTAAAATGTTTAGACACCAAATACTTAGTAATAATATATTCTAGGCACTTCAGTAAATATTTTTCATTTAACAACCATTTCATCTACAGTATGACCTTATCAGGTATATTATACTATAGTGTCCGTTTTGCAAATAAGGAAATTTCAACTCAAGGTGATACAAGTACTAAGGGGAAGTGTGTATGTAAACCATTTCTTTATGATTTAGAAGCTCATACTTTATTCATTTTGCTTAAATATCCTCTAACAAATACACATAAAAGCTTTAAACCCTCGATTCTCCCTCAAGTTATCCAGATTTTATCCTCAATATTCTGAATGCCCTTCTTGCAAATAACCACAAAGAAAATGTATTCCAGAAGAATTTAAACTTAAAGATAGGAATTTCATTAGATCAAATTTTTATAGAAAATGAATTGTTAAAAATCCTGGTTATTTCCCCCAGTTTAAATATATGTATTTATATATAAATGAATATATTAAACACACACACACTTACATACTGATCAGGACGCTCACTTCCTCGAGATTTTACATCTCTTTGGAATGTGAAGATGATCCTTCAGGCTCTTTTGTTTTGTTTTGCTTTTTATTTTCTGTGCCTGGGCTACAAAAGTGCAAACAGATGTGGAATGCCTCTGGCTTCCCTGCGAATCTTCCATTACAAAGAATCTTTCAGGAAAGCATGTTTAGGAATATCTCCAGGTAAAAGCACAAGAGGGACCTGAGGGAAAAACTCCCATGGGCATTGTACGGTGGCCAATGTCCTTGTGGTTATAATTTGAGAAACGAGGCCTATATTTTTATAAGGTCATATAGATGACTTTGAGGCTTATTTCATTGATCTCTTGAGAGTTATTACCTGAGTGATTTAATACTTCTGTAATGGTATAGCACTGAGGTAATATTATGAGTGTTTGTTTCTCTCTTTCTCCTCTTCTCGAATAACTTTCTTGAAGACTGAAGTCTCTGTTGCTTATCATGATACATAATAATTTAATAAATATTGAATTGTTTATCATTCTAGATATAATCCTTTTGTGTTATTATATTCCCTAGGTGGGATACAGACTACAATTTGGAAATGCCACAATGCACATTTTCTCCTCTTATTTTGGTTTGTTTTTGTTTTGCTTTGTGTTATCTCCATCTCCACCTTGGGTGAGAGAGAAATAGAGTGTCAGGGGAACCTAGTGGGAACAGATTGAATGAATAAGTCTTTGCTTCATAGCAGATGATTCTCGTAGGTCCGTGTAACATCCATATAAGGTTTTATCTCATAATATATTCTTCCTTCCTCCATGCTCATCTCCACCTCTGCTCGCCCTTTCTGTGCACCCATGATACTCTAACACACTCAACTCCCCTAGCCGGGGGGCATTGCACATTCCTTGGGTTCTCCTACAGCGGTCCGCATCATGAAAATTACCTCTTACAAACTGCCCTTAAATACATTTGTTTTCTCCTTGCTGCATGACCATGACTCATACATGCACTTAATAATATAGCCTCAGAAGGCATGAAACATAATTAGGTAAGTCCATATGAAAAAAATATGAATCCATCTTCACAGTATAAGATTTAAATGCTCTTTTTTATGTTATTGATGAATAAAGTAGGCACTATGTCAGGAAGGATAGAAAAGATCTGAACAATGCAGTTTAGGGGCAACTGGGTGGCACAGTCGATTAAGCAACCGACTCTTGATTTCAGCTCAGGTGACGATCTCATGTTCATGAGATGGAACCCCACACTGGGATCTGTGCTGACAGCATGTAGCTTTCTTGGAATTCTCTCTCTCCCTCTCTTTCTCTCTGCTCCTCCCTTACTTGCACGTGCACACTCCCTCTCTCAAAATAAATAAATATTTCAAAAAAGACTCTGCAGTTTAAAAGTATATAGATGCATATATAAAATTATACAAATAACAAAGAATACATGTCACTTGCCTGTATAGATGGAAGATTTACACAATTAAGTATTAGATCATTAAAAAAAAGTCTCAACATATTGTGAAGAAGCGACATTACACAAAAGTCTGAGCACAACCAAAGACAGATCTAGATCTATGTTATCATTATTTTTGTGTGAATTGTTCAAGATGTCTCTATCAAATAGCTAGCTAACCACTAAGCTAATAGAAGAGACAGTTCAGGGTGCCTAGATGGTTCAATTGGTTAAGTGTTCAACTATCAATCTCAGCTCAGGTCTTGATTTCAGGGTCATGAGTTCAAGCCCTGAACTGCGTTCAGCACTGGGTGTGAAGCCTACCTAAAGAGGGGGAGGAGGGGGAGTTTCTTAACCACACATAGCAAAGAATATAGATTTGAGAAAAATAAATTAGACAAATCACTAAACAAACAAACAACCACATCCCACAAGATATTTCTCTCACAAAGTCCGAATAATACCAGGATGCTCGTTCTCACTCCTTGTATTCAGCATTTTAGTAAAGATTATTACCAGAGAGGGATGCATGGGTGGCTCAGTTGAGCACCCACCTTTTTATCTCATCTCAGGTCTTGGTCACAGGGTCATGAGCTCAAGTTATGCATTGTGCTTCCTGCACAGTTTGGGGGGAAAAAATGTCATTGCAAATATTTCCTCCAATCTCATATGCTGCCTTTTAGTTTTGTTTATTGTGTCCTTTGCTATGTAGAAGCTTTCTTTCTTGGTGAAGTTCCAATAGTTATGTTTGCTCTCATTTCCCTTGCTTTCAGAAACGTGTCTAGTAAGAAGTTGCTCTGGCCAGAGTCAAAGAGGTTGCTGCCTGTGTTCCCCTCTATTATTTTGATGGTTTCTTGTTTCCCATTTAGGTCTTTCATCTGTTTTGAATTTATTATTGTGTATGGTATGAAAAAGTGGTCAGTTTCATCTTCTGCATGTCACTGCCTAGTTTTCCCAACACCATTTCCTGAAGATTCTGTCTTTTTCCATTGAATATTCTCTGCTGCTTTGTTGAAGATCAGTTGATTACATAGTTGTGGGTCCATTTCTGGGTTTTCTATTCTGTTCCATTGATCTACGTGTCTGTTTTTTTGGCAGAACCATACTGTTCTTGATGACTACAGTTTTATAACATATTTGATAAAGGTTCTAGTATCCAAATTTATAAAGAATTTATCAAACTCAACACCCAAAAAGCAAATTATCCAGTTAAGAAATGGGCAGGAGACATGAATAGACACTTTTCCAAAGCAGACATCCAAATGGCTTATAGACACATGAAATATGCTCAATATCACTCATCATCAGGGAGATACAAATCAAAACCACAATGAGATACCATCTCACATCTGCCAGAATGGCTAACATTAACAACACAAGAGACAACAGGTGCTGGTAAGGGTGAGGAGAAAGAGGAAGCCTCTGGTACTGTTGGTGGGAGTGCAAACTGATGTAGCCAGTCTGAAAAACAATATGAGGTTCCTCACAAAACTGAAAATCTAACTACCCTATGACACAGCAATTGCACTATTAAGTCTTTACCCAAAGGATACAAAAATATGATTTGAAGATGTACATACATCCCAATGTTTATAACAGCATTAACAACAATATTCAAACTATGGAGAGTGCCCAAATGTCTATTAAATGATGAATGGATAAAGAAAATTATATATATACATATATAATGGAATATATATATAAACATTATATATATAAACATTATATATAAGCAATATATATAATTTATATATATGATGGAATATTAGTCAGAAAATTATATATAATGGAATATTAGTCAGCCATCATAAAGAATGGAATATTCCCATTTAAAATGACAAGCATTGAGCTAGAGAGGATTATGCTAAGCAAAATAAGTCAATCAGAGAAAAAGGATAGCATATGATTTCACTCATATGTGGAACTTAAGAAACAAACAGATGAACATATGGAAGGGAAGGAGGTGAGTGGCAGTGGGGTTAGATGGGTGATGGGTATTAGGGAGAGCACTCGTGGTGAGCCCTGGGTGCTGTATGTAAGTGAAGAATCAGTGAATTCTATTCCTGAAAATAATATTGCACTGTATGCTAACTAAATAAAGTTTAAGTTATAAATCAATCAATAAATCAATCATTTCAATTTTTAAAGATCTTTACCAAAGAAATTAGGTTTAAAAAATAAATCAAAGGCATCTTATTGAGAAGGAAGAAGTAAAGAAGATTTGAAACATTTTTGAAAGAAATTAAAGAAGCCCTATAATTAAAAAAAAAGTCTCATATTCATGGATTAGGAGATAGTGTAATTAAGAGAACAATACCTTTCAACGTGATCTACAGATTAGTGGAATTTCTACCAAAATATCAATAGCCTGGTAGAAAGAGAAGTTGATCCTAAAATTCTCCATAATTTCTCTCAGAAGTAGAGGAAAGGAGCAGCAATGCCTACATGCCAAGTCACATTACAAGAAAGAAAATGGGAAACAAATATCTTTTAAAAACCTATGCACAAAGATTTTAAACAACATGCTAATAAATGAAATATGTTATTTTTTAAAATAATAATAATTTACCATACTAAACCAGAGTTTCTGTCAGGAATAAACATTTAATGTTCAAAAGTCAATCAATGATTTTCACTAAATTACTAGAATAAAGGAGAAGGACATGATCATCTTAATAGATGCATATAAAATGACAATTTACATTTAGATTGATGACTTTTTAAATACATTTTAACAAATAAAGAATAAAAAGGAACTTGTTCAACTTGATAAAAGCATCTGTATAAAAACCCACAACTTCCATCACACTTTGTAGTGAATACTAAGATTGTAAGCAAAGTCTTTCCACTCCCCATTTCATTTCTGCATTGTACCCAGGTACATCCCTTGCAATAAGAGAAGGAAAGATATAAAAGACATATAGGTTAGAAAGAAAATACTGAAGTTGTAAAAATATATGTATGTGTAGATGACGTGATTGTTTAAGTGGAAAATGTTAAGTGTTCTACAAAAAAAAAATTAATAGCTCTAATCAGTTAATTTAGCAAGGTTAGAAAATACAATGCTGATACAAAAGATCAAATGTATTTTATAATACCAACAGCTAGAAATTTAAATTAGAAATACAATGCTACATAAAATACTATCAAAATCATGACATTTGAGAATTACGTTTTCAAAATATATTCAACACCTGTATAGGAAAAATCAGAAAACGCTACTCTGTGAAAGTAAATAAATAAATAATAAATATGCCATGTTAATGGACTCAAAGACTTGATATATTTCTACATTAATTTTACAATATCAATAGAATTCCAGTAAAAATCTTCACAGAATAGTTGTGAAAAACTGGCAATTCTATTCTGAAATTGTATGCTATCGTATAAAAATATACAATATCAAAGGAATCTAGAGTAACAAATCAATCTCAATAAAAAGAACACAGGTAGACAGTGTATTCTATCTAAATAAAAGACTTTAACTATTGGGGCACCTGGGTGGCTCAGTCGGTTAAGCGTCTGACTTCAGTCAGGTCATGATCTCAGGGTCTGTGAGTCTGAGCCCTATGTTGGGCTCCATGCTGACAGCTCAGAGCCCAGAGCCTGCTTCAGATTCTGTGTCTACCTCTTTCTCTGCCCCTCCCCAACTTGTGCTCTGTTTCTGTCTCTCAAAAAAAATAAATGTAAAAAAAAAAAAAAAAACATAAAAAACTTTTAAAAAGACTTTAATTAAGCTCCCGTAAACACCACTATGGCATTGATATAAAGATACACATATAGATCACTGAAACAAAATAGACTGTCCATAAATACACCTCAGTGTGTGATTTTTTTTACAAAAATATCAAGATAATTCAGTGGGGGAAAGAACAGGCATTTTTTTCAAAAAATTATGCTGATCAACTGGATACCCATCTGAGAAAAAAACCAACCTCAACTACGACGTCCCATCACACACAAATATTAATTCAAAATGAGTCAGAGATCTAGGTGTTAAAAGCTAAACATATAAAAATACAGGAGAACTTATTTTTTAAAAATAATTTATTGACAAATTGGATTCCATATAACACCCACTGCTCATTCCAACAAGTGCCCTCCTCTGTGCCTGTCACCCACTCTCCCCCCTCCCACACTTCCTTCACCCCTCAGTTTGTTCTTAGTCTTTGGGAGTCTCTTATGTTTTGTCTCCCTCCCCTCTCTGTTTTCCCCCCCTCTTTCCCTCCCCCCGGTTTTCTGCTAAGTCTCTCAAAATCCACCTATGCGTGGAAAGATGTGTAGCAATATGGATGGAACTGGAGGGTATTGTGCTAAGTGAAATAAATCAGTCAGAGAAAGACAGATAGAAAACTTATTTTTAACCTTGGGGTAGATCAATATTTATTAAATATCACACAATAAGCATGAACTATAAGAAAAAGTGAAAGTTGAAACTTTAATATTTTAACTCTTCTACTCATCAGATGTCATCTTTTAAAAAATGAAAAGGCAATCCATGGACTAGGAGAAAATTATATAAATACATTTATATATAAATTAGTTTATATTATGTACAATTTATATACATGATCTTATATACAAATTATATATAAATAAGTTTCTATTTTTTAATATAATTTATTGTCAAGTTGGCTAACACACAGTGTATGCAGTGTGCTCTTGGGTAGAGTCCTATGATTCATCACTTGCATACACCACCCAGTGCTCATCCCAACAAGTGCCCTCCCCAATGCCTGTTACCCATTTTCCCCACTCCCCCATGCCCCCCATCAACCTCCAGTTTATTCTCTGCATTTAAGAGTCTTTTATGGGAAGGAGGCAAACTATAAATATATATTTTATATTTTATATATAAATAGATATGAAGAATTTTGTTTACTTTCCATAGCTCTCTAATGAATGTGACCAACCCTTTGGGAGTCAAGTTCTTTAATGGCTGCCATTTCCATTGATTTTATGCCCTCTCTGCTCTAGCTCTCAAGCAATTAGGAGCAGGTTTCCAGAAAAGTTTGAATATTGCTAAGAAGGCGAAAGTTCTGTCTGTGACACGAGTCAACAGATTAACTCCACCACAGGTCCCCACTCTGGAATTATGTCATTTTCCTATTCACATGATATTCAGCTTTCTTAGAAACCCAGGTTCCAAGAATAGGGAATGCAATTCCCTGGTCAAAACTAGATATTTCTCAAACATGTCTCTTCAGTATACTGAGGACAGTATGCTTCGAAGTCAAAGGCTTTCCATCAGAGGGGATAATTAATTCCAGAGAGAGAAAGTGGCAGCTAAAAGACAAGGACCTTAAGCCTTTATGGAAACCTCTTTAAATATCCATGCAGTGCAAGGTGAAAATGTTCTGAGGAAGTTACATCTCCAGAGCAAGTTTCATTATGGTAGGAATGAATCATTTGAAAGTGTTTCCTCCACACTTCTTGCCTCTTGCCTATAGGACCAAAGCCATCTGTAGGTCATCACTCCATAGTGTTTCAAAAAAAAAATTCATTCTAAATTTAAATCCCAGATTTTCTATGAAAAATTTTGGGGCTTTAGACTAGAAGGAGAGTTTTAGACTCACAGAAACACTTTCTCCCCAACTGTTGATTTGTTACTGATACCTAAGTCGTCTCAGTCTGAGTGTGCCGTATATTGCATATTGCAAGTTACGTATCCAAGAAGAGGTCAGGTGGAATATGGGATTATTTCTGAAAATCCCCAAACATCATTAAGATCATCTAAGTCTACAAGGTAAGTTTTTCAATAGCATTGAAGCATCTTAAAGATTGTTTACTGTCTATATATAGCAATCATTATGTTTCAATATTTTTAAGTCTAGTAATACTTTATCCTCACCCCAGTTCTTCAGAAGATAGTTGGTAAATGTCATCAACTTAATTTGGCAAATGAAAAATCTGAGGCTCATAGAGATCATGAAATTTCGTAGGAGCCAGTTCTCTGATGTCAGGCACTTTCTATTGCATGAGACTCCTCCTTTAACATTCAAGACAAATCATGCGCATGAAATCAAAGTAAATAGACACACACACAGAAAAGACATACATGTGAGTAATAAATGAAATAAATCGTCTGTCATTTAGTCCGAGCATAAACAGAGACAGCCCTTCCTGAGATTAACTGCTATGCATAACGTGGGTCTCTGTGGCTTCCTAGAAAGTGATTAGGGATTAATCTTCCTGAGCTTGTTGCATGGTCATACGTTTTTCTGTATTTCACTCAAAATACCAATCCTTCCTATCCCCCAGGTGCAGGCACAGTCACAAAAAGAGGGGCAAGTTTTTTGCGTGCCCGCAGTAATGTGGTAACTATGTTTCATGTATGTTTCCTCGATCAATTCTCATAACATCCGGGACATGGATATTATGATTCTCACTTTATACATGAGGAAACAAGGTGGTGGGGTGCCAAGAAATGTACTCTGGGCAAAAGAAGTTGCAAGAGGAAAAGGCAAGATTCCAATCTGGTCTCTCTGGTTCTCTAATCAAGACAATACACTTAACAACTGTAGTAGTCATTTCCAACATTTTGTAGAAAAGTCTGGGGACCCATGCTTGTAAGCAGATTGGGAAGGGAAGAAATGGGGCTTCATAAGAGGCCAAGGTCAAAGGATATTCAATGAAAGAAGCACCACATTTTGGTTAATATTTAGGGATTCCTCTGTGTGTGTGTGTGTGTGTGTGTGTGTGTGTGTGTGTATGGGTTAATGAAATTACTTCATGTACACTTGGTTCCAAATGAGTATTAAAGTCATTATTTGAGGTGCCGGGGTGGCTCGGTCAGTTGAGTCACTTAGGCTTAGGTCATGACCTCATGGTTCATGAGTTTGAGCCCCTCATTGGGCTCTGTGCTGACAGCTCAGAGCCTGGAGACTGCTTTGGATTAGTTTCTCCCTCTCTGTCTGCCCCTACCCTGATTGCTCTCTCTCTCTCTCTCTCTCTCTCTCTCTCTCTCTCTCTCTCTCTCAAAAATAAATAAAAACATTAAAAAATACCATATGTTTCCACGAATAGGTGGACTTTGTGAGACTAAGCAAAAACCAGGGGGAGGGGAAGAGGGGAAAGGAGAAAAAGACACAGAGAGGGAGGGAGATAAAACATAAGAGACTCTCAAAGACTAAGAAAAAACTGAGGGTGGGGGGGTGAGGGAGGGGGGAGAGGGGGTGATGGGCATTAAAAAGGGCACATGTTGGGATGAACACTGGGTGTTATATGTAAACCAATTTGAAAATAAACTATTATAAAATTAAAATAAATAAATAAATAAATAAATCATTATAGTTATTATGGTCATATCAAAAGAGATTGCTAGATCAACATTGTTTATGATAACATGACAATGTAGGGAATTGATTAAAAATTTGGAGGAAAAAGTTAACAAATATAATGTGATATAATCTCGGCTCTGCCCTTTATTCTCTGCTTTATCTTGGACAGGACCCTTAACTTGTCTATATTTTATTGCCTACTGCGTAAAAGAAGTACAAAATAATAGTGGTAATCATCTCATAGGTTTTTTTGTTTGATTTTTAGAGACAGACAGAGAGAGAGAGAGGAAGAGAGAGAGAGAGAGAGAAGGCAGTAGAGGGTGAGACAGAGAAACTCAAGCAAGGATCTATGTCCAACACGGAACCTGACACAGGGCTCAATCTCACAACTGCCAGACCATGACCTGAGATGAAACCAAGAGTTGGATGCTTAACTGACTGAGACAGCAAGACTCTCCATCATCTCTATAGGTTTGTAGTGAGGATTAAAAAACCACATTTCTGTCAAAACAGAACACAGCAATTATCCAGTAGTTTTAGTTAATATTATCATTATTATTATCATTAACATCAGTCTCTGAGATTATTTCTTCATTTGCAAAATGAATGAAATAATGGTAACCACACAGATTACTACAATTCCATACACATAGCAATCAATCATTAAAAATGTATTTATCAGCTATTATAATGTCATTGAATTTTGATAACATGTATTAGCAATTATTTTATAGTAGCTCCTGGAGCCCTTTATTATATTCTCATATGAAATACCCTGTTACGGTTTTTGCCAACTATTATAAATAGTCAAATGTTGGGTTTTCTTTCTCTGACTTCCATCCCCTTACTGAACCTCAGCCTACTTCATCCGAGACATGCAAAGATCTTTACCAGAGTTATATCCAAGAGTCACCCTTCCTCCAACTCCTCTTCATCCTTTCATTCATATTTGCAATTACCTTCCATGGTTCTCCATTTCCTAAGGATAAAGGGAAAATCCCTAGCTTTACATTCAGAGCCTTTATATCCATTTCCTACTACTCTTTTCAAACGTAGCTGCAGTATGACAACTTCAGCATAGGTGCTAAATCATCTCAGATGAAGAGATGTGCACAGGGGATCTCCTGCTTGTGTGTCTACAAATCTCCTCACGTCTATCCCCTTAACAGAATCTTCACCCAGGCGATAATTTGAGTAATCTTCAAGAACTCAGATCTCACTTTCTATCTCAAAAAAACACACACACAAAAAAACAAAAAAACAAACCTCATGAGAATTCACAACTTTATAGAAACTAGGCATTTATTATTTACTAGATGAAGAGGCTTAATAAATTCAAAGTTGCATTAATCACAAAAGATTTTTTTTGATAATGTAATGAACATAATATGAATAATGGAGAATAAGAACAACGTGACAGAGTTTGTTCTACTGGGGCTCACAGAGAATCCAAAGATGCGGGCAGTCCTATTTGTTGTGTTTTTGGTCATCTACATCGTCTCTGTGGTAGGAAATGTGCTCACCGTGGTCACTATCACTGCCAGTCCGTTATTGGGGTCCCCCATGTACTTTTTCTTGGCCAATCTCTCCTTCATTGATGCCTGCTTTTCTTCTATCGATACCCCTACACTGATTGTAAATTCACTCCGTGAAAACAAAACCATCCTATTCAGTGTATGTATTGCCCAAATCTTTGGGGAACATTTCTTTGGAGGTGCTGATGTCATCCTGCTTACTGTGATGGCCTATGACCGCTATGTGGCCATCTGCAAGCCATTGCACTACACGACCATCATGAATCGGCGGGTGTGTGGCCTGCTAATGGGAGTGGTGTGGGTGGGAGGCTTTCTTCATGCAGCCATACAGATCCTCTTCATCATCCCATTACCCTTCTGTGGCCCTAACGTCATAGACCACTTTATGTGTGATCTGAACCCTTTGCTCAACCTTGCCTGCACTGATACCCACACTCTAGGGCTCTTCGTTGCTGCCAACAGTGGATTCATCTGTCTGTTAAGCTTCCTCCTCTTGATGGTCTCCTATGTGGTCATTCTGCGCTCCCTAAGGAACCACAGCTTGGAGGCAAAGCGCAAAGCCCTCTCCACCTGTGTCTCCCACATCACGGCGGTCGTCTTATTCTTTGTGCCCTGCATATTTGTGTACATGAGACCCGCAGCTACTTTATCTATCGATAAAGCAGTGGCAGTGTTCTACATTGTTATAACTCCCATGTTAAACCCCTTAATCTATACCCTGAGAAATGATCAGATGAAAAATGCCATTAGGAAATTTTGCAGCAGGAAAGCTATTTCAGGGGAGAAATAAATATTCCTGGAACACAACACTGATTCAACTGAAGCAAGGATCAAAAGGACATTTTGAATGAGCTCAGCAAGGAATACCTGTAGGATAAATAGAAAAAAATAACTGGTATGAATCATAGATTCTGCATTGAAAAGAGCAGAAATGGGTGCAAGAAAAGGACAAAAAAAACTAATGTAGGACCACTCTTTGCATATTTGGACAATTTTACCAAATTGGGCTTAGTTTTACTGGCTTCTTTCAGGTATATGGGTTCTTAAGCTTTCATTTTAATTTAAGAAATTAAAAATTAAATTCCAATTTAAAATTATACTGGTATTGAGCCTCAATCTCTATAACAATCCCAAGAAGTAGGTATTGTTATTGTCTCCATTTTATAAGTGAGGAAACAGAAGGGAGAAAGTATCAAAATCGGTATATGAAGAGTCATTAATCAGAACCTACCCGATTTATAAGACCATGCTCTTAAAGGCTTTGATACAGCACCAGGCAAAGATAATAAAAAGATAATTATAATAGTTACCATTTACTGAACTAGGGGCTATGCTGGATGCCACATATGTAATATATAATATGAAATATATGGTATACATAAGCATGTTATTATATATTATGTATATCATAATTATATATAGTTATGTATATTATTGTATATGATATTTATATTAATTCATTACCTATAACTAAATTCTAAGAATTTTCGTTAATAACTCTGCTCAATTTTATATATATCTCTGACATAGTTTATGATAATAAGTTCACCTTAATATTGTGGTACATACCTATTTAATCTCTAAGGGCTAAGTGAAGAATATTATACCATGTGTCCAAATTTCCTTGTAGGCGTCAGAATCATTTTGTATCGTTCATGTCACCCATCTTATGCTGATAAGCCATAGAAAATGCAATGACTCAAGTAAAAGAATATTTTAATGTCAGCCAGTAATTTAAATTACTCCCTCTACATTCTCCTCCCTTCATCTCGTTATGAAGGTATTTTATCATCTCACATCATCTTACAGGACAGTAAGATATTCTTAGGGGGAAAAAGAGACATGCCACATTCATATAACTTTTTATTTACAGTATATTGTAATTTTCTATTTTATTATTGTTGTTATTAATTTCTTATTGTGCCTAATTTATAAGTTAGGACAGTTGTATAATGTTAGCTGGAATTATGACCTTGTGTTGTCTTTATTTAGAGATTAAGTATGGCTTAAGGAGATGTGTATAGGTAGGTTGATAAACGATGGACTCGTGTTGGCTAATTTTATATGGTAACTTGTCTGGGCCACAGGGCGCACAAATATTTGTTTGACTATTGTTTTGTATCATGATTATGAGGTTTTTCTGTATGGTATCAACACTTGAACTAGTAGACTGAATAAAGCAGGTTGCTCTCGCTGATGTAGGGTTCTCATCCGACCAGTGGAAAGCCTGACAATTACAAAAGGCTGATCTCTCCTGAGGAAGAGGGAAGTTTCCTGCCTGTGAGGCTTTGAACTGAACCATTTCCTTTTCCTGTCTGATGGCTGGCACACTGACACGTTACTCTTCCTCATTCTACAGCAGCCCCCTGCCTATGGATCCCAACTGGGACATCAGCCTTACTGGTTCATAGCAGTGTCTGGTCTTTAGACTCAAAATGGGACATTGGCTGTCTGGCTTTCACATTTGCCAGCCTCCGTGTACACAAAAGCCAATTCTTGATAATAAATCTCTTCAAGTGTGCGTGTGTGTGTGTGTGTGTGTGTGTGTGTGTACTCTAAAAGACATCACATTTTCATGGATCAGGAGATTCAATATTGTGTAGATGTCGATAATATCTAAAACAATACAGATTTAATACAACCCCTATAAAACCCCAATGATAAGTTTTACAGATATGGAAAAATGAGCTGAAAGAGTCATATCTCAAATGATCTTTAGCTTAAAAAAATTCTTGAAAAGAGAAAGGTTTAGGTCTCACATCTCCTCTTTTTAAAACTTATTATGAAGCTACAATAATCAAAACAGTGTCGGAAATGACATAAAGACAGGCACATAGACAAATGGAATAGATCAGAGAGCCAGAAATACACCATCATAAATATGGTGAAATGACGAGAGTGCCAAGATCATCCAAGGGGAAAAGGAGAGTTTTTTCAACAAATGGTTTTGGAAAAACTAGATATTCAGGTGCAAAAGAATGAAGGTAGACCCTTAATTATACCATATCCCAAACACTCAAAATGGATCAAGACCTAAATATAAGAGCTAAAATTATAAAATGTTTAGAAGAAAATATAAATTAAAAAATGCTTCTGGACATTAGCTTCTGCTATAAGTTCTTGTATATGATATCAAAACCACAGGTTCAAAAGAAATAAATTAATTAATTAAACTGCCTCAAAATTAAAAATTTCTATGCATCAAAGGCTACAATCAACAGAGTGAAAAGGCAACTTGTGGAATTCAGACACTTCAATACCAACAAAGGACTTGAATAAATATTTCTCAAAAAATATATACATATATAAATGTGTAAAGAGCACATGAAAAGACATTCAACATCACCAATCAATTGTGCACATTATTTATAAGAACATAAAAATGGCACAGCCACTGTGAAACACACTATGACATTCTTCAGAAAGTTAAAAATAGATTGACCATGTGATCCAGCATTTCCACTTCTGGGTTATAACAAAAGAGTTGAAAGTGGGACTGGAAGAGATATTTGTACACTCCTGTCCATTTCAGTGTTATTTGTGATAGCCAAAA